>JAZAYU010000113.1:0-620627 GCA_038501625.1 Corbicula japonica
CTCCCCCCCCCCCCTAATCATAAAAACCTGGGCGTATCCCGGGTGTAATAGACCTTCAAAAAGGTTTGGGGGCAAAATAAGAGATAACAGCCCTGGGAAACCTGGGTATCTAGAGGGAAGGGACATCACATAGTGCCCCTCGGTGATTGGATAACACAGGGGCGGAGATAGGCTTGGAGCACTCTTGTGGGCCAACACCCTAAGGGAAGTGGGAAAAAACATCAAGGGGAGTGGATTAGGTTCGTGGTTCCAGGTCTTTGACATCGGTCCGGGATGTGGTCGGGCAGACTAATGACGGGATGTTAGGGTGCACCAGTTACCGGAAATCATAGGCAGGTCCGACAGGTGGAGCCTGTGCCCCGGGCCGGTGTCATGGGTTCTCTGCACTGGGCTCACATAAATAGTAAACACAGGCCCCCATTAAGAGAATTTAACCAAATTTGACGTGAGGGTAAGGGCTACAGCCCTTGGGTCGGGATATTAGGCTTGGGGCGAAATCAAGTCAAGAAGTCTACAGAAACAGGGCGTATATACACCGGGAGGGGTGGTTAGGGAATTAGAGAGCAGTTCGAATCACCAATGGTGCAGTATAGAGATAATTAGTGCGGTAAACCATTGTATGACTCAACAGTATTTCCAATTGAATTTCCCCGTACTGTTAAGGGCACCTCGCAGCTATCAGTTCTCAACACTCCCCCCTCGATGTCTATGACCGCTCCTATATATTGCAGGAAATCTATTCCAAGGCGCATGTCATCCCCGATAAGGGCAACACACACATTCTGGGAGTACACTCTTCCACCAATCTTATTCTCAACTGGGCCAACACTTCACACTTTATTGGACAAATCTGTGGACACACCAAGGGATTCAGCAGCATTTGATACTGGGGCTTGTTTCACTATTGACCTAGAAATACTATGAGAAATCATTGTGATTACGGCAGCTATGTCAAGGCCAGCTTCAATAATTGTATTTCCAACTTCAACAGATACTGTACAGACAGATACGGACTGAGGCCTGGTAATTGCCTCTCGAGTTTTGTCACAGAGTGTCGTTTCTGTTATTGTTGTCTTTCCCTTAGATGGGGAACGGATAAGGACATTCATCCTGTGGGTCTCTTTTCGGGTGGGCGTGAAACCAGGTGGATCTTGAGATCCTTTACCTATTGGGATCTTATTATTACAATAATAACCATCAGAGTGTATTTGGGCTACATGTAGTCCAAGAGTCTGAAGAACTCTTCACATTCCTCATCTGTCATGACTGGGCCCTGATTTACAATATCACATTCACTTTGTGGTCTAGCAATAGGTGAAACACACCCATAGTCTGGACCCACTACCACCTGTGAGCTACGTAGGGCAGTCTGACTGCCAGACTGCTCGGTATTCAGAATCACACAGTCTCCTGCAACGATCTCTCCCTTGACACACTCATTCAACGTCACAATTGACATATCAATCTCACTAAGCAGGCATGTGGCAGATGAGGCACGGTCGAGGTTAATACATAAACCCGCTTGCGAGTAATCTGAGGGAATTGGGCCTCCAGACTGCTCGCGTATGGGGGTCAGACCCTCCTCTGCACCACTCACACCCCCTCCACTTTCTTTCTCAGTCATAATTGGCGCACCACATCCATTCAACGGATTTATGCACTCCTCTGCACCACTCACCCCCTTCACTTTCTTTCTCAGTTATAATTGGTGCATCATACACACTCAGCGGTCCAGTGGCGCTCGACGCCAACTTATGGTCAATACACAAACTCACTTGAGGGTTTTCAGGGAGAGTCGGACTCACCGACAACGTTTTATCCTGAATCTCGCAGTTATCTGCTCCACTCACTCCCATATCACTTTTTTTTAATGGACACCCTCTTTTCTGAGGCCACATCGAGGCTTTGACTTCGACTTAACATTTAAAACTCATGTTTCAAGTGACCCGGGTCACCGCAACTGAAACAAACTGGGGGTGTCCGGCAGGGGGATGGTGAACGACCAGGTGCATTGTTCTTTAACTCATGTATTATCTGGACTGTCTCCCTAAGAAGATCTTCCATAGATTCCAGGTTTAATCTGTTCTTAGCCCTGTGGCCCTCGGGCTGGACTACTGCTCTGTGAATGATGGGGATAGTGCACCCTGCTGGTTCGGAGGAGTGTCTACTTCCCTAGTGGCCCTAACTCGGGATTGCGGGTTTGGGCTTGGGGACCGGCGCCCTTAGGGCTTAGGCGAATAAGGGCTACTGTCCACGCCTTCAGGTTTTCTGTACTGGGAACTGATCGGGACAACATACCCGTTCTTACCACCCTCCCTTACTGTACCCTCTTGGTCCGCGATAGCATCACTAATTTCTTTCTTTTTTGTTAACAGAGGGCGATACATCTCTCTTGATCTGCTCCCAGGTCGCCCCAACCGGTGTCAGAAGATGTTTGCTTTCAGATACAGTGATCGATTCTGTGGAACATGGATAATGGGAGTAGTACCCGCTTGGATAGGAAGATTGCTTAGGGGTTTCAACTAACTCTGCCATTGTCATGGCCTGATGGCACTGCCGGTACCAATCAATCATCTCTAATGCATCATTTATTGTACCTGGCCGCAAAGCACACACATAATCCCTAGCTCCCCTGTCTCTAAGTCCCAAGCAAAGCCTAATTTTGGCTTTTCTTTCTGCACAAGTGGGCGAGTCCGGATATGCTCTCATGGCTAAACTCTTAACTCTATCTTAAGAGGCCTTCTACTGTGCCTTGGGTTGCATAATTCAATTTCAGAATGTACGTTTCAGGCAGTTTGTCGCTACCAAACCGTCCACCTAATCTATCAACAAGATCAACATAGTCAATGTAAGGCTGCTCTCGCTTTATTATTTTCATATCCTCAGCTGCCTGTCCGGACAATGCACATGATAACTGAATAGCACACTGCTCACTGTCCCAACCCTGGGTCTGGGCGTAGGTCTCAAATGATTGCCTGAAGACCTCCCAGCTGGATACCCATACCCCATCAAACTTCAGGTGTTTAGGTAGGCCCGGGGGCGGTTGGGGTCTATCGGGTAAAGGGAGACCTCTAGGCTGAGGGTAACGCCCTGTTCCATAACAGCCTGGAGGTTCTCTTTCAACATAGCAGCTTTTGCCTGGGCCATGGGGGTTGCCGGATCCCTGTAAGGAGAGTACGTGACCCGGTGAAGGGTTAGTCTTGAAATTGATAAAAACAGGTGATTTATGGGACAGAGGGGAATACATGTAGTTCTCATGCAGTCTCCTTTTTTCATGGTCACAGGAATAATAATCCCCTCGCACCTTTCCTTTCACACTCTCTGGCCTAGGGGGACAGTAATCATCTTGCAAGGTCTCTCCACTCCCACACTTCTTCTAGATAGATAGATAGATTTATTTCAACATAAAATGTGTAATAACATGGCATAAAATATTAAGACATACAGAAACAATATAACAAAGTATGAATTAATACAGCCATATCACTCAACATTAAATGTCAAGGATAACACAAAAAAGAGTAGTAATTTACTCTTATTTCCATTGTGGTCCTTGAGATATAGTGTTGTATGACAAAGGGAGATTTAAAAAGGATCACAAATAGTCAATGTTTAAAAAATTGTTAAGAAAAAAACACTTTAGTGAACAGATTGTGTAAACATTATATATATAAGAAAATAATGATAATTGATAAGAACAGATTATCACAAGAATAAACTATCACAGGATCAATCATTGACTTAAGAAAACTAATATAAGGATAAGTTAAATAAATAAGATTATGATTTACATAAAATACATTAAACTAAAAATGCCATGAAGTATTTATGGAGAGTAAACTATCTATCAGTACATGATATAATTACAGTCAGCTAAAGACACAGCCTGAACTGACCGATATTATTACACACAAAAATGTAAGATAACTTCATTTTTAAAAATCAGATTGTAAAAAATGTTCCTTGACCCTAGATTTAAAAGAATATGGTGTTCTGGAATCCCTGATATATTGAGGCAAACTGTTCCATAAGGTACACCCGCTGTAGGCATATGATTTAATGCCAAACCCTTTGACAACTGGAACAGTATACCTCTTGCTGTCTGTTAAAATACTTCTATCAAGGTTAGTGTTGAGTTTTACCCTGAACCTAGTAGGATAATTATGAATATCACTGACAGGGGTAAAATGTTCACTCATATATGCGGGAGCAGTGTTTAAATAAATCTTAAAAACATGACAAGCAGTTATTTGGTTTACTCTATCAGCAACTGGTAACCAGTTAATTTTGACAAAATGCTCTTTGCCTAAATGAGACCTAGGGTGTAAATTCAGAACAAATCTGATAAGTTTGTTTTGGGAAACCTGTAACTTCTGTTTTAGCTCTTTGGTTAAACCGTTAAACCAAACCGAACAAGCATAGTCAAAATGACACTGGATAAGGGATGAGACTAAGAGTTTTTTTGTGTGATGTGTTAGAAATTCGCTTTTGCGATATAAGAATTTTAGCCTTGCATTTGATTTCTTAATAACATTCCTGGCCATAGAATCAAAGGACAAGCATTGGTCAATAATGGCGCCAAGGTATTTAACTGATGTTTTAGATTCAATTGTTTGACCATTGCAGCTAATATTAAGACTTGACTGAGAACTTAACCTCCTTTGGGAACCGAATAAAATGGATTCTGTTTTACCAAGGTGCAAAGACAGTTTATTACATATAAGCCACTGGCTAACGATATTCAAGTCATGACACAAAGTATTTTCAATGTCGTGCTTGTTTTTGGCAGATACAAGAATGGCAGAGTCATCCGCATAAAGTAAAAGTTTATTCTTAATAGCAGCAGACATGTCATTGACATAGATTAAAAAAAGCAAAGGACCTAAAATCGAGCCTTGAGGGACACCGCAGGTTACCTTGGCTGTGGAAGACCTTACACCTGAAAGTTCAACTAATTGACATCTATCTGACAAATAAGATGAAAACCATTGAACAGATAGTTTAGAAAGACCTGTAGCTTTCAGTTTCATTAAAAGAATGGAATGATTAACCGTATCAAAGGCCTTCTGGAGATCAAGAAGAATCATACCTACTAGGTGGCCTTTGTCCATTTGAAAACGGATATAATCAGTGAGATATATTAGGCAAGTATCAGTGGAAAACCCATGCCTGAATCCTGACTGGAAATCATACAGAAGATTTCGTTTGACCAGATATTCTTCAAGTTGATCATAGATAACCCTCTCTATAACTTTAGAGACAACACTTAGTATAGAGACAGGACGGTAGTTTCCAACATCTGTCTTATCATTCTTTTTATATATAGGAACAACTCTTGCTGATTTAAAATCATCGGGAACAACGCCCTGTATTATAGATAGGTTTATAATATGTGAAAGAGGATCAGCAATAATTGAAGCCGAGTCCTTTAAGAAACGAGAAGAGATCCCATCCAACCCTACAGCCTTATTAGTACAAAGACCTTCTAGGTATTTAAAAACTTTGTTTTCTGATACAATAGAAAACGAAAAACTATTTGGTTGAACCCCTTTTGAAGAATAGAAATTAAAAACAAAGCTACTTCCAAAATTATTAACAATATTTGGTAATTTACTTACTAGTTTATCAGCAACTGAAGTATAGAAAGTGTTAAATTTTTCTGTAACCTTCAACTTATCAAAACAAATATTCCCGTCAATGTTCAGACCTATGTTGCTTGAACTCTGTGAATTCTTATTAGGTAGACCTAGATTTTTAAGGATCTTCCAGAGAGATTTGGAGTCATTTTGGTTATTTTCAACAGAGGAATTGAAGAAATTCTTTTTTGCATTATGGATAGCAGATCGAGCTTTATTTCTCATAATTCTGAATTTGTTTAAATTTTCCTCACTTTTATCTCTCTTAAATTGGTAAAAAGCCTTGTCTCTAGCCTTAATACAATCAAGAACTTCTGAATCAACCCATTCCTCAGTTCTTTGTTTAATACGCACAGATTTAACAGGAGCAATAGTATCAAGTGTGGATAAAAATATTACTTTAAAATTATTCCATGCAGTATTAACATCATCGCTACATAAAACTAGTGACCAATCAGACCCTAACAGGGATTGTTGAAAAATTTCTTTTGTATAATGTTTAAGTGAACGAACAGTTACAGTATTGTGCTTTCCTATATATCCACGTGTTACCTTTCTAGTACAGAATGTCAACAGGTGATCACTAACCCCTCGGGTTCTCATTTTTGTTTTTTGTTAGTGGCGTCCTTTTTGAAACTGATTATTTTATTAACCATGCTTTCTCCCCCTCTCTTCTTCTTGACTGTGTGGGGAGGCTGTTTTTTTCTGAATGTGGCAATTCCTGATATGCATATTTCACCTTTTTACACAATAGTCTATGACACCACTTTGTGAGATTTTTTCTGGGTCTGATACAAGAATTAAGTCAATTATTGTAGAAGTTGTAGATGTCACTCTAGTAAAATCTTTTATAATTTGTCTATGACTAAACATATCACACAAGGAATTTAAATTTCTGACTAAAGCACATTTTGAAGACACATCAGTATTAAAATCACCTAAAATCACTGTTTCAGAGACTGTTAAAGATGAGTTTCCTAAAAAAAGTGATTCTAAAATTTCATAAAAATTTGTTTGTTTCGGTGGTCTATATAAAACACCACATAAAATAGGTTTAGATTTTGGCAGTAAAATATCGATAAAAGTTCCTTCCAGCTCCGGATGGTTGAAATCATCTCGAGTGTTAAAAGCGAGTTCCTTGCGTATGTAGATGCAGACACCTCCACCATAACGGCTGCGATCCTTGCGTTGGATAATATAGCCCTCAATGTTGACTTCACAATCAAAAATAGAATCATCCAGCCAGGTTTCAGTTAATAAAATACAAGATGCATTGGTCTTCCTTGCTATTATACGAATTTCATCAATTTTCGGTAACAGGCTACGAACGTTCATGTGAATAAAATGTAGACCTCTTTT
Organism: Corbicula japonica; assembly: GCA_038501625.1. NCBI lineage: Eukaryota > Metazoa > Mollusca > Bivalvia > Venerida > Cyrenidae > Corbicula > Corbicula japonica. The sequence goes on from JAZAYU010000113.1 coordinate 6,996, forward strand.
TTTGAAGTTGTTAAAAGTGTCTGGGCCTGGACAAGGGTGAATGTCTCCACAAAGCAACAAACAGGTTCTTAACCATTTGGATCTCTGGATTACAAAGTTGTGACTAGATAAATTAGAGTGGCTTGAAGACTTCTTCTGTACAGTTAGATTGATGAAATGGCTGTAGTATATATACTGACCAAATGGAACTGGTGAAACTTCAATGCTGTCCGAAATCCAATTGGTATCCGAATACTGGTATACTTCATAATTGAAAGCATTGTCTCTTTTAGCAGAACGAAGAAAGTACACAAACACTATGAGGAGTGACTTCAACATGTCCATTTTTCAACTAGTATAAAAACTATATCTAAAAACACATCTTCGGTGTGCGCATAGCTCCCATCTCCCCGTCAACATTTGTTAGGACCCCATAATTCATGTACAAATGTGTATATGGGTCTACAGGTGGGTCTACACTTGAGTAGTGGTGTTTAACACCTTGATAAGAATAGGGGTCCCCATTCGGGCGCATATTTGGGTCTATACTTTGGTATAAACTGGAGTCTAAATTTTGGTAATGTGGGTCTACACTTCGATGCTTATGTGGGTCTACCCACGTATAATTACGTGTGCGACCTCGCTCATGTGCACCCATTTCCTTCCTTTGGTTGTAATAACAATTTGACATTTTTATCTCACACAATTGTAGATACCAAAATGATAACTAATGAGAACAACAAAATACACAATACCTTTCATTATGTTTTCCTTAATACAAGAAATCCCAAAACTAAACAAAATATAATGAACAGTGAAAATAGGACAAGGGGTAACCCCCTAGAGGGGCTGTGCCCCTTTCCAGTTCACCCTTATGATAACTAGCAACGACTTTTTACAGAACAATTCAATTTATCCACCAAAATCCAATAAACAGTTAAAACTGTAGGGCTACGCTTCTTCACAATATTAGTCAAAGGGAAACAATATATGGAGTATCGTAATGGAAGGGCGGCCCGTCGTCCTCGTCCGACAACGTGACCTTGGGAGCTTCTCCAATTGGTCCGTCAGTGCGTCCCGGACAACAAGTCACCCATTGGCTGGTGAGGGCATCCTCTGGAGGCGTCCAGCGGGGGTCTCTGCCACAGAGGCTTGGAAGATGACCTGAATCTGAGTGGTTACACGGGTTGCGCGGCTTTGAAGATGACCTTAATCTGATTTGTTACACGGCTTAAGCTGTTTCGAAGATGACCGGAGAGTAAAAATGCCATTTTCACGACTTTCAGTATTTTCAGTGTTAAAGCATTATCTGTTGACTCCACTTTTTGGCGTTGATTTTTAATAGGAGAGTAAAACACACCTTGTTCGATATAAAATGTATACATTTCTTTAGAACTAATTTCCAAAATCACATACATTCACACAGGTTCTAATGTCCGTATTTGTTAATTAACAATACATACACTACATTCGTAATCTGTGATCATTGTAATGAAAAGTCTTCCATATAAAGTTCAAGAACTGATTTTGCATATCAGGAAAACCAACATTCTGAAAACAGTTTTTATCTTTTCCCTTTCCAGATAGTTTTTTTTGAGGGGGGGGGGGGGTGCCACAGGGGAAGTACATTCGGTCATATTTTGCCGGTTTAGCTGTTACTATGACAGGAAATAATACAAAAATAATCTTTTATTTTCTAAAGTCGTAAATGTAATTTGTGACAGGGTTTTACAATTAAAGGTTACGTTTATTCAAAATAAGAAATAGTTAATGTCGTCCGCTCAACAATGTCGTCATCAAACGGATAAACTGTTCGAAAGTTTATTTTCCCACGACGAGCACCAATTTACAACGTGTTATTTTTTCCTTCTTGACAGATTTTCATTATTCACAGTGTTATTACTGCAATGAAAACTCTGTTCACCAGCATGCTGTACGTGACCCGAAAGATTGTCTTACGTTACACTTATGCGAGCCAAATGAGGTATAGTTTTGCCATTGTATACACTACTCAAAAAAGGTGACATATGCATATCAGGGATCGCCACATTCAGAAAAAACAGCCTCCCCACACAGTCAAGAAGAAGAGAGCGGGAGAGAGCATGGTTAATAAAAAAGGATCAGTTTTAAAATAGGACACCACTAACAATAAACAAAAATGAGAACCCGAGAGGTTACCGCCTTGGAACGGTCAGTGGCAAATCAAATTGCCACTGGGGGTTTAAACCAGGTTCTAGGGTGCACCAACCTCACACTTGCCCCAACAGGTTTTCATAACACAAAACAAGTACATGTTGTCTTGGTGAAAAAACTCTAACCCACTTATCGGCTCAACAAAAGCACACAAATATATAAAACATAAGAAGCTAATAGCGTTGCAAAGCCAAAGGGCGGGTACGCAATGATCTTACCGAGACCAGAGCTTCTGGAGTAAAATTAGAAAGAACACGATGACAAAGTTTGCTCATTGGATGGGTGGGTGGGGGTATTTCACCAAGACAACATATACGTGTGTATTCGTACTAGATCCGTTTTGGGTAAATGTTGGGTTTGTGCACCTTTTGACGTCTTTTTTTAATCTGAGTGCATAACCATGCCTTCTTTTTCTCTCTTCTCCTTGTAATTGTATATTTTGTGTACATCAGCTAAAAATTACAAGAAGTAAATTTAAAGTAATTTAAAGTTTTCTTTTCGCAGATTAGGGAGGAATATTTCAATGCCTCAGGTGTGCTTCATATTCATTGTACTTTTATATTAGGGTGGCTATACAACGTGACTTTTTGGATGTCGTGCAGAAACGAAATCACTCGCTTAAGGAATGTTTTTGCTTACGTCTCGGTAATTTCTGGACCGATTTCGATCAGATAAAAAACATCGTACTTTTAAAAAGCATTTTCATCGTCAATTAACCTCCATTATCAATCAATCGGCTGCCATTTGCTCAAAAATTTAAAGACAAATTGTGATTGAAAGTGTAAACTTGTTTTTGAATGTTTGAGAAAACGGCATCCGATTGTGGGTGGCAGTATTAAGGCATACTTGAACTATCATTTAGTAGGGTTTAACAGATGATGTCTTTCACTTGAATGTTTGTCTCGGCGCTGATGCTGTATCTGTATGGCTTAGGGGTTGTCTATTCAGTTTTTCTGTTGAAAATGCATACATACGCCTCAGAGGCACACGAAGGAGACAACGCGGGTAAAAGAAAACGCCAAAAAATAAGGCATTAATGTTAATAAACATTGTATGGGTTTCAAAACAAGATGTGTTTTCAGATTGAAACCAATTAAGGCCGGTTTATAACGTTTTCACAGACAGAATATACAGACTTTTTGAATGTTTTTTTCAGGTTTGTTTCGCTGAGCAGAGGGACGATGGAATATTCCGATATGGATGTGAGAGGAAACTTGTAAGACAAGATACAGTTAATCAATATTCTAACTGCACGGAAAATATCATTTTTAATTTCTCCGCACGAAGAAGTGTATCCTATTCAACTTTAGACATATTAAAATTGAGAAAGAATGAAAATTAATTCTACTTCTTTTAATGAAATTGAAAATATAAAATTTTCTCGTTCTTCTTACACTTATTTTCATATTGAGCTTTAAATGTGTTTTACAAATGCAGTGAAGAAAATCAAAAACACGCCTTCTTGCACGTCCATCAATAAAAAAGAAAACTATAACAATCTCAATAACGGCAAAATGCCATTTAATGAAACTTTTCACAAATGAATGTTACTAAATTAATGTATCTTTATTTTGCATATGGTAAGACACGTTATAACAGTAAAGAAAAAATAGATCTAAAATTCCCCAAAACTTTATTTACAAAAATTTACAAAAACTAAGCCATACACGCGTGTGTTATGATAGTGACCAGAAAATGTTGTGTACTTTGTAAAGAAGTTTCAAGTATAAAAAGAGAAATCAATGTTTACGCGACCAAACATTACCAAAAGTGACCAGGAAATTGAAGGTCAAACACACTTTAACAAATATCTCATATAGTTTACGAGGACACAAGATATTGTTGTGAGTATTATATTACTCATGTGGGCGATTAAAATGGTGTTTTATTTTGTTTAGTTTTTGCGAATTTATGTAAGTAGATTTTTAGGGAATGTTTATTTCTCGTTATTTTTCTTTACTGTTTTAAAGTGTCTAAACATATGCAAAATAAAGACACATGAGTTACATTAATGTGTGCAAGATTTCATTTAACGGTTTTTGCCGTTATTGAGATTTTGATTTTCTTTCTTTTTTGTCGATGAACGTGCGAAGAGCAGTGTAGTGGATTCTTTAGCAATATATAAATATAAATATACTTTTATTTTGATATATATCTATGGCATTTTCAGCTATGCCAATTGATGATGAAACGAGCATACGAAGAATATATGCGCTGCATCTTAAATGACACATCGCTTCTGCCACTTGGATCCACCTGGGAAGACACTTGTGGAGGCTACAGGGCAGGGTCGCCGTGCCACTCCTGTTGCGCAGATGGAGGCTGTAACTACGGATATTGCGAAGACCTGAACCGTGAGTGGATTTATCACTGGTTTGCTAGTACAAGAAGGTTAAACAGTTGTTGCAAAAACTCGTTAATAACCTTTTTTTTCAATTAATCGATAATTCATTTGTTCTTACTATTCAACTACTTTTTCTAAGATGAACATTTTTCGCATCTAACATCTAATCTTACGGGTGGGACGCATCACTTTACGGGGCATGGCTAAAGTAAAAACCGCCAACAATTTTTTGAACTGTCATCGACGAGCACGCCCATTTTCTCCGAGTTGCTGTAAAAAGGCGTGTATTCATTTACTTTAACCTTAACGTGACGTTTAAAAAGCCTTAATATCACACATTCTTATTATTATAGTAAATAATTTTTATATAAAAACCTGCAAATTATAATGAATGTGTCATAACGAATTCGTAGGTAATCGTGTTTTGTTTGTTGCAGGAAAACGCCTGTTTATTAAATGTTGTTTTTACGTTTTTTTTTCTATAACAGAAAACATGTTTCATGCTTAGATTGGCGTACTATTTAATTTTATTATTCTTTGAGTGTAATTAATATAAGTATTTGCACAAGAAACATAAAACGTCTGAAACGCAACATTATTTCACTTTCAAGCATTTACTTTATCATAGGAGTAGGTTTACTGACTATGCAAATAAATTTTGCTTCAGAAATACGAGCGAAAAAGATTGTATGTTTTTTAGTTCTTTTTTATTGTTGTTTTATTTAATTTCAGTTCGGTTGTTTTTATTTGCCGATAAAGGAAAGTTCGACTTCAACACTTTGAAGATTACACGTTAATATATACACACGAGTCCATACGAGCTAGTTTGTGTTTTCCTGAAAAATGTTCGATTTATTCCATTTCCATCCAGATTCCATTAGTTGTTATTAAAAAGAAAAAAAAAACAATCACTGGTCAGAGTATTTTTTACGAGTAGTTAAACTCGTACCAGACCTTCTTAGCGCTACATATGTCAATCGTTTAATTTTTTTAGAAGGAAAATGATGATTTTTTTCCGCTATCAGCGCAAACTCAAACCAAATGGTCGTTAGTCATAAGGCGAGCGAAATGTCACGTGACATACACAAGCTAAGGCAGTGTTTTTTGTCTGCGTGGAAATATTGAATTTATTCATGTTTATAAAGAACAATTGTGTGTAAAAGTGTGTAAAAGTGTAAATATAGAACTGTATAAGTGATATATATTTGTGTAAAAACGGATAAATATATAAATATGGACGGAATAATACAAAATCAAGCTTCACAAGTAAGTGACAGTACAAATAAGGCCCAAGATGGCGTCCCTCTTGTATTCTTACAAGAACGAGAACTGTTTGGGAACATCAAACCAGATCAGTCACAATGGCTAAAACACGAAGAACTGTACCGAAGTATATCCTCTTCTATTGATCCTACTCACATTACAGGGCTTCAGAGAGTCAGAGGGATGTGGAGGATATATCTTGACAACTTAGATGATAAAGTTGTACTTATGTCGACAGGGGTAACCATAAGGGGGAAAACTATCCCAATCCTGAGTACAAACCCGCTTCGTTTTGATGGCGAAGAAACTAACCGCATTCGTATACAAGATATACCGTTATCTGCCGACGACGGTACGATCACACGCACTCTTGTGTTGAAAGGCCTTGATGTGATTTCTACCACTAGAGAAAAGCTGCGAATCGGTGAAAAACTCACCAAATGTGAAACGGGAGACAGAATTATCATTGTTAAATCATCTTCATTGAAAGAACCCTTAGGTAGATTCATGCAATTTGCTCAATTTACGGCAAGAGTGATCCACAGAGGTCAAGCTGCAAAAATAATAAAATGTTCGAAATGCCTTGAAACTGGCCACCACATATCGAAATGCGCGAATGACTGGAAGTGTAACCAGGGCGCAACAGGGAGAACTGATGATAACAATTGAAACACTTCTTCATGCCAGCATGAAGATTCTACTATTAAAACCCAAAGTGTCCCCCAAACTATTGGGAACAATGGACAAAGAAAACAAATACCACCCAAACAAAACTAGACGAGACGAGACGGCCAAATTCTAGGTCAATCTTCAATAATAAACTTTGTTACGCACGAGGAAAACAAGACAAGCACACCAAACAAACAACGGACGGGATCGGTGAATAGGTCACCACCTACGCCTGTTGAACTATTACAGGAAAAAAATTAAAAAAAACACAAAAGGGAAAGTAAAACGTTTTTGTATCTTTTGTACAAATAAAAATAAAATAAGATGACGACCTCCGAAACGTTAGACTTGATGATGATTGACGACATAAAACTGTCATATTATAATTTGATGATGTTTAATGATAACATAAGATGATGAATGATGACAATATAAGTGTTATAGTTATAACTTGTAATCAGTGATGTATTATATGATGTTGATAACGATTAATTATAATATGTGTGCTATATTATGATTTGATGATGAATGATGGTAATATAAGGATTGATGATGAAATAAGTCATATTATGACTGGATGATAGATTTGATTATGAATGATGATAATATAAGTTGATGATGATTGATGATAATATAAGTGTAATGATATGATTTGATGATGCCTGATGATGATTGATGATAATATATTGTTATATTATGATTTGATAATGTGTGATAGTATGATTTTATGATGATTGTCTTGATATGACTATATCTGTTATAAAACCTGATGATAATGGATGACTATATAAGTGTATATGATTTGCTGATGATTGGTGATAATATAAATGTAAATGTTTTGATGATATTTGATTACTATAGTTATTATACTGAAGATGATTGTTTTAAAGGTGACTGTGTAAGTTTTATATTATTTGATGTTGTTTGATTGTGTGTGTCTCTTCTTGCACAAAAAGTACACATTATATTCATTGAATGCCATGTGGACGTAGTTGAAATTCATTTAATATCTAAACTTATCAAAATGTATATGGTTTTATTAAACAAACGTTAAATTGTGTTTCCCGCAACATTTCCACACTTCATTTCTTTGTTTATTCCTTTAAACGTCTTTTTGTTTTATTCAAATATAATGAAAGTATTAGATTTTTTTTCCCCAAAATGGCCAAATTGTTCTGTCTAAACATAACGAAAGACATTACATGTCGTTATTTTTTACATGAGTACGATACAAAATTTTTGTAACACAGTAAACGAAGTGTATTAATACGTTGTTTCAGATATCTTTATGTCCAGATTATATTTTGTAATAACATTGATGCAGTTGTCGAATCTTTATACGAATTTGCACTAAGTATTTTGTCTTATTGTATCAAAAGGTGTTTTCATAACAAGATAAATGCAGTCAAGACATGTTGTAAGCACGAAGTTTCTGTGTATAATTACATAATATATTGTTAATTCCGTGCAATAGCGGTTTTAAACAGCATTTGATTTACTGATCTGAAATATGCATTAATTCGTAAGTCATACATTCAACGACTTTTTGTATTTGACGCCTATAAATTGTATTTAAAAATTAATTCATCTAAACATGTCTACGTATAATACCACTTCAGTCCATCTATTTCGTTGAATACACAAGGATTGAGGGATAAATAAAAAAGAGGTAGACTTATTCAATGGTTGTTGCAGCAAAATGTAAAATGTTGTTTTTCTTCAAGAAACTCATTTTACAATAGATTTAAAAAAATGCATTAATCAAGATTTTTGTGACTGGAATTTATTTCATTCTTTTGGTGAAAGTAATAGTAAAGGGTGCTCTATTCTTGTTAAGAAAAATTTACCATTTAAAGTTTTGGAGTTCATAAATGACCTATCAGGTAGATACGTATTGCCCCAAATGATAAAGAGTTACGAATGAGCTTTTATGACAAAATTTCTGACCTTTTGATTGAGAAATCACAGGGGATTAAAATTATTGGCGGAGACTTCAATGACATTTTAAATACAGATGATAGAATAAGCATTCAACCAGTAAAGAGTATTACTGAAAACTTAACAAAAATGATGAAAACGCACAATCTTATAGAAATTTGGAACGTTCTAAATAAAAACATAAAGCAATTTACTTGGCGTAGAAAAGTGAGCATAGAAAAAAGTAGAATTAATTTTTGGCTTATAGATGAAAACTTATTACCTTCTATTCTCTCCTCAGATATAAGACCAGCTGTTATCAAAATAGATGAAAAGGGAACTTTGAAAGCCACCGAACACGACAAATATGAAAATACTGCAGGCTCGGTTTGATTGAGCCTGTTCATGGGCAGTAATGGGAATGCGTATTACTGCCCACGCCGCCTAGCCCCGGGTTGAGCGCAACTCAGTAATTACACCATAAAATAGTACATTTTCGATCCATCCCAAACGATAGTATGCATATGGCGGTGAACATGGAACCTTCAATGAGGTATTTTCAGATTAATACCATTCCATGTTCAGCGGCGTATGGTCCCCAGATAAAAAAATGGGTTTGCCCTAAACGAGAAAACAATGGGCGGAACTAAACAGAATAGAATTTTGACAGGGGATCTTAGAATATAAATCCTGCATATCACAGACTACACCAAAGGCAAAATTTAAAAAGCAGGAAGTATATCCTTGGGGGTGATTGGACAATATCCAAATCTATAATGACTGGGATATTGAAACCACCTATCTATAAACTGGCCGAAATATTAAAACAAAAGGAATTTTAGAAGTACTATAAACATAGTACACAAGTATCGTGCTCAACGACCTTCAAAGGACGTAACTGAAAACAGCACTGATTGAATGTACGGGGAGACTTTTTACAGCCGCCACACGGCACAAACAACGCTACTGTGATATTGAAATAGATGAAAAGGGAACTTTGAAAGCCACCGAACACGACAAATATGAAAATACTGCAGGCTCGGTTTGATTGAGCCTGTTCATGGGCAGTAATGGGAATGCGTATTACTGCCCACACCGCCTAGCCCCGGGTTGAGCGCAACTCAGTAATTACACCATAAAATAGTACATTTTCGATCCATCCCAAACGATGGTATGCATATGGCGGTGAACATGGAACCTTCAATGAGGTATTTTCAGATTAATACCATTCCATGTTCAGCGGCGTATGGTCCCCAGATAAAAAAATTGGTTTGCCCTAAACGAGAAAACAATGGGCGGAACTAAACAGAATAGAATTTTGACAGGGGATCTTAGAATATAAATCCTGCATATCACAGACTACACCAAAGGCAAAATTTAAAAAGCAGGAAGTATATCCTTGGGGGTGATTGGACAATATCCAAATCTATAATGACTGGGATATTGAAACCACCTATCTATAAACTGGCCGAAATATTAAAACAAAAGAAATTTTAGAAGTACTATAAACAAAAGCACAGACCATCTTGCAATTTCTTTAAAAATTAAACCATGTTCGAAAAGAGGCTCAGGCTTTTGGAAACTTAACAATTCGTACTTGAACGATGTAGAAAATAAAGAAATAATCACAAATCTTGTTGACTCAATCGAATCTGAAAATATAAACGATTACCAGCAAAAGTGGGATCTTTGTAAATGTAAAATTAGAGAGTTTTCTATTAAATATGCGAAATTAAAAGCGCGAGATAGACAAAATAGATTACAGTGGTTAGAAAATAGGCTAAATATCCTTTACAGTAAAACTAATACAAATACAAACGATAATGCAGAAATATCCAATTTAGAAAGCGAAATAGAAGAAATTTATAATTTTAAAATGAAAGGTGCCCAAATTCGATCTCGTATACAATTTCTAGAGGAAGGTGAAAAAAAATTATAAATTCTTTATAAGTGTTGAAAATTCTAGACAAAACAGGAAAGTTTTGAGTTCACTTAAAGTAAATGGAAAACAAATTACAGATATTCACGGTATTTTGAAAGAAGAAGTCGATTTTTTCGAAAACTTATATCGCTCAGTTAAGAGTCAAACCCACGTGAATATCTTGATACTATACAATTGCAAAATGTTTTAAGTTCGGAAGCAGCCGACCACTGTGAAGGGTTATTTACAGTTGATGAATGTTTTAATGCTATCCGCGAAATGAAGCTAAACAAAAGTCCGGGTCTCGACGGCTTAACATTAGAATTTTATCTTAAATTTTGGACTAAAATCGGTAATTTGGTTACTCAGAGTTTAAATGTGAGCTTTGAGAAAGGACACTTATCATTTACACAAAAACAGGGCGTATTTTCATTAATTTTTAAAAAGGGGGACCCTGAAAACTTAGACAATTGGAGACCGATCTCACTTTTAAATATTGACTATAAAATTGCGGCCAAAGTTTTAGCAATGCGACTTCAGAATGTACTTCCTAAAATAGTTAGTATGGATCAACAAGGGTTTATTAAAAATAGGTTTATTGATTCTTTTAAATCTCTTCCTACTGTACGTTATTCTATTCCAGACTTCTATAGAAGTATTATAGAAGCTTGGACAGAAATATCAAATGAAAGAATAAAAAATAGTTTGAAAAAAAGTGAAATATGCATATCAGGAATTGCCACATTCAGAAAACAACAGCCTCCCCACACAGTCAAGAAGAAGAGAGGGGGAGAGAGCATGGTTAATAAAATAATCAGTTTCAAAAACGACGCCACTAACAAAAAACAAAAATGAGAACCCGAGGGGTTACCGCCTTGGAACGGTCAGTGGCAAATCAAATTGCCACTGGGGGTTTAAACCAGGTTCTAGGGTGCACCAACCTCACACTTGCCCCAACAGGTTCTCGTATCACAAGACAAGTACAAATTGTCTTGGTGAAATAACTCCAACCCACCCATCAGCTCAACAATGTTGTATGCAAAAGCATACAAACATAAAAACATAAGAAGCTAATAGCATTGCAAAGCCAAAGGGCGGGTACTCAATGATCTTTCCGAGACCAGAGCATCTGGAGTAAAATCAGCAAGAACACGATGACAGGGATAAAAGAAACAAATCGAGCTTCTAGGTTCTTTTAAGAAAAGATTTCCCCATTAACCTTCATAAACTCTTAAACCCCTGCCACCGTCGTGCAATCAAAGAGGTAAGCATAATGATCAACTGTAGAAGGGTTAATCACTAGGCCTGCAGAGCGCTGTAAAATATCATGTTGGTAACCTTTCTTTTTAAATTTACAGATGGTTTTTACGAATAACCGGGAGAAATTAACACTGCCTTTTATCTTTTTAAGTTTATAAATTAAATCTCCATAAAAAACTGGTTGTGAAATACCTTGTTGCAAAAGTGATTTTAAACTGCATTTGTATTTATGAATTAAATCTGGGTATCGGCGATAAAACTTGCAAAAGGTTTTCCTTAATTTGTGATACCGATAACCTTGTTTTAAAAGTTTTTCTGTAATGCAAAGATTACGTTCATTGAAATCATTAACATTGTTGCAAGCTCTTGAAAAGCGAACAAGCTGTGAGATATAAACCCCATAAGATGTTGCACGGGGAACATCGCCGTCTAAAAACGGAAAATTTACTATATTAAAATTAAAATCATCTCTTTTATCATAAATTTTAGTAGTGACATAACCATTTTCAATGGACAGATTTAGATCGAGAAAGTTTGCTTGCTTTTCTGAAGTGTTCGCTTTGTTAAGTTGTAGTTCTTTAGGATAAATCTTATTAACAAGTAATGGAAAATGGTTATTGTCTATATTTAATAAATCATCAAGGTACCTCGAGGTGTTGTTAAAAGCTGTAATTATATCATCTTGATGTTCAGTAGAAAGAGATAACATAAAGTCTCTTTCATAACAGTATAAAAACAGAACAGCAACAAGGGGTGCACAATTAGTACCCATTGGGATGCCTATTACTTGTTTATAAATAGAGGTACCGAATCTAACATAAATATTATCTAGTAAGAAAGTTAGCGACTCTATAAGGTCTTGACAAGTCCATAAGGTATAATTATCATAAGAACCATCTGTAAAAAATTCCCTATGTTCATTACATGCGATGAAGGCTTTATTCTCTCTAGCAAACGTTTTTTCAATGAGACTGGTTAGTTTGTCTCTTATTAAATTATGAGGGAGCGAAGTGTATAATGTTGAGAAATCGTAAGTAGACAAACAGAACGCCCGATAATTATTTGATTTAAGCTTATTCAAAACGTCATTTGAATTCTTAATCGACCAAAATAAATTTTTGCCAGAAGTTTCAAAAACCTTATCACAATACCTAATTACGTGTTCTTTTATAGCTGTAAGACAAGATGTTAAGAGCACTGATAATTTAGTAGTAGTGCAAGAACTAGAGTTAGCAATAAATCTTGCTTTATACGGTGTTTTATGCATTTTAGGTAACCAATACATAGTAGGTACTTTGTCTTGTTTCGGCTCAATACTGATTCTAAATTTTGTAATTTGTAGAGTGTGTGCAGTAACAATATCACTCTCAGATGAAGAAGTCAGTATATAAGCATTAGTGCTGTTCAGTTCTTCAGTTTGAATATTAATATAGTGTATTCGTCACACTATAATTACATTATTAGAAGCCTTATCAGCAGGTGTTAAAACAAATCTGTTATGAAAGTCTTGAATTCCTTTTTTCAAATGACGAAAGTTAAAACGAGGTCGAGGTGGTAATAAAGCAATGTTTCTTTCATAAAATGATATACGGGTGTCAATTATTTTGAATATGTGCTTTTTCCAGTTAGAAAAAGGTGAAATATGCATATCAGGAATCGCCACATTCAGAAAAAACAGCCTCCCCACACAGTCAAGAAGAAGAGAGGGGGAGAGAGCATGGTTAATAAAATAATCAGTTTCAAAAAAGACACCACTAACAATAAACAAAAAAGAGCTTCTCAGATTTTAGAAAACAAATAATATGGGGAAATAGGTTTATTAAATTCAAAGGAAAATGTCTTATATTCACTGCTTGGATAAATTCAGGTTTTATTTTTGTTAATGATATCATAGACGAAAACGGGGAAATTGATCAAACATTTTTATTTAACAAACTGAACAACAAGTTAAACTGGATATCTAAAGTAAGCATATTAAGAAAATCTTTACCGTCAATTTGGAAAAACTCGCTGAAATCGGTCGCATCAAAGAATACTGCTGTGAATACAAGATTTTGCATTAAAATACAAAATACGGATTTACATAGAATTAATTCAAAACAGTTCTATGACATTTTTATTGAAAAAAAGTTTCAAAAACCATACATACATTCCTACTTGGAAGCTGTGTTTAACCACAAAATTGAATGGCAGTCGTTCTACTTTATCATGAACAAAATAATTATTGACAATAAAGTAAAGCAATGCAAATTCAAACTAATTCACAAAATCATCCCAACAAATGAAAATCTATTCACTTGGAAAATATTAGACTCGCCTTTATGCAAACGCTGTCTCCTGTACGAGGATATATCCCATTTTTTCTTGGAATGTAGTTATTTGGATGTTTTCTGGAGTAAATTAGCAGTAGTTTTTGAAAATTGTGGTTTTCGAAAACAATTAAAGACCTTGGAAAATATTATTTTAGGTTATAAAATACAATATAAGGAGTATAATGGCGTAAATATCATCCTAAGTCATATTTGTTTTTGTATCTACAAATCTTATATTGTAAGTGATAGACGAACAAAGTATGTTAACATGCTTAAAATGTTATACCAAGATCTATTTTCAACGTTGGTGTTTTTGACAAACAAAACTTTAAACATTGCAGTATTAACAAAATTTGTTAATCAGCTGGAACCACGTATATAAATGTTACCTACTATTTAACTGTTATTATGTTGTTATGTCTATGTATATGTGACACACATGCATTTGATATATGATTTGTAATAATGTTGTTAAAAGAGAATAAAATGTGAAAACGTTAAAAAAAAGGCGAGCGAAACGACACGGTAGATTTTAATTTTATCAACTTTATAGACACAAATAACTTTATTTTCCTGAAACAAAAAGTCATAAGCGCCCAAAAAATGTCTTAAAATGTAGAAAACATGGATCAGTAGTCATAGCGGGTTTTCAGAGCCACAAACTCGTCGAATAAATAACCACCGGTTACGAGGGTTGTTCGAAAAGAAATGCAAAAGTCAAACGCCCAAGGTTATAAAACTGAGCATGGAAACCAGTCTCAAATCTCAAGCATCTGATTCTTGAGCTTTGAGACTGGTTTCCAAACTCAGTTTTATAACCTTCAACCCAGGACTCGCATTGATGTTTGCAAACTGGTTATATCTGCTGTCAGTATCACCTTTTGTCAAACAAGCCTGAAAATTGAGGGTTTTATAGAACTTTAAATAGGGTATACTAGAGTATACTGGCCTAGTTTTCAGCTAAAGCAACCATCAGTCATAGTTCAGATAATAATAAAGCAAAGTAGACAGTAAGGCTTATATATTTTTAAAACATCATAATAAGGATGTTCATACTTTTTTATATGATTATAAAACAAATTTGATCTGCTATTCTGTCCTCGGACAACATAGTCCTAACTAGGGAAGGTAAATTTTAATAATAAGAAATGAGTTCGTAACAATACTTATGGGTAAATATGGACACATGAGTTCTTCAAAAAGGTCCAAGTGTGTGTTAAAGATAGCTACTGAGGCAATATCCATGTATAAAATTGTGAGATTCCAATAACATATATTTATCTTATATAACTCTTTGATCTTAATCGAAAAATTGTTTCTCTTTTGTTTGGCTTGCTAAGACAACGTCATCCGAGATTTTGAAACTGATACTATTTATAGTTAAATTGTAATAAAATAATACAAATTATTTTCTATTTAGTAACAGAAAATCACATTTTCTACAAAAAAACTTATTAAAAAATGTAAAAAAGAATTTCAAAAGCCATCGAACACAAAAAATGAAGATCTTGCAGGCTCGGTTTGATTGAGCCTGTTCATGTGCAGTAATGGAAATACATATTACTGCCCATGCTACAAGCCCCGGGTTGAGCGCAACTCAACATATACACCAATAAACAGTACAAGTTGATGGTATGCATATGGCGTTTAAACATGGAACCTTTAATGCGGTATTTTCAGATTCATAGCATTCATTTTTAGTGGCGTATGGTCCCCAGATAAATCAATTGGTTTGCCCTAAACGAGAAAACAATTGACGAAACACAATAAAATATTATTTTGACAGGGGATCTGAAAATATAAATCCTGCATATAACAGACAACGCCAAAGGCAAAATTTAAAAAGCAGGAAGTATATCATTGAGGTGATTGAACAATATCCTGATCTATTTTGGCTTTGATGACATGTTTAGTTTCGTTTTACGTAAACTTGTCATTCACTTTTTCTTTATTAAACAAGAATAAAACTTTACAAGTCTACAAACAGGTGTATAGATGTACGTGAACCGAAAGTTTGATATTGTATATATTACTCAAAGTTTGCTCAGTGGATAGGTTGTGTTTTTTTACCAAAATAGATGAAAAGGGAACTTTGAAAGCCACCGAACACGACAAATATGAAAATACTGCAGGCTCGGTTTGATTGAGCCTGTTCATGGGCAGTAATGGGAATGCTTATTACTGCCCACGCCGCCTAGCCCCGGGTTGAGCGCAACTCAGTAATTTCACCATTAAATAGTACAATTTCGATCCATCCCAAACGATGGTATGCATATGGCGGTGAACATGGAACCTTCAATGAGGTATTTTCAAATTAATACCATTCCATGTTCAGCGGCGTATGGTCCCCAGATAAAAGAATGGGTTTGCCCTAAACGAGAAAACAATGGGCGGAACTAAACAGAATAGAATTTTGACAGGGGATCTTAGAATATAAATCCTGCATATCACAGACTACGCCAAAGGCAAAATTTAAAAACCAAAAGACAACTTATACGTATTTATTCGTACTAGATCCGTCTGGGATAAATGTTAGGTTAGTGCACCCTTGAACCTGGTTTAAACCCTTTTTGTGTCATTTCTTTAGCCATTGACCGTTCCTGAACCTCTGTAGTTCTCAATGAGAACCTGTTGTGGACAATGTGAGGTTGTTGCATCCAAGAACGAACCTGCTATAAACTTTAAACCGGATTTTAGCGCGCAAGAAAACTGGCCGGCGCCTATCTGTATTGCTACTATGAAGTCTACACAAACAAATGTTACACTGAAAAGTTAAAAAGTTTTCCTTTTTATTTATATTTTTGTAGTTTAATGGAAAACCAAAGGCAGTAAATAAAAACGTTTTTAAGGGTAAACAAAATATGTATGTAATATTTCGTGTTTCGATAGTGTATTAAGTAACCTTTAACGAAGTGAAGTTGAAATGTCCTTTGTCCGCAAGTGCAAATATTTGACCTGAAAAACGAGCATCAACTTCTTTAAATGTTCACGAAGATATTCCGTTTTTAAGTCGAACTACTGAGATAAGATATCTAAACCATTAAAATGAATATATTTTATGTACAATGTAAACAGATTTCTATTAACATAGAAAAAGGGGAATTTTTGAAAGCCACCGAACACGACAAATATGAAAATATTGCAGGCTCGGTTTAATTGAGCCTGTTCATGGGAAACAATGGAAATGCATAATACTGCCCTGGCCACCTAGCCCAAGGTTGAGCGCAACTTGATATTAACCAATAACAGTACAATTTTGATCCATCCCAAACGAAGGTATGCATATGGCGGTAAACATGGATTTTCAATGGGATAATATCAGATAAAGAATTACAAGCAAACTTTAAAACTTAATAATTTCTGATTTAATTGTGTTATTTGTTTTTAACTACGGAAACTACACAGGTTATGAAGTCGATTGCACAAATCAATCCACTCACTGTTTAAATATTTGCAATTCCGATCGTTGCATAGGCTGTCCCCACAACATGAGAAGCACGCACTTAGCGCTGTGTTAGCACAAGCTTGTTCCCTCGAGATTCCAGCCGGCAAGTACGATGCGTCATTTAACGTACACCGTCTATATTCTGCGTAAGCTTGTTTCATCATAATTTCGCACAACTTAAAACAGAACGCCACTAC
Organism: Corbicula japonica; assembly: GCA_038501625.1. Taxonomy (NCBI): domain Eukaryota; kingdom Metazoa; phylum Mollusca; class Bivalvia; order Venerida; family Cyrenidae; genus Corbicula; species Corbicula japonica. Next base: position 24,496 of record JAZAYU010000113.1, read on the forward strand.
TATATTAAAACAAAAGAACATTTAATTTCAAACATTGTGTTCATATTCCACGTACAAACAACTTTGAGATGCTTGGAAGTGAAATAAAATATTTCACTTCTTCATAGTTCTTGTTCATATCTGGGATTAAACTTATTGCAGTGACACATCCATAACTTACACTTATAACAGTAAAACACCCATAGATTTAACTAATTACATTAAAACATCCATAACTTACACTTATTTGCAGTGACACATCCATAATTTACCCTTATTACAGTTACACATCAATAACTTTAACTTATTGTAATGACAAATCCATAGCTTACACTTATTGCAGTGACACGTCCATAACTCACTCTTATTTTAGTGACAAATCCATAACTTATACGAATTGCAGTGGTACATCCATAACTTACATTCATTACAGTGACAAATCCATAACTTACACTTATTGTGGTGTCATTTTAATAAGTGTAAGATCAGGATGTGGTGTCACTGTAGTAATTGTAAGATTAGGATGTGTCACTGAAATAAGTGTAGAAAAAAAAATGAAATATGCATATCAGGAATGGCCACATCCAGCATACACAGCCTCCCCACACAGCCAAAAAGTAGAGAGGAAAAGAGAGCAAGGTATTACAAAAATCAGTTTCAAACTGGACGCCACAAACAAATAACGAAAGTGAGAACCGGAATAGGTAATAGTAGGCAATAGATGTGACACTATTATCATAGACAGCTTCGCATATGTCAAGGTAATCATTTCAAGCTATGAATCTGTCAAAGCAATAAGCATAAGTTATGGTTGTGTCACGATAATAAGTGTAAGTTATGGAAGTGTCACCGCAATAAGTGTAAGTTATGGATGTGTGACCGCAATAAGTGTAAATTATGGATGTGACCCAGCAATAAGTGTAAGTTATGGATGTGTCCCAGCAATAAGTGTAAATTATGGATGTGACCCAGCAATAAGTGTAAATTATGGATGTGACCCAGCAATAAGTGTAAATTATGGATGTGACCCAGCAATAAGTGTAAAATATGGATGTGACCCAGCAATAAGTGTAAGTTATGGATGTGTCCTAGCAATAAGTGTAAGTTATGGATGTGTCTTTGCAATGAGTGTAAGTTATGAATGTGTCCCAGCAATAAGTGTAAGTTGTGGATGTGTCCAAGCAATAAGTGTAAGTTATGGATGTGTCCCAGCAATAAGTATAAGTTATGGATGTGTCCTAGCAATGAGTGTAAGTTATGGATGTGACTCAGCAAATAAATGTACACTTATTGCGGGGACATATCAATAACTTACACTTATTGCAATTTTACATCATGAGCTTACTTTAGCTATGTTCATTAATCTGAAATGTAATAGATGTTCTAGTTAACAATACATAAAACTTATTTGACGGACACATCACATATACGTCGTCTTACCAGTCTTCTTTGACATCCAAGTCGAAATGTCATATCACTGTCGCTCCTGTACTCAATATAACACACCTGAAAAAGAAAAACAATACATAGACGATATTTGTTTATATCAGTTTCCTGGGCCAGTGAATGATAATATTTTCTAGGTGAAATTTAAGTGATATTGCTCTATTGCTCTATGGCTTTCAAAGTTCCCTTTTCATCTATTTCAAACAAAGGAATAACATTTTCTTTTCACTGTTTGTTGCACGTTCACTTGGTGCATTAAATGTATACATTTAACTTCAATTATTAAATGAAAAAATCTTCGTGAGATATAACAAATGTAAACCCAAATTTATTTTGCGTCCACATTAATTTTTAGAGAATACAGGTTCATTAATATATGGTTTTTCATGTAACTATTTCCATTAGAAACATTAGGATGGATAACGAAGAGAGAACAGCGTTGAGAGCTATCTCACTCATGTCAAACTGTGCGACGTTTTCGTAAAATGCTCATTCGTCCTTTTTGTAAATTTTATTTGGTTGTACTCTAGCGAATTATTGTTATTTGGTTCAGTTTATGTTGTATTGCCTATCCCTACGCATAATAAATCGACCACAATTGCATCTCTCGCGAAATAGACAATATTGTTCGTAGGTAATGACTTTATCCGTGTATAATAAGTAATTATAAAATAAAATAATAATAAATCAAAGAGTTGTATTTGTTGAACTTTTTTTTGTTTTTGCCTGTGACAGTATAAATTCTAACAATTAATGCAAAACAATTACTTTTCATCAACATTTTTACATAATTAATTGAAAGTCAATTTTTTTCAGTTACAATTCTCGAAAAAGAAATAAAATAATTTTTCTCCAAACAAGATCCGATATTCTATGACGTCCGAATATTCATACTGTCGTTCTCGCCTATCAATTGAATTGTCACTCACATAACTGGGCGCTGTCGCACTACGGTAGGGGTTCGTCCCCAGTAGGGCCAATATCATTTGGAATTCACAGTAACATTACCGGTATTTGTGCAAAGTGGCGGCAGTAGAAATCGTCCCGTACATATAGTCAGTACATGTTACATGTATCAGTAAATAATCAGTTATCGATGTATTGCACTGATGATTATCAGGGTTATACGTTCTATTATGTGCGGGTTTGTCCCAACTAGCACATTCGGTAGAGTAGTCGGATATGCTTGGCTAGGCGATGCCGCCGTACGGTCCGGGTTCGGCTCAAGCATGTTCAATATTACTTTTAATTAAAAAGTACTGTAAACACGTGACTTACACCGTTCTTCTTGCGACGAAGGCGATATTCTAACAATTTTATAAGTTTCTAATGTTTATGTTTGTAGCATTTTTAAATGCAACGTCGTCGAGAAGATGGGTGGGTTTGAGTTAAATGAACTAATCTGTTAAAAAAAACAGAAGATTTATCATAGGAATGATTTTACAAGATCTAAATTAACATGAGCTTGGGTATTGAAGCTACCCATATTAAATAACATTGAAGTATTTTAAGTACTTTTAGCATACAATAGTTTCGCGCTCAACGCCCATCAAAGAACGTTAATGATAAAAACACGAAAGTTCTATTTATACATGTATGATACTAAAATCAATATGATTTCTCTCTTGGCATAAGAAACGATATACTTAGAAGTTTTAATTTCTTCTTGTACATTTTAAGTGTTGCACACAAACAATACAACGACAAACTATACCTGGTTCGGTTCGCACACTTCCAACGTAACACAAGTACTTGGATCCTTTACAGGGAACGACTGGTGAAGAAAATTATCGTTACAGGAATAGCACTGTGTTGAATTGGCACCTTCTGTCAAAAAGAAAAACTAGATATTGGTGTTCCAAGGAATACAAGTATCGCTTAAAATTGCACTTAAAAGGGTATACAAGTACTTCAAAACAGAAGTGAAATAGGAGTTATCATTCTTGTTTTTGCCAATGGATTAGTATAATGCAGAATGATGATCTAATTGAAGTATAAATGAATAGGACAATTACTTTTAAAGTTTTAGTCTGCCTTAAAGGTCAGAGACCAATAAATAGTTTCCCATAGACTTACATTATACGATTTGGTCCTCCTGTGATTTAGTTTACACGACTCTTTCCAAAACTACAACAGATTTGCAAAGTGGCACTCTTGGGCATAAAAAAATGGCCAGAAATCAGGGTCTTTATAAACTCATTCTCTCAGTATTTGAAACAGAAACTAATCACCTCCAGAATGTATACAAATCTTCAACCCAAACAAAGGAAAGTACTAACATCATCAAAGTGCCACAAATCACATTTCAAACACTGTTTGAAAAATCATTTTTATTTTAAAGCATATAATAAAAGTCATTATACATTTTTTGAAAACAAATATATATTTTATTCTCTATAGTTTTGGCCAATGAATCTTTGAAAATAAAGCAAGCCCAAATCGTCCCTAAACAAAGTTGTATAGTATCCAAAGTATCCAAATAGTATAGTAAGAAAAATACAGAAAATTAGATCTGTTATAAACGTGAAACTTGCATATCAGTAAAAGCTGTAATATAATAAGCAACTACAGCGATATCACTTCGTACTTGATGAACCTGTCAGAGTACACAGCGTACTTGATGAACCTGTCAGAGGGTCAGCGGGTACGATCACTGTATCGGCTTGTTATCGCTATGGTTGCAGATTGTTTATTATTACAATAGTTAAATAAACGGGCCTATATATACACTGGAGTAAAAAGGCAGTTGCTATCCAGAGAGAGAGGTATCGAGAGAGATGCTTTATACTAAGTAGGCGGCAGTCTTAGTAGCTCGTCCGAGAGACCTACGACGTGGGCTTCTAGGCCGACATTCACACTTAACTTTTGTTTGTGTTCTTGCGGTAGCATAACGCTACACTAGCCACACTCCAAATAAAGCCCATTTAGGAAAGAGGAAGAGAGCATATGTTTGCAGATGATTAATTTCGAATAAGATACCACAAACTATCAACAAAAAGAAATCAGGAATAGCCACACTCACAAAACACAGCCTCCCCATGCAGTTAAAATGAAGAGAGGAAGAGATAGAGCGCATGTTTTATATAAGTATGTCAATTCAAATAGGACGCCACACACAATTAACGAAGAAGAGAACCTTTGGGGATACCGCCTTGGAACGGTCAGTGGCAAAACAAATTGCCACTGGGGGTTTAAACCAGGTTCTAGGGTGCACCAACCTCACGCTTGCCCCAACAGGTTCTCGTATCAATGATACCATATGATTGTAAATGTTTTAGGAAAATAAGCGAGTTTGGAATTTTGTCATCAAACGAGTTTAAACATTGACATCCATGTTTCTATTTCTATACTTAAAGTCAATGCAAAAGGAAAAATAATATGCCTTTATACAGATAACTTTTTAAAACATGTATAGAGCGCGTACTCACCTTTTATCCCACACAATCGAGCGTTACAGTCATCTGCAGAACTACAGCATCTGTTTTGTAAAATAATTTTAAATATATTTTTCTGAAAAACATAGCGCTCAACCCGAGGCTAGGCAGTGTGGAAAGTAATATACATTTTCATTACTGCCCATGAACAGGCAATATCAAACCGAGCCTGTAATTGTTTTATATTTGTCGTTTTCGGTAGCTCGAATGTTCCCTTTCTAACATACACAAAACACCAAAATGAAGCAGGTCATCGATAGAAAAAAAATCAAACTAATGCATATTTCACTTTGTCTTTTTCATAATTGAAACTTCTTTTTCAAGGTCTTCATATGGTCTTGTCAGTATCATGTTACTCGTGTTGGCATTTAAATTGTTTTTATGTTGCTTAGTTTTTGTGTTTTGTGAGTAAATAGACATGTCCGTGTAAGCAATTTTTATGTCTAGCTATGTTTCATTACTGTTCTAGGTTTTTTAACTTAATATGTAAAATAAAGATACATTAAAAACATAACTTTTTGTTCGAAGTATTATGAACCGCGTTTGCCGTTAGAAAAAAAGATAACCTGCTTCATATTTTGTGCATATTATGTTCAAGTCGCTTTTGCCTTTGTTCATTTATAACTTTATTTAAGTACACTACTTCTTATAAAATGGTTGTGTAAAACCAAACACAATTACAGATGCAAATAATGCATTATTTGCAATATCTTAATAGAATTATTGAATGTACGAACCAAAGCTTCAAAGAATTCTGGGCTTTACGAGAAAGTGTAGAGCATTGCCTTGGTCAAGAAATTATTAAAAGAAAAATAAAGAAAATATTAAAGTTCACAACGAAAAAACCAAACATAATTACAGATAAAAATAATGCATTATTTGCATTATCTTAATAAAATTATTGAATGTTCAAACTAAAGCTTTAACGAATACGGGGCTTTGAGAGAATGTGTAGAGCATTACCTTGCGCAAGAAATCGAGATTCTTCTTCCTAGAGGTATTCCATGAACAGTATTGTTAACAAGATTGCATGTCTAAAAAGAGAAAAATATATGTATACCATGTTTACATTAATAAATAACAGCCTTTTCACAAAGGTTTTCCATGAACAGTATTTAAACAAGATTGCATGTCTAAACAGAGAAAAGACATGTATACTATGTTACATCAATAAATATCGGCCTTTTCACAAATACAAAACTAGAAAGGACGCATCACTGTGTACATAGGCGGAATGATGAACATAGCGATAGAACGCATCGCTGTGTACATAGACGGAATGATGAACATAGCGATAGAACGCATCGCTGTGTACATAGACGGAATGATGAACATAGCGATAGAACGCATCGCTGTGTACATAGATAGAATAATGAAAATAGCAAAAGAATGACTCGTTGTGCAGAAAGATGGAAATTATGATAAAAGAAGTGAATAATAGTGACTCGCTTTTTATATAATATGGAATAATGAACACAGCAAAATAATCTACCGCTGTGTACATAGATAATGCAAAATTTGTAATTTCAAAAATGAAGATAATTAAAATAATTATTGTAATTTGTCTTGATTTATTTCAATTTTAATGTACCTACATTCCACGTGGACAAAAACTTTTCATGATCGGTATAGTTAGAACATTGGTTGAGCATAGTAACCTTCACGACGTACGTACATATAGGTGAAAAGGGTAAAAGCAACGAAACAATAGCTTATATTCCTATTCCTCACTGTTATCCATGTATACACCTGCGTGGGGAAGTAATATAGAGTACATAGCGAAGTTATAATGTCTTAATTTCTTTCTCAAGGAAATTAGCTACATGTACCGGACAGGCCGGAGACCCTTCAATCCAAAATAGAGCGTTCTATTTACTTCAAAAGCTCGACAGCCTGCGGTCTACTTACTTCAAAAGCTCGACAGCCCGCGGTCTACTTACTTCAATAGCTCGACAGCCGGCGTTGTACACAGTCGTCAGATCATCGGTGACTTTTTCTTCCATATAGCACATCTATTTTCAACAATATAAAATAAAATCTACCTAAGCATCCACCTGCATTCAGCAACCACCTGTCTTTTAAAGTCATTTTTAATATGTCCTAAACTGACTTTTGTTCTTATTTTTACCTACCTTCTACATTCACCCGTGTAAAACAGGAATTTATTGTCCCTTCTTTAGGTGGCTGCTTAAGACAGGTTTGACTGTACAATGATCAGAAAAGGAATTTATAAGATGATTTACCGACATATTTAAAATTACCCATTAATGGAATAGCCATCAGACAGCAAACCTATCCAATGAATCTTCGAAAATAAAGCAAGCCCGAAATCATAGCAAAATTTGTCCAGGTTAAAAACACACAAAAAAAAGGAATGAAACTTATTTTATGAAACTTAACAAAAAAGTACATTGACTTTTTCGGTGCATTGAACTTTTATCGGGTACGTCACGTGAGATATTTTGACATTGTAATTGTTACTTTGCTTAGAAAAAGAACTTAGAATAATCTTTATTTTCTAATAATCAAAAGGTGAACTTTTTTACACAATTATATCGTCGCCCTAATTCCAGAGGGACGTAAGTCATTTTTTGGCAATATTGAGTGTTTGGTACCGTTGAATTCGTTTTTTCAAGCTCTACAAGACTGTATGAGTTATATCCGTGTGGATCTATTCTGTATAGACAAAAATTCAATTCCACGAAGACGTAAGTCATGATTAATCGTTACTGGTGATCTCCAAAGTGCCGTAACAAAAGGGCCAATCAGAATCAGCCTATCTGGGAAAACATGGCTGCCGATTAATGAAAATCTTCAAAACTTCAATACTGTTTATCTTATTTTTGCATAATTTATGTGCACAAAACAATGCAAGTATTTGTACTTTATTTAGTATTTTTATAGCATATTCATTTAAGATGATTTGAAAATTGGAAGCTAAGATACTTTAATCAGCATGATTTTTCATGTTTCTTAGAAAAAAAAAGAAATATCCATATCAGGAATGGCCACATCCAGCATACACAGCCTCCCCACACAGCCAAAAAGTAGAGAGGAAAAGAGAGCATGGTATTACAAAAATCAGTTTCAAACTGGACGCCACAAACAAATAACGGAAGTGAGAACCGGAGGGGTTACCGCCTTGGAACGGTCAGTGGCAAACCAAATTGCCACTGGGGGTTTAAACCAGGTTCTAGGGTGCACCAACCTTACACTTGCCCCAACAGGTTCTCGTATCACAAAGCAAGTACAAATTGTCTTGGTGTACATCTTTCGGATATTGTACATTTCGGATAAAGAAAGCTTCCATATTGTTGTAAAATCTCCTGTTAAAAGTTATTCTTATGCATTTACATGTAAATTAAATCAGATATATTTAAACAATACCCAAAAGCATGCTGTCTATGTGTATTTTCTTTTGCATGTTTTGCAAAGAAACACACTGCAAAGTACGAGTACCTGTTTCACATTCATTTGGACCATTGTACATGACAAATACTGTATATTGATTCGTTATCTTATAAACACTCATGGAAGTAACCCATTTAATATTATCCAAATTCAGACGCATCACTTTCATGAATAAAAGAAATCAATCCTAGGTCTCAATTTTAATGGAATACCTTTTTCAAAAGTAACGGTGATTGAAATATAAAAAATACAGACACTGCTTGTCGAGTTTAAATTGTCTTTAAAGGTTGCCATTTTCAAACAAAGACTGTTAAGACTGTTACTGTAAGCTTCTTTGGCTTTAAATGCCATATTAATATCCGTTTATTATCAAGGGAATTTATTCACTATTCGTTTCTATTCATAAGACTTCACTAGTGGGTCAAGAAAACGATTAACATTATAAATATCGGGTTCCTAAAAAAATGTTAGTACAGTCTTTTTCTTTTGTTTTGTTTAGTAGCTTTTCATAGACAAAGGACACTTACGAGATTGTTTTAAGAATGTTACTTTTATTATTTGGTATTTAATGCGATTATATTTCCGTTAATTTTTCAGAGAAAATATTTAATTATTTTGCTATTAGTTTCTAGTCAAATTAAGACAAATCTAGTATTTTAAACTGACGTAAGTCAGTATGGCATTATGGAACTAATCTTTTATGTAAATAAATGTTAAAAAGGCGTATACTAATTTATGTTTTTATTTAATTTACAATTATATAAAATAAGATATAGGTTATTCATGGCAAAACAGAGCATCATATAAAAAAGCAACATATGCATATCAGGAATCGCCACACTAAAAAAACACAGCCTCCCCACGCAGCGAAAAAGAAGAGAGGAAGATAGAGAGAGCGCATGTTTTATATATGTATGTCAATTCAAATAAAACGCCACAAACAATTAATAAACAAGAGAACCTTTGGGGATACCGCCTTGGAACGGTCAGTGGCAAAACAAATTGCCACTGGGGGTTTAAATCAGGTTCTAGGGTGCACCAACCTCACACTTGCCCCAACAGGTTCTCGTATCACAAAACAAGTACAAATTGTCTTGGTGAAATAACTCCAACCCACCCATCAGCTCAACAATGTTGCATGCAAAAGCATACAAACATATAAACATAAGAATTTAATAGCATTGCAAAGCCAAAGGGCGGGTACTCAATGATCTTTCCGAGACCAGAGCACCTGGAGTAAAATTAGCAAGAACACGATGACAGGGATAAAAGAAACAAATCGAGCTTTTAGGTTCTTTTAAGAAAAGATTTCCCCATAAACTTTCATAAACTCTTACACCCCTGCCACCGTCGTGCAACAAAAGAGGTAAGCATAATGATCAACTGTAGATGGGTTAATCACCAGGCCTGCAGATCGCTGTAAAATATCATGTTGGTAACCTTTCTTTTTAAATTTACAGATGGTTTTTACGATTTACGATTAAAAAATCAAAAAAGTTATTGATGTCTAAAACTTCAAATGCCTTTTTCTCAAAACTAAGAAAATGCTCATACGTCGGTTTGGAATTACGACGACGATATGTTGAATTGATATTATTTTACTTGAAAGTAGGGATGGAAAGAGTAGTAAAATTGTTACTCGAGCACTTGGATAATTTTTCGATCGAGTACTCATGAAACACCTAAAAACTACAACCGATTTCGGAACAGATCAAATTTCCTTTCATATTTGTTTATCTTCACAACATAGTACATAATATTGTGCTCGACGACCTTCAAGGAACGTAACTGATAACAGCACTGACTGAATGTAAGGGGAGACTTTTTACAGCCGCCACACGGCACAAACAACACTACTATGATATTGAAATAGATGAAAAGGGAACTTTAAAGAGCCTCGACCACGACACATATGAAAATATTGCAGGCTTTGTTTGATTGAGCCTGTTCATGGGCAGTAATGGAAATGCTTTTTACTGCCCACGCCGCCTAGCCCCGGGTTGAGCTCATCTTATTATTTACACTAATAAACAGTACAATTTTGATCAATCCCAAACGGTGGTATGCATAAAGCGGTGAACATGGAACCTTCAATGCGGCATAGAATTTTCAATTTTTTAGAAATTTCATAAACAAATTATATGAATAGGCAGTATCTTGTATAGTGCGTCTATCGTGTATAGTGCGTCCGTCTATCGTTTATCGTGCGTCCGTATATCGTCTGTCGTGCGTTTCGTTTGTAACCTCAAACGTTCACAGTACTGTATTCTAAAGGTTGAAATTCATTGTCAGTGACACTTTTTTTTCACGATGTACCGCGCACAAAAAAATGATGATTTAAAACATTACTTGTTTTCTCTTATTGCAAAACCATCTTGCCATACAAAACACAACATAACACACTCATATTTGTTAAGTTATCTCCCTTACAACAGTACATAGGTTTTCCTCTAATGACTTCGACGAGCAAGCATGTTGCTGCGAAAAAAAAACGTTCTTTTGTTCGTCTTTGTGGGTGTTCAAACAGAAAATTTAATGGGGGATATAGCAAAAATACTTCTCCAAAGTTTAGTGAGAATTAATAAATTGAATTTATATATTTTATAGCGTTCATTAGAATCATTTGATCTGTTAAAAGAAACCATTTTTTATGTACGCTTACCTCGGTTATTGGGTCGCATATTGCGAAAGAATTACATTCCCCAAGATTCCTCGCGTTGTTACAAAACCTGCATTTCAATGGTATGACGGTTGATAGTGTCTGTCCTCCAACTTTGAAAAGTTATCAACAAAATCATAAATGTAAGACCAAAGAAAAACAATGCGAAAAAATAGCATCAAAATCAATACGGTATAGAACCCAAGATCTCTATCGCCGCCCAAGAAGTTACAAACGTGACGTCAAAACAATCAAATGGCAGTGATACATGCAACAACTCTATTTTTTGCAACAACTGATACTTGCTTTGGGGATAAACTACAAATGATACCATTCGTACATTTAAAATTAAGAACACATTTTGTTCGTATTGTTAATGTATAAATTATATCAAGTTTTATACTTTTCAGGCTTACTGTATAAACCGACGTGAAGTAAAAATAGCGCATTATTAAAAGTATGAAGGATATCACGTTTAACAGTATTTGGTAAAATGTTGCTATAAACAACAAACATTATGTTCAACGGATGTTTTTGGAGGAGAATTCTCGAATATTCTGTGAATTTGAGGCACTGAGCCGAATATAATTTTGACGGGGGATCTAAAAATATAAATCATGCATATAACAGAAAACACCAAAATAACACATGTAAAACACTGAAAGTATCAATGTATCTTAGGGGGTGACCGGGAAATATATAAATCGCTATTTGCTGGGATAATGAAACCACAAATATTAATACTGGGCGAAGTATTAAAATAAAGTAAATGTGTAAAGTATTATTAAAACGTTAGTGAATCAGTTCAATTATCTGAGATTAAGCACAGTAATATAGTTTAATGATTACATATGTATGTATGCACAAACTGCAAAAAACATGGTAAATACAAATCAAAGTTCCGTTTTCATCAATATAAGCAATTACGAAAAGGACATTTGCCTAATTAGACATCTGGCAAACTTGTGTTGTGCATGTCCGTTCGGGAAGTTAGACATTGGTTACTTCTTTGGTTGCAAGACAGTGGCAGGTGTTTAAGACCTAATGAAGGTTTATATGGAAATCATGTTAAAGACCATAAAAGCTCGAGTAGATTAAGGGAACTTTGAAAGCCATCGATCACGACATTTATGAAAATATTGCAGGCTCGGTTTGATTAAGCCTGTCATATATACACCTTTATTTCCACTGCTTCAATATCCTTTACCGGACGAGTGAAGTTCAATGTTCAATGAACACCGTTAGCCTTATCACCGCGCAATGGTACATTCAGGGTCAGATGTAAACTCGTACCGGTCTATCCTGGTAAAGGAATGCCCTGGTGACGTCATGAAATCCCCGCTATTTTTATAATTGTTGCTAATTTTAGATAGCTCTTCCCTCTTCCTGGAATGTTGCTATTTTTATATTTCTTTTATTTTTAGTTGCTTTTATACCCCTCAAACCGGAAGTAAACAAGTTTACTTATATGACATCAAATCCAGTTGTTTCTTTCGTTTCGTGTTCCTGTTTTATGTTATATCTGGGGCTACCGCCCCCGAACCCCCGTTTTTATGTTTTAAGCGAGAAAGAAAATGGCCGCCAAAAATCCGATTCAGTCGGGGTCGGATGTAAACTCGTACCGTTCCATTTTCTAGAATTATCATTGGTTGAAAATTTAACGCATTAGTCTTTTCTAACTTCCCGCCAAAATAACGGTTTTTACTTAGACTATCATTTACTCGCATAGATAGTACTTGCTGTGATACAAATTTGATGTTTGTTGTGAAATATTAGGTTTTTCTGTATATAAATGTTTGAAAAGACGGATGAATGTGTTCAATAAACATGGAACTATTTTTGGTCGTAGTATGATTTTTTTTATTTGAGTAAATAGGCGGACCAGTCCAAATGCCAAACCCGGGGTAAGAAATGTTTTAAACAACATTTCGAAATTAGTAAAAAGTATATATTTTATATTAAATTTAGAAACAAAATGATAAAATGAGGTGTAAATATAAGGAATAAATTTCCTTCGGACTCCACACACTTTAACCAGCCCTAATGACGTTCAAGACTCGATGAACTTATCAAACACGAAATTTATTCCTTAAATGGACAGTAATGGAAATGCATATTACTGCCCACGTTGCCAAATTAACACATAGATTAAAAGGGAAATTTGAAAGCCATCCAACACGACAGATAATAAAATATTGCAGGCTCGGTTTGATTAAGCCTGTTCATGGACAGTAATGGAAATGTATATGACAGCCCACGCCGCCTAGCCCCTAAAGTGAGAACCTGAGGGGTTGTTGCCATGGAACGGTCAGTGGCAAAACAATTTACTACGCACGTGCTGTTTAAACCAATTGCGAAGGTTCGCCAAGCTCACACTTTCCACAACAGGTTCTTATATGAACAAACAAATCTTAGTTGAAAAAATTCAACCCACCCACCAGCTTGACAATGTAGCATGCAAAAGTTCTAAAACATTAGAAGCTAAAAGCATTGTTAAACACAAGGACGAGTTCTGAATGATCTTACCAGAGCACCTGAGCCAAATCAACAAAAAACGATGACAGAGATAAAAAAATCGAATCGAGCTTGCAGGTTCTTTTGCAAGATTTTATTATAAAACTTCATAAGTTCTTAACCCTTACAAAAGTCGTATAGGAATATAGCATAATTAGAGGTTGTCTTATAGGACATAATTAGAGGTTGTCTTATAGGACACAATTAGAGGTTGTCTTATAGGACATAATTAGAGGTTGTCTTATAGGACATAATTAGAGGTTGTCTTATAGGACATAATTAGAGGTTGTCTTATAGGACATAATTAGAGGTTGTCTTATAGGACATAATTAGAGGTTGTCTTATAGGACATAATTAGAGGTTGTCTTATAGGACATAATTAGAGGTTGTCTTATAGAAAAGCAACATATGCATATCAGGAATCGCCACACTCAAAAAACACAGCCTCCCCACGCAGCGAAAAAGAAGAGAGGAAGATAGAGAGAGCGCATGTTTTATATATGTATGTCAATTCAAATCGGACGCCACAAACAATTAATAAACAAGAGAACCTTTGGGGATACCGCCTTGGAACGGTCAGTGGCAAAACAAATTGCCAGTGGGGGTTTAAACCAGGTTCTAGGGTGCACCAACCTCACACTTGCCCCAACAGGTTCTCGTATCACAAAACAAGTACAAATTGTCTTGGTGAAATAACTCCAACCCACCCATCAGCTCAACAATGTTGCATGCAAAAGCATACAAACATATAAACATAAGAATTTAATAGCATTGCAAAGCCAAAGGGCGGGTACTCAATGATCTTTCCGAGACCAGAGCACCTGGAGTAAAATCAGCAAGAACATGATGACAGGGATAAAAGAAACAAATCGAGCTTTTAGGTTCTTTTAAGAAAAGATTTCCCCATAAACTTTCATAAACTCTTACATCCCTGCCACCGTCGTGCAACCAAAGAGGTAAGCATAATGATCAACTGTAGATGGGTAAATCACCAGGCCTGCAGATCGCTGTAAAATATCATGTTGGTAACCTTTCTTTTTAAATTTACAGATGGTTTTTACGAATAACCGGGAGAAATTAACATCGCCTTTTATCTTCTTAAGTTTATAAATTAAATCTCCATAAAAAACTGGCTGTGAAATTCCTTGTTATAGGACAAAATTAGAGGTTGTCTTATAGGACATAATTAGAGGTTGTCTTATAGGACATAATTATAGGCATGTGTTAAAATAACGATTTGCACGTTTTGTATATTTATTGCAGACACAGATTTGATAGTCACTTGAAATACCGACATGTGTTTTACCTAGTTTTAGTTGACATGATGTTAAAACAGGCGATAATGAATATTGTGACCCTGTACGTTTTGTGCAATACCGACTGAGATTTGGGCGTAATTTTCTGGACATAAACGCGTGCGGGGGGGGGGGGTCAAAGTTGAAATAATTGAAAAAGTGAAGGTTCTTTGCAAATTATCACAAACCTATGTTTTTGACCTAGTTTCAATACCTACTGAGATTGGGCGAAAGTAAAGCTTCTTTGCAAATTAGCACTAACCTATCCATCAACTCGATGCGCTAAGTATAACTTGAATGTGTGATTTAAAATTAAAAACAAGCAATTATTTGCTTTAACTTATAACTGGGCATTTCTTACGCACCCATTTTTCCTGGTTACTAGACACCTAAGGTTATCCAAATTGAAATTCAGAGGTTACAGCATTTGAACGGTTTATTTGGTTAAAATATCTCCAGCCTTATATATAGTCAAACAACTGTTTAACATGCAGAGTTGCAAAAATGCACTGTCGTTTAAAGTGGTCAATTGTATGATACTTTCTCAAGATCAGATTGATAAAATCAGTATAGAGTTAGTATCTTTCTACTTACCCTCAAGTCTTCCAAGATGTGAAACAATAACTGCAAGAACCTGAACAAAAACCACAAAACAATGAACAAGTACTGTGACTGATAAAAAGGTAATATATGCATATCATGAATCGCCACACTAAAAAACACAGCTGTCCCACACAGCGAAAAAGAAGAGAGGAAGAGAGAGAGCATGTTTTATATAAGTATGTCAATTCAAACAGGACGCCACAAACAATTACCGAAGAAGAGAACCTTTGGGGATACCGCCTTGGAACGGTCAGTGGCAAAACCAATTGCCACTGGGGGTTTAAACCAGGTTCTAGGGTGCACCAACCTCACACTTGCCCCAACCGGTTCTCATATTACAAAACAAGCACAATTTAAGACATCTGATCGGATTTAAACTTAACATATTATACATTTTTCTTCAATTCCCAGTGTTTAGGCCTAGCAAATGTTGGCTATATGTCCTATGAAAATATATTCTGAGATATTCATATCATCGACCGTGTTTTACTAAATTTGGATAGAGTTAATAAATGATATACGCATGCTTATACTGGGAAACGAAACCATAGGCATAGCCACATTACCCCGAGAAAGTGAAAATGTGAAGGTAGTTATGTCTAAGAGCGGGAATTAAACCAATACGACCAATGCGCACAGCCGCATAACCGAGAACGCTACCCTCGTACTAGCTGTATAATTCAAAACTAGCTCTCTATCAAGTATCACAGTTGGGTTTTCAACTAGGTCAATACTGGTAATATTTCCTCTTTTAATTTTAAACGAGAAAAAATCAGATTAACATTACATATTATTGTCTTACCATAAAATAGTTTTCAATAAATTTTTCATTAACTTCTGATATACGTGTATACAAACAAACTTACGAAGATCATTATTGATATATGCCTCTTACTTCAGTTTTCTTTCTTGTGATTGCACTGACAATGAACATTTCAACGTTCGTTCTTATCTTTGACACAATATTGAAATACTACTATCTCTGAAACTTTGTTTTAGGCCGGTAATTTTATTATATGTGTACTGAAATTAGAGAACAAGCCCCAGTCCAATGGTGTATTGTTCTGTTACTTAATTATTTTATGCGATCATTGCTTGTAGGTGGTTATTTCTTGAGATATGTTAAGAAACGTGAAGGGTTCGAATTGAGACTCATGTAAATTGCTTTAGTAGCGTGTACTGGTTAAGTGTATGTCGACAAACTCTACTACTACTGAAGGTTCGAACTCCAGACTATTGAGACAAGGACTTTTTCACAGAAATACAGCTGCCCAATTTACCCACATTACTTATACCCAAAACTAGATAATGACAACCACTTATATGATGTTATAAGGTGGCGATATTTTATTTCAAAATAAGAAGTTAAACATCGCACATATAATACATATGATAATGATATTGCAGCAATACTTTTGTGAACAAAATTATTTGATGATTTAGCTTGGGCCGATTCTAACTGGTAAATCTTTTTGGTTATTTGAATTCTTTGTGTGAAATTAGTGTGGTTGAACGGTAAAGTCCGAGGACTTCCGTCCGAAGGTATAAAAGCAATTACCGTTCATTGCTTCAGTGCAGTCTGTCGCCAAGTGTCGAGGTATTCACATCGTTGAGATTCAACATTTTGGTCTGCATTATAGGTCCAATATTATAATAGTACATCTCTGTACTAGGGCATATTGACCGGGTTGTTTCGTTCAACATATATGATGTGAATAGTATTGGTTGAAGCTAGTGTTGATAGGGTTTTGAGATAGTGTCTTCAGACAATTGCTGGAAACACATACGTCTGAAACACTTGTGTCCCTAAGGTAGCTTCAGAGTAGATGTTGAGCATAGGGTATTTAGAAAGTGTCCTCAGGCAATTGCTGGAAACACATGCGTCTGAAACACTTGTGTCCTTAGGTAGCTTCAGAGTAGATGTTGAGCATATGGTATTTAGATATTGTCCCCAATAATTGCTGGAAACACATGCGTCTGAAACACTCCTGTCCCTTAGGTAGCTTCAGAATAGGTGCTGAGGATAGGTTTCAGGTTAGACAGTGTTCCCAGACTATTGCTGACGAAGAGGTTATCGCATCCTCGGGATATCACATAAGTCTGAGACACAATAGTTCAGCAGCGTTTTAGTTTTGAGGGTATGTTTGAAGGCGTTTTGCTTGAGTTTGTTTTAGATGTGATTTGTTGACTTTGTTGAGCAGAATTTGAAAGTTTTAGTTGCTCAGGTTTGCTTGATGTAAGTGTGTTATTGTTTGAAGATCTGTTGAAAGTAGTTCTAAACATCATTGTGTTCCATATAGTTTTATTGCTCAGCATATGCGCTGAGATCGTGCTTGAAGTTCGTGTATGATTGTTTTGTTTCGGACTGTGATTTTTGTTTGAGTGAGTGGTTGAAACTTTAGCATCTGTTATGTTTATCCAGGAGGTTCATTGCCCTGAGAATATTGTTATATGTTCAGCTGATTCTAATCCTGATTTTTGTGTTTCACCCAATCATTTCAGAAATCATTGTAATCATTTTGAAGCAAAGGAGCTTAGAAAAATTCATTATATTGTTTAACCGAAATACATTGCACAGCCATATATGTTAAAATCATTTTTTGAGAGAAAAATTATTATATAGTTAAGCTGAGACAAATAGTCTGTTTTATGTGCCTTCCGCTCGGGGCACGTTGCACTTTCTACTTCTTTAAATGAACTTTCCATAATAATCATCGTTTGCTTTCGAAAAAAAAGTGAATGTTTATGTATTTGAGTTTTGATAAAAAACAAATAGTAAAAATCTCGACAATAATTTTGTAAAAAGGTAATAGCACAAACCAGTAAACCGGCCAAACTTCTATACCTTCTTCTTTTAACAGCCATGCAATCGCATTATTGCAGAATGGCAATGAATTATGCAAATTAACGATTTAAAAGGCGTTGTCGAGATGTTGTATTTGATACCTTAGACGGTTATGATCTGACCAATAATGAGATATTTGATTCTTTCTGAATGGTCAGATTTGTAGACATTACCTGGATTAAAATATTAGATATTTACCCAGAAATTACGGACCATCTACATATAGAATTTTAATTATGTACGGACCAGATTTACGGACATAAAAGAGAATTGTACAGTCTTCTCAAGTTATACTGTATCATTATACACGATCTCCATGTGCAACTGTACATATAACGGTACATAATCCATCATTAACTAGGGAAGGTTCTAATGAAGCCCGTCTGAGTGTTAAATGGCATGCATTTATTAATTGATATATAATTTATATTCTATAGATATCGATATATAAATGCTCCATTATAAACATAAATATGGCCCGTTATGTTTTCATAGATATATTATTCATATTCATATCTATTTATAGATGGTCCGTAAGGTACACCAGTCTGATCCGTTATGTCTTATAGATGGTCCGTGATGTCCATAAATATGGTAAGTTTCGTCGTTTTTGATGGTCTTTCATATCCCAAAATCTGGTCCGATATGTCTTGTCCGTACTTGTAAAGGTCCGTTATGTCGCAAATTCGTTTGAGTGACCCGTTAACGTCAAATATCGGCTATTCTGGAGAACAATATCGATCGGCGTTTGATAAAGAATTCTGCACACGTGTTGCGAAATTAATAATGCGTGTGCATATTTTTATTAAAATTGAAAACTATAATCATTGGATGAAGCAAACATAAACCACATCCAATGATTTTCATAATAAAGATAATTTGCATAATTGGTATCGGCCGTATCCAATCCCGATTACTATTGCACAAACGTGCAAACTCAAACTTGAGTCGATTGCTCAATATGCTTATGACTTAAACCATGTATTTCGTCTTGCTGTCTTCAATCATTACAAACTAAAAAGTTTTCCTGCATTTATCATCTCAATTAAACATGTCCCCCGCTTCATCTGATGTATGGAAAAACTTTATCAAATCAGCTCAGAAGGAAGTCAGCTAAGTCTAGTCTTTGTAACGACGTACTTACTTACGCTGAAACAACATCAAACCTACGTAGTCATCTCCATGGAAAGCATCCGCAGCAACAGACTGACGTTGTTTGTGATGCTTCTTCTGACGTAAAGAAGCAGGAGCTATGAAGTCAGCTGAGGAGTAGTCTATCATGTGGTCTGGTGGATAAAATTATTTTCCTGAATAAAACCGCGTTGTGAATGAAAAAGATGAGTGCCAGTGAAATAGTGAATTGTCAGTCTTTCTTGCTTTGGATAACATGACGCAAAAATAAAGCATTCACGAGGAGTTTTTAGTTCAATACTTGTGTATATAATAACAAATGTTTGTATTCTGTCAAAAAGGAGTAAAATTACTCGTATTATCTGAACAGAGAAGCGCTTTCCGATATCCTCACTGTCTGGATTTATTTTTAGTGGACGAATGTTGGTTGCCGGAATGTGACTTAATTAACGTTTTAAATAACTTATGGCATAGCTTATTTTGTTGTTGTGCATTCTGTACATGTTTTGTTTTGTTGTTTCTTTCTCAGTAAACTACAGTATATTTTAACATTGTTTGATTCGTAAAGTGTTTTTTTAAAAGTTCGACCCCGGTTGTTATTTGTTATCTGTGTAGTTAGGATAAATTAGTTGTAGTCTTCTCTACTTAAAAGTACTGGTTGAAACCTGCAGGAAACCTACATCACACCATAGAGCTTTCGTAAAAAGTAATGATATGAATTAATTCAAATGAAATTTAAATGATTAACAATGTGTGTAATTTTAGACAATCGGCGTTAAGACCGTGACGAGAACGATATTACCATAAAATTACTCCGTCCCGGAAATGCACGTCAAAAAAAACGAAAGTAGACTGACCTCTTTTAAAGTAACTTTATGTAATAAATCTGCAAGCGGACATCACATGAACATTAAATGTTAGAAATTGACCTGATGACAACGTTAAGAGTTATTTATACTTGGAATGCCGTTATACAACTGGAAGTGCCTGTTAACTGACTCGTACAGCAAACTACAGCATACTTTGAGCAAAGAGATTGTAAATAAACATAACAACTATCGAATATTCGAACATTCGAATAATTGCACAACCGAATATTTGAATGCCAATTTTGCTATTCGTTGCCATCCCTATTATACAGGATACTGTATATGGATCACTTTTAAACTGGGCAAAATGGAGTTCAGCGTGGGTTTTGAGATCGTAGATGATATTGGTTGAAACAAAGCACTAAATAATAAAAAATATCGAAATAATTAATGTTGGTAAATAGAAAAGACTAATTGTAAACAAAGGTTGCGTTAATTTTCAAAAGCTGTCGTGTCGCATCTGAAGTCATTCTCGTGGATGACATTTTTGCATGGTTCGATAACTCACGAAGCTCTTTCTTCATTTATAAATTTGTTTATGTCATGTATACAATTTATCACAAACCTTCATTCAGCAGAGTGTATAATTTACTACTATCATTATGACGTTCAACAGAGTGATATAATTTACTAAGTACCTTCATTCAGCAGAGTGTATAATTTACTACTATCATTATGACGTTCAACAGAGTGATATAATTTACTAAGTACCTTCGTTCAGCAGAGTGTATAATTTACTACTATCATTATGACGTTCAACAGAGTGATATAATTTACTAAGTACCTTCGTTCAGCAGAGTGTATAATTTACTACTATCATTATGACGTTCAACAGAGTGATATAATTTACTAAGTACCTTCGTTCAGCAGAGTGTATAATTTACTACTATCATTATGACGTTCAACAGAGTGATATAATTTACTAAGTACCTTCGTTCAGCAGAGTGTATAATTTACTACTATCATTATGACGTTCAACAGAGTGATATAATTTACTAAGTACCTTCGTTCAGCAGAGTGTATAATTTACTACTATCATTATGACGTTCAACAGAGTGATATAATTTACTAAGTACCTTCGTTCAGCAGAGTGTAATTATTTTTCACTACGTACTTTCGTTCAGCTTAGTAATATTTTTAACCACGTACCTTCAGCTAAGTGATACAATTAACCAGATACCTTCGTTCAGCAGAGTGATATAATCCACCAGGTCCTTTCGTACAGCTAAGTGATATAATTAACCACCTACCTTCGTTTAGTTAAGTGATTTAACTTACCACGTACCTCCGTTCAGCTGAGTTTTATAATTTATCACGTATTTCGTTCAGCTGTGTGATTTACTTTACCATTTACCTTTGTTTAGTTTAGTGACTTAATTCACCACGTACCTTCGTTCAGCTAAGTGATTTAATTTACCACTTTCATTCGTTGAGCTAAGTGATATAATTTACCATGTACCTTCGTTCAGCTTAAGGATAGAACTTACCACAAACCTTCGTTCAGCTGAGTAATATAATTTACCGTGTACCTTCGTTCAGCTTAGTGATATAATTTACCGTGTACCCTCGTTCAGCTTATTGATATAATTTACCGTGTACCTTCGTTCAGCAGAGTGTAATTATTTTTCACTACGTACTTTCGTTCAGCTTAGTAATATTTTTAACCACGTACCTTCAGCTAAGTGATACAATTAACCAGATACCTTCGTTCAGCAGAGTGATATAATCCACCAGGTCCTTTCGTACAGCTAAGTGATATAATTAACCACCTACCTTCGTTTAGTTAAGTGATATAACTTACCACGTACCTCCGTTCAGCTGAGTTTTATAATTTATCACGTATTTCGTTCAGCTGGGTGATTTACTTTACCATTTACCTTTGTTTAGTTTAGTGACTTAATTCACCACGTATTTTCGTTCAGCTAAGTGATTTAATTTACCACTTTCATTCGTTGAGCTAAGTGATATAATTTACCATGTACCTTCGTTCAGCTTAGTGATAGAATTTACCACAAACCTTCGTTCAGCTGAGTAATATAATTTACCGTGTACCCTCGTTCAGCTTATTGATATAATTTACCGTGTACCTTCGTTCAGCTTAGTGATATAATTCACAACGTACCTTCGTTTAGCTACGTAATATAATTTACCACGTACCTTCGTTTTGCTAAGTGATATAATTTACCACGTATCATCGTTTAGCTAACTGTTTTATTAACCACTTACTGTTAATTGGGAAGGCTGTTTTTTCTGAATGTGGCAAATCCTGATATGCATATTTCACCTTCCTTAAGCTAAGTGATATAACTTACCAAGTACATTAATTAATTTTGTTCAGCAGTGAAATTGTATTCACCACGTACTTTCGTTCAGCTAAGTATATTACTCACCACGTACCTCCGTTCAGCTGAGTGATATAATACGAAATTTGAAAGTCGTTAAGAAAGATCCTTTTTTATTTACAGACCAGTACATGTACTTAGAAATTATAATGCTTAGCAAGGAATTGTTTTGTTGTTTGAAAATGAATATTTTATAAATACTTGCTCTCTTTTCCTCTGTGATTTGTTGGGGCTTTTTTGCGGAAGCTATAATTTTGTTAATGTGGCTATTCCTGATATGCAAATATCGAACTTCACTTCACTATTAAAATGGATGATTTTTATGACATATACGTATTCTTCTTTATTTACTCAATAACATGTAAGTTTTGAATGTTGTAAAAACCTGACATGTGTATTGAATTGTTGCTATGTACAAGGTAAGGTAGCAGCTTAGACAACAATTTTCATACTATCATCACACTATTTTCATTAAATCCCTGTAATGTCTCAGTCGGCAATATTTAAATGCATTGTACTGGTTGGCCTTTAAAGTATCTCTGTTTTAGCTATTTCAAATCGCTGCACACAGCACATGACTTACTATTGTCTAGTTAAGTATCTCTTATGAAGAAGTGTTGTTAGACATGTTATCTTTTTGATAGAGGAAACGATTTTCCTCAATATAAAAAGCACTTGAAACAAAGTGGTTGTTGTACTATTTTCCGTATGAATTAAGGTGATACTGTTTTTATTTATAATAAAAACTTCATTTTGGCTGAACTTCGTAAGACTATTTGCTAAAACCCTAAGATTACTTCTTAACAACCATCTTTCTACTTAAACGTCAACATGTTCGCTTGATTCTTGATCAGTTTAAACAATTTTCTGTATTCCGAGTAATCAACAGAATCAAAATAAATAGAAAATCCAGCATATTCCAAACATACTTAAAACACAGTCCCGCCGTTTCTGTTTATTCTTAAAATTAAAATCGTATGGAGACAGTTTCCACGTGTTTAAATGTTATTTTCATTGAATGTATTTGAATTTAGCGACAAATGGATGACAAGTCATGCAAGTACAAACCACGACACATATTTGAGCAAGATCAATTGGTATTTGATCATTTTGTCATTTGCTTACAATTTTAACATTAAATTGTTTCAAACTTTCTGTCACCTACATGCGTAAGCTAGACCATTGTTACTTAAAACAACAACAACAAAAAAATGAACCACCTTAATATATGATTTCAAAGACTTACACTTGTTGGTAAGCATACGGACAAGTTACAATTGTTTAATAGCAAAGTCAAGCATAGAGTATTGGATAAAGATGGCTCTTTGCTTTAATTTTGTCTACTATTATGGTTTGTGTATAGCAATTCTTCTGCTGCCAGGGATTGTTTCTGGTGACATAGATACCATGTTTAAAGTACTATCATGGAGGATAGATGATGTTTTGACCGAAACGAAAATTTTGAAACTAAAGGTAGATAATATTGATAATAGGGTCAAAAACGTGGAAGAAAAAATTCAAGGTATACAAGTTCACACAACACCACCAAATACCATTGACCTTAGTATAGAAGACGAAAGGAAAGAACAAGATACTAAGTTTAATGAAAATTTACGCACACAAGCGTTGGCTGTTGAAAAAATGTTATCCAAAGAAAAAGTGTTATTACGAGAGTCAATGGAAAACTTTACCGCAGTTTTTGCAAAACTGAAATCAGAAATTCAAACGCAAAAATCTATTTTTAATGCATCGTTTAAAGAAGAACTTCAAAGCATTGAAACTGACTTTGATCACCTGAAATCAGAGATTCGAGTTGAAATGGTGGAATACAATAAGACTTTATCAGAAGAAATTTCTGATATCAAAGCGAATTTAGAAATTAATTTAAAAGATATGTATGAAATAAGCAACGACAGTTCGATGGTGTTAAAGAAAGGAATTGCTGAACTTACATCAGACTGGAATTCAACGGCACAAAACATGAGCCAGATTCTTCAGATAATAGAAATAAACATGGTGTCTAACATAGAGGAGGTAGAGAAACGGATAGTTTCCAATCTAAAACGGGAGCAAAGTAAGTTTTTGAAAATCTTAAAATGAATATAAGCAGAAGGAAGTAACTCTGATGTCACTATCAAACAAACAAGGCATTTGCCGTGTAACTTCTAATGTTAACGTTCTAACACATAATTGTGACGTTACAATTTGTCAAATAATTTTAATAAATTAACGAAGTATTTTGCAGAATGCTAGTGATTCAACCCCGCTTATGGAGAATGCTAGTGGTTACACTCCGCTACGACAGTACTTAATTGAAAAAAAGGACCATGCATCTTGTATACTCCCCTACCACAAGCACTGTTAAATTTTCAATTTGTAACTGTCAATATGTAACATCGCATTTTTCGTAGTATCGCATTTTTTCTTAGTTTTAGTTGTTTATATCGCCGCAAATCGCCAATGTCGTTATATTTAGAGGATAATACACGGCTGAGCGGGGTCGGGACGTGGTAATCGGCCCGAAGGGAGCACAACGTTTGCGACCGAGGGCCGATTATCACACCGGCCCTTCTTAGCATTGTGTTAACGTCTATAATACATACCTTAATAGACATCTATTTGGACATCCTTTAAACAAAAGTTCATTCGGTTTCTTAAGCGAGCACTTGTTAATTGAACGAGCACTTTTATCGACTACGATTCAAGTACTACGTCATTAATGTTTAATTTGTTACGTATTCGACGAATGTTTACTTTTTCAAACGGTGCATATCGCTCTCGGTTGAATGTTTCTTTTATATTTGTTTTTAAACCATAACTTAATTGCAAAATCTGGACGGAATGTGTTTTATGTTGAAATGTAGAACTGTTTAACGTGGTACATGTATGAGTCTGTAAAGTCTATGGTTTCATACTTATACCACTGCTGCGAGCTTCGATTATCTACACCAAGGGCTTAATTCTACCGGATGTATAGAAAAAAGATTATAAAACAATATTGGAAGTAACGGGCTTTCAAATCGGGATATTTCGGGATATTTCTCTGGTACGTACAATTCAGTTTTAGTTTTAATCATTCCAAAGCGCGTGTTGAAATAGATAATTTTGTGCTCGGTTACTTAAATGTCATCATAAATCTATTGAGCGGAATGCAAAATGCATCACTGCCGTGGATTCTTTTATTTTAACCTTAAGAAACAGCCGACAAAGTTAAGATATAAAGATTGAAAACAAAACAGAAATATTCCAAGGGCCGTTATCATGTTATCAGCCCTTGCGTGAGGGCCGATTATATGAAAATGCCCCGGTCTGGACAATAATGGTAAAATTACTGTATAAATGTGTTACTATAAATAGTAAGGTATGTATTATATCATATTTATATGTTTTAATGGTGATATGTACATATGTCAAGGTCAAAAAATAAAATTAAAACGACATCTTCGATTTGGTTATTTATATTACTAAATTACATCTTATCATCAATACATCGAAATATGTCACATCAACAAATATACAAATATACATTCACACATTGTCTTAAAATGGAGTATGGTTTTCAAATAACACAAAAATGCACAACATGCATTTTTAATTGTACCATTATTTATCAACATAAAACAATAAGTTTCACGGAATTGCCCAGAATGACGATAATGATTTCTGAATTAAAACTGAGAATCGGCGTTGTAATAAGGTTAAGCTGAATTGTCAGATGTTGAAGTAATAAGTTAAGTTGAAGTATAGGGGATCGAATCAGCGATCCCTGTATTACTGTGGTATCATAAACTGAATGAGATGACAACAATAGTTATTGATATAACCTATAAATTGCACTGATTTAATTGTCGTAACATTTTTGGAGGAACATGGAAATATTCTAAAAGAAATTCGACTGTTATAACTTGTTTTATTTCCTTTAGTAATACAATTATTCAATAACTCAAATTATTACCAAATAGCGATAAGGGCAACTAAATACAAAGCGTATGTCCATTCGGACGTCAGCACGTTTTGAATTCGTATGTGGAACTATATTGTTAAATTTTAGCTTAGGTTTTAAATTCGCGCACTAGCTTGAGCGCGAAATACACGAAAATTAAGCCAGCGCTAAATAAAATTTTACCACAGTAACCACTTAGCTAATGATTTGCTGTATGTCAAGCTAAACAATTGTTTCAGATTTTATACATTATTAAACTGTTGGCAGCAAGTCGTGTCACTACTCCGCGAGTCGATAATTGCTCAACAATACAAAACGGATATCGTTCTTAGAGGTGTGAAAACCACCTGCCTGCCAGAAATTAGCTAAATCGCATGTTGAAGTTAAGGGACTGTCATATATATAATTATTCGTTAAATTGCATTTTTCGTTAAATCGCATTTTGTTCGATCACATCTTTTTTCATATTGGACCAGCCGCTACGTTCGTAGTATAACGTCATTTCGTAAAATCGCGATTCGTAGTATCGCGAATGGACTGTAATTAAACATGATAGGGATAATCTAGTTATGAATCTTGTTGTTGTTTTACAGATGAAACTTTGCAAAGTATCAGTTCCTTACAGACAGAGGTACAGTCATTGTCATCAGATTATTCAAAATTCAAGTCCGACCTGTCCAACACTTTATTGTCAGAATTTTCTTTGCTGTCGTCCCAAGTTTCTTCAGACTCAGACAGAATCTATCGTCTCGAAGAAAGTAAGTATTGTTGGCTTTGTTTTAACAAAAAAAAGCCAAACCAAACAACACTATCGTCGGTAGAAAAATCAGAGTCACTTAATGAAACTCAGCCCTAAACAAGAAACATTTCTTCACGCAGTTTTGTTTGTAAACTTGCAGCGTGCTGTTATAAGCACTTCCATGACTGCCCATGAACAGACTCAATCAAACCGATCCTGCAATATGTTCATATTTGTTGTGTTAGTTGGTTTTCAATTTTCCCTTTTCACCTATTTAAACACCGTGACTTGTATTAAAAGACTATAGGCCAATAGTATCGCCAAGCATCTTACGGGAATTCAACAGTTACATGTACTACTTGAACTATTTCTTTAACACGACGTGTAATTAATTTAAAACAAGAAGTCTGTGGCAGATAGGTATTCCAAGTTATAACATATTTATTGTCTTTTATTTATATTTTATTTGTGCAAAACATATTAAATTTTCATATTTTTTAAAGATTAAAAACACATTCAGATACAACATTTTTAAAAATCAATCCATCAAATGTATGTCTCAGACATAGTTAAATTTATAACTAAATTGAAGATTATAATTAAAAAAAATCAAATATAATCGTGTAACAGTTGAAAAACTGTTTACAATTGATAAATGTCGATACATATGTATCAACATTGTACGTTACATGCGTTTTTTCGCTATACAAGTTATCATCAATAGGCAAAAATTTGCCTGTTGAGTTAATAAATTAAATGCACCAAGTGATCAAAAAGATGAAATATGCATTATCAGAAATGGCAACTTTCAGCAGACACACCCACTAAAAAGTAAAAAATGAGAGCATGGTTATACAATAATCAGTTTAAAAAAGACGCCATAAACAATTAACGAAAGTGGGAACCCGAGATGTTACCGCCTTTGAACGGTCAAGGGCAAAACAATGTGTCACTGGGTGTTTAAACCAGGATCGAGGGTGTACCAACCTCACACTTTCCCCAACAGGCTCTCATATCAACAAATAAGTACAAGTCGAAAAACGTATCTGTGAATTTCTCTGTAAGTCATAATTGTGTACCTGTTTAAATTTGGTAAGTAGATAGTCTCTTAACGCTGCTTTAAATAAACCTGTTTTTATTTGGTTAGTCTATAGACTTGATGCTCTTTAAATGAACTTGTTTTTTATTTGGTAAG
This sequence comes from Corbicula japonica, assembly GCA_038501625.1. Classification (NCBI taxonomy): domain Eukaryota; kingdom Metazoa; phylum Mollusca; class Bivalvia; order Venerida; family Cyrenidae; genus Corbicula; species Corbicula japonica. The sequence goes on from JAZAYU010000113.1 coordinate 52,901, forward strand.
TCTATAGACTCTTAATGCTGCTTGAAAAATGATATTTTCTATTTTACAGTTTTACATCTAAAAGTCCTGATATGACCTTGTAAACTCACATGTTGGTAGTTAATGTCAGTGGATTATTTATCGTAAAATAGTTTACCTTTTAATTAAGGAATTGATGCATGTACGATCAGTCTTTTTCGAATAGTTTAGTTAAGCGGAAAACTACATCCAGTACTGCTATACAAAACGTATGAATGTGTTTGTTTTGTTTTTATAGTGTTTAATGAATACATTTATTGAAAGTAGTATTAACTTTTTATTCAGGAATAGATGAATGTTCAGATAACCCATGCATGAACAATGCAACCTGTGTGGATGGTTTTAAAAGTTATTCATGCACATGTTTGACTGGATATAATGGTACAAACTGTGAGATAGGTAAGTAAAAGGTTCATGGTACAAACTCTGAGATAGGTAAGTAAATGAGTCATTCGCTTGAAGATGTGTATATGTAAGCCAATTTAGGCCGAAAAAAACGTCGATTGCTAATAGAAACGTTGCATATGCAGTATTTGTTTTATCAGAGTCTTTACTGATAACTCAAATTTAAAATATAATTGTGATTCTCTATTTTGAACAAATATTTGTACCGAAAACATATAAGTAAAAAATTATATGATATTTTTCTACAAGCACACATCAATGAATACTTTACAATAACAAATTTACGAGAGGATTACATGTACCAACATTATACATGTGCCTATTAAAATGATTTTTGTTCAGAAACTTTCGGCAGCATTTAGTCGAAGACTTTCTACTGACTTTCTCTCAGTATTGTCCGTAACCAACTTAGGCATAAACTTTGTCAGTATGCAATCTAAATACACATATTTTTTCCATTAATGTCCTGCAGCTTCCTATTCATTTACTGTTTTTTCGCAACTTCTGACAGCATCTTAGCAATCTGTAGATTTTCTGTCAGTAACTACAGACTTCTGACGGTATTCGGTAAGCTACTCATTTTCTTTAACTTACTTCCAAAAACATAGCAACATACTGACATTCTTCACAGTATTTATCAACAGAGTTGTTTTCTCTCGTTATCTTAGCCATTTGTAACGTTCGACAGCATCTACGTAATCTAAATATTTCATTAACATTTAAATAACGTTTCCACATTTATTCCAGAAAGAAACATGCTATATAGTTATTTTTTATCAAAATCTTTCATGAAATCAATACTTTCATCACAAAATATATATGCTTTTCATCTTGCCTTCAATTACCTTGCTTTACTATGGTATAGCTCTTTTTCGTAGCTAGAACATGCCCAACCATTTCATTACTTTAACTCGATTCCACTTTAACTTTCATTTTAATGTCATACATTGTCAATAGTATTTAACTAACTTAAATTATGTTTCTGTTCTTTCAAGTGATTTGCGATGAAGAATGTACGAAGAATGGTGGTACTTGTATTGCCCCGGGGAAGTGCGGAAATTGTCCCACACGCAAATATGGGAACAACTGTGAGCATTGTTAGTAAAATCCTTTGATTGAAATCATCTGCATTGTTTGTAATTCTCTACGATGAATATTTTAAATAGATAATATGAACTAAGGCACTGCCTCTCTCGGAATCGACGAATCAAAAGTGATGTATATCGTATGTTTAACAGTAAAACAAAGACACAAGTCATCATTTGTTGTTTTACTTTTTAACCAAAACTGATCAAGGTTGTAAGATGCAACACTACATCTTAGTGACCTGAATGATTCAGTGAAGTTTGGAAGAATCCTTTGAGATGTTGAATACACCAGGTTGCCTTTAAACTCCTAGTTAAACAGCACCAAAATGTGATCAAAATGCAAGGCTGACCGATGGTATAAGAAATGTAGACTCATAAAAATCTGGTTAACAAGGTAGATTGTAAAACATCATTCCACAACACCTAAAATACCTAGTTGAAATATGATGACACCAATGACAGAGCTAGTAGCGAAGCTTGTCATATTCTTTGAATACTCAAGCTTGAAATCAACAAACATACTTTTGGGTCTGAGGACTTAAGATAATACTATGAGTGACAGTAGAGGAATTTATTATCCGAATAGAATGAAACATTCAAATTAGTCCATGAAAAGCAAATGCTGAAGGAGTCTATTCCTACTTTCTATGGTTCCATTTAACAGCAAATTATATTCATAACAAAATTATACTGATGGTGTTGTTCATTTACTGATCTTCAATGAGGTCTACATTAAAATGTTTTTGTATTATTTGATATCACAATCACACAGTATAATTGTATAGACAATTCTTTTTCTTGTCAAGTGATATCCAAAGCAGCACTTTCTCTTGCAGGAATTAGAAGTGGAAGTATGTGTAAACTGTATGCTCCCTCTACTGTCTAGAACAGTTAACCTGGTCTCCCCACAGCATTTCATGTGAAGCTGTTTTCCTGAAATATTAAATTCAACAACAAGTGAATTTATCTTCAACGGTGCGGGTTCGCTCCCAGCTAGAGACACTATCATTCAAAAATAATTTTATATCTTACTGCTTTTATAAATTTATTTATCGACAGTTAAAATTGATTTAAAATATTTAGACACAAAAATAAAATTTGTCAAATACATTGATTTTGTATGCTCTGATAATTACTTCAGGTATCCTGACTCCTGACTTACTCTATGGAGACTCTTTAAATCACATGGACAACCGTATAGTTCCACGTCAGCCTAACATTTTTGGTGTCTGATCTGGATCTAAACTGGTTGCTTCTTGATCAGAAATAACCTCATGAATCTAAAGGTAAACGTGTATATCCTGGTCAGACTGCACAGGTGAGCCTGCTGAACTGGATATACATTGGTCATTAATGTGATAAAGGGTGTATTCATGAAGTACAATGTAAAAAAATAACATAGTAACTTATTTTCATGCACCGGTAGATTCAGTGTGACGTCTATTATACATTCATACAGCTTTAATAAATGAATATAAAGAAAATTTATGCAAGCCGTGTATCTGTTTACTATGGTAATGTTCATATTCTGTGCCATAGCTGTCTACCAATTCTGCATAAGTATCTATAGGCTTCATAAAGTTGGTGATACACATCTCTGAAAATAAATGTTTTATTTTAAATCTTCTCTGATAACTAGTAAGTCAGTTATAACTGATAATAATACAGTACCTTTTGTGGCTTATGAAGATGTACATAACTTGCTTTTGCAGTTAACAGTGAACAATTCATACTGTTGCCATAATTTATTTATTAAATGTAGGGTCTTTTTATTAAAATCACATAAAATGAAGATGGTAATGATGAAAAATTTCATGCCATCTTTAATTCCTACACAAGATTAGCATAAAACCAGAGTGTTATCACATTTTAAAGACCACAAAAAGCTGATCTGAATCTACATCTATGCCATCTGATCTGAATTTACATGGGCTGACCATTTGTGGTAAAAAGGTGTGTCCATGAAGTAGGTTAAGTTATTAACTGTGAAAACTGAAACAACATTGTTTTCTTTCTAAAAAAAGTGAAAACGATTATGCGATTTATCCAGTAAATAAATGATTAAATAAGTGACCACAGGGATCCACCATGTATGTACAACATGGTCCGCAGAGAAACTTTGTGGCGTTTGATTCTGTGTCTTCCAAAAATTTGGCATGTTCAGGTGATGTTGTGTGAACATGCCAGAGATTACAGTACACCATAGCAGGGCTGGACAAATTTAGATTTTTTAGTTTCTAGTCCAGAACTAGCTGGGTAAACAATTCAGCTAGTCCCACTTTTGCGCAAATAAGCAAATTCTGATTAGTCAGTATTAACAGTAAAGAAAGAAACAGGAAATTCAAGAGGAAGCGTTACATGGGGGCTTGATAATGTTAGATCTCACAAGATGTTATTAAGTAATAAACTTATTATTGTTGTAATATGATATGCATATGGTGCTAAAAGAGAATGGCGCATATAAAATTAACATTAAAACTAGTCTACAATAAAAAATACAGCTAGCCCACGGACAAGCAATCAGATATTTTGAGATTGTCCAATACAATTTTCACCTTTTCCGTGGCTTCGGGCTAGTGGGTTTTTTTCCAGCCATGCATAGTCATGTAAAGGAAGGGCAAATTCTGTGCTGGTTGAATATTTGTACAGTTTATTAAGGGTAAATTAAAAAAAAATACCTCTCCGGTAGTCTAATTTTTCTCCTATTCCAGTTTCATGCTCTTTGAACCAGATTTGTCACGCATCTTTCATATGTATACTTCAAACTGAAATTCAAATTACAAAAAAAAATATAAACGATATTATTTGCCAAATGTTTGCATATACCTTCCGATGACTTAATTTATTTTCTTAGTGACAGACTTCCTTAAAGTCGCCGGACCGTCGGACCTGTCCGGTAAAATTTGGACTAGTCTGATGTGATTTCCAATGTTGTAGGACCGAATGTCTGGCAAACATTTGATCTGCATATTCCAATTTTACCCGCTAAATTACAATTTTACTCGCTGTTTTGATTCGAGACTTTTCCGAGGGAAATTGGTGAGGATATCCGAATGAAATATTTTACGTATTCGTCATAATGACAATTTGTACCACTGAAAAACAAACAAACAAAAACACCCTTAATTATAAGTTAATACTGTGTTTTGCTGATTTAATGTGTTAAATGTTTCAGTCAGACAGAAATTGTTTCGGTCAGACAGATTTTCACATCTTGTCTGACCTCATGTCTGACACTTTTTTACAACTTTCGGGAAGTCTGTAGCGGTCATTACACTCAAACATCTAGACCAAGGCATGTATACAAAAGCTCGACACAAACTATTGGACTGTGAAAACTAAATAAAATAAATAAATTTTCAAATTTATACCAATTAATTAATGGTCAACATGGCTTCACCATGCAACACATTTGAACTTGTAACAGTTACTGGTTTGACAGAGCAGAGGTGAAGAATTCCACTCGACCACTCTCCATGGCGAGTAAATGATCCGTTGGGTCGAGCGAAGCGGCTGAAACACTCGACCGGCAGGGCGAGTAAATTTTTCAGCAAAGCGCATGTGTTTTCTTTGAAAAATGAAATATTTTCACTTTGTTTACAAAATACAATTCGATTTCTGGAATTTCGGTCGATTTCCAGTGTATTCGGAACGTTTCTGATGTAAAGATAACAGCAGCGATTTATTTTAATCCTCATTGGGTTTCCGAAATCAGAACGAGGCTGCAAGTGCACATTTTTCCCGCTGTATGTCAAAAATTATGTAGAAACAAATGAAGAAAACGTTTTTTACACAAGATACGGGTGATGATGAAAAGCGAGAGGGCGAGCGAGACAGTAAGAAAGAGATATAATGAAAAGAAAAACGAAAATTGCAGCAGAAAGAGTATTTTATTTAAAATGTAAGGGCGAGTGTACTTTCTGTAAGGGCGAGTGCACTTACAATGTACTCATTCACTCGACCTGCAGGGCGATTAGGTCAAAGGAAATTTCTACACCTCTGTCAGAGCAATTATTCCTAAAATCTGAAATAAATAATTAGTGGTAAACACGGCTTCGCCGTGCTTCCTATTTAAATCATTCCACGCTATGTCTCAATTTTTTTATGAAATGTAGCTCTAATAATTTTTACTTGTTGTAAATGAAGCATTATTCAGATAGCATTTGGTAAACAAAGCTTTACAGAAAGAGAATTTTATTTAAAATGTAAGGGCGAGTGTACTTTCTGTAAGGGCGAGTGCACTTACTCATTCAGTCGACCTGCAGGGCGAGTGGGTAAAAGAAAATTTCTACACCTCTGCAGAGCAATTATTCCTAAAATCTGAAATAAATAATAAGTTGTAAACACGGCTTCGCCGTGCTTCCTATTTAAATCATTCTACACTATGCCTCATTTTTTCATGAAATGTAGCTCTAAAATTTTTTATTTGTTGTAAATGAAGCGTTATTCCGATAACATTTGGTAAACACAGCTTTAATCATGCCTCAATTACCAGAGTAGCTTTATGCTATATCATTCTGCAAACCTTGGGTTCGAGTCCTGATCATGAATACACATCTTCAAGCTGGTCACATTTCATTTGACCAGTTCTGTCCAGTCTACAATATCCAGAGTTAATTCAACGCAAAACCTAATCGCTTTCCCACACCATATTAAAACGAAAGCAATCGATATTACTATCTAATCTGCAATGTTAAACTTACTGTTCTTGTTGATGATTGCAGTAAAAAAAAATAATAACGTCGTAAATTTCCAATGTTTAGAATGTCGGGGAAACCGGTGTAATTGTCACTTTGCCACTCTGTATTTTAATTAATTAACCAAAATTCGAACAACTACCGTAATGCGCATCGCTACGGTTGAGTCTACTGTTAGACTCTAACTCTGTGACAATATTAGGTTAAATCAATGTAGAAACTTATTTACCTTAATTTTTAGGCGAGTTTATTCTTTATTGTTATCTAACATATGGAAGAAAAACTTCTGAAAATGTGAATCGAGAAACAAAATGGCGGCTTTTCAGTTTTTAAATCCGGAAGTATGCACAAAAGACTATTGCACCCGGATGAAAGTCATATGGTCCAATCAGAAGCCTTATTTTGCGACACGGTTTCAAAGTTTCAAAGTTTCTAGTTACTCCTTTTTGCTCATGCGCAATACCGTAATCGGAATCAACACAATTTCTATGCGCTTCGCGCGTCGAAATCGTAGGGTTGATTCCGTAATAAAAGTACATGCATTAATGGTTTCGATGCTTCCAAGTTGTTGTTACATTGAAATATGAATTGTTTGTAATAATTGTTCATCATCGTCATAGTCATCATATTTGTTAAATAACGTTAATCGATAATCATTATTCGTTTACTCTGTGACTTATCTTCACTATGCTTGTAAATGGCTTAACATCATTTTGGATTCCTGATTCCCACCCCAAACCCCCGACAAAATACTTTGGTTTCAGAACATGAAGCTTTGTCTTCCCAACATTGCTAAACACGGCCAATAAACACAAATTTCTGTAGTCAAACGGGACATGCCTTTTTTCCAATCCTAACCAAAACAAAAAAGGAGAAAATACATAATATATGTTATAGGGGTAAATACTCGATAATTCTAGGTGTAGTTCGCTTGCAGTACATACATAAAGAATTTTCGCAGCCAATTACATGCTTGACATAAAAGAAACAATTGATTCAGTTTTTACTGACTAATTTTGCTAGTTTTCATATGTTTTAATATCTCTGCCAGTATAGCCTTTGATTGAGCCCCTAATGATATTCTTCCTGCTCTTCGTTGTTGTGTTGTGTTTTGCATTAGGTATCTTCTATGCATTTGTTATAGATTGCTTAACACAAAATTTACAACTTTCTCTAAGTTTGTGTACGTACGCCTTCTATTAATATATCCAACTTACATACACTTTTATAATGTTTACAAAATACAAGACACTGAATTATTTACACCGTATTGTATCGTAACTGTTTGTCAAGAGCTACGGAGAGAACCTATGTCTATCAAAGACAGTTAAATCGTTTAGCCTTGAGAAATATAAAAGGGTTTGTTAACAGGGTGGCGATGCCTTAGACTGTGGCTGATATACTATACTATATATTAATTTTTCTTAAGCTACTTTGATGATTGAATGAAATGTTGGGCTTCGTGATTTAAAATGATTTAATATTGGAAACTAGTTTTGTTCGATAACAAAGACGTTTTGGCTCCAACAAGTTTCTTGCTAAGCCACGACTTTCTTACTATGGACTATCTGTCGAGAAGCTTCAATTCTGTGGACGTAAGCCACTACTATTATGTTGGGACTATAACCTCCTAACCGTATGGAGTTCAAACTCCTATCGACTCTATGAATCTTGAAAACAGATTGTTCAATCTATACTGCCTTCTCAGAGAAGCTGAGCTTCGTAAGAGACTATGGCAGCAGTCGAAGGAACCGTACACTGTATATCAGATTCTGCCTTTGTGTAACAACACTAAAATTGTACTACGTACTAAATGACCTCTCCGAGGAGCAAGCTCACGGTGAGAACGCGGAAAACTTTCGGTAGCACACAAATTAGCCTCGTTAACTACTTTAAGCTAGCCAGTTGGCCTCGATAACTATCTTAAGCCAGCCACAACACAACTTCTTCCGAACGTTGAAATCGACCCCTTTATATTTACCTTATATTTGACAATACAATGGTTTCAAGCTACAGTACAAGTTCGCATAATTTTTCCTAAGACCAAAACGTCTTCAAATCTCAAAATTCACTAAAGTTAATAACTTTTATAAAAGACATTATCTATGTCAAGCAGAATTGTTAGTGCATCAGTCTGTTTGATGAAAACAATTTTAAGCTAATCATTACAATAATTATACATGAATCTATTATTTCATGCATATTTAAATATGTGTATATAACCAAACAGAGAATTAAAATCATTCCTGACACTGTTTAATTCATTTAATCTCTTTCAGACGGATGTCTGCCTCCAAAAAATGTTCCAACAATTAAATCACCCAAGGGCGTATATCACATTGGAGAAATAATTGAATCAGCCCAGTTCGTTTGTCCTTCTGATCAAGTTTTGAGACCAGAACAGGGAATGAAATGCTTGACTGGAGGATGGACAGGAATTGCAAAATGTATACCAAGTAAGCCCGGTTTTGCGCAACTCAACATTTACACTAGTAAACAGTACAATGTACAATTGTGATTCACCGCAAATGAATGTAAGAATGTATCCATCGATGCGATGTTTTCATGATATCACTATTCCATATTCAAGAATCAATTTGCTTTGGAATTTATTAGCAACATCCTTTTAGCAGGTTTCACATCGTACAACGGAATTTGCTTACATAATACTGATTTTGTAAAATGCTTTTTTTTTTCAATGGCACTTATTATATAGCTTTTTATTTCCTCAAAACTATTTTGATATTTTCTTCTGTTTCACTGAATAATTTTATGATCAACTCGATCGACAACTTACTGTTCAATTTCGAATAAGGTTTAGACTCCCTGGTCTATCACTCATTGATTCCTTGTCCTCCATAAAGAAAATAAAATAAAATAAAAACATATTGATATATCTTTGAATTTGGCCTATAACCCCACTCCTCTTACCAATACTCACAACAAATAAAAATATTATAGTTTTCAAACAAATTTAAGAATAAAAATATATTGTAAAAACTGTTGCTAATTCGAACCATATTTGCTGTAAAAAGAGATTTATATTCATTAAACTATTAAGTTGAAATAGTTGAGAAAGGAAAACTTGATAGCCACCGACACTGACAAGTATAAAAATACTTTAGTCTCCGTTTGAATAAGCCTTTTCTTGGGTAGTAATAAGGTAAAAATCCACCAGGCACCCCTTTAAAATAACTGTTGTGTTTTCGTATTTAAAATGGCTCGGTGTACAAACCCATTTGTGAACTCTTTTCCTCTCAGCATTTTTTGCATTTCTTTTGGAGTTGCAACTCTATATAATAGAAAAAAAACATCAGCGCCATTGTCATCATCATCATCTTCTTTTTTTTCTTCTTCATCAGCAACTCTAATTATTTTATTATTATTTTAATATTTGTTATTATTTCTGTTATTATTATTATTATTATTATTATTATTATTATTATTATTATTATTATTATTATTATTATTATTATTTATTATAATAATAATAATAATAATAATATTATTATTTTTATTATTACTATTATTATTATTTTGTAGAAGTAGAATGTGGAGTTAATCAGTTTCAATGTACATACGGCCGCTGTATTGCCAACGAATGGAGGTGTGACGGGGAAGAGGATTGTGTTGATGGGCTTGATGAAAGCGCATATGCTGGATGTGGTAAGACATGTTTTAAGTATTTTAGTGCGAACTGGTTTCAATGAAGATGTCTTAAGGAATACCATCTATGACCGCTGTATACTTGATCCTGCAATAACTACATGTATCAGTATTTATCCCGTTACCGATGGCATGCATGTTATCGTATATCAAGGCTATTCGATCTACCTTTTTTGTGGTTGTTCCGACTGGCTCAATTGTTTGCGTTGTCGAAATTGCAAGGCTTTGTGCTATCGCCTTGACGATTAGGGTTTGCTCCCAGGAGAGGCCATATTATTTTAAAGCTTGGTTTATTACACTTGGTATGTTTGCCCAAACTGGGAATTTAAAAACCGTACCGTACGGCGACAGCGCCTGGTCGATTACGCTATTGAAATGATAGTGCCTCTAATCAATCATTTGTCTCCAATCAAATAGCCAAAGAAGGCAAAAGGACAATTCTTTTATATTGTAATCGATACAGTCGGTACACGTTACACCCGAAAATGGATAGTTTGATAAAAAGCCTGTGTATTTTGTCCCAAAACACTTGTTATGAAAATGAATCGTAAAATTTTAGAAAACGTTTACATGTTAAATGATATAAATGAAATGTTAATACTAGAGTTTATCAGATTTGCAGGTAATAAATGAAAAAGTAAATTTTCTATAATATCAGTCGATATGCAAGCCACTAAACTTTCTTTACAGTTTAAATCAATATCTCAACTACGATAACTCACAATAATATTTTTCGACCTTTTAACATCTTATGAAAATTTAGGGTATTGTTGAACTATAATAATTTTAGTTCCTATTTTATCGTTTTAAAAGTTTAAGACTTTTGATAACGTTAGTTTTCTGTGAAATTGTAATGTTCGTTTTAGACACCAAGCTAGTGGAATGACTAGGAAAGTGGTGAAATATACATCTGTGAAACTCATCTCTACATTGTCAACAGCAGAGAGAGAAGCTGATCCTAAGAGCACGTGATCTGTTCAATTATTTATATGTTTTCCTAGGTTTTAACAATTGGAGCAATTTCTAGTTACATGGCTGTATATTAAAATAACTATAATAATTATCATAGCATATGATTTATAATGCATCTCAATTTATGATCGCAGCTTATATACAGCCTCAAATTGATGAATGTTTGCTTTTATTTAAATCAGTACGTTTCAGTCTTTTTTTTAATCTAGACTGAACAGCTCTAGATGAAAACTCTATCTTTTGTCATTTGATGCTGCCTGAACCAGTAATACAGATTTTTGATTATAATAAATTTTGACTGAAAAACACTTTCAACTTTTTTTTTAAATGGACTTGGAGATAAAAATAAAGTAGGTTAATGTGTTAAACTATAAGTTTTAAATCCAAAAAGTAAAATTATCTATTTATCATGGGTTAATTAATGATATAATACTTTGACAGCTAATCTACATGATCTAGGTGGATTGTAATATTGTTAATTATTAACTTTGATTTTAAATTTTACAAAATAAAATTTATTTTTAGAAAATGGTGAATTTATTCATATTGTCTTTGTTCTGCTTTTACGGGCCAACTATTTGCCAGTTGAACCTATATTTATGAATAAATTAAAACAATACTTATCATTTTCGTGATTATTGTAACTTTGCGAAGACTTGAATTTGGTATACAAATTCTAAGCTTGTTGCTTTAACAGTATAAATTGAATAATTTCGAAGCAAGAACTGTGGAATTACACATTATGATTGAAAGAATCTGGTTTTTGAAAAGAGAACACCTGTCGCAAATCGATATTCATATAGAAAATTAAAACATCTAATTCTAGGGTAACCTAACCCTAACTGCTGTAGATGCGGTTTCTACCCGACCGTACAACCTTTACTACATTTTGTAATCTCTCTGAGCTAGATTTTGTTAAGGTTGACCTCTATAGCATGTCATCTAATCAATGACTCATCTCATACTGTAATGATTGAAGACTCTCGAACAAAAGGTTCGTGAGTTAGGTGATACATATTAACTCTTAAATGCTCCTGTGACATTGACGTTTGATCAGGTGACCGCAAAAGCAACAGCAATCATCAAAGCAGTTAGAACAATCGAATAATGACGTTTGGAGACTCTAGGTTATATCGAACTCCTGCTATTGAGCGGAAATCAGTGTGACTGAGTAGCCAGTGGACGGACGGGCATTTCTAAAACAGTTTGTGACCCTGACAATGAGAAGCTTATGGAGTTATGGAGCCGGCTGCCATCTAAGCTAGCAGGGACAACCACCATAACTGTGGAATTGATTAAACATCACATTGACACCGGATATATGCAAATAGAAATTTAAAATCATTTATGTGAATAGCCACACTCAGAAAATACAGCCATCCAACACAGTCAAAAATAGAGGAAAGGAAAAAAACTTTTGCCTATGGGGGGTAAACCAAGTTATACGGTGCATTAACCTCACACTTGCGCCAACAGGATATCATTTGAACAAACAAGTATAATTATTCCTGGTAAATTAGCCCCAAACACACCAATCAACTAGACAATGTCGCATGCAATAAACAATAAAGAGCTAATGACAGGCAAAAGAGTTGGGTACTCAATGACCTTACTGAGACCAGAGCATCCGGAGTCAAATCAGCAAGCAGAATGACAGGAATAAAAGAAACAGATAACGTATACCTTATTTTACAAGATTTCCATGGAAACTTTCATAAACTCTTCTACTCATGCCATTATCGCGCAACAAATAGGCGGAAAAAAAACACGAAGAAATGTAAATGCAAACAGAGCGCTTTCGAATATCATGCTGCAACTCTTTCTCTTCGAATTTAAGATGTTTTTTATGAGTAACGTGGAGAAATCAATATATTTGCTTTTTTTGCCTTTGGCATTATTCGTGATAAGCAGGATATATACTTCAGACCCCATGTTAACAATCTTGTTTTCTTCTGGTCTGTCCATTGCTTTGAGAAGAAATCATAACACGGGTTCGGATGATGTTAATCTTCTCGTTACCCACAGATACATACACACAATAGAGATTAAAAGAAAAAAAAAGTCAGAATTCATATCATTGGGCTGAACTAACAATATTGAAAGATTTAGCTTAAAGGGTTGTTAATTAAACAACACTGCCGAAAAGAACTATGGGACTAAAAACTCTCAAGAAGCAAAATAAATGAGAAAATCAAAGCTGGATTTTGGGTCAAATAATAATGTTATATAAAGAGTTGTATAGGAAACCCGGAACTTCATATTTGATAACGCTTGAGTTTTATGTATAAGGAGTTTTATAGGAAACCCGGAACTTCATATTTGATAACGCTTGAGTTTTAGGTGATTGACCAAGTACCGTCTAAAGGATGTTAAGTATTGTTTTATTTTCACTTCATATCAGTTGATGGGATTTAGATGAAACAGATATTTCGTGATTTGATGTTGATGCTAAGTGCTAAATGTATATCTTGAACATAAACATTAGCGCCCAGAAATATATGTAGCTTGAGAAAATCGCATTTAAAGCTGATTAATATTCAACTTCAAAAACAGCTAGTTCATAAACTGGAATTAACGAAAAGATGGTAATACATATTAATTGCAGCCAACTAATATACAAAAAGGTATAAGGCATATTAGACCGGTGGCTGAGATCAGACTTAATGTTTTTCCCCTCCCCACTCAATGAGATTTTTTGCAAACAAGTATTTGCTAAATGTTTATACAGTGATATTGCGGACTTTTCAATAACTCAATCATATTAATAGGTCCCATGACTTTTCAGCACAGCGCGCTAACTCCAAGTACATGTCTTGTCAGCCTGAGGATTGTTCACACATCCCACGTGAACGTTCGGAGTCTTTTATTCATCGCCAACTTGTTAAAAAGAGACGGTATTGGCGGGCCATTGTGATGATATGAGTGTGAAGCAAACAATTAGCTAAGAGGTACATGTATTTATATCTCTTCAATCAGTGCTGTTATCAGTTACGTCCTTTGAAGGTCGTTGAGCACGATACTTATGTACTATGTTTATAGTACTTCTAAAATTCCTTTGTTTTAATATTTCGGCCAGTTTATAGATAGGTGGTTTCAATATCCCAGCCAATATTGATTTGGATATTGTCCAATCACCCCCAAGGATATACTTCCTGCTTTTTAAATTTTGCCTTTGGCGTAGTCTGTGATATGCAGGATTTGTATTCTAAGATCCCCTGTCAAAATTCTATTCTGTTTAGTTCCGCCCATTGTTTTCTCGTTTAGGGCAAACCCATTATTTTATCTGGGGACCATACGCCGCTGAACATGGAATGGTATTAATCTGAAAATACCTCATTGAAGGTTCCATGTTCACCGCCATATGCATACCATCGTTTGGGATGGATCGAAATTGTACTATTTAATGGTGTAATTACTGAGTTGCGCTCAACCCGGGGCTAGGCGGCGTGGGCAGTAATAAGCATTTCCATTACTGCCCATGAACAGGCTCAATCAAACCGAGCCTGCAGTACTTTCATATTTGTCGTGTTCGGTGGCTTTCAAAGTTCCCTTTTCATCTATTTTATTTAATAAAACAAATGTAGAAGAATCATTTAGAGTTTAAATTTGGTCTTATATAAACGACTTTTCATTGCCCTACATGTTTACCTTCATAGAGAAGCGTATACGATTCGGGCACACACATATGGCACAAAGAAACTTTAGAAAATCTACAATTTCAAAAAAGTAATATACATGTATGCACATCAGGAATCGCCACACTCACAAAACACAGCCATCCCAGGCAACGAAAGAGAAGAGAGGAAGAGCATGTTTGTTATAAGTATGTCAATTCAAATTGGACGCCACAAACAATTTTCGAAAACGGGAACATTTGGGGATACAGCCTTGGAACTGTTAGTTGCAAATCAAATTACCCCTGGGGTTTTAAACCAGGTTCTAGGATGCACCAACCTCACACTTGCCAAAACAGGAGTTCATATCACAAAACAAGTACACGTTGTGTTGGTGAAATAACTCCAACCCACCCTTCGGCTAAACAATGTTGCATGTAAAAGCACACAAACATACATAAGAAATTACATATAATAGCATTGTAAATCCAAAGGGCGGGTACTCAATGATATTACCGAGACAAGAGCTCCTGGAGTAAAATGAGCAAGAACTCGAACAGGGATAAAGGAAACTAATCGAGCATCAACCGAGGCTAGGTGACGTGGGCAGTAATATGCATTTCCATTTCTGCACATGAACAGGCTCAATCAAACCGAGCCTGCAATATTTTCATATTTGTCGTGTTCGGTGGCTTTCAAAGTTCCCTTTTCATCTATTTCTAGGTTCTTTTAAGAAAGGATTTCCCAATAAACCTTCATACACTCTTAAACCCCTTCTACCGTCGTGCAACCAAAGAGGTAAGTATAATGATCAACCGTAGATGGGCTTATCACCAGGCCTGCAGAGCGCTGTAAAATATCATGTTGGTAACCTTTCTTTTTAAATTTACAAATGATTTACAAATAACAGAGAGAAAATAGCATTGTCATTACTCTTCTTAAGTTTATAAATTATTTTATACAATCTCCATAAAAACTGGCCATGAAAAAACTTGTTGCAAAAGTGATGTTAAACTGCATCTGTATTTTTTTTATTAGATCTGGGTATCGGCGAAAAAATTTCCAAAAGTTTTCCTTAATTTGTGATACTAAGCTCGTTTAGACATGCATGTTATTTAAATCGTAATTCCGTAACCACACCCTGGTACCGGCTCTCCCAAGTACAGTTGGCACTCCCGCATACAGCTCACGGTAAACAATTGCAATAGGAGAGGTGATGTAAGTATTTCTTTTGTATCTCCGGAAATTCAAAACCTTTTAAAAAATCAAACATATCAGTGCACTGGTGAATAGATAATGACTATGTTCTGCAAGTGTCACATCCTTTCATCATTTAATAAACAAACTACGGCGAGTTAAACGCAAAAGTTTTACTGAAAAATGTAAAATGTCAAAAAAAAAACGTAAAATACTCAGTAAATACTGCAAATCTGTTCATTTCGAATACAGTATCGTATAGTCCTGTCTTCCTTCAACAACCAGTTCAAATTCCAAGCATTGATCTGTTTTATTTAATGAATGAATCGTTTTTAAAGATAGTCAGTAGTTTCAAAACGGCACTCCCATCGCACAGTTGCCGAAATGTTTGGCACTCACCAAGTACAGCTACCAAAAAGTCGTCAAAAATTGAAGAAACGGTCAGTAATTTAGTTTTTTTAATAATTTAGACAATTGTTAACATATTAGAACATTGAGACACATAGTAATTATTTAGATTTGCTTTGAGTATTTCGACCTCCCACATATACTAAAACTAAATTACTGACCATTTCTTCAATTTTTTACGACTTTTCGGTAGCTGTACTTGGTGAGTGCCAAACATTTCGGCAACTGTGCGATGGGAGTGCCGTTTTGAAACTACTGACTATCTTTAAAAACGATTCATTCATTAAATAAAACAGATCAATGCTTGGAATTTGAACTGGTTGTAGTAGGAAGACAGGACTATACGATACTGTATCCGAAATGAAAAGATTTGCAGTATTTACTGAGTATTTTACGTTTTATTTTGATATTTTACATTTTTCAGTAAAACGTTCGCGTTTGACTCGCCGTAGTGTGTTTATTAAACGATGAAATGTTGTGACACTTGCAGAACATAGTCATTATCTATTCACCAGTGCACTGATATGTTTGATTTTTTAAAAGGTGTTTAATTTACGGAGATACAAAAGAAATACTTACACCACCTCTCCTATTACAATTGTTTACCGTGAGCTATATGTGGGAGTGCAAACTGTACTTCGGAGAGCCGGTACCAGGGTGTGGTAACGTTTAAAGATGTTAAACATAGTTTGGTATATACTTTTTACACAACAATTGCAAGCTCGTTTAAACGTGTATTAAAGTTATTGTAATTTCAGATGCCTCTCATTTTAAAGTATGCATGCGTTTTTTACACTATTTATTTGTTAAAAGTAGCATACATGTATTTATAAATTTTAAAAATTCAGTTAGAACTAAGTTTTCATAAGCAGTTTTCCAGTAGCATGTTATCTTTTGCAGCAGCCCGTGATTATCTGCAAATTTAGATCAAGGCCGAGATAAACCGGAATATCTGCTATTTCTGTTTGAATTTCAAAGATTGTGAAATACTTGACGTACAAATCTTAACTAGTACAGGATATAGCTATCGCGAACTTTTGTTAATAAGTGAAGCATTGTTAAAGGAAGTTATTGTGAAATAACTTATTATAATTATAATATAATAAGTTCTTCTTTTTTATGTTAACAATTTAAAAGGATTTGTTGTTTTTGTTTACATCTAGATAACATGAACATGTTATTAACGTTATTTTATATAAATGTTCTTTTGTTTTGTGAAGGAAAAACATTATTTCGGATGTCATTGAGATGTAAGCTATATATTTTTTAGACATATTGTATTATTTTATCGGCTTAATTAATGGTTGGCATCTTTATGATTGTTATACATGATGTTGCTAATTATTGGTTAATGTATCGAATTTGGTTTGATATGGCGTTGCAAATTTTTATAATGATGTTCACAGGAATTTATATGTATACGTAAACGATGCCTCTATACATATTTCACTTGTATTGCATCATGTGGTTTGATTTATTGTACATGAACAAAGGTAAAACCTCTTTATTAATTGATCAGTATCAAGCAATCAATATTTGGTCTATTCAGTGATGCCATTGAGCGCGATACTAATATTTGTGTATACATTAAGTTGCGGGCTAGGCGGAATGAACTGTAATATGCTCGTTCAGTACTTCTCATGAACAGTCTCAGTAAAACCGAGACTGCAATATTGTGTTCGGTGGCTGTTTAAATTCCATTTTCGTCTATTCAAATCTTTCTCTTCACCAACTTCAGTACACAGAATCGTTGTCTATGGCCTTCTGGTAGCAGTAAAGTGTCCATTTAATAGGTGTTTTTTTTATGAGTGACGTTATTTTGAGGTCGTTGGGCCCGATTTGCATTTTTCATTATTAGTATTTCTAAATTGTTTTGCCCCTGACAGTTCCAAGGCGGTAACCTTTCGGTTTCTTACTTTCTTTAATTGTTTGTGGGGTGTTTTTTTGAAACTGATTATTGTAAAACCATGCTCTCTACTCCACTCTACCTTTTGGCTGTGAGAGCAGGCTGTGTCTGCTTGATGTGGCTATTCCTGATATGCTTAGTTCACTTTTTTCTTACATATTTTTGTTCTCAATTTTTGGCCGTTTATATGAGTGGTTCTGATACCCCAGTCAATATAACTTTTGCTATTGTACGGTTACTCAAAAGTAAACCTTTAGCATTTTAAATGTTTCCTTGACGTTCTCTCTGTATGCTGGTTTGATATTCTCTGACATTTCTTATTTAAACTTTTATATTTCTGTTCGATTCCACCAATTGTTTTCTCGTTAAAGGTGGAATTACTTCTTTAAGGAACCAATTGCCGCTATCCATCTGAACACAATATATTGAATTTTCGTCTTTTTCTTCTTATCTTATATAATATTGTTTGATGTCCCCTGTATTGTGAGGGATTAAAGTGTGTACACCATTTATACATTTTCGATATTGTTTGCGCTTATCATGGGGCTAGGAATGAAATTTAATTTCTGTCTATGAAAATGCTTATTCAGACGGACATACAATATTACCGTATTTGTATTGTTCCATGTTAAAGAATCTACAGTGATAATAACAATAACTACATGTATGGAAATACGTTCCGTACAAGCATAGCAAGACAAAGTGGCATAAAACATAGAATGATACACTAATATATATATTCAATAATATCGAAATAAATAGTGCACACAAAAATAGAAAGAATGAGTTAAGAAACAAAATTAAACATGGAAATTAATGCTTTAGATCGAAAGTAATACGCAAGAAGTATTAATATTTATTTCCAGTGGGGACATTGTTAACGATTGAATGACCCAAAGATTGACTAAAAATATTCACGTTTCTTTAGAAAAGACGAATATTACTCACTAGTAGAGAAAGTATAATTTACATTATCATGGAAACATTGATCTACATAATGATTTATAATAATTACAGCAGGATTTACCTTAAACCAAAACGTGTATAAAAGAAACAAAAAAAAAAGAAATTATCTTGCTAAAAATGAACACCATCTATCAAAAGTTGTATTTTGTGATATTTGATGACATCTTTTAATTAATGCACGGGAAACGAAACAACAAGATAATTGTGAGCCTAGGCCTTTTCCATTAGAGACCATATCCAACTTTAGTTATTATCATGATGTTGTAGCTGAGCCCTGAGCAACAAAACCTCTAAATGTAACTAGAGAAAAAAGCGTTCCCAACCCTAAAGACATGACATGGGATTGAATGATGAACTCTTTTCTCAACATTTTAACGATTATTAAAACATTCCATTGGGCGTTCTGCCATCCATATTAAGGACATAATAAGCAGCTTTTAAATGTGTTCTGAAAAAAACCTTCTGTTACAATAAAGCAATGCTTATCTTTATCATGATTATTGTAATTTTGCGAAGACTTGAAATTAGTTTTAAATTCTGAGCTTGTTGATTTACAGTGTAAATTTGAATAATTTCGAATCAATAACTGTGGTAATACACACGATGATAATGATTAAAAGAATCGGGCTTTTGAAGGGAGAACACTTGTAGCAAATCAATATTCCTATACAAAATTAAACCATCTAATTAGTGGATAGCCTAACCTTAACTGCTGTAGATGCAGTTTCTATCCGACCTTTATGACCTATACTACATTTTGTAATTCTCTGAGCTTGATTTTGTCCAATTAACCTCTATAACACTGCATGTCATATAATCAATAAGTCACCTCATCCTGTTAAGTTTGAAGACTCTCGAACAAAGGGTTCATGAGTTAAGTGATAAGGATTAAACCTTAAAGGATCCTGTGACACTGACTTTGTCCAGGTGACCGCAAAAGCAACAGCAATCATCAACACAGTTAGTAAAATCATATGATGATGTTTGGAAACTCTAGTTTATATCGAACTAATGCTATTGAGCGGAAATCTGTGTTACTGAGTAGCCAGTGGACTGACGGGCATTCCTAAAACAGTTTGCGACCCTGACAATAAGAAGCTTATAACCGCCGAGCAGGCTTTTAAATAAGCTAGCAGGGACAACCGCAAGAACTGATTAAACGGAGATGAGAGGAGGGATTAAAATGAGTACACCATTTATACGATATTGTTTGCGCTTATCATGGGGAATTGAATGAAAACAAGATATTGAACTCACCTGGTAGACTAAATGGAAGTGCCATTACAACTTATACCACGTATGGACTTATATTTATGTCTGTTATTTGAACCAACGACTCGGTTTTATCGAGATAAAACTATGACTAATTGCCATTTACCCGTTGACTGACTATAATTAGTAATTCTTCAGTCAGAGCTTGTTCAACTTGTCAAACACATATGTTTTACACTAAGATAGCTTAGTAGTTAGCATAAAGGAGCATTTTTTTATCACTTCTGACACCACAATTTACATATAAAAAGAACAAGGGGAGCCCAGAATATAACCATTTAACAATGATTTACCTTTTTAACAGTTGAGTTGAACCAAATACAAGCTGGCCCCAATAATACGTAATATATTTTGCTGATGTTCAATTTTCATTTAGATAAGTATAGTTATTTATTCTAAATTTTTGAGTATATGAGAATAATTTGCTTGAAACATGTAATATATAAAGTTATCTGCAATTCCTGCTTATTTAAAATGTTTCAACAAACACGTTCGAGTAGAACTCAGATTTTAAACTAAAACATGTTTCTAGAATACCTAAGCAGTCCTTTGTGTTATAATTTGAAAAAAAATTCCACGATAATAGACATACTTCATTTCATCTTTATATAATTTGTAAACAAATACGTTTACTCCGAGTGTAAATATATATATCAATTGAATATTGAGCGTGAGCCTAACAAACACCATAAACATTTTGCTTAAATTCGATTTTAAACTTAACAATTCTTTCTACTTTTGTGTGCATATGCGCTGTTTGGTAGGAAAATTTGATATAACTGATATAAAATATTCATCCATTCGTTGAACAATTATTAAGTACCGAGACATTCTAGAATAAATGTATGAGTTTTAACTAAAAACTTTGAGTATCTTCTCAAACAGACAATCTTGGAATATGAAGAACACATTTTGAAAACTGCACATTGAACACAATTTCAAATGTTAAAAAAAATAGAATATCATTGTCACAATATAATCACTATGTAGTTATGAGAAATAAGTATCAAGTTGTAAGTTCTTTTTAAATAAAGCAACATAACACGATATGTCCAAATGTACCTTCTCCCGTGGCGTGGCCCATATAAAGACAAGGGGTAACTTCCACCTAGATACCAAAACTCGAATATATGTTCGAGTTGTTTTGCTTTCGTAAGAGAACAAGACCTGGCAAGTTTATGATGTTTAAACTTTATAACCTTATCAAAAACCTTTACCGCTGACTATTTCAAAATGGTTACTTCTGGAATCATCTTTTTGATTTTGTAACAGGCAAGCCTGACATAGAAAATGGCTCTTACAAGAAAATTAAGGATGAATATGAGTATGCGTGCGATAACAGCTACGTCAGCAATATACCGGGACTACAGAAGGCGAGATTCAGATGTGATTTCATTTTAGACCTTGGGTATTTTGAACTGAAAGCCACTAGTTCAAGGTTCGAACAACCATTGGGTCCGATTTACCTAAGGAACATAACATGTCAACGTAAGTAGCCCATCAAACATGAACACGATCTCACAGTTTCAACCATTATATATTAATATATAACGATTCGTGGAACTTAAAGTAAAATATGCGTTTTGTAAGCACAATACGAGTTTATGTTATGTATTATGTTTCTCATAATTATTTATTGATTTTTTGTCTCGTTGAGTTTTTTTAAATTAGAATCGATATCTAGTGTTTTGTTTACAACATCGTTTCGCTTTGATTTCAGTTCAAGCTTTAAAGAAACATAGCTTTGTTAAATGAGTGTACATATCAAAAGAATGGCTAAATGACATATTGAATCATTTGTTTCAAAGGTTACCAACATGATATTTTACAGCGCTCAGCAGGCCTGGTGATTAACCCATCTACAGTTGATCATTATGCTTACCTCTTTGGTTGCACGACGGTGGCAGGGGTGTAAGAGTTTATGAAAGTTTATGGGGAAATCTTTTCTTAAAAGAACCTAAAAGCTCGATTTGTTTCTTTTATCCCTGTCATCGTGTTCTTGCTGATTTTACTCCAGGTGCTCTGGTCTAGGAAAGATCATTGAATACCCGCCCTTTGGCTTTGCAATGCTATTAAATTCTTATGTTTATATGTATGCTTTTGCATGCAACATTGTTGAGCTGATGGGTGGGTTGGAGTTATTTCACCAAGACAATTTGTACTTGTTTTGTGATACGAGAACCTGTTGGGGCAAGTGTGAGGTTGGTGCACCCTAGAACCTGGTTTAAACCCCCAGTGGCAATTTGTTTTGCCACTGACCGTTCCAAGGCGGTATCCCCAAAGGTTCTCTTGTTTATAAATTGTTTGTGGCGTCCTATTTGAATTGACATACATATATAAAACATGCGCTCTCTCTCTCTTCCTCTCTTCTTTTTCGCTGCGTGGGGAGGCTGTGTTTTTTTAGTGTGGCGATTCCTGATATGCATATGTTGCTTTTTTTTCGTTACAAAATGCAAACTATTTATTTAAACATGTTAACTTCAGAATCTGCGTTCGTTTATTTAAATTAAGCTCGTTGTAACAGTTATCATTTCTGTTATTAAAGAAGGTTTCTGCATATTTTGATCGCAGACAACAGTCTTGTATGTGTTTTACTATTAGCCTAGGTTTAAATCAATTTCTGTAAAAATACGTGTTTTAAAATAAACAATCTTAGTTTTGTTTCTTATCTCATCTTCGTTATGTGGCTTTTAAGAGCAACGGATGCGTGTTGTACGATAAGAGATAAACCAACCCACTGAAGTCGGACTCACGATATATTCAAATTCTGTAACCTTAGGCGTAAAACGTTCACACTACTTTAATTGTTACTGTATTAAATTATGACTTAGTGATAAAAAAATGATTTCACCAAAATATTTCTGACAACGGGAATATCATGTAAGGATTGTCTTTTATATTGAATTTGGCTATATATACATGTACTTCATTTTATATATTTACTTATTTCATTCCTGTTACTAATCATTTAATCTGCATTTGATTTGATTTTATTACGTTAAAAGCAGTTTCAGAATCTTAAATCAATTTCGTCTGGCTGTCATCAAAAGGGAATGCTCTATTTTAGTAAGATATGAATGTTCGGATCCACCTCTTCCGGAAAATATGATCAGAGACCGTACAGTGCAGTACGAGAAAGAGGTTGCACACCAGGGCGTGGTGGAACCCAGTGACAAATTCTATAGCGGCGACACGTTTGAGTATAGATGTCAAGATGGGTAAGTGTTTGCAGAAAATTAAATATTTTTACATTTACTTTGTTCTTTCATTTGTGCATGTTCCTTTTTTCCTTATCAAAACAAACATAACAAACGCAACATATTATAAAGGTACACTTAAAAATCAACCGTAAAATAAGGTAAACATTACATTTCAGTTGTAACATATATGTAGCAATACCCTTAGTCTAATCTAGGAGAACTTCTTTCCTTTTATACAATATTTTATGTATAACGTAAAATAAAAAGTGTGTATGAATAAGCAGGGAAAATAGTGTTTGCTCACAGAGATATCTTTATTATGTGGCCAGTATTTTTGAAAGCATTTCATCGAAATCATCTTCATCATCATATTCCTTATGAATCTCTGTGTTTTTGTTATAAAAACAATTATATATTTTATAAATTTAATGTTTATTATTAAACTTGTTCACATGAATAAGTTCCAGTTTACAACACAGTACATCATCAACACTTCTTGCAAAAAATTATACAGTACGTGGATTTAAGAATGATGCAAAATCTCTAAAATAACAATACAAACACAATTTAAATTTATCATTTTCTAAATTCATGTTTTAACTTATTTAGTGACAACAATTAATCACTGACTGAAAACACTGATACTGTTTTCGTTACTAAAGCAGTTTACTTTGGCATGTAGCTTTGGAGATTGGTCTGCTTAGCCGAACACATTATTTTCACAGACTTCTGTTTAATTTTTTCTTGAATTTGTACAAGTTCACTGGAAATCTTCGGCATGACCTTACTGAAACAAAACATTTTAACTTGTGCAATCCATTTCCATTCCTTCTGCAAAAAAATTCAGTCTGCTCTTAGCAGCACACATTAATTCTACTAGCTCAGCAACTGGAATATTGTCGTCATCGTTCTAACTGTCTTGCGAAACGAGCTCATTAATTCCAGCCTTTCTGAAACACATCTCCCCAGTTGTTTCTTTAATTTCATGTACGGTAGAGCTTATCTACTGTAACGAATAAAAGACATGAAACACTCTTAGAGATATTATCAACACTGACACTTTCTGCACTGTCGATATTTAATAGGACGGACCTGATGAGTCTCTTTTTATAGAGCTGCTTCATGTTCTGAATTATTCCCTGATCTTGAGGCTGCAGCTGGGAGGTTGTGTTGGCTGGAAAAAAGACCAAGTTCACGTTTGACAATTCCTGACCAGATGGGTGTGAGGGAGCATTGTCCACCAAAAGGACGACATTCCGACCGGCTTGTGGCCCTTTCCTATTACTAGGGGTTTCTCAAACTCCCCTGTTAAACTGGCACATATCACCACAGTCGGTCTTTCTTTGGATCTTTTACCACCTTTGCACTCTTCATCACTGATTTTTAGAAAGTGCACGGTAGAACAGTCCCGTTTCATCCATGTTATAGATGTCAGTCGCACTATATCTGGATAGAGTTTTAGGAAGCTTACTTAATCAAGTATTAACAATTTCTTTTGGTACGCTGCCACATTCACCACATACCGATGCAAAGTTTATGTTGTACCGTTGTCTAAACCTATCAAGCCAACCAATGGATGCCTTAAATTCTCCATCAGAAATTCCAGGTTCAGCTGCGTAGTGGCGAGTTTTTTCCTGTAGCATCAGTCCAGACACAGTGAAATTTCTAGCACTGGCCTGTTGAAACCACTCCCACATGAGCAATTTAATCTCCTAAACTGATGACCGTTTGCAGAGACGTCTCCTGTCATCTGGCCGGTTTTCATCATATCCATCTAGAATCTCAGCTTTCCTCTGAAGAAAGGAGTGAACCTGAAATTATAAAAAAAGTTCCTTACTAATCTTGGACCAATTTAATTTAAATCATTTAATTTGTTTATTTATTAAGTCTCAAATCAATTCATTCATAAATTAATTAATTCATAATTAAATTAATGTATTCATAAATCAATTTATTCTTTAAAAACTCTGAAATCAATTCATTCGTAAATTCACTTATTAAATCGGCCTGTCAATCCTCATTTAATTTACTTTTTTTTTAAATAAAAAAATGTCGAAGCAAATATTTATTTGTATGAATGATCTGTAACTTAGTTTTGAGGATGCCAAATTTCTCTACTTGCGTTGGCTTTGACCTGAACTTTCTTTGATTACCTGCACTTTCTCAGGAAGAGAAAGTTCTCTACGAAGTTTCGACATTTTGTCATTCTTATATTATTTAAAAGTCGTTATTTACTGATCAAATTTGTGCAATAAAATGAACTGTAAAGTCAACCCATGTTTAATATCGACGTCGATTTACTCAATAAAAACACAATAAATAATACAATTAAATAACTTACTGCAAATAAGTGTCAATAAGCGTTAATCCATGCAACAGACAATGGATTCATCTCTTGTCAAAACATCCTCATTTAATTTATCGATTTTTGCAGTTTAAAGAATGCCACAAAGCGTTCTTTTGCTTATGTCGTAAATTGATGTAGGTATAAAGAATAGACGCGCGGCCAAACACGCGATCAAACCGTGATATGCGTGGCCGGATTATCTGTTTCAATTTATGCATAATTTGACAATTTCAGACTGTTTTAAATGGTCGCATTGCGGAATAGCGGGATGCCCGTAATACCGAGGGTTCAGACCATTGAAATATATAGCAAAAATCGGGTCTTTCAAAAAGTGCCCGAAATAGCGAGGTGGTCTCATTTTCGGGGTGGTCGTTGGGCGGGGTTTTACTTCAAAAATGAAAATGCAAAAGATTACGTATATTTGCTGCGGAGAAAACATGCCGAATGGCTTTTTTGTAGGAAAAATTTTATTTTGAAGCCAACACTTGAACTCGATTATCAATGAAATTTGATCAAATTTTAACAAAGAAAGTATAAAGTCAACTGTGCAGCGACTGATAATGTATTCCTCGAGAAGATCCAGCATATTGGGATCTTATCGTCGTAATCAGAAAGTTGATGCTTTAAACATAAATGAAGGTGAAATATGCATATCAGGAATCGCCACAATCAGAAAAAAACAGCCTCCCCACACAGTCAAGAAGAAGACTGAGGGAGAGAGCATGGTTAATAAAATGATCAGTTTAAAAAAAGACACCACTAACAATAAACAAAAATAAGAACCCGAGGGGTTACCGCCTTGAAACGGTCAGTGGCATATTAAATTTTAATTTAAACTTTTAATTTAAATTTAGTTTAAACCAGGTTGTCGGGTGCACCAACCTCACAGTTGCCCCACAGGTTCTCATATCACAAAACAAATACAAGTTGTCTTGGTGAAACAACTCAAACCCACTTATCGGCTCAACAATGTTGCGTGCAAAAGCACACAAACACATAAAACATAAGAATCGAATAGCATTGCAAGGCCAAAAAGCGGGTACTCAATGATCTTACCGACACCAGAGCTCCTGGAGTAAAATCAGCAAGAGCACGATGCCAGAGATAAAAGAAACAAATCGAGCTTCTATGTTCTTTTAAGAAAAGATTTCCCCATCAACCTTCATAAACTCTTAAACCCCTGCCACCGTCGTGCAACCAAAGAGGTAAGCATTATGATCAACTGTAGAAGGGTTTATCACCAGGCATGCAGAGCGCTGTAAAATATCATGTTGGAAACCTTTCTTTTTAAATTTAAAGATGGTTTTTACGAATAACCGTGAGAAATTAACATTGCCCTTAATCTTCTTAAGTTAATAAATTAAATCTTTATAAAAAACTGGCTGTGAAATACCTTGTTGCAATAGGGATTTTAAACTACACCAGGTCCTGTATTTATGAATTAGATCTGGGTATCGACGATAAAACTTGCAAAATGTGATACCGATAACCTAGTTTTTCTGTAATGCAAAGTTCATTGAAATCATTAATATCGTTGTAAGCTCTTGAAAAGCGAACAAGCTGTGAAATATAAACCCCCTAAGGTGCTGCACGGGGAACATTGCCGTCTAAAAACGGAAAATGTACTATATTAAAATTAAAATCATCTCTTTTATAATTTATTTTAGTAGTGACATAACCATTTTCAATTGACAGATTTAGATCGAGAAAGTTTGCTTGCTTTTCTGAAGAGTTTGCTTTATTAAGTTGTAGTACTTTAGGGCAGATCTTATTAACCAGTGATGGAAAATGGTTATTATCCATATTAAATAAATCATCAAGGTACCTCGAGGTGTTGTTAAAAGCTGTAATAATATCATTTTGATGTTCAGTAGAAAGAGATAACATAAAGTCTCTTTCATAACGGTATAAAAACAGATCAGCAACAAGGGGTGCACATATAGTACCCATCGGGATGCCTATTACTTGTTTATAAATAGAGGTACCGAATCTGCCATAAATATTGTCCAGTAAGAAAGTTAGCGACTCTATCAGGTCTTGACAAGTCCATAAAGTATAATTATCATAAAAACCATCTGTAAAATATGCCCTATGTTCATTACAAGCGATGAAGGTTTTATTTTCTCTAGCAAACGTTTTTTTTCAATGAGACTAGTTAGCTTGTCTCTTATTAAATTATGAGGGAGCGAGGTATATAAAGTTGAGAAATCATAAGTAGATAAACAGAACCCCTGACAATTATTTGATTAAAGATTTTTTAAAACGTCATTTGAGTTTTTAATCGACCAAAATAATTTTTTTCAAGAAGTTTCAAAAACCTTATCGCAATACCTAATTACATGTTCTTTAATAGCTGTAAGACATGAAGTTAAGAGCACGGATAATTTAGTAGTAGTGCAAGAACAAGAGTTTGCAATAAATCTTGCTTTGTACGGTGTTTTATGCATTTTAGGCAACCGATACATAGTAGGTACTTTGTCTTGTTTTGGCTCAATACTGATTCTTAATTTTGTAATTTGTAGAGTATGTGCAGTAACAATATCACTCTGAAGAAGTCAGTATATAAGCATTATTGCTGTTCATTTCTTCAGTTTGAATATTAATATAGTGTACCCGTCACACTAAAATTACATTATTAGAAGCCTTATCAGCAGGTGTTAAAACAAATTTGTTATGAAAGTCTTAAATTCCTTTTTCAAATGACGAAAGTTAAAACGAGGTCGAGGTGGTAATAAAGCACTGTTTCTTTCAAAAAATGATATACGAGTGTCTATTATTTTGAATATGTGTTTTTTTTCCAGTTAGAAAGTGCATTAGGCTCAGCATGTTCTCTTTTGCACCATGTATTGCAAAATAGGTTTAAAGACTCAGCAATTTCTTCATGACATGCATTAAAAAACTAAATTTTGGATGGAATTCTATATTTGGGACCTTGAGAAATTAAATTACGAATTCTAGAGTATTTGATTACATTAAGATCACCGTAACAATATGACCGACAGGCATATAGCAATATTTAGAAGTTAAACACTCTTAAGATGGAAATTATGTTAAATATATATATAAAAATAGCCACATCCAGCAGATACAGCCTCTCCACACAGCCAGAAAGTAGGGAGCAGAAGAAAGCATGATTATACAATGATCAGTTTAAAAAAAAAAAGACGCCACAAACAATGTACAAAAGTAAGAACCCGAGGGGGTTCCGCCTTGGAACGGTCAGTGGCAAAACAATTCGCCACTTGGGGTGTAAGGTTAAATGGTGCATCAGCCTTACACTTGCTCGAACAGGTTCTTGTATCAATAAACAAGTACACGTTTGCTTACATTTGTACAAGGTATTCTGCAAAAGCCGAAGTATCGTTGGCCTCTTATGACTACTATTATGACGCACTAGAAGATACCGCAGCTAAAATGACATCTTCTGACTACTATTATGGCGCAATAGAAGATACCGCATTTAAAATGAAAATCACGTGTGATCTCTCAGGAAAATGGAATGGACGAGAAGATTACGAACTAAAATTTGAAACGTGTGAAGGTATTGTAAGAAGATCGGTTATACTCCATTGTTATATGTATACATTTATGAATTAATGTTGCAATATAATATTGGAATGCAATAACCAATATGTTTTATACTTAAAAATTAATGGCTTAATTTGTAGGCTGTAAATTTAAGGTGAAGACTTGTTGTCTCTGCATTTGTAGTTGCTAGTACATGTATAATTTGTAAAAAGCTGCTTAACAGATTATGTAATTCATCGTAAAAACAAAGCAGGCTATTCACTTTGTTGCGTGAGAATATCAGTCTATAAAGTATTGTTTGTCTTGAAATTATTCAGTTTGCTGTCGTGTTTTCAGAAATCGTATGTAATGCAAGTCGTTTCAATGAAAGGCGCAACGGAAAAGTTATAGACTTTAAACCAGTATATACATTTAGAGAGGAAATGAGGCTAATTTGTAACGAAGGTTACAGACCAAAGAACGGAATTAGCGTTGTTTCATGCAACACAAGAACCAGTTTTGACAAATTTTTCCTTCCCACATTTGGATGCGAACGTAAGCGTTAATATGTTAATCAGTTTTCGGTAGCAACTCTTCCACACGATTTAACCTATTTAAATAAAGTTAAAAGCTATAAATAGTATTTTCTAAAAGGTATAACAGTAAGGAGTTTTCGGGATTTATGAAAGAAAGAAACCTCTTTCAAAAACAAAGTTTAGTTATCTTCATGTATCTTAGTTATGAATACATTAAAACTCCAATGAAACAAGAGTAGTGATCTGTTTTGAATTTAACACTTATCGTTTATTGCTTTATAGTTTTAATGTTTGTTTCAGTATTCATTTTTATAATGCCTCTTGTAACTGATTTTTTTTTCACTAATCAGTAATCACTATATTTTATATCAAGACATAATTAAAACATGTTATGATTTACTAGGCTTTAATTTTATGACTAAACGAACTCAATAAATGCAAAGCAACTAATATTTCAATATAATAATAGCTATGTTTGATCCGTGTGGCAGCTGTTAAAAGTCTCCCTTTATATTCGATCAGTGCTGTTGTCAATTACATCCTTTAAAAGTCGCGATTCTGTTGTATGTTATACTCCGAAACGTACTTTTTTTGTTCTTCCTGTTATAATTATTTGTGGATTCAATATCCCAGACAATATAGCTTGTGAAACGCCGGATTTAAATTTCCAGGTCCACTGTTAAATTTCTTTTCTGTTAAGTTTCGCCCTTTGTTTTCTCATTTAAATGCCAATTTTATCGGCGCATCATACACAGCAAATCATTGGTTGGGCTTAATCTGAAAACACCTTTAGTTATTGAAGGTTCCATGTTCGCCGTCATTTCGCACCATCCTTTAAGATGGATCGACATTGGTGTTGTTTTCTTCTGCAAATGCACTCACGCCAGAGCTGAGCGGCGTGGACATTTTTATGCATTTCAATCCACGCAAAGTCTGGGTAAAGCCGAGTCTGCAATATAATCATATTTGTAGTTTTCTGTACCTTCTAAATTCCACTTTTAATCCATTTACTCGAATCCCGATTAACTGAAAATCAATGACGGATAATATGTTTTATATACTCTCCTACATCATTTTAAGTTTCAGCCATTTACATAAAATTAACTCAAAAATTTAATAAAGGGATAGCAAGGTCAGTTTTCGACAAAATACAGCTTATAAATAGTTCGTATATTCCTTTTCTCCAGAGAAACGGATAAGGGCTACATGTAATTTCAAGTCCAGGACATTTCTTTATTTGTAATAAACTTTTAATTAAGTTACTTTTCTGTTCACGCAGTTTCTTTCAAACTAAGTCATGTTGCTTATTATAATCCTCATTGTTTTTCAGCGATAAAATGTGTGAAACCAGTTGCTCCAATAAACGGACGTCTGAGTTTGCATGGCGTATATGTTGGCGACAAGGCAACATTTGAGTGTAACGGCGGATATAACTTGATTGGAAGCGCAGAATGGACTTGTCTGCCGAATGGGAAATGGGATGCTACCTGCACCAGATGCGAAAGCAAAGGTTGTTCAAAAATCTTACTATGAATTCAAAAACTGTTTAAAATAACAGATTGTTTATAACAGATTTTGATATAATAACATTCACCTGAAGAAGCGTCAAATAAACTTGAAAAAAAAAACGTATTGAAATTTTGGAGTTTGTCTTCCTTTTTATTTATGTTTGAAAGTAGGAAACTATGGGGAGATAACTGACCAAGTTCACAAATTAAATAACCCAGTTTATTTGATTAATAATTTGTTAATTATTTTTCTATCGAAAATTGTTTGTGTTGTCGTTTTTAAATATATAAAATTATAAAAAAAAAATATGCTTATACTGTGCGGCTATGCGGGGATGCTGTATTTTCTGACTGTGGGTATCCCTTTTACTGTAAGCATAGTTTTGAAAGTATTGCTTTCATATTCATAAGTACATGTATAACATCTGTTTATTTTGCTGGTAATCACAGTGCAGTATTTATATTTTAATACCCTTTTAAAAAAATCTGTTAAGTTTCGCCTATTGATTTGTCGTTTACTTTTGAACTTGGCGATAATTCAGATTCGCTAATAAGAGATGCTAGGTAAAACTTACCTTTTACTTCATATATATATATATGTTTATATATTGTAATTAAATGTATTCTGCTTAACTTATGACGACATCTTTTAAAGACCCTTTTACTCTCACGTTTCGTTCGACCTTTCGGGTAATTCCACTGTTTATTCTTCTATTATAATACCTAAGGACGTTCAAAAATTAGTTCTTTTGACTCCGGGTTTGTTGTTATTTAGATTTACAGTACAATTTACGATGAAATTATCGAATGTAACGTGAAAAGTGAACATTTTGGACTAATCAGTGCATTCTAGGATCCGTTGTGAGTGAATTTTACTGCGTTATTAACGCTATAGCAATCTGGCTTTCAATTTATTCACCTGTAAAAGACTATTACATCACATTTCTATTTTTTCTGTCTTCTACAGTTTATATTATTTATTTCTTTACCTAATATTTTGCTCTGATACGTGACTAGTTTTTTAATATTACATTCGTACCGAAATGCAACAACCTAATGTTAACTTACACTCCTATAGCTTGATTCCAAGATGTTGCTTGATTTTTCTACAGATCCCCGTTTGCACTGCCCTGCCCCATGCATTCCACTCGGTGCAAATGTTACATCCACGGAAGATGAATTTTCTGTTGGATCGGTGATCGAGTTCGTCTGCATATCTGGTGGAGAATATTTTTGCGGTTCTAAACACAGAACCTGTATGAAAAATGGTAAATGGAGTGGGACACCAATTGATTGCACAGGTATGTCGTTGATTTTATTTGCAGGTTGTGATGTTTCACTGTTACATTATTAGACCATGTCTGCGGTAGTAAACTGGTCAATATTATTTAAGTTTTTGCTTAGCTTATTTCAAGGGCAAACAACATTTTGAAAACATAAAGAACTTACAAGATCTTTATTTATAAAACATGTTGCGAAAATGATTTTTAAATTATCCACCTACTCCGTGACAAGTTCTTTGAAATGCATAAATTAATTAGTTTGATCTTGGATAAATTATGAAGTGAACAGTAACTATGCATTGTGGTTTGCGTTTAACTTATTTAAAATAATTAGGCAGTTTTAAAAATGTATGTTTTTCGTTTAATTGTCCATCCCTTGTTCCTGATCTGTATTTATACTGTTATGAAAGAGATTGTATGTTATCTCTTTCTACCAAACATCAGAATGACATTATTACACCGTTTAAAAACACCTCGAGGTACCTTGATTCTGTAAATTTAAAAAGAAAGGTTACCAACAATATATTCTACAGCGCTATGCAGGCCTGGTGATTAATCCTTCTACAGTTGGACACTTTGCTTACCTCTTTGGTTGCACCACGGTGGCAGGGTTTGATAAGTTTATGAAGGTTTCAAATCAAATCAAATCTTTTCTTAAAAGAACCTAGATGCTCGAGTTGTTTCTTTTATCCCTGTCATCATGTTGTTGCTAATTTGACTCCAGGGACTCTGGTTTCGGTTAGATCATCGAGTACTCGCCCAATTTGCATAGAAATGCTATTAGCTACTTTATGACGGTTTTATATGTTTGTGTGCTTTTGCATGCAATATTGTTAAGCTGATTGGTGAGTTGGAGTTATTTCACCAAGACAACCTGTACGTGTTTGTTGATATGATAACCTGTTGGCGCAAGTGTGAGGTTGGTGCACCCTTGAACCTTGTTTAATCCCCTAGTGGCAATTTGTTTTGCCACTGACCGTTCTAAGGCGGTAACCACACGGGTTTGTTATGTCTTTAATTGTTTGTGGCGGCTTTATTGAATTGACATACTTAAAACACCATGCTCTCTTTTCCTCTTTTCTTTTTCTCTGCGTGGGAAGGCTCTGTGTTGTGATTGTGGCGATTCCTGATATGCATACTTCACTTTTTTAACTTAACTTTAATAAGACCAACAACTGTTATTAATATATGAGATTTGCTTGATGTTATTATTTGTTATTTATTAACCCTTTGGTTTATGTAGACCAAACATTTTATCGATATTATGTAATACACCAATTCATATTAAAACCGAATTTGGTTGATAAAATATAACTTCTAAATGTGTTGATTAAACTGATATTTACTATCATTTGTGTACGTCATGTATAATGTGCACCTCATTTCGTGTTCGATGGCTTTCAAAGTTCCCTTTTCATCTATTTTATTTGTGTATTTTGTACATAATTATATATTTATGTAGGTGATTCTATGTACGATGAACATGTTGGAACGACCCTTAGGAAAGCGTTGGAAGAACAAGTTCCCTACAAAGACACCAACGAAGATATCTTTATGCCACCTTCCAAAACAATACGTTGGGGTCAAACAGAAGGCGTTGATGTATACTTGCTATTCGGCGTTTCACGAAATATGGACAATGTGAAATTCACCGCAACAAAGCGTTTTATCAATGCAATTTTACCTGCGGTAAGCTTCATGTCCTATCTCTATTTTTTTTAAACCAAGAAACAACTACATTCATGTAGCGAAAACCTGGTTAGAAACCTGATTTGAATATGACGTATACAGTACATGTATGAAAACGATGTGCGAGTGGCAAAATTTTAGTAATTTCCTCCTTGAAGCTTGATGCAAATCTGACGTATCTGCAAATGAGACGTAAACTGTACAAAACGGAACAACATTAGCATCGAAATGCATGCTAAATAATAGAAGCTAATGGACGTGGTCGACTCGCCGAGGCAAAACTAATATACCCCCCTTTGCTGTGGGAAAACAAAAAACAAAAACAACTCCAGTCTGTCAATGTCTTGTACCACAAGATGGCAGAGCTAGGTCCCATAAGCTTCTTCACGAAGTATTAAAAATTTTAATCCAATATACTGGCATACAACATATTCAAAACATTCGACAGAAACAAGTATTATGTTAAAATATAAAGTATGAACTGAAAATTCGATGTCACCACGAAAAAACTCACTAAAACTGATTTCAAATTGATCCGTTGTTCGTTCTTGTTTTACAATATTCATAAGGTCAAAATACTTTGCTATACAATGTAACGTTCAGTACTTTAATTTTGTACATTGTGCCCTTCGTATATTATTGAAAGTAGTATCGCATAATTATGAAAGGAATGTTTTATCTAGTTGTTCAGTGAGAACATTACAGTTATTCAGGATGCAATACGTACTCGTACTTCTGGCAAATATCACTTCTTTGTTGAAAAGGTAAAGGTATGGGTTTATTGTCTGGTATATTATTGAACATATTCACTTTAGTAACTTTTTATCCCCTGAATATAAATTATAAGGATACAAGTCATCCGTTTACAATCGGGGCCGAATGAAGCGACATATTCTCAAAGGTATCCATTCAATCTTCTAGGAAGAGAGAAACAAGGAACATGATCAAAGAATAATTTCTTGCTCAAGAACATAAGCGGCTTGACTGGAGCTCGAACCAGAGAATTCTTAGACCCTAAACAAGCTCATGGACTGTCTCCATTTAACATGTCTTAAAGCTGTATTGCGAAATCGCCATAAGGATAAAGCTACTGATTTTATTGTAAATAATAGCCTTTGCGTCTAATACCATTTGTAAAACGTGTATTAAAACGTGTATTACTCTGTCAATACTTTATTCCATTTAGTTTCGTCAATTGTTATTATCTCATAATTATAAGAAAACAATGTTGAGGTCTAAAAAGTATAAGCCACTGTACATAAAACCGTAATATGATACAAAGGGCCTGTCTCGATGCGAGCTCAATCAAACCGCAATATCTTCATATGGGACGTTTTTGTTGACATTCAGTGTGCTATTTCATCTATTCGAATCAATGTTATTCTTAAATGAGCCTTGCATCTATGTTGCTGGCTGTGAGATTTTCATTATATACGTTTGGTATTTTTATGCGCATGGACACTGTTTTTATCTGAATAGATTTTATTTCGACTTGCTCCGCGCGTCATAATGTCAATTTGTTCCGTATAAACTCATAACTATCGAGCAAAGTGAGCTTATGGTTGTTCCATTATTATACCGATCAACAGTAAACTATAAAGCACCCTAATGCGCAATTTGCTTTTTTCAGCTTGGAATTAACGACGGTGATAGTGGCACGCGTCTTGCGGTATATTACTTCGCATCGAAAAGCAAGAAGATGTTCGAAAGGGACCATTTTAGTTATAATCTATACGAGTCATACATTGACGCTCAAAAACTCATTAATTCGACGCATCATATAGACGATGTAAGAAAATATGTTGGTAAGATTTTACAAACACTTTCTCTAGATACCCCTTTCTTGCATTCATAAACAAGTAAGTCATGTTTCAAAGCACCGTCCTCTTGCTTATTCTACCAAAATTATTTGCAATGAATGAAAGTATAGAGGCATTAATTACTTCCACGAACAAATAATATAGTCAATCTAGCCCAAAAATAGGCCAAACATTGAAAAAATTAGGACACAAACGAAACCTAAAAAAAAATCATCTACAACTATTCTAGTGTTCAAAAATAAAAAGTTCCCTAAAGTTCCGTTGGTGGAAAACGTCTTTTTTCAAGGTCAAGGTCACTCACCCTATTTTTTGTTCTTTGTTTATTTTTGCATACTTGTTTTATATAAACTAGATTTAAATTATGTTTTGATATATTTGTTTGCTTTATGTTTTGATGGATTAAAAGAAAAGTCATAAAATTATCATAATTTCATTGATTTGACATGTTTGATGGGTAACCTTTACCATTATGAATGTAATGGTCGGGGTTTTGAATACATTTAATTAATTTTATACAAAATGTCTGTAAGTATTTTATTAAAAACGTAATTTTTGCAATTGTTGATGTTAATATCTATTAACTTATTAACCAATTAGTTATTATAATATTATGAAGGCTTAAATTTACACACAACTTGAATGTTTCTATATCTGACATGCATTGTGAATGTATAATTACCCCACCCACCTTGTTCTATTATATTTAAATATGTTACCTACGATGAAAAAACTTCCATATACTTTTGAATATAACTATTGTATTATGTAGAAATAATTTGCAAATGGTGCTAACTGCAGTTAACTAAGACTCATATAATTAGGCATAATTGTTACTGTAACCATGGAAACCAAGTTGTTAACAAATCTCACAAAATTATCATTGAGTAACCTGTTCTGGTAATGTTTTATTTCATAAAACATACCATAAAAGGTAGAATTCTAGTGCTAACTTACACTGGAGATGTGCTAGATATTGAACTGGGTTTAAGACATAATATTTATACAACACAGTAGTGTTGTTCGTGCCGTGTGGAAGCTGCAGAAAGTAACCCCATACCTTCAAGCTGTGCTGTTAATCAATTGCGTGGTTTGAAAAGCGAAATGCTATTCTGCTTAGTTCCGCCCATTGTATTCGCATTATTTTTGTGGG
Source organism: Corbicula japonica (assembly GCA_038501625.1). Classification (NCBI taxonomy): domain Eukaryota; kingdom Metazoa; phylum Mollusca; class Bivalvia; order Venerida; family Cyrenidae; genus Corbicula; species Corbicula japonica. The sequence continues at coordinate 90,150 of JAZAYU010000113.1, forward strand.
GACCATATGCAGCTGATTATGAAATTGTTGTACTTTGGACTGGCACAAATTTGGTACTGTTCACTTATGTATTTTTTGAGATACACCCCATCCTTGACTAGAGGGTGTGGGCGGGCAGTACATTGTAATATGTATTTCCATTTTCCATTGCTGCCCATGAACAGGCTCAATCAATCCAAGGCTGCAATATTTTCATTTTGGTCTTGTTTAACCCTAGAGGAAAAAACATCTTAAGATATTTCATCAAATGAAAATGAGATGAAAACAATTAAAAGTCGAACGGGGGCAATGTCATAATATGACCTTCAACAATACCCTTCTATTGATCTATAGCGAAATTCCAGAAATTCTTACTTAAATTATCGAAAAAAACAAGAAAATGCCCAATTTTGGGGGTTAACTATGGTATCTATACAACTCTTATTTTTTAAGTGATAGAACAATGTAACAAGAGACACCATACAAAAATGATTAATTTATCTTTATTGTATATTGACCTATAGCAAAATTCCAGAAATGCCTTCTTAAATTATCGAAAAAACATGAAAATGCCCAAAAATCACATTTCCACCACAAAAATCAATAGAAACTTTTTGTATCCTTTAAAGATGATATATTTCCCATGAGATTCTGCATGAATTGTTTGTGTCCTAATTCTTTCCCGGTCCAACCACAGATTGACCAGACTTTAATGGAATGAATAACCGACGAAACGAACAAATTGTATCAAAAACAATTTTTCATACCAGATAATAATTTCCATTTGATTTACGGGGAAAAGAAAATCATATCTTTCTCTAGGATAACGTTCGCGTGCTATCGTTCGCTCGGCATCACGTCATCGAGTATTTAACGTCATGTTAACATGTTAGTGATTTAACTTAGAAAATTATTTCGTTGAATGTCGACATTTCAGTGTGTGAAAACACAATTTAGAACGTATCCATACATACAATAAAATATATGAAAGAAGTAGTGTCTTGCTTGAAATATTCTATTAAGTTTTAAACGTACAACGAGAATACATATGTCACCTAGGGTGAACTGTTTTGGTGAGAACGAGGTTATGCCGTGCAAAAAAGATCACTCCCGGTCACAGATTTTTCATCTCACAATCATGCAAAATACTTATTGTGTTTCGAGTGAGTCAATAAAGTTCTATTAAGCCCATGACGTATTATTGTATTTTTGTTAATATAAGAATCCATGAAAGAAAGAAATGGAATTATAAACATACATAATAAACGTCTTTAAACAGGGTCTGGAACTGATATAGCAGCGGCTTTGGAAGACGTTATAATTGATCAGGATACAAAGAGAGTGGAGATGATCAGTTACAACTACAGACAGGCAGAACAGGTCGTTATACTAATCAGTGACGGTAAGCCAGTGTTCTTGTTTAAATGTTTACTCGTTCGCAATTTTTCAGCATCTGAGACTGATTATGAACAAGGAAGATACACTTTCTGTCTACGAAAGCCCACCTTCGAATTTAATAAATGAACTAGATGAGTGTTCTGTTAAACACTTTCGTCGCCCTCGGGTACTTCGTCAGAAAAAAAACAATAAGAAATAGAGGCCGGTTGACCTAAAATTTTTACATCATTAGGACAATATTGTCATTATCAATAAAATTTGGAAGTTCAGTTGTCAAATTTTTAGAAAGCACAAATTTATAGCCAGCTAAATTTCGGTGATAAAATCCAAACAAAAAAGAGCATAACTCCTTCAAATGAGACATTGATCTAAAGATGTTGAAATCCGAATCTTTATTACTGCCCTTGAACATGCTAAATCAAAATCGAGCATGCAATATTTTTATTTTTTTTGTGTTCGGTGGCTTAAAAAGTTCTTTTTTTCAGTAGCGCTGTTTGTCTCGTCTGGCGGCTGTTAAACGTCCCCGAGTATACGTATTCTATCAGTGCTATTATCAGTTGCGTCCTTTGAAAGTCGTTGAAAACGATAATTATGTATGTTAATGTACTTCTTAAATTACTTTTAATTTGTTTTTATATTCCGGTCCGATTTAAGGTGGTTAGTTTCTATATCCCAGCCAATATAGATTTATGTAAAGTCAACTCATCCCAAGGATAGACTTCTTAGATTTTAATTTTTTACCTTTGGCATTCTCTGTAATATGCAGGATTTATAGTCTTATCCCCTGTCAAAATTCTATTCTTTTAAGTTTCGGTTATTGTTTTATCGTTTATGGCAACCGCATTCTTCCATCTGGGGACATACGCCGCTGATCGAGAAATGCTTTTAATCTAAAATTACGCATAAAAGGTTCCATTTCCAACGCTTTATACGAACTAGTGTTAGGGATTGATTAACATTGTACTGCGTACTGGCGTTATGATTTTGTTGCGCTCAGCCCAAGGCTAGAAGGCGTGAAATATTCATTTCAATTATTGCCCATGTGCAGGCTCAATTAAACCGAGCCTGCAATGTTCGGTGGCTATTAATGTTCAATTTTCCTCTATTTCAATACCACAGTAGCGTTTTTTGTACCGTGTGGCGGCTGTAAAACTTCTCCCCGTACATTCAATCAGTGACCAGGTAGGCTTTTAAAGGGGGTTCTGCAACAAATTTTTCATCTGTTACATGAATGGGAAAAAAAGTTGTATTTACCATTTACTTAAACGATATTCAAAACTATCGAGGGTCGATGGGTTTTGATATTTTTTATAATAAAATTATATCAAATACCTGATGTCAATTTTTGTAAGTCTCTGTAACATCATTTCTGTAACATAAATTATGTAAGCAATGTCTTTTAAGTAAATTCCCGTTTATTTTCAGGCGTATCTACCACAGGCGGAAGTCCAATTCAAAACGCAACCAATCTGAAGGATGTCTATGAAGTTGAAATTTACTCAATATTCATCGGTGACGTAATCAAAGATAAAGTCGGCTATAATACGATGAAAGAAATAGCCTCAAAAGTAGAAAATGAAGAACACTTTTTTGCATTAAAGGACATCGGCAATATCGATGACGTTCTGAATCAAATGATACGAGGAGGTAATATCATATCATCAATAAAAAGCGCCGTTATCAAAATAATCCTATTTTACGAAATTTTAATATAGTAATAAAGAAATAAAGCCAAACATGGACATGCTGTTGGCCTGTAATAAGCGTAGACTTCATAACAAAATGTGGGCTGCTGCGGTTTGCTGGTTGACGGTACAAACAGATGACAATAACGTCTAAAACGGAAAATATTACGCTTGAGTAACCGCTCGTAAAGAAAAGGGTGAACTTTTGTGGAATTTCAGTTGTAATTTCTTGGACTTAAGAATTTATAAAATGAAGAACACTTTATTAAACCCAATAAAATATTGTGACATATTTCACTGAGTAAGCTCCGGAATTCATGTAAAAAACGTAGCCTTTTATTTCGGAGTATACACGTAAGAGAAATTCTCAAATCTTTATTTTATATAATACTGCTTAGGCATAATCTGTGTGACTTTCAGCCCACCCATTAAAATGTTACAAATAAGTAAAAACTTCCTGGTTGTTACCAACAACGAAATAAACAGTTCAAAGAAATAAAAGATAATCTTCAATAGATACTTCCTTATTTCAGCGATAAACTTCTGTAATAGCATGATGTAACTTAATAACATAATGATCAGATAAAACGATTGAATGAATAGAAGTGGGTTATTAAATCGTATTTACAGTTTATATATTTATTGAATTTCAACATGAGTATTCTTATTTATAAATTTACAAGATGTGAATGTGTCATGTGGGGTGACTCGAGCAGAGCTTACTGAACTGAAGAACGACTCGTATCCATATGAACAGGAAGCCTCTGAACATGCGTGGCCATGGATGGTTGACGTCCGATCTAACACGGTATCATACTATGTATATATTATGTTTTGGCCTGAACTTACCTTACTTATTACTCTGTTCTATTTTATTATCCGTAGTAATAACATCATATCAGAACATTATTAAGTAATCGTTAACATATTGATGCCCCATTATCAAGGCTTGAAAATCACTTTGCGTCATTAAAATTAACGTCATGAAATTTTCAGCTTTCGCTAGTACACGCCACACTTTAAAATGAATATATGCATATCAGGAATAGCCAAAGCCAGAAAAAATGCCTTTCTAAGCAGCCAGAACGTAGAGAGAAAAAGAGAGCACGAGTTTGTAAGAGAACCAATTTCAAAATTTTGAGTAGTATAAGTTCCAAATATCTAATTAAAGTTTCGAATAAAGTAACGAATTTCAAAAAGAAAACCATGTGATAACATGTACCTTTTAAAAACGTTCAATTGGTATATGTATTTATCTCTGCTGGGCGGAAAATAAGTTTTAGGACGCAACACTGATTGCACCTCAAGGTTTTAAAAACACAGCGAAATAGTGTCCTAAACTAACATGAGTTTTTTTTTAATAAAAATGTTTGTTGTTTTGTTTGTATAATATACACGGTATGGGACCGGACACCGGATATATACGCGTTTTTGAGTCAAAACAAATTTAAACAGTTAACAGAAGTAAGAAAAATCGATTTCTCAGCTCATATGACACTAATCTGACCTGGGTTTGATTTAATGTTTCCCTTACTAAAGTCCAGATATCATAAAAGTACAAGTATCAACCAAAATATCAAGATTTGTTCAACTAGATGTAAAAGTTCACCGTTGCTCACGGGAAAAATTCATGCCCAAGTACCAAAATTTAGTTTCATTATTAGTTTGGTCCATAAATGAAAATTCTGAATCGGCAGTTTTCTTATAATCCTCCTCATGTACTCACATTTCAATTTTTAGCAAGATCGACCAAACATTGATGTCTACAGCGACAAAAAATGCATGCGCATAGTGTACTGGGTATATCATTGTAGTGTACTGGGTATACTGAGTACCTTGAAGATTACTGTACTGAGTATAACTAAAACACTAACGACATAAGTCAACGTTTGAGACGTTTTCTGATACTGTTTTGACTTAATATCATTAAAATTATGATAATTAAAACATGATTCAATTAAAGTTTTTGATATGACAAAAATAAGTGATTTAACATTAAGATCTTGCTTTCGAAAAAACAACGTTTTTCCACTCAGTACATAAAATAAGATAAATAAATTTTATTCATTCTCGATAATCACCATATGCTTAATGATGTTACATCAGTGTACCTAAAATTATTAAAACTCATTGCCACTGAAAAAGGGTATAATCTGGAAACCATTTTTAGGTTTTTTAAAATATGACAGGGGCCATAACTATGTTAAATATTAATGATATGAAGTCCAATTTAACCGTGATCTCTATTTTATTATGTTACACTTATGTAACAAATCATTTTACAATCATTTGCCCTTATTAGTGGTAAGATTAGTTTTCTGAACCCAAACACGGATTTGACTTGTTGATTTGATGAAGGTATATAGAGCTATCATCCGGAAACCATGTGATCGACCGACGAGCTCACTTCTATTTCCCCATGGGGGTCTAGTTATCTATCGTACTTTCAAAATGGATATCGCTTCGGGTGCCAGTGAATAAAATGAAATAATATGCAATTTGTAATTTGTTCCTATAGTGTACTTTTAGAAAACTATAGCGCTGTCTTCCCATTAATAATCATTGCACACGAAACGTGATTATATTTTACAAATGTCGGTTTATATGCCATATGAAACACATTTAGCTTTTATATTATTTTAATGAATAAACTATTAAAATTTACATATTTATCCTTTATATCAACATCTTGAAAAATAAGCGTGTGTGTCCATTGTGTAACCATGACAAAAGACTTGTGTATAACTTAATAATATCAAACTATAAGCCTAACTGCATAAATGTAAGTATTTATGTGGCGTATTTCCCACCATTACAGAAAAATTAAGTGCAATGTGTTATTTATTCTTGCATATATGCTTACCTACATTATACATAATACTTACTCTATCTCTGACACAACGCTTTCCGCATGTTCCATATCTTTCTGAAAATCAAACGATACTGTCATTGATGTTGATGATTATGATGACGACGACGATGACGATTATAATGATAATCAATGTAATTATGGTATTTTATCAATGTCATTGCTCATTTTTATAATGTATACTCAGTACAGTTGCTCAGTATACCCAGTACACATTTGAGCAAAGATTTTGAATACCCAGTACACTAAGCGTGTGCATTTTTTGTCGGTGTAGAAGTCCATTTTTGGTCGATCTTACTAAAAATTGGAATGTGAGTACATGAGGAGGAGTAAATGAAAACTGTCGATTCAGAATTTTTATTTTTGAACGAAACTAATAATGAAACTAGACTTTCGGTAATTGGGCATCAATTTCTCTCGTGAGCAACGGTGAACTTTTACAAATAGATGAACAAATCTTGATTTGTTGGTTGACACTTATACTTTTATGATATCTAGCAAATAGTAAGAGAACCATAAAATCAAAACAAGGTCAGATAAGTGTCATATGAGCTCAGAAATCGATTTTTTCTTACCTCTGGTAACTTTTAAAGACTTTGTTTTGACTCAAAACGCGGTTATATCCGGTGTCCGGTCCCATACTGTGATATAATGCATAATTAAAATTCTAAGTGATTCTAGGAGCATGTATGTGGAGGATCGTTGATTGATGAACAGTGGGTCCTAACAGCTGCACACTGCTTTAATGAAAAGAAATTAATAAAGTGGGTTGAATTAAGTGAGTTTCATTTTGTGATAATTTTTTTATTAAGGTTTAGTTTTTTAATAACATAATAATTAACAAATACCTATCATAAAAAGTAAAATATGCATATCAGGAATCGCCACACTCACAAAACACAGCCTCCCCACGCAGCGAAAAGGAAGCGAGGAAGAGAGAGAGAGAGAGAGAGAGAGAGAGAGAGAGAGAGAGAGAGAGAGAGAGAGAGAGAGAGAGAGAGAGAGAGAGAGAGAGAGAGCATGTTTGATATAAATATGTCAATTCAAATTAGACGCCACGAACAATTAACAAAAAAAAGAGCATCTTGGTGAAATGACTCCAACTCACCCACCATCTCAACAATGTTGCATGCAAAGGCACACAAACATATAAAACATAAGATGCTAATAGCATTGCAAAGCCAAATGGGCGAGTACTCGAAGTACATAAGTCACACAAACAATTAAATACGTTATTTGTTATTTAACTATATTGAACAATGTCAGACAAAATAAATCGTACGTTATCCTAAGGTTTTTTATTCTTCTGTTTAGATGACCATATGTTGTTATCTCATAGATGTAAAATAATAATTTGAAAAAATGTATAAACATATTAAAATTGGTGATAATGTAAAGTAATTCATAATTTATAATCGCTTGGTAAGCAAGAGAATATTCGTCAATGTTGGGAAAATGATGAAACCATTATATTTATGAACACTGTATCCACTGATATTCAAGCACATGTTTAATATAAGATTTGTTTTATATTTACTTTAAAATCATACTTTATTCCAGAAAAATTACGTCTAGATCAAACGACGGCGATTATAAGTATTCCAGTTGAGATAAATCGTGTACATATTCATCCACGTTACATGTATAACGAAAAGGTTTTACCAAGCCATAAATACGACATTGCTCTCATAAAACTACAAATAAAGCTTTACGTCGGACCAGAGTTGCTGCCCGTTTGCCTGTGGAATGACGTGATAAAGAGTAGGTTGCTTTTTCTAGCCAATCGTTTTTGTCGCAACTTTGTTTACTATGATATCAGTATTTAGATAAACAATAACAACATAAGTTTAGTGACGTTATTATTTCTCCGTGTTAAATGTTTCTTAATTTTATCTTTAAATTATTAATAAGGTTATCGCGTTAAACAAGATTTCAAATCATAATGACAAATTTGATCTTAAAATTTGTTTTCAACAACGCTCGGTGTCTGCCTTTCCAGAGGGCAGGATTCTGACTTTATGTGTAAAATTAAAATGATCAAGGAGTACTTTGTTCACAGAATTTAAGTTTTATTAATGTATAATAAAGGAAATGCACATATATCTTAAACGGCGTTGTAAAAAAAATCAAGCATTGTTCTTTTTCAGACACTACTAACAAAAGCTATACAGATTTCTTTTCAAATACAATATACGGAGTGGTGACAGGCTGGGGATCTATTAGTCACAATAGTAGACCCGTAAATCATCTTAAACAGATGCAGATGAATGTCAGGTCTCACAAGGAATGCAAACAAAATCTAAATGCGTCCCAAAGGAGAGAGGTTGACGAAAACTTGATGTTTTGTGCTGGAGGAAGCGGTACGTTATTTGGTGTCTTTAAGTATCCTTTTCATCTTTTATAAGTTGGAGATTTTCACCAACACAACTTGCACTTGTTTGTTCATGTGAGACGTTGTTGTGGCATTTAAGAGGTTGGTGTACCCAAGAACCTGGTTAAATCCCCTAGTGGCTTAATTCTTTGCCATTTGAGCTTTATCCCCAAGTGTTCTCCTTCCTGTTTAATATTGGGGTGTCTTATTAAAAATTGATATTCTTATACACACATGCTCTCTTTTTCCTCTTTACTTTTCCGCTGCGTGGCTGCTGTGTTTTTTGAGTGTGGTGAGTCCTGAAAAGATGTTTCATTTATAAAAATCAACATACGAATTTGTTGGTACACATGTTATTTTCCTAAAAAAATATACTCTTTAAAAATACCATGTTATTTCTTTTCTTTTCGGCATTTATTTTAACACTCTTAATTTAAAGTTCGTTCAGTGCTGGTGATTTTTTTGATAACCGACATTATAGAGAAATCAGTTCCTTCATCTTTATTTTCCAAATTTCGAAAGTGCAGTATGCTTTTAAGGAACTTTTTTTTAAACAATTAACAGGCGATCAGAAACAACACAACTAGGCTTCAGTTTTATGAGATGGCCTATTCTTGCATACCCGATAGGTATTTCCGCGTGATTTACCGGGGAAAGAAAACCTTATCTTTTCCCTAGATAACGTTCGCGTGCTATATATGTTACGTCACGTCTTCAAGTATATGACGTAATATATCAAGTTACTGACATCATTTACAAAATAAGGTTTGTGATAAACGTCAATATTTCAGCATAAGGAAACAAAATTAAGTTTATATACATATACTTAAATGTAAACAAAGTAAAAGGTATGCAAGAAAAAGTATCATGCATGAGACCTTCGGCAAAGATAGAAAAATCTGTCACCTCGGGTGAACTGTTTTGGCGGGAACCCGGCAGAGCCTCGTTGCCGCAAAACAGTTCCCCCTCGGTGACATATTTTTCTATATTGGAGTCACACCCATGCAAGATACTTATATTCTAAACAGATTCATTAAAACATTCAAAAGGTGTTCATTATTTTCGTTCAGAGACGGTCAATGGCAAACTGAAATACGTTGATGCTTGTCGGGGAGATGACGGTGGGCCTTTTGTAGTAGAACATCCAACTGAAGAAAACAAATACATCCAAACTGGTAAGTTTTATCAAAGTGTTGTGATGAACAGTTTCATCTCCCGAACCTGTTTGTCTGCTACATGTAGAAATAACAGGTTATAAGCCAACAAATAAATTAACTAACTTCTAAATTTGTAATACTCTCTACATAATCAGACGAGCTCAACCCGGGTTATTCGGCGATGGCAGTTATGTTTAACCGTTACCGCTTGTAAGCAGGCTTTGTCGAACAGAGAACGTAAAATGCTTTCTTTGAAAGCGATCAATGTAAAGTAAGTGATGATCATTAATTATTGAAATTTCTGTTTTCAGGTGTAGTATCGTTCGGGTTCGGTTGTAGGGAGCCTGGTAAATACGGCTTTTACACCAAGCTAACTGAGGAGTTGCTGGAATGGATACGGAATACTACTACTTTTTTCTAGTGCTGTCGGTGAATATCCAATGCATATATTGTTTCGAAATTATATTTTTTGAAGCTAAAAAATACTGTGCAATATTGATAGATGTATTCATGTGGAAAACATTGAATGAAGGAATTGCGATTTTGCAATGAAGGACTGAATCGGTTTTTGATGGTTTTCATTAGGGTATGGAAAACAGTTGGGTTGTTTAAAGTGTGTGAAGCATCAAATATCGATTCAATCATTATATTTACACTAATAAATACTCTCATTAATATAGAACTTATTTGAAAAATTTAATATCGTATGGCTTTTTCGAACGGCTATTGAAACAGCCACGTTGACTACAAAGTGAATGACGGCAAGCTTTTTTGCAGCAACTGTGCAATTTCTAATTAACTGTGAACGGTTCTTTTTTAGCCACGCAATTGAAAGAAGTACGTCCCACTGTTTACAATCAGAAATTATGATTCGTTAGATGAATAGGACTTCATCGTAGAGGACGAAGATGAAGTGTTAATATATGGCTTTCGTGAAGTTCTGTACTTAAATTACAATTATTGCTTTAGATTGTATATAATCATGTTTATTGCTTGTCGTGTCGTTTTAAACCTGAACATTTTTCATAACCATACGCAATTTGGTTTGTTCAACTTTCTGACTAGCTGGTAACAAGTTTGTAGACACACATGTTCAGTATTAAAATGTGACATTAATTCCAAGTTTAACATTGTATCAACTTGTCTTGCTATTTACAATGTTCCAATCGTTGTGCGATTGCAAATTTCGTTATACGGTGTATTGTTTGAGAGAGAAATCATAAACAAACAGAAACAGTCCTTTTAGTCGTAAATATCAAATAGTTGGTAATGAAACAATGGTTTGTAATCAGTTACACAATTGCAATGAGTAAGGTTATTTGCGGTAAGTTGATAATTTGTAACCAGTATTCATGGTAACATATCATTTTAGGACGTTTATAGTCCTACATGGAAAAGGTTACCCAATCCGATGGGCCTAAGAATACGCCTAGTGTATAATAGATAAACTGTTTTAAGTGAAGATACACATGAAACTCATGAACAGTGTGTATAATTAGACTGTTTAAGATAAATGTAGCTTTACCTTTACGATAGAAAAAAATGTGTCCTCATGTGAACTGTTTTGGAGGTCAGTTTACTGTAAATGCATTTATTTCGTGAGTATAAAAGTAAGTGTTTTATTGTATTACCTTTGGTTCTTTGTTCGCAAATTGCTTTTCCATTGTTTTGTAACAATTATAAATGTCAGGACTATTCATTTTTCTGGGCGAGTGACCCACGTCCTTTACTATACGTACATTATAACCAACGGAAAAGTGAATTTACAATAACTTTTTTAAATGCATCAAATGTTTCTTTGAACAGTTTTGATAAATAATAATAAATATTTTAATTGAAGTTTATTTTATTTTATATAAATTCATATGATAATTTTAAACCGAGTGATTTTTTTCCGATGTGAACACGTTGATACCGGTCGAGTTTATTGAACACAATATAAAACGATAATTGGGAAAAATAACCTGACAATCTAGCAAGCAAGCTTGTATGCACGATAAGCGCCGTGCAATATAAGGGCTGTTATTTTCTGGTTCCAAGAAGTCGAAGATTTTGTTTGTAGTACCTGTTCATTAATATAGCTGACGATTATGTAAGGAAATCATTCTTTAGTGCTTTATTGGACCAGACCTCTCAAAGTTTCAAATTAAAGTACTTTGTATTTGCAAGATTTAGATGTTGTCGTTTGTAGCACGTATAGATTGGTAAGCGCTTTGCGCTGAAATTGTTACGATTCAGCTCCGGTTAGAATTAAAATTCTTATTCTACTAATCGAACTCGTTCAAGTGATACCTAACTCGCCCACTCCTATTGCGGCTATTTTATGACTTTTCCAACAAGCACAAATTTAGCTTTATGACTGATCGCAAATAGACAAGCCCACTGCTATTTCGGCGATTTAATGAATTTTCCAACAAGCACATCTTTAGCTTTACAATTGATTGCAAAATAGTCACGCCCACTGATATTTCGGCGATTTAATGACTTTTCCAACAAGCACATCAGTCTTTAGCTTTACGATTGATTGCAAAATAGTCACGCCCACTGCTATTTCGGCGATTTTATGATTTTTCCAACAATCACAGTTTTAGTTTTACGACCGATCGCAAATTTGACACGTTTCACGTGGTACATGTAACGCCTTAGTTTATTGTTTTCGTTTATTGTTAACCGTGTCTCATTTAAAATGGAGCATTTAATTCATTTTATCAATCTATTTTTAACTCTGAAATAAATGAACTTCTATGGAGTCAGAGATTAAAAGTCATTTCTTGGAACACATCAGGATTACGTTCAGTGTTAGATTTCTATCTAATTCACTCTTTGTGATACTTTCGCTCTAATCTTGGCCTGTCTTCATATTAATAAACCAAATAAGGTGAGCGATATACTGGTGCGGACGATTAGCCCTCTGTTAAAATTTATATTTGTAGGCAATTTTATTTTTCTGTTTTGAGAGTCTAAACTTTTCGATGTGTATTTTACCAGTCTTAACGATCTCGAGAACTATTAATCTACTGACTCAATGTACATTAAAGGCATGTTTTTCACACAAACAGATTAACGATAAAACGTCAAAGAGATTCATCTACAGAATAAAGAACTGCTTTCTTGTTTTAAACAAACCATTACATTTCATTGCAAGATAGTGAAATATTAAAAGGTGCATATTTAGAGGATAATACACGGCTGAGCAATTCCAGGACGTGATAATCGGCCTGAAGGGAGCATGACGCTCAGAGGGCTTAAGCCCGAGGGCCGTTTGCGACCGATTGGAGAAAAAAACAACAACATTGGAACTAACGTGCTTTTAAATCGGGATACTTCTCTTGTACGTACAATTCAGTTTTAGTTTCAATCATTCCAAAGCGTGTGTTTAAATAGATGAGTTTTTGTGCGGTTACTTAAATGTCATTATTACTCTATGGAATGGAATGCAAAATTTGTCACTGCCGTGGATTATTTTAACCTTAAGAACAAGCCACATAAGTTAAGATATAAAGATTGAAAACAAAACGGACATATTGTGACGTCGCGCGCTCCAATTCCGGGACCGATATCATGTTAACAGCCCCTAGCCCGAGGGCCGATAATATGCTAATGCCCCGGTATAGACAATAACAGCCAATATTACTATATAAATTTGTTACTACACATAGTAAGGTATGTATGATTAATAATTGCCACATCCGCTAAACACAGCTAAACAGTAAAGATAGAAACATGTTTATGGGTTAATAAAAACCTACAATAAAGTTTCAGAGATAACATAATTTCAACAGTCAGTGACACTGATAAGAACAAAGCGTTGAAATAAGCTTGGCTTTTGGAATAGAGAGACATTAAACTGACTTTCAGGACTTGTAAACTATGATCCTCGTAAGTGTGTTTATATACAAACACTTTAGTAGACATTTTGGCCATTGACCTGCTTCAGTTGTCAATGTCTCAACAATTCTCAACAATTCTACATTGTCTTTCTTTTATAAAATGCTTAAGAGAAAGCAAATGGAAGAAATGTGTAACAAAACGTTGTTGTTTAAAAATATGTTATATATATATTTGCAAGGATATTTTAAAGGATAAAAATGTTACTTTGTTCACATATTTCAGTTATTTGTTTTTTAACGCAAATGCGACACGTGTGATTTTCTGTCGCTTCCAAATAAGGACACCTCACGGTTGGTGGGGTGGGGTGGGGGGGGGGGGGGCGGCAATCACAGTAATTTTGCAATGTGATTTTGTTTCAAGTTTTGAGGTCTTGGTGCACTTTTGGTCTAAATCATAACGAAATATAACACGGCATGATTTGGACTACAGATTGTTATTTTTCAAATATATATATTTTGTAATTATGAAAGACGTATCCTTAAGTTCATGACATCTATATATTATTGAAATAACGCCAACATCCAGAAGATTCATTGTCCCAATTATGTGTGTACACGTATCTTGATGTATTGGTTTAAATATAGTTCGTTTCTTGTATTGCTATCACAGAATATTACAAATAAATTGATAAAAACACAGTGAAATGGTATTTGCCAAAATGCTTTAACTATTGCACAAGATATCACTGGCTTCACATTTTGGCCTTCATCAAAATCGTGACTTGATATAGAGTAAGTTCATTCTTTCACAATTGGTATGGTTGTGTGGGAACAACTGATTGATCGAACGGATTTAAGCCTAATAAACTGGCAATTATTCGCCAAGAAGTTGGGGTTTGTTTGGAGAAGGGTAATTACTTGATGCAAGTGTGAGACTGGAGCCCTCTAAAACCTGGTTTAAATCCCCAATGGCAAATCGTTTTGTAACTCTCCGTTCCAAGGCCGTAGGACCTAACGCCTATGGTTCATATTTTTGTTTATTCGTGATCATTTTATTAGCCATGATCGCTTTCTTTTTTTTCTTGGCTGTGTGGGGTGGCTGTGTCTTCTGAATTTGGCACTCCCTGAAATTCATGTTCACTTTTTTCGAAACAGGGAATGATTTGCTTACAGTCTATCATAGGACTTACTCATTATTTTATAGGACACCTACATTTACATCTAGCAGTACGAAATAACAATCAAATGACTAATATTTTGAAAAGAATATTGATTGTACTTTGAGTCCCCCGTACTTTACTTTAGTGTAGTTATCTCGTTCAACTACATCGTCTACCTCCCCTGATGGTAATATGTAAATTTCAAACCAATGGCATGCAAAATGTGAGTCCTTGCGAGTAGCAATACATGTATATATAGGTATACTTGAACTATCCTTTTGGGGGATACGGATGATATGTAGTGTATATGTCTCGTGCCTGGTTGGATAGGTGCTGTAGGTGTATATGATTGACTCTTGCTTAACTTAACATTGAAAATTTGTCACACTATTTATTCACTGATATGTTCAGGTTCTTGCAGTTATTGTTTTTTGTTAAGCTCGGAGGATTTAAGGGTTAGTTAGACAACGCCTAGTTAAGACCTGCTTATATTATTTTTCTAAAAATAGAATATTGAATATTTGAGCGTCTCTGATTGGTTCGATGAATTGTTTTTATTCAGGTTCTTGCAGTTATTGTTTCTCAGCTTGGAGGATTTGAGGGTAAGTAAGACAACGCCTAATAACAACCAACTTAAAGTATTTTTCTATAAATAGAATCATGAATATTTGAGCATCTCTGAAAGGTTCTTATTTTTATGATAAATTTTATGTATATTTCGAAGTGGAAAGTAATATAAAATTCCTGTCATTCAATACTTTCAAACCTCAGTTACTAAAACAAAGAACATATATAAGTTTAAGCTGTTAGCTTCTTATGTTTTATATGTTTGTGTGCTTGTGCATGCAAGATTGTAAAGCTGATGGGCGAGTTTGAGTTATTTCACCAAGACAACTTCTACTTGTCTGTTGATATGAGAACCTGTTGGGGCAAGTGTGAAATTGGTGCACCCTAGAACCTGGTTCAAACCCCCGGTGGCAATTTGTTTTGCAACTGACCTTTCCAAGGCAGTAACCCCAAGGTTCTCTTTTTCGTTAATTGTTTGTGGCGTCTTTTTTAATTGACATACTTATAACAAACAGCGCTCTCTTTTCGCTGCGTGGGGAGGCTGGCTATGTTTTTTTAGTGTGTCGGTTCCTTATATGCAAAATAGTTAACGGTGAAAAACACTATTGATTGCATACGATATTTATGAGCCATCATCAGGTCTTATATGTTTGATCTGAATTCAGTGAGATTGAAGGACTTTATGATTTTTTATCAACACTTATGCGTACAATAATATTAATGAAATAACGACTACCAATCTTCCGTAACGATTTCATATTGATAATTGCATATGGTTGAAATCATTTATGAGGAAAATGAGGTCAAACACATGCAGTCGTTGCACATGACAACTTTATCTGACCTAATTAAGCAGATCAGTGCCATTCTATATAAAGACACAATTTAAGTAAGGATGACCGAAAAAAGGTTAGAAAGAACAGACCATGTTCAAATATTACCTACATTAAAACTGTATTGCAAGTTTTTATCTTCGAACGACTGTGACCATATACATGCAGAAATTGGAAATCCTTATTACGCTCACCGTTTCATCCCTGTATGTACGTCCGTCTGTACGTCTGTTCGTTCCGCTTTTGTCTGAGATATATCTCAGAAGGCTTGATTTAATGAATCTCTATTGGAGGCTTCTGGAGAAAATGAAATGCTCATATTCTCAATGAAGTTCGTTCCGATAAGTTTTTTTAAGTTATAGCCCTTTTTTAAGTTCTTTAAAATAAATTTTATGAAATCTAATTTAATTGTGTTTCACAGAATTTAACAAAAATAGAGAAATTCACGCAGACTTTTGCAACACCGATAAGTTTTGTTAAAGTTGACTTTGAAATAATAATCGTAGTATGTTTTCAAATACTGAAGATCTTTAAAGCCCCAGTCAGTTTGCCTTTGTATGTTAAGTGCATTTTTGAAAGTACGGGTATCCTGTTTATTGTCACTGATTGTTCCCTTGATTTTTTTTTCTTGAAAAAATATCAATGTGAAATAAAAATAAGAACGCATTTCATTTGAAGTAGTATTTTTCAGATTTTTTATAAATGAGTAAAGAAAGGGACCTTCAAACATCTCCGTTCAAATTGAAACATTTGTGCTTTATAATGAAATCCAATTTCCACATAGAGTTGTCGCTCCTTAGAAACTCTTAAACAGAGTTAAGGATGTTAAGGAGTGACAACTCTCAATAGAAAATGAAAGTAAGCGATGATATATTTTCAAGTTGAAGGACAGTTGGATCCAAACAACACATTACGATGTAGGTCTTGTCATAACGCAGCTAATCTCGGTGACTGCAACACTTTGGTAAATTGCGACGCAAGAACTGAGGTGAGGACACTTTGTAAACTTTTTCTTGATACTGCTATCCTAGCTTCTTACGTGTTACGTGTGTGTGCTTTTGCTTTCAACATTGTCTAAATCATGGAAGGATTGGAGTTATTTCACCAAGGCAACTAACACTTGTGTTTGTCGATATGAGAACCTATTGGTGCAAGTGTGTGGATGATGAACCATAGTACCAACTGGTTGAAACCCCCATTCGCAAATAATATTGCCACTGACGGTAACCCTAAATGACCCCCTTTTTGTTCATTGTTTGTGGTGTCCAATTTGAAATTGATTCTCTTATAAACTCATGCTATCTTTTCCTCTATACTGTTTGGCGGCCTGCGGAGACAGTTTTTATGGTTGTGGCTTTTTACATTTCAATTTTACACTTTAATTAACATTTCAAAAAGATCTGTACACAGTTAAATATCTTTTATTTTGTTATGGTTAAGTTTGTTCTGTAGACTGACTCAATTTCAAAGGAAAAAAACTGTTGCGGGTGTTGTAAAAAAGTGATGCATGACGTACTTAAATGCATGCTGGTTACAACCCTATCACCTTTTTTAATGTTTAACTAGACGACGTGTGCAATGAGTTGCGTTGAAAAGCATGTCTACAAAGATGCTTTACAAAACGCTTGTCATATTATACAAATATCCATTCACAATACTGTATTCGGAATTAAAATATTGGGAACAGTCAGCTGTATAAGTTAAAGCGTTGATTGGGTATTTACAATATTGTCTGTTATTAAATCATAGTGCCTCTAGCTGGGAGCGAACCCGCACCGTCACGGCGACAGCGCCTAGCCCTGCAATTCCTGCGACGCAACCAACTGAGCTAACCTCGACAAAAGTATGACCGAAGCTGTTCTGCCTTTAAAGACATGAAACAATAGTTTTGTTTTTCATAACTCGTTTAATGCAATCCGATTATTTTGCGTTTAACTCTTTATATTTGAATGGAAAAAAGTAAACATTCAATCCTCATTTTGATACAAGTTCAGTCCACTTCAAATATTCAACTTTATTTGTCGGTTTGTTATTGTTTTAGTTTGTATCTGAAAAGATAACGATATACTAATTTTTACACACAAAAAAAAAACATGGGACAAAAAGGTGAACTATGCATATCAGGAATCGCCAAATTCAGAAAAAAGCCTCCCCACACAGTCAAGAAGAAGAGAGGGGGAGAGAGCATGGTTAATAAAATGATCAGTTTCAGAAAAGACACCACTAACAATAAACAAAAATGAGAACCCGAGGGGTTACCGCCTTGGAACGGTCAGTGGCAAATCAAATTGCCACTGGGTGTTTAAACCAGGTTCTAGGGTGCACCAGCCTCACACTTGCCCCAACAGGTTCTAATATCACAAAACAAGTACAAGTTGTCTTGGTGCAAAAACTCCAACCCACTTATCGGCTAAACAATGTTGCATGCAAAAGCATACAAACATATAAAACATAAGAAGCTAAGAGCATTGCAAAGCCGAAGGGGCGGGTACTCAATGATCTTACCGAGACCAGAGCTCCTAGAGTAAAGTCAGCAAGAACACGATGACAGGGATAAAATAAACAAATCGAGCTTCTAGGTTCTTTTAAGAAAAGATTTCCCCATAAAACCTTCATAAACTCTTAAACCCCTGCCACCGTCTTGCAACCAAAGAGGTTACCATAATGATCAACTGTAGAAGGGTTAATCACCAATTTGTTTTGCATTAGGTCTACTGAGTATTGATGACACCATTTAAGCCTAATGTATCGGTTTTCTTTTATATTAAAGACGTTTGCCGTAACAGTAGTTTCCTAATTTTAGAAGATAACGAATTTTATGTACACACCGTTTGCACGGCAATGTCGCAATTGGCAAACTCGGTCGTATGCTCGACACCTAATGGTAGTATTTAATAAAATAATCTCTCCTGTGCCAACTGATATCAACGTTTACTTCTACTAATAACATAATATTAAATCTGTTATTTGTTGTTGTTGTTTTGTTATTAGATGTGCTATATGGAGGAAATGGTTACCGATGCGCTTCGGGTACTATACAACGGCGGCTGTCGAGCTATTGATGTAAGTACACATGTGAAAGGTACTTGTATACAGCCTGATACCACTAGACTTTTAGAATGTCATGCAAACGCAAAACCAAAGGTTTATATGTTTGCTTATTTCTCAATAATTTCTTGACCGAATTTGATAAGATAAAGACCACCGTGCTCCTTGTAAAACATTTTTATCGACATTTCACCTTCAATATCAGTCGGCTGCAGATTTCTCCGACATTCAAAGGCATTTCAAACACAATGCGTCTTTGAATGAAAGTATCGAAAAGTAAGGCGACAACACATCGAAAACGTTAATTTTGAAAGTAATTTGTAAAATACTTTGTAACTTACAGATTCTTGGCGGCAACTGCTTATGTTCTCACTTCCGTTTATTGTTATTATGATTATGTTTTTTATTTGATCTAATTCACATGTAAACCGAAGCTTTTATTTCCTTTCAAAGTTTTAGCTGTGTAAGGAGGCTATGTTTTTGTGAATGTGGATATATACAATTTACTATCTTAGATATGCAATGGTGCAAGCAATACTGGAGTTCATGGACTGCCTGTGGGAAAAAGAAGTTTGATTTCTTGCGCAAGGTAATTCTCTCTGCATTCTAGTTATTTAAAACACCTTTTTTTCGTCTTAGCTTTAATGTCAAAATTGAGTAACTATATTTATTTGTTATTCCTCGCTAGCACAAAAATATTATAACATATTTGATGGGTTATGAAAAAAGTACTTTTAGTAATAGTTAGTGCTTATTAAGGGTGTCTCTACAATTAAGACACCCCCAGAGTTCGGAGTTACAGTGTCTTAATTGTTTAAACGTGCTAAAATACTCACTTTCCGATTGTACGTTTGGTTGCAGTTTGAAAACATGATAATTTGCGTTTGACCATGTCGTTTTGTCAATATCTACTTGCAATAAAAATATTCACTAAACAAGGCTGAGAGGTTTATGTGTCGTCCTTTCGCAGAAAAGTCGATACATAGAGATCGCTGTGCCCGTCGGTCTGCCCGTCCTTCACGTTTGTTGTCTGTTGTCATTTCTTAATATTTCTTCACCAAACTTTTAAATTATATTGCTTACGTCAACGCGCTGGAGATGATGATGCAAACTTTTAAGGTCAAAGTGACATTTGAAGGAATAACTTTGCCATTATTTCTAAATTTTTATTTATCAAACTTTCAAACTTTAAAATAATTACATTAAATTATTATGAGAACACATTCACCTCTTTATTTAAAGGTCACATTTGATGCGGTAATGCTTTATTTTTGAACTTGGAATTTTACATAAAAACTAAACCTTTGCTAGTTCTTTATATATCTTATCACACTTTCAAATTATATTTCTTTTGACAACATGCTCTCTCGTGCTGATGCCAATTCTTTTGTTCAAGGTCACATTTGA
Organism: Corbicula japonica; assembly: GCA_038501625.1. Taxonomy (NCBI): domain Eukaryota; kingdom Metazoa; phylum Mollusca; class Bivalvia; order Venerida; family Cyrenidae; genus Corbicula; species Corbicula japonica. Next base: position 110,454 of record JAZAYU010000113.1, read on the forward strand.
TGGAGTTTTTTGTACTTGGATTTTGATACGAAAACATCTACAAGACTTTTTTGTTTTTTCTGTAACTTAAATAATGTGAAATTGATTATTCTATGATTTCGTTTTATATTGTTGCCACAGATCATTCCAACTTGAAGGCTGTATCATACCCATGTTTATATTGTACTGTCTGTTTCGTCCACGTGGCTTTGATGTTGTGTATTGTCGATTGGCTTTGATGTTGTGTATTGTCGATTGGCTTTGATGTTGTGTATTGTCGATTGGCTTTGATGTTGTGTATTGTCGATTGGCTTTGATGTGACACTGTGCTATTTTAACCTCGTTGATTGTTAACATAGAGATCTGTTATTGTAAATTTGTCTACTCTTTATCACTTTTTACAAAATTGTTTCACTTGAAGTGGTGTACTTTTATGAAAAGTAATTAATGAACAAGGAAAAATAGATTTAAATATTAGATAACTATAATAACTTCGTTTTCCCTTAACCTTGGTTTACTTTAATACAGTAATTAATGCACAACGTCAAGTGAGGTTTGAAGAGTAAATAACTTCGTTTTATCTTAACCTTAATTTACTTTAAAAAATGTGAAATATGCATATCAGGAAAGGCCACATTCAGAAAAAACAGCCTCCCCACACAGTCAAGAAGAAGAGAGGGAGAGAGAGCATAGTTAATAAAATGATCAGTTTCAAAAGAGACACCACTAACAATTAACAAAAATGGGAACCCGAGGGGTTACCGCCTTGGAACGGTCAGTGGAAAATCAAATTGCCACTGGGGATTTAAACCAGGTTCTAGGGTGCACCAACCTCACACTTGCCCCAACAGGTTCTCATATCACAAAACAAATACAAGTTGTCTTGGTTAAACCACTCCAACCCACTTATCGGCTCAACAATGTTGCATGCAAAAGCACACAAACACATAAAACATAAGAATCTAATAGAATTGAAAAGACAAAGGGCGGGTACTCGATGATCTTACCGAGACCAGATCTCCTGGAGTAAAATCAGCAAGAATACGATGACAGGTATAAAAGAAACACATCGAGCTTCTGGGTTCTTTTAAAAAAAGATTTCCACATAAACCTTCATAAACTCTTAAACCCCTGCCACCGTCGTGCAACAGGTAAGCGTAATGATCAACTATAGAAGGGTTAATCACCTGGCATGCAGAGCGCAGTAAAATATCATGTTGGTAACCTTTCTTTTTAAATTTATAGATGGTTTTTACGAATAACCGGGAGAAATTAACATTGCCCTTTATCTTCTTAAGTTTGTAAATTAAATCTCCGTAAAAAACTGGCTGTGAAATACCTTGTTGCAATTATAGTGATTTTAAACTGCAGCTGTATTTATGAATTAGATCTGGGTATCGACGATAAAATTTGCAAAATGTTTTCCTTAATTTGTGATACCGATAACCGTGTTTTAAAAGTTTTCCTGTAATGCAAAGATTACGATCATTGAAATCATTCACATCGTTACAAGCTCTTGAAAAGCGAACAAGCTGTAAAATATAAACCCCGTAAGTTGTTGCACGGGGAACATCGCCGTCAAAAACGGAAAATTTACTATGTTAAAATTAAAATCATCTCTTTTATCATATATTTTAGTAGTGACGTAACCATTTTCAATTGACTTATATAGATCGAGAAAGTTTGCTTGCTTTTCTGAAGGTAATTAATGAACTAATACATATTAAGAGTCTGGAACAGTAGATAACATCGTTTTATCTTTATCTAGGTTTACTTTAATAGTGTTATTTATCAACAAAAGCAATGAGGCTTGAATATTATATAGCTTCGTTTGACGTTAATCATGCTCTATCTTTATAAAGTATTCAATGAACAAAGGCAAAATACGTTGAAAATTAGTAATACATGAACAAATGCAAAAGTGATAACTTTATTTTACCTTAACCTTGCTTTACTTTGATAAAGTAATAATTAATGAACAAATGCGGAAGATGAATGAACAGTATATAACTTCGTTTTATTTTAACCACGGTTTATTAAAAATGTAATTAATGAATAGAGGCAAAAGAGGCTTGATCGTTAGATAACTTTGTTTAGCCTTAACCTCGGTTTACTGTAATCATGTCTGTCAAACAAAGGCGAACGAGGCGTGAACAGTAGATAACTTCGTTTTACCTTAACCTCGGTTTACTTAATGAAGTAAGTAATTAACAAAGGTCAGCGTCTTGAACATTAGAGGACTTAGTTTTACCGTAACATTGGTTTACTTTAATAAAATAATTTATGAACAAGGCAAAGAGAATTGAACAGTAGATAACCGCGTTTTATCTTAACTTTATTTTACTTTAGTGAAATTATTAATGAACACATACTAAAGGGACTGGAGCAGTAAATCACTTGTTTACCTCCAGTTAATCTGGGATGGGTACCTTTATTTTAAAAAGTAATCAATCAATTAAAACAAAAATTGAAATTTCTCAATTAAATTACAATAATAATATTTTTTAGATTGTTATTAATTCATTACTATTATTTTGAGCAAAATAATTAATCATAATTTATAATTTTCCTATAAAATTTCTTTAACAAAAAAGTTATGTGAAAGACACAAGAAATAAAGAAAAACATTTTTTTGCAAGTTTTGCCACTTTTATAAGTTATTTAGTTCAAATAATATTGGCCCTGGTCGGGAGCGAACCCGCACGGCGACACCGCCTAGTCATACTGATCCAGTTACATGTAGGCTACCTATTGAGCTAGCGGGGAAAACCCAAACGTATGTTGATTGGATAACCCTGACAAACTTAATCATCACTGCATGACTCCGTTTACCGATTATATACTGATAACGACACCAACGATATGTACGGGGAGAGGTTTTATTGCCACCTAACTGCACATAGCTCTAATGTTAATTTCAAATTCCCCTATTAAATGCAACTGCAGTTTAAGTCACTACTGCAACAAGGTGGTTCTCAATCGTTTTAATAGGATAAAATAGTTACACAAATCGTTGACGATTTTTAAAAATAATAATTGCCTTTTCATTACAGAAAGTGCATATACTCATCATGGCCTCACATATTTTCTTGAAAACAAAATGATAATTTAATGACTATAAGCATGTAAGGTTTGCGTTTTCTGCAAAAATATTTGTTTAAAATTGTTGTTTGCAACAACAGGTGCTGTAATAACTGGGATGACTGTAACAAACGATTATGTGGGATAAAAGATGGTGAGTTTGTGCACAGTATATATTTACAGCACTGAATATTCATGAAATTGACAAACGCATCGGGAGCGGAGCAGAAGCTGACCGCAAATCAATGAGAAAAGCAGCGCAATAGGAGCGAAATCGGACAGGAATTGAAACGGATTATTATGAGCGTTTTGATCGCTTGAAGCGGAAAAGAACGAAGCGTTTTGACCTGAACGTTACTATTAATAGCTTTAAGTTATCGGTTAAATATAGTAGCAGTCCAAATCCATTTTCTCGCTTCTACCGATTCTTTTAAGATAATAATTTTTAACAATAATGAGGGCATTTCCTGTCAGTAATACTAAAAATGAAACTTATTAAAGTAACAATTATCCATTTTAATTAAATTTATATCCGCACACATGGGTTCAAATTTATTTCTTTAAAACACTTCTCGCATTCATTGTGAAATTGTGCTAATCATACACTAGAGTCCTTTTAAATGACAATATGAATACGGCTTGAGTAGAATAAGAAGTTTGAAATCTGTTTGTGCTTCCTTTATTCATTCACAGTTTTAATCATTATAAAATCATTAGAAAAAAATCATTAGAAAAAAAACTCCACTGAAAAGACAAATATTAATGGTAGAATTTTTAGACGGCGAAATAGCTTTCCTTAAAATTATTTATCATTCGAAGTAAGGAACAATGAGAGTGAAAGCGCATTATTAGGATATAAAAGACACGGATGTGCAATCGAACTGGACATGGACTGAAATCGGAATGGAATCGGAGTGGTTATCCCTGTTCACAGATTGGAATCGGACTAGAGCAGTACAATTGCCAATTTCATGATTTTTAGTACTGTTAAAGCATATTAATTTGTTGACAAGGTATAATCTATTTTGGCGTTGGGTTTATGAATACAAAAATTAAAAAAAAACGTGGATATAAATGTATGCATTCATTTAACTACGCATTTCCAAAATCACATACACTCACCTAAAGTTCTAATAGCTCACTTTTTGTCTGTATTTATTTATATAAACGACGTTGAATTCACTCTTCATATGTGATCTGTTTTCAACGACTTCACTCTTCATCTCTGATATGTTACCAAGGACTAAAATCTTCATCTGTGATCTGTTGTCAACGATTTCACTTTTCATCTGTGATATGTTACCAACGACCTACATCTTCATCTATGATCTGTTGTCAACGACTTCATTTTTCACCTGTTATATGTTGCCAACAAACTAACACTTCATCTGTGATCTGTTGTCAACGACTTTATTCTTCATCTGTGATTTGTTGCCAACGACTTCAAACATCATCTATGGTTTGTTGTCAACGACTTCACTCTTCATCTGTGATCTGTTACCAAAGTCTGCACTTTTCATCCGTGATCTGTTTCCAACGACTCCATTCTTTATCTGCAATATATTGCCAACGACTTCACTCTTCATCTATGACCTGTTGTGAACGACTTCACTCTTCATCTATGATCTGTTGTCAACGAATTCACCCTTCATCTGTGATCTGTTTCCAACGACTTCACTGTTCATATGTGATCTGTTGCAAACGACTTCACACTTCATCTATGATCTGTTGTAAACGACTTTACTCTTCATCTGTTATCTGTTGTCAACGATCTTACTCTGAATCTGGGATCTGTTGCCACCGACTTCACTCTTCATCTGTGATCGGTTGCCAACGACTTCACTCGTCATCTGTGACCTATTGCCAACGACATTATTCTTCATCCTTGATATATTTTCAAGGACTTCAATCTTCATCTATGATCTGTTGTCAAAGACTTAACTCTTCATCTGTGATTTATTGCCAACGACTTCACCCTTCATCTATGATCTGTTGTCAACGACTTTACTCTTCATCTGTGATCTATTGTCAATGACTTCATTCTTCATCTGTGATATGTTACCAACTACTTCAATCTTCATTTGTGATCTGTTGTCAACGACTTCATTTTTCATCTGTGAGATGTTGCCAACAACTTTACTCTTCATCTGTGATCTGTTGTCAACGACTTCATTCTTCTTCTGCGATCTATTGTCAACGAATTCACTCTCCATCTGTGATTAGTTGTCAACGACTTCACTCCTTCATCTGTGATCTATTGTCAACGACTTTACTCTTCATATGTGGTCTGTTGCTAACGACTTCGCCCTTCGTATGTGATCTGTTGCCAATGACTTTATTCTTCATCTGTGATCTGTTGCCATAGACTTAACTCTTAATCTGTGATCTGTTGTTAACGATTTCATTCTTCATCTGTGATCGGCTGCCAACGACTTCACACTTCAGCTGCTGTCTATTGCCAACGACATCACTCTTCATCTGTGATCTGTTTTCAACGACTTCCCTGTTCATGTATGATCTGTTGTCAAAGACTCCCCGTACATATAGTCAGTACTGTTATCAGTAAATTAACCCGTCACCGATGTCATGCAGTGATTGTTACGTATATCAGGGCTATCCGATCAACCGTTTTTGGGGGTGTCCCGGTTAGCTCAATCGGTTGCGTCGCAGGAATTGCAGGGCTAGGTGCTGTCGCTGTGACGGTGCGGGTTCGCTCCCAGCTAGAGGCACTATCATTTGAAATTCACAGTAGCGCTATTTGTGCAGTGTGGCGGCCGTAAAAAGTCTCCCCGTACATATAGTCAGTACTGTTATCAGTAAATTAACCCGTCACTGATGTCATGCAGTGATTGTTACGTATATCAGGGCTATCCGATCAACCTTTTTGGGGGTTGTCCCGGTTAGCTCAATCGGTTGCGTCGCAGGAATTGCAAGGCTAGGCGCTGTCGCCGTGACGGTGCGGGTTCGCTCCCAGCTTGAGGCACTATCATTTTTCATCTTAGAAATATAGCCAACGACTTCACTCTTCATCTATGATCTGTTGTCAGCGACGTTTCTCTTCATCTGTGACCTATTGCCAAAGACTCCATTCTTCATCTGTGATCTGGTACCAACGACTTCAAACTTCATTTGTGATCTGTTGTCAACGACTTCATTCTTCATCTGTGATATGTTGCCAACAACATCACTCTTCATCTGTGATCTGTTGTCAACGACTTTATTCTTCATCTGTGATCTGTTGTCAACGTATTTATTCTTCATCTGTCATCTATTGTCAACGTATTTATTCTTCATCTGTGATCTGTTGTCAACGACTTTATTCTTCATCTGTGATCTGTTGTCAACGACTTTATTCTTCATCTGTGATCTGTTGTCAACGTATTTATTCTTCATCTGTCATCTATTGTCAACGTATTTATTCTTCATCTGTGATCTGTTGTCAACGACTTTATTCTTCATCTGTGATCAGTTGTCAACGTCTTTATTCTTTATCTGTCATCTATTGTCAACGTCTTTATTCCTAATCTGTGATCTGTTGTTAACGACTTCACTCTTCATCTGCGTTCTATTGCTAACGACATCACTCTTCATCTGTGATCTGTTTTCAACGACTTCCCTGTTCATCTATGATCTGTTGTCAAAGACTTTACTCTTCATCTGTGATCTGTTGTCAACAACTTTATTCTTCATCTGTGATCTGTTGCCAACGACTTCACTCCTTCATCTGTGATCTGTTGTCAACAACTTCATTTTTCGTCTGTGATCTATTGTCAACGAATTCACTCTCCATCTGTGATTTGTTGCCAACAACATCTCTTTTCATCTGTGATCTGTTGTCAACGAATTCATTGTTTATCTGTAATATGTTGTCAACGATTTCACTATCCATCTGTGAGTTGTTGCCAACGACTTCATTCTTCATCTGTGATCTGTTGTCAACGATTTCACTCTCCATCTGTGATTTGTTGTCAAAGACTTCATTCTTTATCTGCGATCTATTGTTAACGACGTCACTCTGCATCTTTGATTTGTTGCCAACAACATCACTCTTCATCTGTGATCTGTTGTCAACGACTTCATTCTTCATCTGTGATCTATTGTCAACAACTTCACTCTCCATCTGTGATTTGTTGCCAACGACTTCATTCTTCATCTGTGATCTATTGTCAACAACTTCACTCTTCATCTGTGATCTGTTGTCAACGACTTCACTTTCAATCTGTCATTTGTTGCCAACAACATCACTCTTCATATGTCGAGGGCTTAGTGCGAAACTATTCTATCTGCATTTTAGAAAACTTTTCAGGAGAAGCAAAAAACTGTGTTATTTTGTTAAAACTAAATAAAAATTAAAGTTATCCACAAATGTTTTTCAAATTTTATGTTTACATGTAACCAGGTGTAAATTTTCAAAAAATATTTTAAGAAAAAAGTTATTTTGCTGAAAATGTCACATAGAATACTTTTGCGCTGAAAAATGGGTCTACTGGACTATAAATCTTAGTGCGAAACTATTCTATGTGAAAAATAATTTTTTTTCTTTTAACAAGTAATTGAATTATTTTATGTAAATCTGAGTTAGTTAATTATATTTCTGCAATAATTTGAAAATATGTCACATAGAATAGTTTCGCACTGAAATTTCAAGTGGCATGTCTTGTTTTTTTCAGTGCGAAACTATTCTATGTAACACTGACGTGATGCTTTTACAGTATTTTTTGACAAATTATTACCATTAAAAATGTGATAAGATGTTATCATGTTGTTTTTAAATGAAAAGTTTTATATAGGTAAAGTAAATATGAAGCAAATTTTTTTATTAGCATTTATTTAATTTATTTTTTTTTATCTTTTGTTTATTATTAAATCCCATCAATGTATAATATGCTCAATACCAAAGATAGTAGACATGTTTATTTTTTTTAGATCTTTCACATTTAAATAGAATGTTCAAGTTGATTGGTGTGCAACTCTTGGTAATACTGTGTTGGATTGATACATTAGCAAAATAAAGACTGGCCATGATCAATGCCTTTATTTATTTAAAAACTAAGGGTGTAATTGAAAGCCATACACAGTATGTGTAAGTAATCTAAACATTTTTTAAAATCCAAAATAGCCTAGTGCTTATTGTGTCAGAGAAGGAGGGTAAAATAATATAGTTATTAGATTCAATAAATGACATTGTCTTTGATTTTATATAGAATGGCTTAGAGGAAGACTTGTGAGAAATAATCTCCTAATGCCACAAACTTCTCCCAAGGGAGAAGTTTCCCTATATATTTCATACAAAAAGCTTAAGTCAAAGGTAACTTATCCCAATATTTGAACAAACTTCTCCCTGTTCTGACAGTCCAAGCCGATCCCTGCCTTATATCCCATGTCCTACCACAGTAGAACCAGATCAGACTACATATCAATGATGTCACATCTAGGTATACACTGTTCGCTTTTTAGTCCGAATAAGCTAATGAATTTAAAAGCAATTTAGTCTTTAGATCCTGATCATACTGCATGCATGTGCATGCTCATCTGGATTTACACTAATGCAAATGCAGTTTATGCCTGTCTAGGCTGTCATATCCACTGAGTAGAAGGTTAAAGTTCAATTTACCTTTCATCAGCATTATCTATTTAACATCTAACTTGTACTTTATATGATATAACTAAATATCATATTATTCATATATTACAGTACTGTGGTTCTCCACTGGTGTTAACTCAAGATTTGAAAAATGGGTCTCTTACACTTTTTTTGTCCTTGATTTTATTTCTTTCCTCATGGATTCAGTAACAAAAACAAACTATCACCTCAATCATATGAGATAATAAAATTATAATGATTATTAAATCACTATTTATCTCTTTAAATTAAAAATAACTGACATTGTAAATAATTTAACTGAAACGGCCTGCTTTTGTGTTGGATATTTTTTACTTTTACATAAAAATAATTAAAAATAATACACATGCTCCTAAACAACCTCGGTATCAGCGCTTGGACTGCTAGACACCGAAAGACTGGAGACTTTTGACTGGATCAGAGCCTACTGCTACTATTAGCAGCTCATCTGTTATTTGTATTAGCTCTTCAAAACCTTTTTCCACTTCTACCTGTTCTTTTATGAAAACAAACATAAATTTTGGAAAAGTAAGTGCTTTTCTGTTATCGATAGTAAGAATTTGAAACTAATGTAACACTAATTAAATATTTTGATTCAAGAAGTATCTCGGCAAAATATTTAGATGCATGACTGTTCATATTTATTTCTTTAACCCTTTCCTCCATAAATACACCTTTATTGCAAGGGCGAACAGTTTAGATCCAGATCACCCGGCACATCCGTGTCATCTGATCAGGATCTAAACTATTGGCTTTTTGATTCATTAAGTTATTTCACCAAAATGTGACCAGTGCAGATCCTGATCATAAGGCATGGGTGTGCCGGCTGATCTGGATCTACACTGGTTGCACATGCGTCAAAATGCGTATTTATGGAGAAAAGGGTTTAAACATCTTGTCATATTTATAAATGAAATGCCTATACAACACAAACAAAATTCCATGGAATAGCAAAAAGTTGAAAAATCATTAAAACATTTTATTGCAAATCCAGTCACTTCAGTATTGCAGTATTGAAGGTCAGTTAATACTATTTGCAAAATATGAATATTGACCAATTTAAATATCAATAAAAAGAAAGTGAAAATATATGAAATAGTAACAAAAAAGGAATGGAGTGGGGTGCAACAATCATTTGGAGCAAATCATTAGGGTCAAAAGAATTGGAATGCCATTGAAGTGGAATCGGATTGGAATTTGAGTGGTTAAAAGTGATAAGCTGATACAGCAGGAAACCAACCGGAGCAGGATCAGCAAAATTGTTCATTTCAGGATTTTTAGTACTGTTTATCTAGAAAAATACTCATTTTTACTACAATATGAATACCTTAACTGAAATTTTATTGATTGGTACATGTAACTTTAAAAGACAGACATACATAAGGCTCATGGAATATTAAATGAGTGTCTTCTCTACCATACTGCATGTACCATTGTTAATTCTTTCATGTATATTAGGTAGATTATGTATTCATATTGAACCAGGAGTACTTTTATGCCACTTGCTTTCTCATTATGTAATTAATTTAACCTTTCTACCTACCGGTATTTAAAACATTGCAAAACAAATCATTTGTGCTAAAATGAACAACTAGGAAGCAACTGCTTCTGTTTAAGTTCTAAAAATCAAGTTTCTTGAAGATTTCTTTTTAATTTATTAACTTTTACATTACTTTTCATATGCCAGAGACAATATCAATAATCATAAGCAAAATATTTTTTGGTTTTATTAACAAAAATGTCACATAGAATAGTTTCGCACTTAACAAAAAGACCAAACGTCAGATAGAATATTATGACCAATTTCTCTTTCCAAAGTAATTTTTTAGAAAATCATTTAATACTTTTTACAGGACATGTGTCATGTCTTGGTGTATCCTTTTCTGCAAAAACATGATTTTTGGAAAAAATGTCAGATAGAATAGTTTCGCACTAAGCCCTCGATGTGATCTGTTGTCAACGACTTCACTCTTCATCTCTGATCTATGTTCAACGACTTCACTCTTCATCTGTGATCTGTTGTCGAGGACCTCGCTCTTCATATGTGATCTGTTGTCAACGACTTCACTCTTCATCTCTGATCTATGTTCAACGACCTCGCTCTTCATCTGTGATCTGTTTTCGACGACCTCGCTCTTCATCTGTGATCTGTTGTCGACGACTTCACTGTTCATCTGAGATCCGTTGTCAACGAGTTCACTGTTCATCTGTGATCCGTTGTCAACGACTTCACTGTTCATTTGTGATCTGATGACAACGTCTTAACTCTTCATCTGTGGTCTGTTGCCAACGATTTCCTTGTTCATCTGTGATATGTTGCCAACGACTTCTCTCTTCATCTGTGATCTGTTGCCAACGCCTTCACTGTTCATCTGTGATCTGTTGTCAACGCCTTCACTGTTCATCTGTGATCTGTTGCCAACGACTTCTCTCTTCATCTGTGATCTGTTGTCAACGCCTTCACTGTTCATCTGTGATCTCTTGTGTCAATATCTTTACTCTAGATCTGTAATCTGTTGTCAACAACTTCACTTATCATCTGTGATCTGTTTTCAACAACTTCACACTTCATCTGTTATCTTTTGCCAACGCTTAACCCTTCGTCTATGATCTCTTGTCAACGACTTCAATTTTCTATATTTGATCAGTTGCCAACGACTTCACTCTTCATCTGTGATCTGTTATCAACGACTCCACTCTTCATCTGTGATCTGTTGCCAACGACTTCACTCTTCATCTGTGATCTGTTATCAACGACTCCACTCTTCATCTGTGATCTGTTGCCAACGACTTCACTCTTCATCTGTGATCTGTTATCAACGACTCCACTCTTCATCTGTGATCTGTTGACAACGACTTCACTCTTCATCTGTGATCTTTCAACAACAGTCTTCAATTCAAAGGTTTATATTTCAATATTGACTTTTCATATCAGACAAAACAACATTCTGAAAACATAATTACCTTATCTTCTTTAATTTGTATTTTAAAGCGTGTTTTTCTTTCTTCACAGATTCGATAAATTCTTCACAGTGTTATTACTGCAATGATAAATCGCTTCTGAATCGCCAATCTGCCGTACGTGACCCGATGGAGTGTGTTACATTAGAAGTATGCGAGCCAAATCAGGTATAAGTTGCGATTGCTTCTTGTTTGTACATCAGCTAAAATGTACTGGTAGTAAATTAAAAGTAATTTGTAGACAAGTTTTTTTCACTGTTCAGGATGGAATAGTTCAATGTCTAAAAAAAGGTGAAATATGCATATCAGGAATCGCCACATTCAGAAAAAACAGCCTCCCCACACAGTCAAGAAGAAGAGAGGGGGAGAGAGCATGGTTAATAAAATAATCAGTTTCAAAAAAGACACCACTAACAATAAACAAAAATGAGGACCCGAGGGGTTACCGCCTTGGAACGGTCAGTGGCAAATCAAATTGCCACTGGGGGTTTAAACCAGGTTCTAGGGTGCACCAACCTCACACTTGCCCCAACAAGTTCTCATATCACAAAACAAGTACAAGTTGTCTTGGTGAAAAGACTCCAACCAACTTATCTGCTTAACAATGTTGCATGCAAAAGCACACAAACATATAAAACATAAGAAGCTAAGAGCATTGCAAAGCCGAAAGGGGTACTCAATGATCTTACCGAGACCAGAGCTCCTGGAGTAAAATCAGCAAGAACACGATGACAGGGACAAAAGAAACAAATCGAGTTTCTAGGTTCTTTTAAGAGAAGATTTCCCCAATAACCTTCATAAACTCTTAAACCCCTGCCACCGTCGTGCAACCAAAGAGGTAAGCATAATGATCAACTGTAGAAGGGTTAATCACCAGGCCTGCAGAGCGCTGTTAAATATCATGTAGGTAACCTTTCTTTTTAAATTTACAGATGGTTTTTACGAATAACCGGGAGAAATTAACACTGCCTTTAATCTTTTTAAGTTTATAAATTAAATCTCCATAAAAAACTGGTTGTGAAATACCTTGTTGCAAAAGTGATTTTAAACTGCATTTGTATTTATGAATTAAATCTGGGTATCGGCGATAAAACTTGCAAAAGGTTTTCCTTAATTTGTGATACCGATAACCTTGTTTTAAGAGTTTTTCTGTAATGCAAAGATTACGTTCATTGAAATCATTAACATTGTTGCAAGCTCTTGAAAAGCGAACAAGCTGTGAGATATAAACCCCATAAGATGTTGCACGGGGAACATCGCGGTCTAAAAACGGAAAATTTACTATATTAAAATTAAAATCATCTCTTTTATCATAAATTTTAGTAGTGACATAACCATTTTCAATGGACAGATTTAGATCGAGAAAGTTTGCTTGCTTTTCTGAAGTGTTCGCTTTGTTAAGTTGTAGTTCTTTGGGATAAATCTTATTAACCAGTAATGGAAAATGGTTATTGTCTATATTTAATAAATCATCAAGGTACCTCGAGGTGTTGTTAAAAGCTGTAATTATATCATCTTGATGTTCAGTAGAAAGAGATAACATAAAGTCTCTTTCATAACAGTATAAAAACAGATCAGCAACAAGGGGTGCACAATTAGTACCCATTGGGATGCCTATTACTTGTTTATAAATAGAGGTACCGAATCTAACATAAATATTATCCAGTAAGAAAGTTAGCGACTCTATAAGGTCTTGACAAGTCCATAATGTATAATTATCATAAGAACCATCTGTAAAAAATGCCCTATGTTCATTACAAGCGATGAAGGTTTTATTTTCTCTAGCAAACGTTTTTTCAATGAGACTGGTTAGTTTGTCTCTTATTAAATTATGAGGGAGCGAAGTGTATAATGTTGAGAAATCATAAGTAGACAAACAGAACGCCCGAAAATTATTTGATTTAAGCTTTTTCAAAACGTCATTTGAATTTTTAATCGACCAAAATAAATTTTTGCCAGAAGTTCCAAAAACCTTATCACAATACCTAATTACGTGTTCTTTTATAGCTGTAAGACAAGATGTTAAGAGCACGGATAATTTAGTAGTAGTGCAAGAACTAGAGTTAGCAATAAATCTTGCTTAATACGGTGTTTTATGCATTTTAGGTAACCAATACATAGTAGGTACTTTGTCTTGTTTCGGCTCAATACTGATTCTAAATTTTGTAATTTGTAGAGTGTGTGCAGTAACAATATCACTCTCAGATGAAGAAGTCAGTATATAAGCATTAGTGCTGTTCAGTTCTTCAGTTTGAATATTAATATAGTGTATTCGTCACACTATAATTACATTATTAGAAGCCTTATCAACAGGTGTTAAAACAAATCTGTTATGAAAGTCTTGAATTCCTTTTTTCAAATGACGAAAGTTAAAACGAGGTCGAGGTGGTAATAAAGCAATGTTTCTTTCATAAAATGATATACGGGTGTCAATTATTTTGAATATGTGCTTTTTCCAGTTAGAAAGTGCATTAGGCTCGGCATTTTCTCTTTTGCACCATTTATTGCAAAATAAGTTCAAAGACTCAGCAATTTCTGCACGGCATGCATTAAAGTCAATTTTGGATGATATTCTATATTTGGGACCTTTAGAAATTAAATTACGAATTCTAGAGTCTTTGATTAATTTAAGATCACCGGTAAAAATATGACCGGCAGGCTTATAGCAATATTTAGAAGTTAAACACTCTCAAGATTTTGGTGTATTTTCAATGATCTGTAAATCCGATATAATTTTATTGTAATTAAAACTTATATTTCGAGTTGGTTTGTTGTATTTATAACAAACCATAGGCGATTCAGTATTCTTAAAATAAATAGGAACAGCCGATTGAACTCTTTTATCTTTAAATATACTAGGAAGGTCAATAAAATCTATTGATTGTATAATCTATCTTAAGGTGTGCTTAATAAGTTTTTTAGAGATGTATATTCATTGGTTAGGGTGGAATACTTCAATGCCTCAGATGTGATTAATAAGTAATTTAGAGCTGTATATTCACTGATAAGGGTGGAATACTTCAATGCCACAGACGTGGTTAATAAGTAATTAAGAGCTGTATATTCACTGATAAGGTTAAAATACTTCAATGCCTCAGATGTGGTTAATAAGTAATTTAGAGCTGTATATTCACTGATAAGGGTAGAATACTTCAATGCCACATGTGGTTAATAAGTAATTTAGAGCTGTATATTCACTGATAAGGGTGGAATACTTCAATTCCTCAGGTATGGTTAATAAGTAATTTAGAGCTGTATATTCACTGATTAGGGTGCCATACTTCAATTCCTCAGATATGGTTAATAAGTAATTTAGAGCTGTATATTCACTGATAAGGGAGATATACTTCATGCCTCAGATGAGGTAAATAAATAATTTAGAGCTGTATTTTCACTGATAAGGGTGGAATACTTCAATTCCTCAGGTATGGTTAATAAGTAATTTAGAGCTGTATATTCACTGATAAGGGAGAAATACTTCAATGCCTCAGATGAGGTAAATAAGTAATTTAGAGCTGTATATTCACTGATAAGGGTGGAATACTTCAATGTCACAGATGAGGTTAATAAGTCATTTAGAGCTGTATATTCACTGATAATGGTGGAATACTTCAATGCCTCAGATGAGGTTAATAAGTATTTTAGAGCTGTCTGTTCAGTGATAAGAGTATAATATTCAATGCCTCGTATGTGGTTAATATACATTGTACTGCTACAATGTATTTAATGCCTATACATGTAAGTTACTGAGAAGTTACTAGTTTCTGCGACATTTGAGATAAACTAGTACATTTCATGACCTTTTGGGTGAAATTTACTGCGTGAGTTACGCCATAACACGTTTGGCTTAAAATAAATGCATATTCATATGCGGCGCATGAAAAATTTCCTGGTACTTCAAACCATGTAGAATGCCAATCATCGTGGATGTGCTGTACTTGAACTATACTTTTGGGAGGATACAAATAGTATGTACTGTGTATGTCTCTTTCATAGTTGTCAATACGCTGTTGCTGTATTTGTTTGGCGTAGGGTTACATGTTTCTATGTATATGAATGTTGAAAAAGAATCATGGATCCAACTCAAAAGCACAGTTTTTCATATTGAAGGCTAACAATGCCAAGCAAATTGAGGCCAGTTTTTTTGTTTGCACAAACAAAATGAATATGATGACATTTTTTATGTTTTTTATTAAAGGTTTGTTTCGCTGAGCGGAGAGGTGATGGGCTATTCCAATATGGATGTGAGAGGAAACTGGTAAGTCGAGATACACTTAACCAATGTTCTTACTACACCGACACTTAACCAAATATGAATGTTCTCACTTCACCGACACTTAACCAATTTTCTAACTACAACGACACTTAACCAATGTTCTAAATACACAGACACGTAAACAATGTTCTAAATACACCGACACGTAACCAATTTTCAAACTACAACGACACTTAATCGATGTTCTAAATAAACAGACACTTAACCAATGTTCTAACTACAACGATATTTAACCAATGTTCTAAATACACCGACACGTAACCAATGTTCTAAATACACCGACACTTAACCAATGTTCTAACTACACCGACACTTAACCAATGTTCTTACTACACCGAAACTTAACCAATGTTCTAACTACACCGACACTTAACCAATGTTCTAAATACACCGACACTTTACCAATGTTCTAAATATACCGACACGTAACCAATACTCTAACTACACCGACACTTTACCAATGTTCTAAATATACCGACACTTAACCAATGTTCTAAATACACCGACACGTAACCAATGTTCTAAATACACCGACACGTAACCAATGTTCTAAATACACCGACACGTAACCAATGTTCTAAATACACCGACACGTAAACAATGTTGTAAAGACACCGACACTTATAAAATGTTCTAAATACACCGACACTTAACCAATAATCTAAATATACCGACACGTAACCAATACTCTAACTACACCGAAACGTAACCAATGTTCTAAATACACCGACACGTAACCAATGTTCTAAATACACCGACACGTAACCAATGTTCTAAATACACCGACACTTCACGAATGTTCTAAATACTCCGAAACGTAACCAATGTTCTTACTACACCGACACTTAACCAATGTTCTAAAAATACACCGACACGTAACCAATGTTCTAAATAAACCGACACGTAACCAATGTTCTAAATACACAGACACTTAACGAATGTTCTAAATACACCGACACTTAACCAATGTTCTAAATACACCGATACTTAACTTATTTTCTGTCTTTTTTACTCATAATGCATGATTTACAATCCCGTCGACAATGTTGCATATATTTCTTCCCTTTATTTATTATTTGGTTTTTATTTTTAACGAAATACACAGTCTGCTGGTTAAAAATAAGAAAACCTTGAAATAACTAAATTATATTTTAATGTTAAGACAACATTTTTCTTCTCACAGATAAACACCTCAATATAAAACTATTTTGATTGTGAAAACAATGCTTTTTATAGTATTGTTGTTACCTAGCGAACACATTATTACCAGTATGTTCTCGTTTGAGGCGGCACGGAAGCAGAACTAATGGAAACATAAAAAAAATCACGTTTTCGTTGTTCTATTCATGACCTACATATTATTTTAAAACAATCTGGCAGACACGCTATGCTATCTAGGTTGGCTTCTCTTTCTTTATCAAGTCTGCAGAAACTGGATGAGGAAGCCGACGACATCGTCATTAGAACCCATTCATTTTACGAGCTTGCTAGTCTTATTCAGTGTTTTACTCGGCATGTTCTCAGGCCGCACATTGACTTGGAATCTGACCTTCAAAGACATTTCCTTAAAATTTCTTTTTTAAATAAAGGAATAGAGTTTATTAACCTTCCTCGTTTATTTAAAGATTAAACAGTACAATCAACTGTGCCTATTTATTTTAAGAATACTGAATCGCCTATGGTTTGTTTTAAATACAACAAACTAACTAGAAATACAATTTTTAATTACAATAAAATTACATCGGATTTACAGATCATTGAAAATACACCAAAATTTTGAGAGTGTTTAACTTCTTAATATTGCTATAAGCCTGCCGGACATATTGTTACCGGTGATCTTAATTTAATCAAAGACTCTAGAATTCGTTATTTTATTTCTAAAGGTCCCAAATTTAGAAAATCATCCAAAATTGATTTTAATGCATGCCGTGCAGAAATTGCTGAGTCTTTGAACTTATTTTGCAATACATGGTGCAAAAGAGAACATGCCGAGCCTCATGCACTTTCTAACTGGAAAAATCACATATTCAAAATAATTGACACTCGTATATCATTTTATGAAAGAAACATTGCTTTATTACCATCTCGACCTCGTTTTAACTTTCGTCATTTGAAAAGGAATTCAAGACTTTCATAACAGATTTGTTTTAACACCTGCTGATAAGGCTTCTAATCATGTAATTATAGTGTGACGAATACACTATATTAATATTCAAACTGAAGAACTGAACAGCACAAATGCTTATATACTGACTTCTTCATCTGAGAGTGATATTGTTACTGCACACACTCTACAAATTACAAAATTTAGAATTAGTATTGAGCCGAAACAAGACAAAGTTCCTACTATGTATCGGTTGCCTAAAATGCATAAGACACCGTACAAAGCAAGATTTATTGCTAACTCTAGTTCTTGCACTACAACTAAATTATCCGTGCTCTTAACATCTTGTCTTGTCTTACAGCTCTAAAAGAACATGTAATTAGGTATTGTGATAAGGTTTTTGAAACTTCTGGCAAAAAATTATTTTGGTCGATTAAAAATTCAAATGACGTTTTGAAAAAGCTTAAATCAAATAATTTTCAGGCGTTCTGTTTGTCTACTTATGATTTCTCAACATTATACACTTCGCTCCCTCATAATTTAATAAGAGACAAACTAACCAGTCTTATTGAAAAAAACGTTTGCTAGAGAAAATAAAACCATCGCTTGTAATGAACATAGGGCATTTTTTACAGATGGTTCTGATGATAATTATACCTTATGGATTTTTCAAGACCTAATAGAGTCGCTAACTTTCTTACTGGATAATATTTATGTTAGATTCAGTACCTCTATTTATAAACAAGTAATAGGCATCCCAATGGGTACTAATTGTGCACCCCTTGTTGCTGATCTGTTTTTATACTGTTATGAAAGAGACTTTATGTTATCTCTTTCTACTGAACATCAAGATATATAATTACAGCTTTAAACAACACCTCGAGGTACCTTGATGATTTATTAAATATAGACAGTAACCATTTTCCATTACTGGTTAATAAGATTTATCCTTAAGAACTACAACTTAATAAAGCGAACAACTCAGAAAAGCAAGCAAACTTTCTCGATCTAAATCTGTCCATTGAAAATGGTTATGTCACTACTAAAATGTATGATAAAAGAGATGATTTTAATTTTAATATAGTAAATTTTCCGTTTTTAGACGGCGATGTTCCCCGTGCAACATCTTATGGGGTTTATATCTCACAGCTTGTTCGCTTTTCAAGAGCTTGCAACGATGTTAATGATTTCAATGAACGTAATCTTTGCATTACAGAAAAACTTTTAAAACAAGGTGATCGGTATCACCAATTAAGGAAAACCTTTTGCAAGTTTTATCGCCGATACCCAGATTTAATTCATAAATACAAATGCAGTTTAAAATCACTTTTGCAACAAGGTATTTCACAGCCAGTTTTTTATGGAGATTTAAATTATAAACTTAAAAAGATAAAAGGCAGTGTTAATTTCTCCCGGTTATTCGTAAAAACCATCTGTAAATTTAAAAAGAAAGGTTACCAACATGATATTTTACAGCGCTCTGCAGGCCTGGTGATTAACCCTTCTACAGTTGATCATTATGCTTACCTCTTTGGTTGCACGACGGTGGCAGGGGTTTAAGAGTTTATGAAGGTTAATGGGGAAATTTTTTCTTAAAAGAACCTAGAAGCTCGATTTGTTTCTTTTATCCCTGTCATCGTGTTCTTGCTGATTTTACTGCAGGAGCTCTGGTCTCGGTAAGATCATTGAGTACCCGCCCCTTCGGCTTTGCAATGCTCTTAGCTTCTTATGTTTTATATGTTTGTGTGCGTTTGCATGCAACATTGTTAAGCCGATAAGTGGGTTGGAGTCTTTTCACCAAGACAACTTGTACTTGTTTTGTGATATGAGAACCTGTTGGGGCAAGTGTGAGGTTGGTGCACCCTAGAACCTGGTTAAAACCCCCAGTGGCAATTTGATTTGCCACTGACCGTTCCAAGGCGGTAACCCCTCGGGTTCTCATTTTTGTTTATTGTTAGTAGTGTCTTTTTAGAAACTGATCATTTTATTAACCATGCTCTCTCCCCCTCTCTTCTTCTTGACTGTGTGGGGAGGCTGTTTTTTTCTGAATGTGCCGATTCCTGATATACATATTTCACCTTTTTCTTAAATTGGGCAAAAACAAAAACAACAACAGCAAACACGTATACCATTCAGTGATAAAAATAGTTTATTAACAGTCGGTAAACATTTGTTGTTTTATTCATACAATTGTGATTTAAAGAACACTAACAGAAAACAATAACAAAACAGCGGAAAAATATTAATGTTGATGGTGTTATATTACAATACTGTGAGCATGTAAAGTTACAAAATTTGCGTTTATCGTGCGTCCGTCTATCGTGTATCGTGCGTTAGTTTAACATGTACATTTATCTTGCTTCCGTCTATCGTCTATCGTGCGTTCTTCAATCGTGTTTTGTGCATCGTGCAACGTGCATCCATTTCTCGCAAATGCAAATAAATATAATTTTATTTCAACCCTTCATCTTATATTTTAATAGCATTTTCTATTTTTGAGAAACCTCGGACACAAATTTTATTTATTGGCACTTTATGTACATGTGAACAGTACTGCGAACGTTAAACGTTACAAACGAAACGCACGATACACGATATACGAAAGCAATACGGATACCCGATAGACGGACGCACGATAAGCCCTATACGCACGATACACGACACTGCCAATTCATGTAAATTGTGTACGAGATTTCTAACAAATGAAAATGCTATCAAAATATAAGATGAATGGTTGAAATTAAATCATAAAATTTGCATATGCAAGTAACTTACTCACGTTAGACAATAAAATTAAAAGACTCACGATGCACGATGCACGTTAAACAAAAGCACGATGCACGTTAGACAGACGCATGATACACATTAGACTGACGCATGATACACTATTGACGGACGCACGCAAATTTTGTAACATTGTTCACAGTACTGTATCTCGTAAATTTGATATAATACATGAACAACTTTCGCTTATGTGTGGTTCATTTTGTTTAAGTTGGTCGGTTTGAAGCAATAAAACAAACAGAAATCATTATTAATATTCTCAAATGATGCAAAATTGACAATAATACAACTTTTTTTTTTTTTGGGGGGGGGGGGGGGGAGGGGGAGGGGTTCCAAACGCGTCGTGTAGCGACAAATGGTTTTACCTCACAAAATAATGCTATCGAAAAATACTTTATGGGTTAAAATGCATCACAATATATTTGCGAAGAAAGCCAGAAACATGTTTAAATATATATAAACACACGGTAATAACCCACATGCATTATTGTATTGATCTGGGATCGGTTTCAAATCTAAAGTATGTCACTTTCCATGCAGGTAATTTAAATATTTAACATTTATCGCCCGTTTATAAAATCCAAGATAGATCCGTTACTGATATGAAAAAGAATCATCCGTGCATCCGATAACAGTTTAATTTTTCTCCAGGCCCCTAATATAAAAAAAAATATTGAGTTGAATTTTAAGCTCAACTCAAAGCAATTATTTTATTTTTTTAAATGCCCATCTTTTTATTGTTTGAAATTTGAAGAATAAGCTTAATTAATCGTTCTTGTTTTTAAAGCAATTTAGAAAATTTGTAAAAGTTAATTATGTATATTCTACTTAAAAATTACCAAATAACTATTTATGTAAGTAGAAATTCAAATATTTGAGTTTGAACTCAAATAGTTATTCTAGTATATCTCAGATTGATGTAGTGTTACATGCATTTTAAATATTTCCATGATAAAAGGAAGATGTTTTGTAATTTTATTAAGTATTCCTTTTAAATTACTGACAGAATTTGAATAAATATGTTGCGTTGAAAATTGAGTTTGAGCATAATATTGTTCGTGATATCGGAGCCAGGTTCTCATTGACATTTGAAATCCTAATTTGTTGTTGTTGGTTCAATGACTGTCACAGCAAAAACAATAATT
Organism: Corbicula japonica; assembly: GCA_038501625.1. Classification (NCBI taxonomy): domain Eukaryota; kingdom Metazoa; phylum Mollusca; class Bivalvia; order Venerida; family Cyrenidae; genus Corbicula; species Corbicula japonica. Next base: position 132,407 of record JAZAYU010000113.1, read on the forward strand.
TGAAAAAAGATAGACAAATCAACCAAACGTACGTTCTTTATACTAATTTCGGTAAGTTTGCACTGCACAAAGACCTTTTTCGGGATTAGATGGTTTTTCGTACATGTATGTCATAAAACGTTTATCGCATATTGTCTATCGTGCATCGTGTATTGTGCGTCTATCGTGTATCGTGCGTCCATCTATCGAGTATCGTGCGTCCGTCTATCGTGTATCGTGCTTCCGTCTACCGCGTATCGTGCATTTCGTTTGTAACCTTAAACGTTCACAGTACTGTATACATGATTAGTCTGTAGATCAAAACCCAAAATCATTCACTGATTCATTCCTTCCTTTATTGATTCATTTCTTTATTCCCTGACTGATTGATTGATTGATTTGTTCGTAATAGAATACGTGTAAATGTTTCTTTTTCGAAAGAATGGCATCACATGAACGTTTTAAGAGATCGCTAACGTCGAATATTACAGCGTCAGAAAACGATGTGTAAAGTTTGTGAAATCGCAATTGAAACATAAATCCAAAGTAACAGATATTTCATATTAACCATGGAGATATGAAATTTGATAAATTACGCAGATGTAAATCAACTGTTCCTGAATACATAACAAAAATGCAAAACACCATACCTTTTGTTCCTACCAGATTTTATATGTGAACATTCGACAAAAACTCGAAATTGTAAAACTTTCAGTTTATCATTTGGAATTAATAATTGTGTAGAAATAAACTTATTCTGTGCGCCACTAATTTAGTTCATTAACAACATAATACGGCGTATCAGCCAATTACATGTTTTGTCCATTGATGGTGTTGTTTGAGAGCCGTGTGCCTTGACAGGAATAATTACTGATAAAACCAATATCGAAATTGTATCAAGAATGTCATGAATTTTTATTTGATACCGAATTCCATTATTTTTCTTGAAACATATTTTTACAGATTAACTAAATTCCCGAACACACAACTATTTTAACGTCAAATGAAAGTAGATAGAGGGGTAAAATAAATTGATATTGAGCGAAAACGAAGCTGATTATGTATACTGTTCTTGATATTGAACGATTGTCGTTAAATTTGTAATCAATACAGTTAAAAAAATCAAAAATTAAATTTGCAGATTTATTATAATCAACGAAAACCGCGATTTTCTAACCAAATCGTGACGACCTTTTATCTTTGAAAACTGACTTTAAAGACGCATTAAATTTTGAAAAACGTAAGCCACGGATAAGGATTTTCAAAATAATATGTTGATGAAGTCTATTTTAATACGCACAAGGTGATGTAATTTCGTAGCAATCAACGTAAAATTGAAAGAAATACCGGCTTTTGTTGCTCGAATGCGGGAAGTTTGACGGGCGTCTTAAAAGTGACGTTAGTGGTATACTTTGAAGGCTTGTAGTTTCGAAACCGCTTAAAATACTAAAAAATTAGGCACGCAGTCTAATCAGCCATATGCTCGTTATAAGTATGCGAAATTTCGTTAGGAAACTAGAAAAAAATGGGAATGTGTTTCACCTTAAAGCGGCTTTGAATGTGTATGTAGTCGAACAGTACATAAATGTACTCTTATTTCGATATTTAAGGAAGCTTTGAATATGTATATAGTCGAACAGTACATAAATTAACTTTTATTTTGCTGAATATGTACATAAATGTACTTTTATTTTGCTGAATATGTATGTAGTCGAACAGTACATAAATGCACTTTTATTTTAATATTTTAATGCGGCTTTTAACGTGTGTGTGTAGTCGAACAGTACATAAATGTACGTTTATTTTTTATATATAAAGCAGCCTTCAATGTGTATTCAGTCAAACAGTTCATATTTGTACTTTTATTTTGATATGTAAAGCGGCTTTCAATATATATGTATAGAGCGAATAGTACACAAATGTACACTTATTTTTATATTAAAAGCTGCTCTAAATTTGTTGTAGTTAAGCAATACATAAATATAAAATAAAAGTATATCTATGGCATTTTTAGCTATGCCAATTAATGATGAAACGAGCATACGAAGACCATAGACGGTGCGTCTTAAATGACACATCGTTTTTGCCATTTGTATCCACCTGGGAGGAAACTTGCGGAGGCTACAGACCAGATTCTCCGTGCCACGCCTGTTGCGCTGATGGGGGTTGTAACTACGGAACTTGCTTACAACTAAACGGTAAGTTGTACCCATGAATGATAGCATAATGGGGAAGGTCTAAAATGCAGAATGTTGCACAGAATGCTGATTGCAGTGGTCTAAAATGCAGAACGGATCTGCAGAACGCAAAATGCAGATAATGTATTGGATATAGGATATAACGGTCTAAAATGCAGAACGGTTCTGCAGTATGCAGAGTGCAGGAAATGCATTTGACAATGCAAAATGCAGAATGATAATGAAACATGCAGAACAGTTAGCAGAATAAAGATTGATCTTTGTTTGGTAAGATCGTTAAAGCCATAATTATTCAAACCTATGTATTGTTCCCTTAAAAGGTGATACATGTGATGATCTTACATTATTAAAACTGTAATTTTATTATGAAAACTATATTTGATTTTTAAAATATCTGGGCCACATGATACCGTTATTTAAGGCTTCTGTTAAACCGTTTAAGTGCTGAGAAGAGAATTGGTATCATTTGTATACACATAGCATTCTGAACTTTTCATTTACAATTCAGGGCCTACACTGATTGTCATTCACAAATGAGTACTGAAAAAGTATTGAGCAAGACCATTTGTACTATTTATCACCCAGAACATGGACTTAAGGCTTTTAATATAAATTTTATTACTATCTGACACTCTTTTTCAATCTCATTTGTATCATATTATTATTGATTTTATAAATAAAATAACACCAGAGAAATACAGTGAATAATGTGCATAATAAGTAAAAGGGACAACACTGATAATTTCATATAAATGATAAAAGATATGAGTTTGTCTGAAAAAATATTGAAATTCACATAACTAACTTTATGAAATGAGTCAATTTAAGTTTTAATTGTTTTAATTAAGGTTCACAAAAACAAATTATTTAAATTAATATTTAAAAAAAATAGTGATTGTTCATAAAAATACCAATAAATCTATAGACCTTAAGGCTTCTAGCTGGTAAGTGTCATACCAATAAAACTGTTAACGTGTCATAGTCACACTTGGTAGGACCTATGATAATGTTGTTTTATGACAGCAAGCCCTAAGTTTTAAACCTGTTAGGTAACTGTGTAGTAATGTTTTCTTTTTTCCCACATGTTTAATAAATTCTGCAAATTAAAATAAATAAACAAAAACGTCAATAAGAGTTCATTATTATTTTTGTAATATAAATTTGAGAGTAAAACACAATTATATTATTATATGGTTGTTTGTCTCTTTAATTTTGTCAATTATTTTAGTTTAACCTTATAAGTGACGGCCATGACTTATACGAGGGCGGATCAAAAAGTTCGTGGACTTTTGTTATTATTATAATAGTTTTTATATTATTCAAAATACCACAAATAAAATTACACAAGCTTTAATCGGAATATGTCCAGCATATTTTTACAAAATATCAACAAAATACAACATCACATAAAAAAACTATGAACATTTAAAATCATACACTAACCGCTATCCGACGCACGTCAAATAGATCTAATAACGTCAACGACGTTACTTCACGGGCGCAGCGTTAGCAAAGCGGCATATGTTCTAAGTTTCTTGAAATAGACTCCGTCACCGGAATGCGATGCCGGGGTTCCATTGATCGAACATAGAAGTGTATCATTGCTGGTCAAAGTCTCGCAAGTGGTTATGAGGCGATCAAAAAAGTGGTCCTCTTCTCGCTCGTACCGCCGAAGAAACGACCGGGAATGCAATACCCAGAGTATCGCGGTACTTTAGCAACGAGCGTGTAACTGTTCAAACAACTTATTACAAATTTGTATTTGTTAATATATAACAAGTCTTTGCATTGTGGACACAGTCTGTGTTGCTGTTTACTCAAGTGTAATTAAAATTATAAATAACTTATAGATTCCTATTTGATAATTTATGACTTCGTAATGATTCAAATACCAAACAAAAACATTTTTTGAAAAACATATTTGTTAATAAATTATTAACACACCTTTAAAAATGTCATTTGTTCTGCAATATCCGTTGCACGGTACCTCATCCAGTCTAGAATAGGTCGAAAAGCGCCACAATAGTTAGACTTTAGTCCGCTTCAATTGCCTCACGGCTTGACGTCACTGCCGTAACGCCGATTTTTTTTATTTTTCCATACACCAGGCCTATTTAATGGCTCTTCTGACCGTAAAAAAAACACTGGTTCAACTAAAAATCTAGAGCTCGGCTTACGGAAGTTTTCATTTGCGGCTGCTAAATTATTATAGCTTTTCATGAGGTGATTTTCAAAGACCATGACAGAATTTTATAATAGCGCGTATTTCCGAGCGATCTGACGGCGACATTTCTGACGTTTTAACGTTGGTGATAGCTTTCTTAAATATTGACTGTTTTTAAAACGCATAGTCAGAATGACGTAAAATTTCGGCATTGCATCATTTGTATACCGTGCTTTGACGTTGCGAAATTTGGCTGTGTTTCAACCAGTTGTTTTGTTTTTATTGACAGGTATATGCTTTATAAAGTACAATGGCAACGGCGTGCGCCGCCTACGTGTTACCATGGTTATTCAAATAAGCCACGCGCTTTTGAAATCGATTTAATATATGAATATTTTAGCTCAGTTTGTTACGTTTGTGTTCTGATTGAATTTAGTATATAATTTATTGCGAACGTGTTTCAAATTAAGATACAATGACAAAAGTCCACGAACTTTTTGATCCGCCCTCGTATATCTTCATAGTAAGATCATTGTCTAGGCTGCTAACCGATCATTCTTTAAAAAGACAAACAAACAACTATTTAAGGAAGGCAATTACTTAAAATTGCACAAACTACGGAATCAGGGTAAAGAGCAAATGAAAGATATAAATCTCTCTAATGCAAGATTTATTACAGATTTCTCAGAATCGATGCAGCGTTAATCCGCATGATTGATACAACCCGTATCTGACAATGTCGTTTTCCGATTCTTTATTTTGCAGCTTCTCGTGTTCTATGTGACGTCATAATTATACTATACCACACTATGTTGTCGTAATTTTCCGGCACATAACGATCTCAAAATAGGAAATATCCGTCGCAATTTTACAACCGTTACGAAAATATAACGCTATTCATAAATTTTCTACGACATTCATTAATTTACTATCGCGTTACTATTTTTAATTCGAGTTTTATGTAAACCACGTTGTTGACTACTGTAGGTTCGTTTTATTTCTTGTTGCGAATGTAAACCACATCACGCTCGACCTTTGGTCTCGCGTGATATTGTTTACATACCCAACTCGAAACGTACGAACCTACAAAATTCATACTATTATAATATTCCATATTTATCACTGGTTTGTTAGTCCTAGAAGGTTAAACAATGGTTGCAAAAACTCGTTAATATCAATTGTTTTCAATTATTTAATAATTCGTATGTTCTTACTCTTCAACTCCATTTTCTACGATGAACTCTTTATTCATCTAACGAATCAGATTTCCTAATGGTACGCAGTGTGACGTTTTATGGCTACAGTAAAAGACGATCGCAATTATTGAACTATAACAATTTTTGACGTGTGTCGTCGGCGAGCACGTTCGTGTTTCCCCAAGTTGCTGTGAAAAAAGCGTGTAGATCTAGCCATTCACTTTGTCGTCAACGTGGCTTCTTCAACAGCCATTCAAAAACACCTTAACATCACTAAATGTATTTCTGTGTGTTAATACAAGAAATAAATCGATAATATGAACTAAGGCACTGCCTCTTATCGAGCTCTAGCGCTAATAATCTCGGATAATGATTTGCTCTAGCTCTAATAATCTCAGATAATGATTTATATTAAAAAATAATTTGTTTCTAACATTTGTTAGCCTACTCATGCACAATAAAACTATGTGATTTTTGGAAAGAATTTAAGTTTACATCAACTTAATTCTGCTGGACAACTGGCAATCTGACTTTTACTAAACATTTGGGTTTTTAATGTTTACACACAAAGACTTCTTGCTTAAATTTAAAACCCAAATGTTTTCCATTACCCCAATTAATGCAATATTGAATATTGATAAATTCTTCATTGATACATGTAATTTCTAAATATTATGTCACATTATCAAATGTGCATGAAAATTAATATATTATTGTCTGAAAAATAAATTTTATTTTTTAAAATGTTACCTTAATTACACTTGCATTTGTAACTTGCAATTGCACAAAATTGTCCCATGCTATTCAAAAAATATATGCATGTATATGAATAAAGTTATAATCTAGACCTAAGAAGTACTGTTTTAATATACATGTACATCACATTAACACCACATCGAGACTTCAATTTGTAGTGTGATACATCACCTAGATTTTGGGGCATATTTGTGCAGTCATTTGAAAATATCTCCAGGAATGACAATGCCATAGGAATTTACAGTTATTAAAAACAGTAATTTTAAGCTATAGATGCTGTGTGAAAAATATTGTGACAATATGGTACATATTTGGTGACAATAAGGTACATATTTGAGCCACGTTACTTGAATGTGCATGATAGAATTACTTATTCAAGTTGAAAAATAGTTCAGCTATTGGCCCAAAATAGATGAAATAATCTCAATCAATTAAACATAAACATGTACAATGTCATGTAGTCTGATTATCCATATGTAACACTCCTTTACAGGTCTAAGTAACTAATTTGAAACAAAATGCTTCTTTATATATATATATATTTTTTCATTACATAAATGAATTGCGGTTGCCAATCAAATCATGCATTAAACATGTTGTTGGTCCATTTTTGAAAATGTATAATAACAATGTAAAGAGATTATTGTTTGCAAAAAAATGTAAACCCATGAACACATCAATTAGCAATAAAAATTGCCATTATTCATAACCACTTTTGGATCTCTGTCTGGTAAGTATTTTATAAATGTAATATATACTGGAAAATGTGAATTTCAAATTCTGAAGCTCATTCCAGTTGGTATTTTCTTGATTTTGTATTTTTCATTGCAGAAATGTAGGCAAAACTACTTTAAAATAGGTAAATTGCTCTTTAAAAAGTATCATATATAAAAATGTAAACTTCTCTACTGTTACAATTGCTAAAACATAAACATACAAAAAAAATCATTGTTTTTATTATGAGTGCAACATCCAGTTTTCTGTGTAAAAGTCCAGCTTAAGCAGATCCAAGTTCCGGTATATTCAGAATTTTACATGTATTTGAAGAGGCCAAAAACCCACTGACATGGCAAGAAATGTTTTTCTTCCTCTACACAGCAATATACTTTTTTCAACAATTTAAATGATTATGAAAGCTTTGATTTTTTTTTATTTTCTAAAACACAACTTTTTGATGCTGAGCAAATTTAGTGACACCATGAATATTTAACAAAATTTGCAAAAATAAAACAAAACAAAACAGACACCTTGTAAATAGTGTATTTGATTATATCGTGCTCTAGCTAGGGTCGCGAAGCGACCCGAGCGTTAAGCTCGTCTTAAGGTCGCAGGGATGCCCATTCACTAAGGAGAAAAAAACGATGTTCACTTCCGTTTGCGCTGGTTTCCGGTTGTGCACAGCATAAGGCAATGTAAACACGGGAAAAAACGTGACCGGTAAAAACTTACGGCAAAGTATTGTTTTTACAAATTTTGTTATTGGCTTTATTTTTATAAATTGCTAATGGCGAAATATCTTTAACAATTAAAACTTATTATTCGGTAGCATTGTTATCGGACTAGCATTTTGGAAAGCTAAAAAAACTAAATCGTCTGTTTAGAGAGTAGGTTGTCGTTCGTTGTAACCTATAGCAATACTAGCAATCGGCCATTTTGAGAAATTAGACTGAACAAGTAAAGTTGAAAACTACTGAATGGTAGCTTGTCAGTGGATTATTAGGCCTTAAAATTCAAAGGAGCATAAGGCCCATCAACGGAACAATCAGATGCATGGAGTTTTTCTTGAAAACAAGATGTAAGGCTGGTGAGAACCAACTTTTATGTGAAGTTGAATTGTGAACTGGACCTAGCAGTCGCAATGTTCAGTCACTCAGTCACATTGTGAGACACACTGAGCTTAGCGTAGATCAGCGCCACAATTCAGTTTTGTATAAGAGTTTTTTGTCACTGGTCATGTTCGTCATTCAGACATGTGAGCTCATGGCAGTCGAAGATATTGTTTGTGAGAGTACTGAACACGAGGGATGAGATTTCTTTTATTTATGTTTATAAAACACATGGCACAAGAGCAAATCTACACCACAGGTGCGTTGAAGACTGACCCTGTTTTCTAAAAAAAAAAAGAAACTGACCGCCGCCCCCCCCCCCTAAAAAATGAGGGTCTACACTGGGTCTACACTGCATAACATAATGTTTATTGTTTTGGTTGATAGATTGGGATCGTTATCAGTCTATTCACACCAAATTTATGATCAAATACCATGGAATTGGTATATGGATTACCGTCAATAGGCCACAAACAAGTCAAATGAGCCACACTTTATTTTGAAAAAGCTCAAATAGGCCTCAAAAATAGGCCACTTTTTATTTTATTTATAAAGTTTTTAGTATCATTGTGTTAATATGTTCTATGTCAGTTTATGATGTTTTATAAAATATTTTTCATGAACAAGTTGCTTCATAGATCGGACATTTTGTACAAAGCAACGTGTACTTTTTCCGGATTTTTGTCCAAGACTATCATCACTAAACAGGTGGGAAAACAATTAACAAAATGTTGCAACAAAAGAAAAGACATCATTTATATGTCAATATGCTCTTTTGATCAATGACCTTAGTCTACAAAAGTCACTCTGTCTACACTAGCACAGAATCAAATATTGATGGTTGCAACATAAGCTGTGTTTTTTGCATTGTCCAACATGGAAATTGGTTTAGAAATAAATTTATTTATTTATTAAATATGACACCTTTGATTGCATTAGCACCTCTGACTTTTACTGCAAGTGTTGTAAATTGTGATTTTATATAACAGTGTGACACCCAGACAAAACTGATTGAATCAAAACCTTGGGTAGGTGTAGAGAAGAGATTATGACTGTAACATAAATTACTTTACTTTATGATGACAGTCCAATTTTTTAAGCAAAAATTACAATCAGATGATGTTGTAATTTGTTCTTGGGTTTCAGGATGACAAGCACAATTTTAGATATCAATTAAGCAATGATACTATTTTTTTAACGCTTGTGTAAATCTAAAAACAAAACTAACTCTTTACAGTGATTGCCAAATACAATAGACTTACAAGTACTGCCTGAATTGACTTGTGGCCTATTTGACATGGTACCTCCAGAACAATTTATGTTTTTTTATATATTTTGGCCAAATACATGACAGATTGTCCTAAATGTATGAAATTTCAGGTTTTATAAATTGTATAGACAATAATTTTCTCAAAGAAACTACTGAGTATTACCTTTTTAATTTTAATACACAGTACTGTAGTATGAGATTTTAGAGAAGAGAAATTTTACCCTTTTACTCTTCAGACATGCCTTTATACCTGTGTGAGACCGGTGTAGATCCAGATTAGCTGGCACATCTAATCAGGATCTGCAATGTTCACTTTTTGGTCAGAAATAACCTAATGATTTAAACAAGTGAACATTGCAGATCCTGATCAGACATCATGGATGTGCTGGCTGATCTGAATCTACACATTTTTTCCATGTCATAAAGGTGTTTACATGGAGGAAAGGGTTAATCTCCAATATATTATCATCAGTTGGGACCAAAAAGTTTGAAAGCAGAATACATGTGTACCAAGAATAGCATCAAATATCAAGTTAATGCTCATTTTGGGAATTAAAAGTGTTCTATTATTACCATATTTTCTGTCATGTGCACATTTCAACATGATTTCATGATCAAAATATGTATGTGAGGTACATGTATAATCAAATACACTATTTACAAGGTGTCTGTTTTGTTTTGTTTTATTTTTGCAAATTTTGTTAAATATGCATGGTATCACTAAATTTGCTCAGCATCAAAAAGTTGTGTTTTAGAAAATAAAAAATCAAAGCTTTCATAATCATTTATATTGTTGAAAAAAAGTAGATTGCTGTGAAGAGGAAGAAAAACATTTCTTGCCATGTCAGTGGGTTTTTGACCTCTTTAAATACATGTAAAAATCTGAATATACCGGTACTTGGATCTGCTTAAGCTGGACTTTAACACAAAAAACTGGAAATTGCACTCATAATAAAAACAATGATTTTTTCCTTTTGTATGTTTATATTTTAGCAATGTAACAGTAGAGAAGTTTATCATTTTTTAATATATGGTACTTTTTAAAGAGAAATTTACCTACCATATTTTAAAGTAGTTGTGCCTAAATTTCTGCAACGAAATATACAAAATCAAGAAAATACCAACTGGAATGAGCTTCAGAATTTTGAAATTCACATATTCCAGTATATATATAACATTTATAAAATACTTACCAGACAGAGATCCAAAAGTGGTTATGAATAATGGCATGTTGATGTGTTCATGGGTTTACATTTTTTTGCAAACAATCTCTTACAATTGTTATTATACATTTTAAAAAATGGACCAACAACATTTTTAATGCATGATTTGATTGGCAAGCGCAATTCATGTATGTAATGAAAATAGATATAAAGAAGCATTTTGTTTCAAATCAGTTACTAAGACCTGTAAAGGAGTGTTACATATGGATAATCAGACTTCATGATATTGTACATTTTTATGTTTAATTGATTGAGATTATTTCATCTATTTTGGCCCAATAGCTGAACTATTTTTCAACTTAAGTAAGTAATTCTACCATGCACATTTAAGTAACTCGGATCAAATATGTACCTTATTGTCACCAAATATGTACCATATTGTCACAATATTTTTCACACAGCATCTATAGCTTCAAATTACTGTTGTTAATAACTGAAAATTCCTATGGCATTGTTATTTCTGGAGATATTTTCAAATGACTTTGCACAAATATGCCCCAAAATCTAGGTGATGTATCACACTACATATTGAAGTCTCAATGTGGTGTTAATGTGATGTACATGTATATTAAAACAGTACTTTTTAGGTCTATATTATAACTTTACTCATTTACATGCATATATATTTTTTGAATAGCATGGAACAATTTTGTGCAATTGCAAGTTACAAATGCAAGTGTAATCAAGGTAACATTTTAAAAAACAAAATTTATTTTTCAGACAATAATATATTAATTTTCATGCACATCTGACAATGTAATATTTTCATGTATCAATGAAGAATTTATCAATATTCAATATTGCATTAAGTGAGGTACTGGAACACATTTGGGTTGTAAATTTAAGCAAGTAGCCTTTGTGTTTACACATTAAAAACCCAAATGTTTAGTAAATCAGATTGCCAGTTGTCCAGCTGAATAAAGTTGATGTAGACTTAAATTCTTTCCAAAAATCACATAATTTTATCGTGCATGAGAAGGCTAACAAATGTTAGAAACAAATTATTTTTTAATATAAATCATTATCTGAGATTAATAAAGCTAGAGCTCGATAAGAGGCAGTGCCTTAGTTCATATTACATGTACCTCACATACATATTTTGATCATGAAATCATGTTGAAATGTGCACATGACAGAAAATATGGTAATAATAGAACACTTTTAATTCCCAAAATGAGCACTAACTTGATATTTGATGCTATTCTTGGTACACATGTATTCTGCTTTCTGGTCAAACTTTTTGGTCCCAACTGATGATAATATATTGGAGATTAACCCTTTCCTCCATGTAAACACCTTTATGGCATGGGAAAACTGTGTAGATTCAGATCAGCACATCCATGATGTCTGATCAGGATCTGCTATGTTCACGTGTTTAAATCATTAGGTTATTTCTGACCAAAAAGTGAACAGTGCAGATCCTGATCAGATGTGCCAGCTAATCTGGATCTACACCGGTCTCACATGGGTAAAAAGGCATGTCTGTAGAGTAAAAGGGTAAATTTCTCTTTTATTTAAAATCTCATGTATTACTGTATATTAAAATCAAAAAGGTAATACTCAGTAGTTACTTTGAGAAATTTATTGTAAAATTTATAAAACCTGAAATTTCATACATTACGGACAATCTGTCATGTATTTGGCCAAAATATAACAAAATAATAAATTGTTTCTGGAGGTACCATGTCAAATAGGCCACAAGTCAATTCAGGCAGTACTTGTATGTCTATTGTATATGGCAATCATTGTAAAGAGTTAGTTTGTTTTTAGATTTACACAAGCTTTTAAAAAATATTATCATTGTTTAATTGATATCTAAAATTGTGCTTGTCATCCTGAAACCCAAGAACAAATAACAAAATCATCTGATTGTCATTTTTGCTTAAAAAATTGGACTGTCATCAAAAAGTAAATTAATTTATGTTACAGTCATAATCTCTTCCCTACACCTACCCAAGGTGATGATTCAATCAGTTTTGTCAGGGTGTCACACTGTTATATAAGATCACAATTTACAACACTTGCAGTAAAAGTCAGAGGTGCTAATGCAATCAAAGGTGTCATATTTAATAAATAAATAAATTTATTTCTAAACCAATTTCCATGTTGGACAATGCAAAATACAGCTTATGTTGCAACCATCAATATTTGATTAGATGTGCTAGTGTAGACCGAGTGACTTTTGTAGACTAAGGTCATTGATCAAAAGAGCATATTGACATATAAATGATGTCTTTTCTTTTGTTGCAACATTTTGTTAATTGTTTTCCCACCTCTTTAGTCATGATAGTCTTGGACAAAAATCCGGAAAAAGCACATGTTGCTTCGTACAAATTGTCCAATCTATGAAGCAACTTGTTCATGAAAAATATTTTATAAAACATCATAAACTGACATAGAACATATTAATACAATGATACTAAAAACTTTATAAATAAAATAAAAATGTGGGCTATTTTTGAGGCCTATTTGAGCTTTTTAAAAATAAAGTGTGGCTCATTTGACTTGTTTGTGGCCTATTGACTGTAATCCATATACCAATTCCATGGTATTTGATCATAAATTTGGTGCGAATAGACTGATAACAATCCCAATATATCAACCAAAACAATAAACATTATGTTTATGCAGTGTAGACCCAGTGTAGACCCTCATTTTTTTAGGGGGGGGGGGCAGTTTCTTTTTTTTTTTTAGAAAACAGGGTCAGTCTTCAAAACCCCTGTGGTGTAGATTTGCTCTTGTGCCATGTGTTTTATAAGAACAAATAAAAGAAATCTCATACCTCGTGTTCAGTACTCTCACAAACAATATCTTCGACTGCCATGACTGCATGAGCTCACATGTCTGAATGACGAACATGACCAGTGACAAAAAACTCTTATACAAAACTGAATTGTGGCGCTGGTCTACGCTAAGCTCAGTGTGTCTCACACTGTGGTAGACTGAACATTGCGAGGTCCATTTCACAATGCAACTTCACATAAAAGTTGGTTCTCACCAGCCTTACATCTTGTTTTCAAGAAAAACTCCATGCATCTGATTGTTCCGTCACTGGGCCTTATGCTCCTTTGAATTTAAAGGCCTAATAATCCACTGACAAGCTACCATTCAGTAGTTTTCAACTTGATTTCTTCAGTCTTATTTCTAAAAATGGCCGATTGCTAGTATTGCTATTGGTTACAACGAACGACAACGAACTCTCTAAACTGACGATTTAGTTTTTTTTTTGCTTTCCAAAATGCTAGTCCGATAACAATGCTACCGAATAATATGTTTTATTTTTTAAAGATATTTTGCAATTAGCAATTTATAAAAAAATAAAGCCAATAACAAAATTTGTCAAAACAATACTTTGCCGTAAGTTTTTACCGGTCAGGTTTTTTCCCGTGTTTACATGCCCTTTTGCTTTGCACAACCAGTAACCAGCGCAAACGGAAGGACATCGTTTTTTTAGCCTTAGTGAATGGGCATTCCTGCGACCTTAAGACGAGCTAAACACTCGGGTCGCTTCGCGAACCGAGCTAGAGCTCGATATTAAATTTTATTGTAACAGTTGTAGAATAATTTGAATATTAAAGCCTCTGTACAAATGGAGCCATCTTTAAAATGACACAACTGTGATAGATTATGATCTGTTCTGGAAAACAACCGCAAAGATAGAAGAGAATACACTTAAAAATTTACAAATAAAATTAAATAATTATATTTTAACAACTAAATAAATTGAAGACCTCCGAACACGACAAATATGAAAATATTGCAGGCCCGGTTTGATTGAGCATGTTCATGGACAGCAATGGAAATGTTTATTACTGCCCACGCCGCCTAGCCCCGGGTCGAGCGCAACTCAATATTCACACCAAAAAAGAGTACAATTTTGATCTATCCCAAACGATGGTATGCATATGGCGTTGAACATGGAACCTTCAATGCGGTATTTTCAGATTAATAACATTCCATGTTCAGCGGCGTATTGTCCCCAGATAAAAGAATGGGTTTGCCCTAAACGAGAAAACAATGAGCAGAACTAAAAAAGAATAGAATCTTTAGAGGGGATCTTAGAACATAAATCCTGCATATCACAGACATCGCCAAAGGCAAAATTTAAAAAGCAGGAAGTATATCCTTGAGGGTGATTAAACAATATTTATATTTATATTGGCTGGGATAATGAAACCACCCATCTTTAAACTGTCCGAAATAATAAAAACGAAAGTAAATTTAGAAGTACTACATGTACTAACTTAGTACGAAGAAATGTTTATTAAGATAAACAAAGAGGATAATGATCTCTGCTCCTTTTGTGGACAAACTTCAGAAACAATTATTCATTTGTTATTTCCGTGTCAAATAGTAAACAATTTTACTTTGAAAATTAAAACCAGGCTCAGAAATGTTTGTTTGATACACCACGACTTTAATGTAAAAAATTATATTTTTTCACACGGTAAAGATGATACAATACGCTATATACTTCTTATTATTAAGTACTTTATTTATAAAACATAGTTTAAAGATAACTGTGGAACATTACTCAGCCTAAGACTGTTTAAACAATACTTAAAACAAAAAATTAATTGCCAAACAATACATATCCTAAATAAACAGAAAAAGTGTTAGTTTCGAAAATTTTAGCACTATACTCAGTAAACATACTGAATAGGTTATTGACAGTCGCAATAATATTCCTGATAATGTGAGTTTTTAAATTTTAGTAATTAAGTAATTATTTTATTAAAGTAATTGTTTCTACTCATTCGGGTTACAATGCATATTGTAATTACAGCTGTCACATTGATGCATTTTACAAATTAGTTTATACAAACATGTACAGTGTTTGCTTTAATTGAAATTTACCGCTTTACAGGAGGAGGGGGGCGGGATAGACTTGATTCTGTTACTGTATCATAGGTTTGCTTGTGTTGTATTCATATATGTACAATGTAAAATTCATGTTCAGAGAACCTTAAAACTAAAAGTTTGCCGAATAACTGTGTGAGAAATGATGTACTTGTAATACCTTTTGCCGAATAAATGGGGTTACCCAAACTGGGGTTTGCAGAAACGAAAAAAACAAAACAAAAATAAATGAAAAAACGTGCAAATTATAATGTGTCATGAAGAATTTTTAGGTAAGATTGGCGTAATATTTAAATGTTTTAATTGTTTGGGTGTAATGAATATTTAGTGACGCACAGGAAACTGAAATGTTCTGAAGTGCAACATTAATTCCCTTTCGCAAGTCTTTACTGTTTATTGAATTTACTGACAATTCAAATAAATGTTGATTCAAAGTACAGTGAGTGGAAAAAGATTGCCATCTAATTACTTCTGTTTTTATTGTGTTTTATATGATTTCAGAGCGATTGTTTTTATTGGCCGATAAAGGAAAGTTCGACTTAAACACTTTGAAGACGTTACCTTAATATACATGTATATACACGACAGTCCATACGAGTTAGTTTGTGTTTTCCTGTCAAAATGTTTGATTTATTTTCATTCCATCCTACGATGATTAAAAGAAGTACTACTGACTTTTCAGAGTGTTTTTACGAGTAGTGTAACTCGTCCCCAACCCTCAACCCTCCCCTATCGTTTAAGTTTGGAGGAGAACTTGACGCGTGTTTATTATCTCGCTACCATTGCGAACTTAAAATATGGCTGTTTGTCATAAAACGCGCTCCAAATGACACCGTGATCGGTTTTCATTTGTTCAAATTACCATGATCTAATCAATTTCTTTCCCTGAAACAAAAAAGTCACAACCTTCGACAGATGGCATAATGTTGAGAACATGGATCATTATTCATGACGATTTTATAGCCTAAATGCCGCGGTACGAAGTTGACATTGTGTACGCGGAGGACTAGCTCAGTCGGGAAACCATTCACCCTGTAAGTAAGGGGTCGCGGGTTCGAGTCCAGGTCTGGCTGCATATTCTTTCTCACCCTGTGACATTTGGCTATCAACGTGGGGCACGTGACAGCATTGCATGGTTGAGGCTTAGACGCCTGCAATTGTCGATATAAACTACCCTGTGGCTTCTCAAACACGTTAAATAATTATATAACGTTTATGTATGGTGTTTTGTGAGTGCGAACCATGTTAAATAATTAAAGACTAATATTTTATGGCGTTTGAGATATTACGTAGGAGAAAGGGGTTGTAGAGGATGGACATCTATCATCAATATAGTGATAAGACGTGTTGACCGGCTGAATAAAACATCTTCAAGAATGGGATGGGGGAAGAAACAATGGCTAATTGTTTTGTTACTGACCATTCGTTCCAATGTGGTAACGCCTCAGTTTCTCGTTTACGTTTATTGTTTGCAGGATATCATTTGAAATTGATCATCTAAGTCATTTAATTAACGCATTTTTGTCTCTGCATTTTGGCTGTGTAGGGTAGTGAGGGCTGTGTTTTCTTAATCTGGCTATCCATGATATGCATGTTTCACTTCATTCCTGTTCCGCTCTTATCTGGTCATCTGGTGACCATTCACCACAAGCCATGGTGTTTTCTTGTGACCTTACGCATTTATTAATAGTTTCATCTGTTTATCAATTCGATATGGTAATGTGTGTCGTGACCAAATGCAATACAGTAGTCATTTTTAATAAGGGCCGGTTGTTTGAAACTCTGTCCGCTGGTAAACTTACATCGTGTTAAATTTTTAATAAATATTTATTACAAATAAAATCATATATCGTCACTTTTTATACGGTAGTCGAAGACGGGTCGTATTATGGGAACACCCATGGCAGCGGGCTTTCTGCGTCGACCGCGATGTCCGCTTTATAACTCAAGCAATTGTTGTCCGATCTTCTTGAAACCTAAGGAGAATGTTTATGTGTATAATATCACCGACAAGTTCGACCAACCAAATTTCTTCTGGCACTTAAGAGTTATGGTCCTTTATTTATACAAATAATAGCAAATTCGCATTGTCCGCTCAATAACTGAAACCGTTGTTGTCCAATCTTCATGAAACTTGTGGAAAATGTTTATTAGCATAATATCTTGGCCATGTTCGATAACAACACAAATTAATTAAGGCACTTAAGAGGTATGACCCTTAATACAAAAATGGCAAATTTGCCTTAACACATGTCAAAATCTCTGTCAAAATTTCAATCATTTACCAAAATCCTCGACGGGCTAATTTCTCGCACTTTTGCACTCTTGTTTCCAAATAATCATATTAAAACGTAGTCAAAATATTTCATACACCTTAGGAAAACGAACAACATGCTTAGTTTAACACACGGATGATGTTTTGAACAACCGGCCCAAGTTGTCAACAGTAGTCACTGAAAGTAACAGAAGCACCCGAATAGTTGGATGGAAAGGCGATCACAGGTATATCAGAGCACCATTATTGGTAACAAGAAATATCTTTAAAAAAGATAAACAGCGTTGATGGAAAAGATTTATATATACATGTATACATGTATAAAAAAGAAATATAGAGAGGCGAAGCAGACGCAGTTTAGTTATTTTATTTTACTTGTTATAGCTGTTGACGAACCCTCCCTGCCTTCTTAGTATGACCTAGAGATTAAGCGACCGAATCATGACAACTCATAAATTTATTGAAAATGTCTTTCAAAAAATGTTGAAGCTGTTGCAACAATTTCATACGGTGATAACAAGTCGATTAAAAAATGTGAAATATGCATATCAGGAATTGCCACATTCAGAAAAAACAGCCTCCCCACACAGTCAAGAAGAGGGTGAGAGAGCATGGTTAATAAAATGATCAGTTTCAAAACGGACACCACCAAGAATTAACAAAAATGAGAACCCGAGGGGTTACCGCCTTGGAACGGTCAATGGCAAATCGAATTGCCACAGGGGTTTAAACCAGAAGCAATCAAAGGATCTAGAAAAGAACCAGTAAGAACTAGAAATATCTGCACTTTTCTTTCGTTTTACACTTAGTATTGTACGAAAATGTTTACCTGATACCCAAGAATATTATATATAAAATTGTATTTAAGCTATCAATATTGACTTAACTGATTATTTAAATCGTAAATATGTTTTACTTCAATACAATTATCGCTTTTAAAAACGAAAATGCTCGAACATGTAAGTGCCAGGTAAATACTTACACAAAATATAAAAATCGTTACGGTAATCTTAAACTACACACACTAAAAACCAATCGAAATAATCTATTTGATTTTCCCGCTGCATAATAAAAAAATCCCACTAGATACCTCTCCACCCTGCTAGATGCCTCTCTGTTGTTAATAGCTACCAATCGAAATAGTTTATTTCATTTTCCCGCTGCATAATAATTGAATACGAGTATTATTTACAACATTTTGTTGGTTGAAAAACTAGGTCAAAAGTGAGCTAAGACAGCTAACGCCGAAAAAAAACAACAACACTGTGAATGCAATTATTTTCGTGGGCATTAATGTCGTGATTTTCGGTAAACCTCCGTTTTCATGGTTTCTAATACCGTGCTTCTACCTTTTTCCAAACTATGTTTACTAATGATTTAATGTATTTTTCTATTTCGTTTATGTTTTAACATCCGTGGATCGATTTATCCATGAAATCCACGAAAATTAGTACCCCACGAAACTTAATAGCATAATTATGAATAAATATGTTAGTGTTTTTTTTAATATTTAACAATATTGCACAAAACGCTAAGTTTCAGCCGGCCTTCTTTTTGTTGTAATAGTTCCGCACATTTCCACAAGCAAGAATCACACTTCCCAGAAACACACAGGCTCCTCCAAAATAGAATGAGTAATCGTA
Organism: Corbicula japonica; assembly: GCA_038501625.1. Taxonomy (NCBI): domain Eukaryota; kingdom Metazoa; phylum Mollusca; class Bivalvia; order Venerida; family Cyrenidae; genus Corbicula; species Corbicula japonica. Next base: position 151,797 of record JAZAYU010000113.1, read on the forward strand.
TTTGCCATACGTATCTTTTAAATAACCTGTCAACAAAATAAAAAAACAATTAGCAATAAATAAGAAACGTTTCAATTAACATGTTTTGCTTAAGGGAGGATTTGTCAAATGTTTCTTTTAAGAAACCTGTCAACCAAATGGAAAAATATTTGAAATAGATGCAAATAATTCAATTCACACTTAACAATTCATACTTAATATGCTTGAAGAAAGATTTTTAAAAGTCAACCAATTCTATGGGTTGTTTTTACTGATGGTCATCGATGATTGATTGAGTTGTGACTATCTTACATAAACTGTTAAATGAGTGGTGACAATTTTTTTTATATAAAAACTTTCCTTTGGTATGTGACTGGTAAAAAAGGTGGGATACAAATCCAAAATGGAATAATGCAATAATCATTTTATTTTAAAATCCCATTTTAAATTATGTTAATTTGTAAATTAATAATATGTTAAAATTGAACTATACCATTAGATATTTTTAGCGGTTTCTTCAGCCTAAAGGTCAAATTCTGAACAAAACATGAACTAAAATTTTACGCGAACTGCTTCAAACTCCGCGCACAGGTCATAACCCGAAAGCTTATTAGCATTAATCCCCTCCTATCAGTCAATGTGATTTTAACCATTTGATAAATAGCGGACAAATCGTATATCTTTTATATTTAGATTATATATTTAATTACTTACCAGCCAGTGGAGGACCAATTAAGGTACCTATCCCTTGCACGGCAAGTAGAAAAGCAAAGGAGCTTGGTAGTTTCTTCACTCCCAGTATATCAACTAGAATAACATTTCGCTGAGCTGCCTTAATACCCATCACTGAGCCATGCAAAATACATACAGCTACAAAATGCAGGAATGTTTGAAGAAATGGAAACAATACTACCGCAATACATTGTATAAATGCAATGGCGTTGTAAACGTACGGTCGAAGGTTACGGACCGGTTTAAGGTCAAGAATGAAACCGGAAATAATTCTTGAAACAGTGTCACTTCCGGCTATGATTGACAGCAAATAAGCTGCTTGGATGTCAGTTAATCCTCGGGTCTTCGCAAGCGCAGGAAGAAACAAACCGCTAGCTGGTAGAGTAAACACGAACGTGGCAATTAGCAATGTTACAAATCTTATGTCCTTTAAAATAGAAAACGATATGATTCTCTTTTTCTTCGTTTCTTTTCCCTGCTTTGTCTTTTTATCATCGACCTTCAATTCTCCATTTTGCGTCTCTCCAATTTGGCAAATTTTATTCTCTTCAACGGTACCATTTTGCTGGTTGGCATCAATATGAACACTACCTGTTGAAGAGATGTGTGATGGAAGCAGTGTCGTCCTTTGTGCTGTTTCTTCCGTTCCATATATGTTTTGATCTACCGAGTGGTCGGCTTCTTTCTTTTTAATCTTTTCTGTTCTGCAATAATCGAGAACTTATGCAAACATAACTTTAAATAACAATACAGATATATACAATAAGAAGAATATATTGCAGGCACTGAGTGACTCATTATAACATGTTCATTTGATTTTACATGGGGTAAGGCGGCGGACAGTAATATGCGGTTCCGTTACTGCGCATGAACAGGCTGGAGCAAACCAAGCCAGCAATATTTTCGTTTTTAATTTGTTTGATGACACCCACGCTACCTATTCATCTATAACGTTTATTTTAAGTCATGACAGGCAAATAAACTACCCGCTACGTTTTTTCCACCCCGAAATGCTGGCATGCCTACAACTGCAAACAAGCAACGTTTCAATGAGCATGTCCATATAAAGTATATTAGTAGAAATCTGAAGCTTTTATCACAGCAGTCAATATAATACACCAATAAAACTTTTAAATGTCTGAAGCCTTTCTTTGAACATAAAGTGAAAAAAAAAATATGCCTATGAAGATAAGCCACAACCAGAAAACACATTCTCTCTATACAATCAACACGAAGAGAGGAAACAAATCATGGGCATAGAATATGATCTATTTTAATATAGGCACTACACACATCTAACGAAACAAAATGTGCAGGAAAAACTAAAAGATTAATTTTAAAGATAGATTGTCAGTAATTAAATATTAAATATTAAATCTTTAGAAAACTCAGAAAATAAATGATCAAAATGATTCGATGGATACACCACTTTTTAATGCTTCGGACCTTACATCATTAAACTATGATAATGCCCATATATAGGGTTTTATAATCACAACGACTGTACTGTTTAGTCATGTAAATACTATATTTGCTTAAGGCTCACTTTAATTTCACGGTTCTAGTAGCTTGTTCCGCCGGAATGTAGTTATGTAAATACTATATTGTTTTAGGCTCACCTTGATTTCACGGTTCTAGTAGCTTGTTCCGCCGGAATGTAGTTATGTAAATACTATACATGTATTGCTTAAGGCTCACCTTGATTTCACTGTTCTAGTAGCTTGTTCCGCCGGAATGTAGTTATGTAAATACTATATTGCTTAAGGCTCACCTTGATTTCACTGTTCTAGTAGCTTGTTCCGCCGGAATGTAGTTATGTAAATAATATATTGCTTAAGGCTCACCTTGATTTTACGGTTCTAGTAGCTTGATCCGCCGGAATGTAGTTATGTAAATACTATATTGCTTAAGGCTCACCTTATTTTCACTGTTCTAGTAGCTTGATCCGCCGGAATGTAGTTATGTAAATACTATATTGCTTAAGGCTCACATTGATTTCACTGTTCTAGTAGCTTGTTCCGCCGGAATGTAGTTATGTAAATACTATATTGCTTAAGGCTCACCTTGATTACACGGTTCTAGTAGCTTGATCCGCCGGAATGTAGTTATGTAAATACTATATTGCTTAGGGCTAACCTTAATTTCACCGTTCTAGTAGCTTGATCCGCCGGAATGTAGTTATGTTAATACTATATTGCTTAAGGCTCACCTTGATTTCACTGTTCTAGTAGCTTGTTCCGCCGGAATGTAGTTATGTAAATACTATATTGCTTAAGGCTCACCTTGATTTCACGGTTCTAGTAGCTTGATCCGCCGGGATGAATATGCAGGCACATATGAAGAGATGACAGGCAGCGCCACTGAGAAGGATGTAGGTCCCTGTGAAGCCATATTCTTGGAACATGATCTCGATTAGTGGAGTGATAGCAAATCCTCCAATACCGAATCCAGCAGAGGCCAAGCCGAATGCAAAACTACGGCGCTTCTCAAAATATCCGCCAAGCAGGAATGTAAGCGGAGTGAGTATGAACGATCTACCAAGTCCTGTAAAGATTAATTAAAACACCTGACTTGACAACACAGTCATTTTAACATCTCATTTAATAATACGAATCCAGCCGAATGCAAAACTATGACTTTTTTTCAAAGTATCTGCCAAACAGCAATGTAAGTGGACTGAGTATGAAAGACCTACCTAGACCTGTAAACATAAATAAAACGACTCTTAAAATATAACCGGTAAAAAATGAGACTGCAAACTGCTGGACTTCTGAAATTCTTAAAACTGTTTTAAATCCCAGACCAAAATTTATGACTACCTATTAAACCTTTTGAAATTCACGAACACATACAATTAGCGAACCCGCTTTTATGCTCATTGACAATTAAAAATATGATGCTTAGCACGGACTTTTTTGAGTTCCTATAATCGATCAAAACTGTATGGGCTAAGTGACACTTTGTAAATCTTCGCTTTAGACATTTCATTTATTTAGAAAAATACTAAAACATATAACCCTTGGTTAATCTATTTTAATAAGGCTATGTTGGTTCTTTATAAAGAACAAGTGACTGAAATATTGTTTTCAAGATATAAATAACCCTGATGTCATACAAATACAGGCAGAACCTAGCCAAACATGCAAGAGACAAACACAGTACATACTATCTGTATCCCCCTTGCTTTTATACTTCAACCAACAATAAAAGACACAGTGTATGGTTTACAATTAGCATAATACCATCAAGGGAGGTAATTAAAACTGACTACTTCACAGCAGTGAATTACGGGGAGTCATTTTACAGCCGTCGCACTGCACTTTACAATGACGAAGTGATATATTTAATGTTTAAGAGAAAAAATCACATTGTTTTATTACGATTTTGTCCGTTTCATTAAAAAATAAGAAGACTTACCTCCTATCACACCGTAGGTGAAAGTGATGTATACGAGGCTGGTAGCATAACCCGATATATGCACAGCCACGACGAAAATGAATGTTCCTATTGCCGTTAACTTCCTGCACGATATCTTGTTGGATAGTATACTTATAACAGGTCCTGAAATATACGTTCAAATGTTGAACTACAGTATGTTATCGATAACAAGACAGTCACGTGACAGAAAGATTTTATTAAAATATCGTTTGTTTTATATATTTAATATCGCCATGTTTTCATGCAAATTGCTTCCTGTTTTACATTGAACTCGATATTAAGTATTGTAGTGTTAAATTATAAAGTAATCAAGAATCAGTCCAAATTCACGCATTGAGAAGTAAATGTACTTTTGAATTGAAGGATATTATAAGTATTTTGCATGAGTGTGGGGTGAAGATGGAAGAAATCTTTCCCCGAGGGTGAAATTGTTTAAGCGGGAACAAGGCTAGAACTGCCGAGATGATAGGTTTTTCTATCTTTACCGAATGTATCATGCAAGATACCTTTTGTTAATTTTGTTTCCTTACGCTGAATTATTGACGTTAACACAAACCTTATTTTCTAAATGACGTCACTTACTTAAATATATTACGACAGATTCTTGATTTCTTGGGAAAGATAAGATTTTCTTTCCCCGGTAAACCACACGGAAATACTTATCCGGTATGCAAGAAAAGACAATTCTACAGAATGGAAAGTTTACATTTTTTTACATTTCTAGTAATTGTAAAGCTAAAAACGTACCACAACAAGTAAGGACACTAACAGTAGACTTGTCCGAACGTTCGCAGTTCAATATCGGACTATATTCTCCAAAATTAACATAAAGCTCATCGTATTAGAAATAAACATTTGAATGCAAACCAAATTACCGATAAGAAGACGAACCGTGGCAGCAAGGGAGGTCACCCATGCAGTTTGTGATGCTGTACCTCCAAATTTTTCCAGGAACTTTACATAGAATAAACCATTTGACCTTTGAAATCCACCTGAAATAAAAATGATTAATTGCAGAAATTAACAAATGTCTTGCCTATTTGGCGCCATGTAAATTAATGATTTTTCGAACGAATATGCCATAAGCCTGTTTTTTTTTCTATAATGACTGTATGGTTTAATATTTATTTCCTGATTTTCAAGTGAATTAGATATTCAGATATAGTTATGTGTGATTTATCTTATGTTTTTGCGTTGTTAAGAAGGCTAAGTGAATGACACGCGTGGAAAAGTTTTAACTACCCAGAGTCCAGTCTTTCTAATGCCTCTTAGTTTTTGAGTTGTTAGCTCACCTGAGCACTTGTGCTCATGGTGAGCTTTTAGGATCGCCCTGTGTCCGTCGTGCGTCGTGCGTCGTCAACTTTTGCTCTAAACAATATCTCCTCTTAAACCCCTGGGCCGAAGTTGATGAAACTTGCCACGGATGTTCCTATCATGAAGCTCTTCCAGAGTTGTTCAAAGAAATCAATTCCATGCATAACTCTGGTTGCCATGGCAACCTAAGGAAAAAACTTGAAAAATCTTCTTGTCTGAAACCACAAGGCCAAGAGCTAGATATTTGGCATTTAGCACCCTCTAGTTGAACTCTACAAAGATTGTTCAAATTATTTCCCTGGGGTCAAAGTTGGCCCCGCCCGAGGGGTCACTTCATTTTACAAAGTCTTATATACTTATATAGGAAATACTTCAAAAATCTTTTTGTCTGAAACCACAAGGTCTAGAGCTTAGATATTTGGCGTTTAGCACCCTCTAGTGGAACTCTACAAAGATTGTTCAAAATTTTTCCCTGGGGTTAAAATTGGCTCTGCCCCAGGAGTCACTTCACTTTACATAGACTTAAGTAGGAAAAAATTGAAAAATCTTCTTGTCTGAAACCACAAGGCCTAGAGCTTAGATATTTGGCATTTAGCACCCTCTGGTGGAACTCTACAAAGACTGTTCAAATTATTTCCCTGGGGTCAAAATTGGCCCCGCCCCAGGGGTCACTTCATTTTACATAGACTTATATAGGAAAAACTTTTAAAAATCTTCTTGTCTGAAACCTCATGGCCTAGAGCTTAGATATTTGGCATTTAGCACCCTCTAGTGGAGGTCAAAATTGGCCCCACCCCAGGGGTCACTTCATTTTACATAGACTTATATAGGAAATCTTTAATTAAAAAATGTTCTTCTCGCAAACCACAATGCGTACAGCGTACAGCGTACAGCTAAGATATTTGGTATGTCTAATGGATGTCTACCAAATTTGTTCAAATTGTGTCCCCTTGCCAAATCCGCCACGCCCTAGGGTTCTCTTGGTTTACATAAAGTTATATAGGAAAAACATGAAAAATCATTTTTCTCCAAAACTAATAGGACTAGATTTTAGATATTTGGTGCTGAGTATTGTGTAGAGACCCTGTATCAACTTTGTTTAAAAGTTGGCCCTGGGGTCAAAATTGTTCCAGTCCCGGGGGACCTTAAAATGTGAAAAAGGCAAACTTTAAAAATCTTTTTACTGGAAACCTCAATGCATTAAGCTTAGATATTTGGTATGTAGCATTTTCTAGTGGATGTCTAACAAGTTTGAAATTATGTCCCCTGGGTAAAAATTGGCGACGCCCCAGGGTTCTCTTAGTTTACATTGATTTATATAGGAAAACATGAAAAAAATCATTTTTCTCTAAAACTAATAAGACTAGACCTAAGATATTTGGTTTTGAGTATTGTGAAGAGACCTTTTACCAAAATTCTTTAAATGTTATCCCTGGGGTCAATATTGGCCCCGCCCCGGGGTCCCTTAATATGTGAAAAAGATAATTTTAAAAAATCTTCTTACTGGGAACCCCAGTGCCTTAAGCTTAGATATTTGGTATGTAGCATTGTCTAGTGGATATCTGCCAAGTTTGTTCAAATTATGTCCCCTGGGCTAAATTGGCAACGCTCCAGGGTTCTCTTAGTTCACATTGATTTATATAGGAAAACATAAATAATCGTTTTTCTCTGAAACTAATGCGACAAGACCTTAGATATTTCGTGTTGAGTATTGTGAAGAGACCCTAACCCAGCATTATTTAAATGTTGGCCCTGGGGTACAACTGAGAGTAATTTTGTACTCAGGTGAGCAATTTAGGGCCATCATGGCCCTCTTGTCCTTGTTTTTGGTTGCGTTGTCGGAATTGCAGGGTTAGGCGCCGTCGCCATGACGATTCGGGCTCGCTCCCAGGTAGAGGCAAAATCATCTTTTATCTATAATTGCTGGTTTATTAGTTTTATTTAATTCATACGTGTTCCTTTTTGTTTTCAAATGCATGTGTGTTCGAATTTTACTTGCTTTATATACTGGCATTGTGTATTGAAATAATTCTGTCTGTCATTATGTGTGACATATATTTATTTTTAGATACATTCTGTTATAGCATATCATGCGTTTGAATAGTTTCTGCTCTGTTGAACCGAAATTTTCACACAAACGAAATCGTCACACGAGTTCTTCACATACGTGTGAAAATTTCGTACGAAAATGGCCAAAAATGTGCTGTGAAAATTTCGAGGCCTATTTTCTAACAACCACTAGGTATCAACGAATTTTTCACATAATTATATGTGACACATTCCTACGTCTTGCACACATGACTATGTTATGAAGTTAAATCCTGAAAACTATAATTTTTACTGTTAGCTCTTATGGATTTACATGATTTCTCAGCATTTGAAAATATCTCTAGCTCCTCGATATCGTGCATTTTTGATGCATGGAATCGCTCCTTTGCTCGGGAAAGCATAATTTAAACAAGATGCAACAATAAAGGACCTATAAGTCGTATTGCATTATATAGGAAGTCAGTATAGATATTTTCCTAGTTCAATCATAGGTAGATGCAATATAATTTTGTAAAATGAGAACTTGTAAGAATGTAATCTTGACGTAATCTTAATTTTCGTCAAAAAAAACGTCACGCGACGAATCGCAATTGTGCGTGTTGTATCGTAAAGTGACGATGTTGTATTGCAATTAAGCAATATCGTATCGCGTTATTACATGTCTTTCGCTGGGCGACGCACGGCAATGCGATACGACATTGCGACATTTTCCGAATTTCGTATCGGATTGTCATGCGCTGGTTCCGTCTATTTGTGATTTGTAAAAATAACATGTCTTTTAATTATCTGTGTTTCAAATTCATCTTTAGCTCGGCTGTTTCGAAGAAAAAGTCGAGGTTTTGTCATAGCCCCCTCGTTGTTGTCGTTGTCGTCATCTTTGTCGTGCAAAAACATTGACATTTTCCAATATCTCTGATGTTATCCCATGTATCATTTTTCAATCTTGGAACACTTCCTGAATTTGTTAGACAATTTACCTAACTTTATCATGGTAATTCTCTGAAGTATGCCCCTTTTATCTTAGAACATTCTTTAAAAGGTACAATATAGAGGTTAAGATTTTTACGTGTAACGTGTTCGTGTACGTGTAAAGATTTCAACACTAATTCAATAAGCGCTTAGCAACGCATCGTTGAACAATCCCGATATCTGCACGTCACAAGTTACGAAGGGTTTCAAATTTGCAATTTCACACGTAAAATAGCGATTTTGCTACTTGTTGGAAACCAAAAACGTGTGGTTATAGCGAGAGTCATTGCATCGTGGGAAAATGCTACAGGTACACGTACATGTTACACGTAAAAATCTTAACCTCTATATTATCTCTTCTATTACTCGATGCATTGCCTCAAAACTAGGAACACGCCTTAATGATGACAACATGCAATTGTGTGGAAAGTTACATACATAACGGCATCATGATTATTGAATTTTGCCCTTTAGCTCTACTATTCTAAGAATATGAAGAGATGTTACAGTCACCCGTGCGTCGGCACACGCGTCCGGTTAAAGTTTTTGGATGAAGTTATATCTCTGAAACTACTTATGATATTCAATTAATGAAAGTCGCACATGGCTTCGGGTCCCGTACCTTTTGGTTGGATTTTAACAGAATTATGCACCGTGATGTACTTAGAAAAAACCTTAACCTAGGTTAAAGTTTTTGGAATTTAGTCATATCTCTGAAACTATTGAAGAAATTCAATTGAAAGTTCACACATGGCTCCTTGGTCATTATGTAAGATTACTATTAAGTCCCAAAACTTTTGGTTGGATTTTAACAGAATTATTTCCCTTAATGTACTCAGTAAAATCTTAAACCTAGGTTTTAAAGTCTTTGGAATGAAGTCATATCTCTGAAACTGCTAAAGATTTTCATTTGAAAGTTCACACATGACTTCTATATCACAAAACATAAATACATGTTATTTATTACGATCACCAGTTCGTTGACGTCAGCGTTGACTAACGTTAATGAAATAGTCAAATAACTTCGAACTTATCAGGCAGCGTGCACTGCCGACGGTGGTGCTTGTACATTCTTCTCTAGGCAGCGTGCACTGCCGCCGGTGATACTCGTACATTCAACTCTAGGCGGCGTGCACTGTCGCGGTTGGTGCTCGTTCCTTCTACTCTTGGCAGCGTGCACTGCCGCAGGTGATGTTCGTACATTCTACCTTTGGCAGCGTGCACTGCCGCCGGTAGTGCTCTTACCTTTTACTCTCGGCAGCATGCACTGCCGCCGGTAGTGCTCGACCTCGCGTTCCTCAAATAACAAGGCACTCGTCATGACGCTATCGTATCTTCATTGTTTGAGCTATAAGAGGAATAACTCAGATTCATTACTGAATCAAAACATCCTGAAGAAATTCTCCTGATACGCAAAAAGGTCCTATTGATTTTCATTGGGCGGGCGCGTGTGTGTTTTTGATAGATCCTCTGATATACGTATCTTTGTACAAAACAAAATATGTGAATTTTCCGTTTGACAATATTTTGTCAAATCATTTTTCTACTTTTTTTGTCATGTGAAAATTTCGTACCTGTTTTAGGGGGTCTAAGGTTCCATACGAAATTTTCACAAATATGTGAAATTTTCGTACGAAATTTTCACACGTATGTGAGGAATTCGTACGAATTTTTCACACGTGTGACGAATTCGTTTGTGTGAAAATTTCGGTTCAACACTGCTCTGTTACTTAAAAGCAACTGCTGTATTCAAAAACAGAAACCCTAAAGTAAGGAAGGCAGTTGATTCGTTTTCGCATGATTGGGATGAAAGCTTACAGATATTTACCAATGATTGTCCTCAGTACCAAGCATCCAAGGACGATCATCCATCCCCAACCTCCATCAGGAACCTTTGGTTTCGTCTCTTCAACCAGAACGTCTTGCTGGTTGCTGTTTTCATCGACTTCATCTGCAGGGGACTTCTCATTTTTAGAACTGACTGCTTCCTCTGGATAGATAAGCATATTCAACTACTTAATTACATGGAGCTTGTTCGGCAGAACGTGGATTATTCTGCATCTTTTATTCTAACCACAAGTCTAAGAAAACAATTTTACTTTATTTTGGAATCCGACACTTCTCTTAATGATTTCAAATACTTATTGTGTTAAATTAATGAAAGACCCTCAATATAATTAAAACGACTGACAAAATGTATTTATTTTAGATATAGAGGATATTTTTACCAGTGAAAGATATATATTTCATAATCGTATTTCACGAGTGAAACAAAAAAACATAATTCCACAGTTTACGAGTGAAGTATATTTCTATCTTACGTTGGTAAAACACAAGTTTTCTTTTTATTTTATGCTTTAAATGTAAAATTTGCGTGAATTTGACAGAAAAAAAACTTGCAAAAATGGCGCCAAAAAGTGTTCATAACGTTACGTTATGGCGTCATATACTGTACCAAAACTTGTACCCGTTTTACAAACGTTCTTATTCGGAATATTATATGCGCTTGGATAATAACGTGAAAAAAGGAAATAAAATTTAGTTGCCACTGCTTGAAAACAAAGTTCTATTATTCACTGGAAAGCATAAAATAAAAGAATATTTTAACTACGCATTGAACTTCAATTAATTAGGAAAATCCTTAGACGCACACAAAACAGATAAACATGGGTAACAACAAAACAGATACAACATTACAGCATGCAACATGCTCTGGTCGTTGTGACTAGGGAGTTCCCTTGTTAAAGCAACAAAAACATAAATCCCGCAACAAATGCTTAATAGAGATGAAAAAATTTTTATCGTATCAATAGATGACTTGACGTTTCTTCACGAGCCTAAATCAAAAGTACCACTTGAACATTTTGTAATTGCGTCCAATTAGTTTCTAAAATCTGTTTAATCTCCGCATAAGAAAATGCTATATACGTACGCGTAGATTACCAAAATGGTTCTTGGGACAGTCCTATAGGTACCATTCAGTTTAACACGGTTGTATGTATAAATAGGCTCCTCTAATTAAGTTTTTATAATTGTTATATTGTTACATTGATTTCATCTCTCAACTACTGTGCCCAAGATCATAAATTTTTAAAGTAAATCAGGAGATCAGTCTCAAATCTCAAGCATCTGATTGGCTGAAATGGCGACCAGATATAAAATCTAAGTTTTATGATCTTGGGCCCAGGTCTGTACTAATGCAACAACCTAGTGTACGTGACAGAAAGAATTATAGTACTCTAGGTTAAAATGTTCTCGTACACCATTGTCCTCATTTCAGTATCTTCTCTAAACGATTGTAGATGATGTAATGCCAATACAACGCCGATTGCGTAATCAAAGAAAAGTACGGACATATCTCAAAATTATTTTAGAACTATTGAAAAAGAGAAATATACATATCAGGAATCGTTACACCCAGAAAACACAGTCTCCTCACGCAGCAAAAAAAAAAAGCCAAAATAAACTACAAACTTTGGTGTTACCGTCTTGGAAGGGTCAGTGGCAGAACAAGTTGCCACTGGGAGATTTAAACCCGGTTCTAGGATGCACCAACCTTACACATGCTCCGATAGGTTCTCAAAACAACAAACAGGTACTGTTAAAATTGTCGTAGTGAAAAATCAAGAGCAAAAGCTACATATACACATACGAAGCTAATAGCATTGCAAAGCTACAAACCATTTCTGAACAATAAACATTTTTATTCATTTTCTTGGCACGCATGTTTTGAGAATAAAGAGAGAATTTAATGTAAACAAAAGTTATAACTTTTTATCAAGCAACTGTATTCAAATTGCATTGATAGCGATGACCTGGAATTTTTAGTGTTATCAGTCATTGACCGATAACATGACTGTTTAAGCCCACCCACTTTGTCCCTCCCCTCGCTACTTTGTCATTTACACCTTTATTTACAAGCGCTTAAAGACATTTGTTTAACATTATATTATTTAATACTAGTATGGTGTGTTTTACACAGGTAAAAACAAAACACAGGAAGACCTGATCTGGTATGCAAGAATTAATGGGGAAGAGAATCTGATTGGTAACCGTGGGAAGGTCAATGGCAAAACAGTTTTGTCACCGGAGGTTCAAAAGTGTAATAATTTCCGCCTGTGTTTGCTTTAAAAGAAGTCTAAAAACTTATTACTTTCCTACTGAGTTAAGCTCAGCTCAAATATCTGCATAGTTACTAAGTACAACGTTTCACTAATCCCGAACGGTGAGTAGTACGAGAATTAACTTTCAATGTGGTATTTTAAGAATAATAACAGTCTACGTTTAGCGGCGTATGTTTTTCAGAAAAACAAACCGGAGTTGTTGGGTTTTTTTTGTTGTTTTTTTCAAATTGAGAAAATACTATTATCATAATATTTCGCGATGAAATACTTTTCGCTTATGGTTATAGACTACTAATTCAATTTCCATAGACTTCCATTATAACCTTTCATCAATTTCTGAATTTACTATTTGGTCAAGCCCTTAAAATCATACAATTCTCAAGAGAACCCACCTAGACACACCATAAAATACCAATTCCAAATAAAATTCCACCATAGCATGACCGATAAACTTTTTCGGCATTTTAGCCAGAAGTGTATCACCCCAGTCTCTGCGGAACTTTTGTTTACATTCTGACAAACATGATAGCTATTTTTAAAGTTGAATTTCACTTTTTTTTCATTATCAATTTCATATTATTTGTATTCAAATTACTACAAAATCATTATATTTTCTCAAAATAATTTTCTTTTAAAAATATTTATTTTCATTTTCTACCAATCAGGCTTGACTTCCTGTAACTAGTCCGCAAATTCCCTGCACAAAATTATTTAGAGGCCTGATCACCAATATTTAGTGGTCTATAACCTAAAACATGCATGTTTGACTTTTTGTTTTGACTATTTTCTATATTATCCAAATAAACAAACTATTCTGAACACAAAAATACCTTTGTTGTCTGTCATTCTCCCCAATTCAGCCCACAGGCTTAATTCTTATACAAGCACTCACTGCTCATTTCCATGCAATTTAAGTACTATAGATTTTAGTAGTGAAAAATGGTACCTAAAAATTCACAAAAATTTTAGTTTTCCCACAGATGTCTTAAAACTTGCACACATAAGATCTTAACATGTGTATCACAAGTTGCACTAATATTTTTTGGCTTGGCCTTATTTTTCTTTTCTTTTTTAAACAGCAATTTGTTTTACCCCACCCCCTACAAAAAAAAATTGAAAATTTTAACATTTATCACCATTTTTGAGCTATTGTAAGACTGCCTTTATGAATATGAAACTGAATATAACTTCAAAACCTCAATAAATCAAATTTATATATGATTAAAAGCTATAAATGTGTGCTTCTGCAACTATGACTAAAAGCCATGCCTTAAATAGGAGGCTATACTTAACCAAATAGAGGCCAAAATGGAGCTACTAGGCAAATTTAGAACCATAATGTGACTAACTTATGACACCAAATTACAAAAAAGCTGATAATTTTGCATGGAATATGTACAAATAGTAAAAATATGCAAAAATTCCTATGGCAGATACATCCATTTGCCTATGGTTACATCTGAGTATGGAAAATTCTGCATTAATGAGCTTTATTTGAGTAGTGCTGGTCTCCAACCCCTCAACTCTATCCATTACTGCTTTAAATCCTTTCTAAATGACAATTATGTCTAGAAATACCACAAAAAAGCTTAAATCTCTGGTGATTTTATGTGTCAGATAGTCAGTAGGGCTCTGGAAGTTGTCTGAATATACATAACTTACAATTTTCAATCAAAGGGAGATAACTCCTTTACCCACAATTGCTATATTTTACATATTATCTGTAAAATTTACAACTTTTTGATAAATTATACATCAGATTTTGTTTAAATGATGATTTATTACAACAATGACCAAATATGAGACTTGTTTAGACACTTCCAGACATACAGACTCACATTTTAATTCAACATTTGTGTCATTCATAAATCTAAAACAGAGCTGTGGGTTCCGCAAGGCCCCTAAGTTAACTCAAAAACAGCAATTTACTGATTTAAATGCATTTTGATACACACTAAAGATATATTTTTTCAAATAAAGCTGACTATTATGGCTAAAGTGAAATTAGCTACTTACAAATTTGCATCTTATAAGGTCATATTGGCCAAAATTTCCTTCATCTTTACTAACTTCTAATTGTTACAATAAAGCCGACAACTAAAATTGAGCCAAAACTGTCCCTTTTTACGCGTAAATTAGGAACAAATGTTCATTCGCGACATATTTTCTCACACAAATATGCCACATGCAGGCTCATAATGAGAAAGAATAAAAAAAGAAGTCCCTCTCTGTATTGCACCCCCACCTCTCAATTTATAAATAAGCAAAATGTGCCTATTTCAGTATTCAGTCAGATCAAATGATCCAATCAAGACTTATTTCAGTTGTTTACCTATCTGCTTGTGCAGAAAATCTCCACTTTGGTCCCGTGACTGACAGCAAATACAATTTTAAAAAATTCTATTTTAAATATGGCGCCTTGTGAAGATGGTCCATTTACTTTCACTTTCATATTTAGGTTATAGACTACTAATTCAATTTCCATAGACTTCCATTATAACCTTTCATCAATTTCTGAATTTACTATTTGGTCAAGCCCTTAAAATCATACAATTCTCAAGAGAACCAACCTAGACGCACCATAAAATACCAATTCCACCATAGCATGACCGATAAACTTTTTCGGCATTTTAGCCAGAAGTGTATCACCCCAGTCTCTGCGGAACTTTTGTTTACATTCTGTCAAAAATGATAGCTATTTTTAAAGTTGAATTTCACTTTTTTTTCATTATCAATTTCATATTATTTGTATTCAAATTACTACAAAATCATTATATTTTCTCAAAATAATTTTCTTTTAAAAATATTTATTTTCATTTTCTACCAATCAGGCTTGACTTCCTGTAACTAGTCCGCAAATTCCCTGCACACAATTATTTAGAGGCCTGATCACCAATATTTAGTGGTCTATAACCTAATTATCTAAGACCCGGTGAAAAGCGCAAAATTTAATACTAGCAACATTTTATAATTAACTAAAACTGTGTGAATTTGTGTCTGCTAAAAATGTCACTCATATCGTTTATGCGAAAATTAGCCACTGCGAAGTATAATGATATCAAACTGTACTATTATAAATTGACTATTTAAACCTTATGTTTACTTATATCTGTGATTAAATAGATACGAGTATTGCCACACGTTATCGATTAATTGCAAATTCCCCGTATCATAAGAAGGTGAAATATGCATATGAATGAATCGCATCATATCGTTATATGACCTACCTATATCTATTTAATCGATCTTTATAGCATTACCAAAACCCTACTGTTTGATAAGAATCAATAACTTCCGTGATTCAGGTTTAGTATATAACTCTAGAAGGAAATTAACTGTAAAGTAAAACATACCATTTTCATGGAGTGTGTCATTTCCAGTCGGTTCAGTTTTAGTATCCATTTATGAATGATCCGATTCATTATCTGTTTTCCTAAAGAGCAGTTTAAATTGAGGACACAAACAGTCACACGACCGCGATACTCAAGCCGAGTTACTATTTCCACATGCTGTACGACATTCTAACTGCTGATTATCGTTATCAGTTGCATATTAACCTGATTTATTTATCATACTGTGGAAGCATGGATTTTTGCGGCGACGACTTTTCGAGTAAATGACGCAGATGTATTATGTATAAGCGTAGACAAATATTCGTGCATTTTTTCTATAAAGAAATATTATTAAATGGCGAAATTTTACGTTGGATTAAATTCGCGCGTTACCTTATGCAAAATACGCGAGAGTTTAACCTTGCGAAACATAATGATACAGCAGTAAACATCATTCATAGAATCTTAACGTAATATTCGAATCGCGATGCATCTTGCACAACTAGATCAGTGTTCGTTCAAGCCACACGTCGGAGTTCGTCCGTCGACTAACGCCATACGAGCAATCTTAGACTAGCCACTAGTCTGATAGTTAGTTTGATTTGTCTTTTTATTTATATTTTATTAATCATAACAGACTTTTATTGTAGCCAGTCTATTTTCTATCATACTGAATTGAGAGAGATGTCTGAATGATGAAGTTCAGATAGAGATGTAGACTGGCTCAAGATAATTAGTTGGAGAATGAATAAAAAATATACTTCATCGACTGGAATCCAGGCTAGAGCAATCTCTATCCAGAGATATCGCTCCTTAACTCGCTGGAAGAGGCTGCAAGATTCTCTAATTCTGTGTGAAAATTTCCGTTGTAGATTTTTCATGTTTCATCATGTTTTTTCATGGGTATATTTTGGGGGCAAATGAACGTATAAATACACGTAAAATACATTGTGTTGATAAATAAAATAAGTTTTATGATATAACAATGAGTTATAAATTATATGATGAAACTGGATAAAATTAGTGGACTAAATCTAATTGAATTTAAAGCTTTGTGTTTTCTAAATTTGTTTTTCAGTGTTGCAAGAAAATAAATTTAAGCAAAAAAAAAATCTGGCACATATTAATGTTCGAAAATTTGAATACAAATTGTACAAAATAAAAAAAATACGTTAGGTTAATATATCTAGATCGAAATAGATTTTGAGAATTCCCTTTAATTTTCTATGATTGTAATATCGCTGTAGTATTGATATTACATCATCTATGTCACCTTCATAGAAGATACTGAAATGAGATTAATGCTTTACGAGAACGTTTAAACCTACAGTACTAAAATTCTTTCGGTCGAGTACACAAGATTAGTGCACCAGGACAAAGAAGTACTAGGATTAGGAGTTGAAATCAGGGCAACAAGATAACAATGAACGTATCTTAATTATCTGAGGGTTATGATAACTTTATAAATTAAATATTATAATAAAACAGATTAAATGGGACATTTGAAAGCCACTGAACAAGACAAATTTATATCAACCATTGCAAACCTCGAGACACAGATAAAGAAGAACTTCAACACATTTCAAAACGACAATTCATTACGAGACATTGCTAATCTACGATCAGAATTTCTGTGTAAAGACCAACGCATTATTATGATGATAACTGAAAATACTACCTTGTCCGTACAAATTAAAGGTTATCTGTCTTAACAATAGATATATAGGATTAATTGTGCAAATCGCTTGCCATATTCAACAATATGATCATAATGGCGTTTCCGTCCAAGCTCATTTGTGCATCTAAGCGGACGACAACAAAACAGTGAATTATGTAGACTGAATCAACAAAATAATGTATAATTTAAGACAGGGTGATTTTTCATTGTTGCAGAATAATGCGAACTCATTAATTAATAATCGCTGGCTACTTATTTTCGTGGATTTCGTGAAAAGGGTCGTCCACAAATTTAAATCTCAATCTTCGGCGAAATATCGATAGTAAATAAGTGATTTTAGGAAGTTGAAAACAATGAAAATAAGTAGATCTATCATCGAAAATGTTATTTTATCGAAAACCACGACATTTTATGTCCTCGAAAATTAACGCAATCACAGTATTTTTCCGTTGTTCTATATTCATGTGTTGTCAAACCTTTCATGCTTATTTATTCAGTTGCTCCTCCCGCTTTGAGGGTTGGGTTGGAGAACTCTCTGTTATACGGAATTACATGTACTGACAGGTGCAGCTAATATTGAAAAAGAAAAATTAACCGCTCTGATGCATTGATTTACTTTTTGAAACGAATACCTATTTATTTGGTGTTAAAACTAAGAACT
Organism: Corbicula japonica; assembly: GCA_038501625.1. NCBI lineage: Eukaryota > Metazoa > Mollusca > Bivalvia > Venerida > Cyrenidae > Corbicula > Corbicula japonica. Next base: position 170,073 of record JAZAYU010000113.1, read on the forward strand.
ATTTATTTGGTGTTGTTAGGTTCGCAGTAAGACATGAACGATTGTCGACAACTGGTAAAACTGGGTTGTGGCCGACCCATAAACAAATCCGAAGTTTACAAGATGTCTATTAAATAGTTATTATTAAACATGTTTAACGAAAGATGGCATATAGAAAAGTTGTTGAGTGATTTGAATGATATATACTCGTAAAAGTACATTACAAATTATGATATGTATCCCTTAAGTTCGCGGGAGCGAATTTTCTCGCGTAAGATCCAGAGAAGCATAATTCACACATTTTTGGTGTTTTTGTTTTGAAGATGCAATATTACATAGTGTTTTATTTTTGAATTGGCGCAACGCGAAACAGCGCAAGATACGCGAAACTGAATTCCGTACGAAACATGATACCTCAGTAAATAATAATCCGATGCAATATTACATGTTTTTTTTTATTGGCGCAAGGACACAAGCTCAAAATACGAGAAATTGAATTCCGTTCGAAATATGATACCTCAGTAAATAATAATCTAATGCAATATTACATGGTGATTTTTTTTAATTGGCGAAACAACACTAGCGCAAAATACACGAAAATGAATTCCGTACGAAACATACCTCAGTAAATAATAATCCGATGCAATATTACATTGTTTGTTTTTTTAAAATGGCGCAACGAAACTATCGCAAGATACTTGGAATTGAATTCCGTACGAATCATGATACCTCAGTAAATAATAATCCGATAATGTTTAAGAAAGACTACCAATAACACAAGTTTAAGTACAATTTAACAAAAATGTTGTATTATCTAATTAATTGAGAACGCATCTTATTTATTGTAGACGCTTCTAATTTATTGTAGCCGCATCCAATTTATTGTAGCCGCATCTAATGTATTGAGGACGCATTTAACTGAGGATGCATATAGTTTACTGAGAACGCATCTACTTTATTGAGAACGCATCTAATTTATTGAGGACGCATCTAATTTATTGAGAACGCATATAATTTACTGTGGACGCATCTAATTTACTGAGGACGCATCTAATTTATTAAGAACGCATCTAATTTATTGAGGACGCACCTAATTTACTGAGGAGAATTTTCGCACAAATGACGAAAATGATATATTCTTTTGCACAGAAATTCGCGCAATATTTTTCTGTATTGACATACTTCATATTGTTACTTCTCTAAGATTCCAATTAACGATTATCTTAGCCTGAAATACGCAAATTTTAAATACGCGCGTAATAAAATGATACGATGCTACAGTAAATAAATTAGTGATACATGTAATAGGGAAAAAATTCGCGCGGCCGGTTTACTTATTGCCATCGCTTAGTCTATGAACTTTATTCATTAACTCACTTTAGGAAAAAAATGAAACTTTTATTTAGATTTGATATCTTTCTCTGGATCTGATGCTGTTATAAACAAATTTGGCGATTTTGATAAAATATCAGCTACTAAAAAATGTAAGTTTTCAAAATATACAAGGCTCCACTGCGCGCACATCCTACAACATGTTTAGTAGTTGCAAGTAGGCCGTATCGAAAGCTTTAACACTTATAAATGATTTGATAAACGAAATTGTCAACAGAGAAATCGCGTTGAAATTAATTATATATTTCAGTAGCAGTTATGTCAAAATATGTCTAGTATATGCTAGATTAATAAATCTTCATTGTTTAAAATTGACTCTCTCTTTTACACTTACACATGCAATCTATTAGAGCTACTCAGGTTTAGCAGTCGGGCCTAAGCTGCAACAGTTTCGTGATTACAAGAACAGCTGTTTTATTTGCAGCTACTCGTCTTGCTTTCCTCATGCCTAATTCCAATACGCATTCAATTGACCGAACGAAAATTACCGATGTTTACCGATGATTACCGATGCCTATAATGTTTACGTAGGAACCCCAGGGGCAATACTTGACCACGATAATAACAAAGGAGATTTAACATAGTCTAGACGATTATGCCACTATATACATACTATCAATTAGCTTGATGTTTAACCGTTGATAATAATCACAATGCTGATATCATAACGCTGCTGGACTGCTAGACGGTGTATTACAATATTGACCTAGTATTTCATTTATGCAACAAATTTGACCTGGCACTTCATTAATTTTCGTATAGGTCATTGAATAAACACGGGTATCAGCGAATACACTGATAGGTCAGAGGACAGTAAATAGAAAAGCCTGTCGCGGATTGGACAATTTTGTCTAAGGACGATTCGGGCTTAATTTATTTTCAAAGATTCATTGGCCAAAACTATAGAGAATAGAAATAACTTTTTGTTTTCAAAAATGTAAAATGACTTTAATTATATACTTAAAAATAAAAATGATTATTTAAAACACTGTTTGAAAGGTGATTTGTGTCACTTTAAAGAAGTTGGTACTTTCCTTATTTTGGGTTAGAGAATTGTTTGTATTCTGGGGGTGGTTACTTTCGGTTTAAAATGCTGAGAGAATGAGTTGGTGAGGCCACCAATTCTTGGTCATTTTTGCATTTCCCAAGAGTGCCACTATGCAAATCTGGGGTACTTTTGGAACAAGCCGTGTAAATAAAATCACAGGAGGACCAAATCTTATAATGTAAGTCTATGGGAAACTATTTAGTGGTCTCTGACCTTGATATATTTATCAAATTTACACGTCAGCGATGTGTTTAGATGCCGGACTACCGATTCGAAGTTGATCGTAACACATACGAAATTTAACGAATACGAGGTCAAATGCAAGAGTGCCAGGTCAATACTGTTGGACAATACTTCCGTAACGGTCATTCAATAAACAATGGTATCTAACCAGCGAATATATCGATGTATTTGTTTACTTCACACGTCCGAGAGGTGTGATGTATTGGTATACCGATTTAAACTATTGCAGGTTCGAATCTTAACTAGCACCATGTTAACCTAAAACACACGTTTTTGGAATATAGTCTTATAATTAATTTAAATCGTTTTTGGAATATAGTTAATAATTAATTTAAATCGTTTTATTACTATATTTGGTTTAAGGATACTTTAAAAAATAAGTGTTTTTTTCTTTTTACGTGAGTACTTGTATTGATAGTATCATGCTTTCTTTAAGGCTTAACTGTATGAATTCACATACACGCTATATAAGCAGTAATTTAAAATACAACACAAATACACAAAAAAAGTTCGGCACGGGTTTTAAGAGAATGGGAATTTTAAAACTAAAATCTAAAAAGTAGACACGAGTTTGCGTTTATATTTTTCAACTGATACACCTTTACCGACTTTTCACAGCGATTTACAAGTTGATCATAAACTACGAAATTTACCGAATTCATGGTCAATGCAAGAATAATTATGCAAATCATTGCTTTAGTTATTGTTGTTTTTTGTTTTGAGTTTGTGTACAACGCATTTTGTTTCACTGTCCTTTCTATTCCCAATGCAACAGTTATAAATCCATTTATTAATTTGTTCATTGTTTTGTTAATTTTTAGGTTTTATACAAGGTCTCATGAACGTAAGATTTGTTAAGTTATTACATATGTATAAACGATGTTTGTGATTGTTTACCTCACAATATCCACTTACTTTAACGTAATGATGTGTGCATTATTGTTAAAAATTATCACATTGACTTTATGCACCAAGTCACAAATAATCCCCCGTCTAGACAGGGTTCCTTTGTTATTACCTTAGTTATGTATCTCTGTGGGTTGCTTAAGTAAACATTTTGGCATTTTGGCATTTTGCAGTGCGTAGATAGCCCTCTATACATATAGATAGGGTTACTCTCCTGAACAATTTTGACACTAATGCCGTAATCTGGGGACGAAATTTAATCCGGAGAGGGTTTCTCAAGGTCTATTTTGTTTTATAGAAACAAGGAACATTTGATACGAGCATGTACTCTAGTCAGGTACGCATACCGCTACTTTGACTGGTTAAAATGTCTGAATCATCTAAATTCAGCCGAGTATTCGCGAATAGGCAGCTACGCGCCTGTTTTTAGTGTCTTTGTTATAGTTAATCACGGAAAACCTGTCCGAGCCTCATGTAGTTTTACATGTTATGTAGACCAATCTGATTAATTCGATTGGTTTTCTGACGCATGCGCAATAAATCGATGCTGGAAGCTGAAGGCGCCGACGCATCTTGTGAACATTGGATTTGTTTCTTATTAACAATTAAGGTATGAATATTTATTTTATTACTTGCAATTAAATAATTAATTTTTGGGGTGGGTCTTAAATGCAGAATTTCACACAGAACGCAGACTGAAGTCGGAAAAAAGGCTCTAAAATGCAGAATGGTTCAGCAGAAGCAGAAAATGTATTAGAAATAGAAAATAGGGTTCATAAATGCAGAACATTTATGCAGCGAGCAGATAATGTATTGAAAATGGAGATTATGGGTCTAAAATGCAGCGTTCAGATATATACTTGCGATGTAGAAAAGTGATCTAAAATGCAGCACATTGCTAAAAACGCAAAGAGCAGGGAATGTATTTGATACCGCATAATGCAGAACAAAATGAAAAAAAAATGCAGAAAAATTCGCAAATGCACACTAATGTCTTATCATTATTTTGATATAACATCGAAGCAGTAATTGTTCATACTTTTTTTTAATATTTTACACTTATATTATTTATAAAGTATTTCGCACATTTTTTAACAGTTATATATCGCTGCACCTTTTCCAAATGCAGAGAAATGCAGAAATAGTTGCAAATGTTTATAAATACTAGTTGAATGCTATGCCAGATTTTTTACTGTGTTTAAATCCTGTTTTATTTCCTGTTGAATTGAACTTGGATTTACGTGATGTACGCTTTAATTTTCCTTAAACAATAATATAAACAATAATAACTGAGGTATCATTTTATTACGCGGGTTAAAATTTCGCGCATTTGCACAAGTGTTGTTGCCCGAATTTAAACGGTTACCCCAGCGAAACTACACCATGTAATATCACATCTTAAAACATATGCGCGAATTATTCACGCGCGAATATTACTTTGGAGCTTTAATTTGTCACGGCGAAATTAAATGATACATGTACTTCATTGCATGTCATAGTTTGTAATTTACTTTTGTTACATGGCATGTCGTATAGTTTGTTATGTACTTTTCTATATCATTCAATTATTTCATCCACTAATTCCCTATGCTTCTTAATTCTTTCAATAAATACGTTTTTGAACAAACACATAAAACATTTTGTTTTTCGGTCAGGAGACCCAGAGTTATCAATTTTCTGACTCTTAACAGTTTTAACAAGTCTAATAGTAGACACAAACTGCAGGCCTAAGAACCGTCGAAAAGTAGTTCTAATTTGCAATAGCCCTGATAGTAGGTATGCCGAACCCTATGTATATTTAATGCTTTGATTTTTTATCAGTGTATCTGAACCGTCGTTACCTCTACACCAACGAGTTCCCCAACTGAATGAAACCAAACCAATTTACAAAGCCGGGCGAGCAAGCGAATACAATGAAAGGTTGGATATGCAAGGCATAGGTTATGTATTTATAATAATATTTTTATAGCCGTCAGTCGCCATTGCACTGTCATCAGTAAAAAATAAAAATATCAAAATCTCTTCAACGACAAAATGCAGTTATTATAAATAACACTTTGCGCAAATAATCGCTATTTATATATCTTTATTTTACATCTGTTACATGTAAGACACATTTTGATATTTTTCTTTATATAATATATGACAGTGCAATGACGGATATATTAACACCTTAATATTTCATATGAACTTTTTGCTTAAACTAGAAGCATTTCTAGAAAACAATGTCATAGCCTATTGTTATGGTGTATTTGTCATAATAATTTTATTACCCGTATGCGCGCCTGTTAATGACAACTGTACATTTACAGGGTGGCCTTACCACGTTATTTATGACGTCAATTTTGGTATTACGACAAGAAAAAATCTCATCGATTCAAATCTTCTAAGCCTTGTAAGTATTTTATTTTTTCACCATTGTTGGCGAAATTATCTCATTCTAAGGGGAAAGTCAAACACAACAAACTGTGGTCAATAAATTTGTAACCTTTTGTCAACGTTTGCCTGTGATTTGGGGCAAACACTGATACACTTTAACATTCAATTTCAGTATTTGCCCCGAATCACAGACAAAAGTAGATACAAGGCGACACATGTATTGACAACCGTGGGTAGTTTTTAACTTTGCCATTGGAATGTGATAAATTTCGTCGAAAATGTTAGCTTATACAATATTTTTAAGGCTTCGAAAATTTGAATCGATGGTATTTTTGCTTACCAAAAAAGTCATGTGGTATATATATATATATATATATGGCCACATTGTTTAATTATCTTACCTACGTGGGAGCCCTTGAGTTGCACCCGAAATGTGTTTTTTTCCTCAAAGATACCCGTTATTATTATGGTGCTGGGCGCAACATCATTTAAATCAGGTCTCCATTTCTGACAATAAGATGCTTGAGATTTGAGAACAGCTGCCATTTTTAGTTTTATTACATTGGGCCATGTATTGGGTATCTAACGTTGCGTTTACTTCTCTTAAGAGAAGAGATCACTTTAAACTTGTGATGTTTTTAATTGTGACATTATTTGTTTAGAATGAGGCATTTAGCTGCTATTACACATATAGCGAAATTTTACACGATTATCATTAAAACAATTCTTAACTTATATTGTGTCAGTCGTTTCAATTCACCAAGGGATTTTTCTTCCGGACAAAATCTACTAAACCAAGGTTAGTTTTCCAGAAAGATAGTCGGTAATTAGCAGATTAATTAATAGAATTACTATGTATTTGTGTTTGAACTGACTTTTAGTTTCTGTTATCCTAAACGGTCTTTTGTTTTTTACTCGGTACTCGCTCCATGTGATAGTTGGAATTGCTTTTCTGTAATTATAGAGGAAACCATCTGCTCGAAGGATGAGAAGTCACCTGCGGATGAAGTCGATGAAAACAGCAATCAGCAAGACGTCCTGGTTGAAGAGACGAAGCCAAAGGTTCCTGATGGAGGTTGGGGCTGGATGATCGTCCTTGGATGTTTGGTTCTAAAGGTTATTTTGGGTAAATATCTTTAAGCGTTTGAGAAAATCAATATCTTGAAGCGTTTGCGAAAATCAATATCATTAAGCGTTTGAGAAAATCAATGTCTTTAAGCGTTTGAGAAAATCATGCATAAACGGGTCATGGGCGTAGCTAATCCCTATTCATGTGGTTCATAATAGAACTTGGAGTGGTTGAGCGTTCGGGGACACGCCGATACTCCCCTTGTTTTTTGTTATAACAATAGTTCAATCTAGTGCTTTCTGTGGTTTCTGGAATCAATCATTTATTTTGCAGGTGGATTCCAGAAATCAAATGGTTTATTCTATGTAAAGTTCCTGGAAAAGTTCGGAGGTTCAGCATCGCAAACTGCATGGGTTACCTCCGTTGCTGCCACGGTTCGTCTTCTTGTCGGTAATTTGATTTGCAATTAAATCTTTATTACTAATACGAAACGCTTTTGAGCTCTATTTGAAGAATAGTGAGCTGTCCTACGCACCCCAGCGTCGGCGTCAGTGCCTTTTAACGAAATATGAATTTTGGATCATTTGCATCACAAGCTTCATAATTATCAACAAGACCCATAACTCTGTGACAAATGCTTATTTAGATATGCCCCCTTTTTACGTAGATATTAATCTAAATGTGCACTTTGTCCATATCATTGAAACTACTTGAGATGCATTAAAATCTTCATAATTGTCAACAAGACTTGTTACTCTACTGCAATTTTTTTCCAAGAAATTCACCCTTTTCGCTTAGATTTTTTTATAGTTATTATGCGCTTGGTCCGTAACATTGAAACTACTTGATATACCAAATTGAAACTTGGAATATATATTAACTATAACCATCAACACTCATAACTTCTTTACACATATTAAAATATACCCCTTTTCACATCACTTTTTAACTATTAAAGATAAAAAAATTTATTTCCAACAAGATACTTTACTCTTTCATAATTAAGCCCCTGTAAGCACTTAAATGTTTGGCCAGTTGTTGTATTTTTATCACCAATTGAAATAACTACTCTCGTAAAAAAACTTGAACGTATATTGCAGGACCTGTTATAAGTATACTATCCAACAAGATATCGTGTAGGAAGTTAACGGCAATAGGGACACTCATATTCGTCGTAGCTGTGCATATATCAGGTTATGCTAACAGCCTCGTATACATCACTTTCACCTATGGTGTGATCGGAGGTAAATCATTTTTTTGTTATCTTTTTTTCAATGATTTTATCAAACAGAAAAAATTCAGTTGTTGGTTTGTTTAAATATTTGGTAATTTCGGCATAAGGCATTAGATTCAAAAGGTAACATGAAAGACATCGAACATGACAAATATGAAAATATTTCATGATCGGTTTGATTGAGTCTGTTCACTGGAATATTACTTCCAAAGCCAACTAGCCCCGTATTGAGCGCAACTCAATATCCATTGAATCCAGTGCTAAGCGCGAGGTTTATCAATGATAACTGAAATTAAATACAGATTACTACATTTGAATTGTGATTTTCCGGCTACAGAGTCAAACATGTCTCCAAAATCCATTCAGGAGAATACCAGGAAGTGGTCTTTGAAGATAGATGGTCTTTGTGTTCATTTGAATTTGGATGAGCAAAATGTGGTCTTAATTCACATGAGGTCTTTGTTTACAGTGATCGTTATCACAGATTTTACTGTATTTGAGAAAATCTTATTAGTAGTCGTGACGTGATAGTGGTCTTGGATACAATGCATTTATGTTCTAAAATAAGGAGCAAAATTTAGTTTTCAAAGTATTACGCGGTTTGTAATAATTTAACCGGTGATATAGTGATCTCAGGTGTGTTAATTTATGTTTACAGGACTTGGTAGATCTTTCCTACTCACACCACTTACATTCCTGCTAGGGGGATACTTCGACAAGCGCCGTAGTTTTGCGTTTGGCTTGGCCTCTTCTGGATTAGGTGTTGGAGGATTTGCGATCACTCCGCTCATCGAGATAATATTCCAAGAATATGGCTTTACAGGGACCTACATCCTTCTCAGCGGCATCGCCTGTCATATCTTCATATGTGCCTGCATATTCATTCCGGCAGATCAAGCTACTAGACCCGTGAACTTAAGGTGAGCATTCTCATTTGGGACTCGTCACTTCAGAGTTGTTTGTTATTTGCGTTTCATAAAATGAATCATTGTAAGTAGATCTAATAGATGAAAAGGGGCCACTGAGAGAGACCAAATGCGATAGATATAAACATATTGAAGGCTTGATTTGTTTGAGCCTGTTCGATACCGGTAGGTAATATGGATGCATATTACAGCCCACGTCGCCTACTCGCTGGTACAAATGTAGATTCAAATAACATTTTGTAATATGACAAACTGAGCCTACAAAATATTCTTACCTCTGGTGTTTTGTGTGTTTTTTAAGTTTATTATGAATACTCCTAGAACCTGGTTTAAACCCCTAGTAGCAATGTGTTTTGCCACGGTCTTCCAAGGCGGTATCCCCAAAGGTTCTCTTTTTCGTTAGTTGTTTGTGGCGTCCTATTTGAATTGACATACTTATAACAAATATGCTCTCTCTCTCTCTCTCTCTCTCTCTCTCTCTCTCTCTCTCTTCCTCTCTTCTTTTTCGCTGCTTGGGGAGGCTTTGTTTTATAAGTGTGGCGTTTCCTGATATGCATATATTATTTTGTTATTGACAGAAAAGAAAATATTAAAAAGAAAGAAGAGGACGACTTGTCGGGTCAAGACAATGATGAAACGGAAGAAACAACACAAAGAATGACACTGTTACCATCAAATATGTCTTCAAAAGGGAGTGTTTATATTGATGCCAATCAACAAAATGGAACCAACGAATGGAATAAAAGTTGTCAAATTGCAGCGAAGCAAAATGGAGCATCAAACGGCAAAGTTAACACGGCAGACGAAAAGAAGAAAAAGAGAATAGTATCGTTTTCTATTTTGAAGGACATACGATTCGTGACATTGCTGGTAGCCACATTTGTTTTTACTCTGCCAACAAGCGTGCTGTTTCTTCCTGCGCTTGCGAAGACCCGAGGACTTACCGACATTCAAGCAGCCTATTTGTTGTCAATCGTAGCCGGAAGTAACACTGTTTCAGGAATTATTTCCGGTTTAATTCTTGACCTTAAACCGGTCCGAAACCTCAGGCCGTACATTTATAACGCCATAGGATTTATACAATGTATTGCGGTAGTATTGTTTCCATTTCTTCAAACATTCCTGCAGTTTGTAGCTGTATGTATTTTGCATGGCGCAGTGATGGGCATTAAGGCGGCCCAGAGAAATGTTATTCTAGTTGATATACTAGGAGTAAAGAAACTACCGAGTTCCTTTGCTTTTCTACTCGCCGTGCAAGGGCTTGGTACCTTAATTGGTCCACCATTGGCTGGTAAGTATACAAATTTATAATCTTATTATAAAAGAAATACCATTTATCAGCTTTTATCAAATGGTCAAAATGCATACTGACCTGTAGGAGGAGCCTAATGCCTATCGGTTTTCATGTATTGACCTGTGGGCGGAGTTTGAAGCAGCCCGCGTGTTAGACTTAATGTTCATGACCTCAAGTCTGAAAACATGACACGCGCTGAATACGAAATATATAAACGATATACAAAGAATGTTAACCACATGATTTTATTTGAAAAATGAACATATTTAATTATAGGATTTTAAAAAAAAATAAATAAATGCATTTTGGAGTAGTATCTCACTATTCATCAATTATATATATATATATATATATATATATATATATATATATATATATATATATATATATATATATATATATATATATATATATATATATATATACTGAACATGCTGAAGGAATTTATTTATATATAGTTATAAATTAGACCCAACATTGTTCACCATTCACTTAACAGGTTATGTTTACTAAGATAGACATGAATAAATCATTCATGGGTGACCATCTGTAAAATGGTCTGAGAACTGTTTGACTGTAAATTATCTTTTGTTTCGCATATTAAGTGTGAATTGTTAAGTGTAAATTGAATTATTTCTGTAGTAATTAGTTTTAATAACCTCCCTTGAAGGTAATATGCTAATTAAAAAAAAGTAATATATGCATATAAGGAATCGCCACACTCACAAAACACAGCCACACTCACAAAACTCAGTCTCAAACCAGGCGGAATGGTATTGTGGATAGGAGTATAAAGTGTCCACTTATTAGGGATAAGTGTACTTTGAACTATGTTGTCTTTGCCTGTTTGGCTAGGCGATGACGCCGTATTTGCATTGCTTTGGAGTTAACTATACTTTTGTTTCCTTTTTTCTAATATATCGGTTCTTTTTACAGGTTATTTGAAAGATACGTATGGCAAATACGATTACTCATTCTATTTTGGAGCAGGATGCGTCTTCCTGGGAAGTGTGATTCTTGCTTGTGGAAACGTGCGGAACTATTACAACAAAAAGAAGTCCGGAAGAAACTAAGCTCATTGTGCAATATTGTAAATATAAAATGCATAATATATTTGAACAGTTTATTCATTATTATTTAATTAATTATTATTTTTGTGTATTATGTGGATAGATCGATTCACGAACATAAAGCAAAACTGAAATACACAACATTATAGTAATTTTATCAATTTTTTTTGAATATTTAATTTCGTATTGAGTGAAATTACTATAATGTTGTATATTAACACGATCCGTTAGGATTATTTCAAAAATGAAATATAAAATTTCATTAAACTTAACGTCAACATAGTCACGAAAATGTAGAATTTTGACTTGAAAATCCACGAAAATGCCTTTTTACCTTAAACCAAGAAATGTTATTTCTACGAAAATGAGTGAGTGAGTTGGTTTATGGTTATATCCTTGTCATGCTTGTAATCCTCTCACTATCCAGTCTTTTGGGTTTTCTGTGACTACTGCTGACCACCTGGTGTCAGTTAATATTCGAAAATTTACATTTTTGATAATTTTAAGGGATATAACACTATCGCCCCTTGTTCGCCTGATTTCATTTGGCGCTTACCGCTTTCTTTTTTTTTGTGTCGCGATGAGCGTTTGTCTATATTTTATTCTAGACAACATATGTATTGAAAAGAGAAGAATTGATTAAATATGTTAGAATTATTTATTCGAACTTAACTCCAAAGTTAGTTTAAACCGCGGAAAGAGTTTCAAACAAACGGCCCCGGATAAGCAATGACCGGATTGCATATAGTCTAAAAACATATTGCAAGATCAAAATGATTATCAGATCAACAAACAAACCGAGTGCCGTCATTTCAACACTGCGCGTGGACACAAATGTATTTGCAATGTTTCAGGGGGTTTAACTCCTTCCTTTAAGGTGCGTGCACATACAGGAATCAATAATATTTTGAACGAGAGAGAATATTATGTATAACAAGAGCCAGTCGGAAACGACTGCAAGCTCGACTATTCGAAAAGTTAGAATTATTAAGCACATTTTAACTGGGCTTCATTTAAACTGGGGAGTGATTCAGGAGTTTATGATGGCTCCAACAAACACACATGAACAAAAGTTTCTTAATCCAAGTTAGGAAATCAATAAATTACACTTAATTTATTCTTGTAGATTTTTTGGGGTTTACACAACCCAGCCCATACACCCCTGATCCCACACCCATCAACCCACTATCTTTGCCCATCTATAGTGGTGTGGCTTGGTGTAGTACAGTATGGTATGCTGGTTGCTGGTGTTGTCATTGTTGGTGTTGTTGTTGGTGGTGGTAGTGTTGTTGCTGGTGGTGGTGGTGGTTGTTGGTGTTGTTGTTGATGTTGTTGGTGGTGGTGGTGTTGATGTTGTTGGTGGTGGTGTTGGTGTTGCTGGTGTTGTAATAGTATAGTAAAAGTATAGTAATAGTAATAGTAATAGTAATAGTAAAGTATAGTAATAGTAATAGTAATAGTATAGTATAGTATAGTTTAGTATAGTATAGTATAGTATAGTATAGTATAGTATAGTATAGTATAGTATAGTATAGTATAGTATAGTATAGTATAGTAATAGTATAGTATAGTATAGTAGTAGTATAGTATAGTATAGTAATAGTATAGTAATAGTATAGTAATAGTAAAGTAAAGTATAGTATAGTATGATAGTATAGTATAGTATAGTATAGTAATAGTATAGTATAGTAGTAGTATATTATAGTATAGTAATAGTATAGTAATAGTATAGTAATAGTATAGTATAGTATAGTATAGTATAGTATAGTATAGTATAGTATAGTATAGTAATAGTATAGTAATAGTAATAGTATAGTAAAGTATAGTATAGTAATAGTAATAGTATAGTAATAGTATGGTATAGTATAGTATAGTATAGTATAGAATAGTATAGTATAGTGTAGTGTAGTGTAGTGTAGTGTAGTGTAGTGTAGTATAGTATAGTATAGTATAGTATAGTATAGTATAGTATAGTATAGTATAGTATAGTATAGTATAGTATAGTATAGTATAGTATAGTATAGTAAAAGTATAGTAATAGTATAGTAATAGTATAGTATAGTATAGTAATAATATAGTAATAGTATAGTATGGTATGGTATGGTATGGTATGGTATGGTATGGTATGGTATGGTATAGTATAGTATAGTATAGTATAGTATAGTCTATGCCCCCACCCTCCCCACAATTACTCAACACTTTCAACCAAAGTATGTTAAGTACATCTGTTTTAAACATTTTCTATAGCATTACATATGAAAAACACTAACATTGAACCTTTAAGAATTATTTATGAGTCTTAATTCTAATTTCAAGTGAAAAGGGCAAAAATCAAATATAAAAAAGCAAGGATGAGTTATGGGTCTTTGAAAATAAACCTGATGTAAGATAAAATAAAGGTATACAAAGTTTTAAACCTTAATTTTTAAGTCTAAAAAGGGCAGTAATTTGAAAAAATTCAAAGAGTTATGGTTCTTGGCATACATAGTCAGGGTCATGATGATGAATAAGTTTCAAAGCTATAGTACAAGAAGTATGAAAGTAACTAGCTTGCACGCAAACTTTAACCTGAAATTCCAAGTCAAAAAAGGGGCATAATTTGATTAAAAATGAAAGAAAGAGTTATGGTTCTTGGCATACATAGTCAGGGTCATGATGGTAAACAAGTGTCTTAAGTTTCAAAGCTATAGTACAAGAACTATTTAAGTAACTACCTTGCACGCAAACTTTAACCTGAAATTCTAAGTCGAAAAAGGGCCATTATTTGATTAAAAATGAAAGAAAGAGTTATGGTTCTTGGCACACATAGTCAGGGTCATGATGGTAAACAAGTGTCTTAAGTTTCAAAGCTATAGTACAAGAAGTATTTAAGTAACTACCTTGCACGCAAACTTTAACCTGAAATTCTCAGTCGAAAAAGGGCCATAATTTGTACAAGAAGAAAATTAGAGTTATGGTTCTTGGCAGACAAACTTGAATTATGATGATGAAGAAGTGTTGAAAGTTTCAAAGCTGTAGTATGAGTAGTATGGAAGTTATGGGTTTGTACAGTAGCTTGCACGCAAACTTTAACCTGAAATTCTAAGTCGAAAAAGGGGCATAATTTGATAAAAATGAAAGTTAGAGTTGTGGTTCTTGGCATACACACTTGGGATATGATGATTAACAAGTGTTGAAAGTTTCTAAGCTGTAGTATAAGTAGTATTGAAGTTATGGGTTTGTACAGTAGCTTGCACGCAAACTTTAACCTGAAATTCTAAGTCGAAAAAGGGCCATAATTTGATCAAAATGAAAGTTAGAGTTATGGTTCTTGGCATACGCACACGGGACATGATGATGAACAAGTGTGCCAAGTTTTAAAGCTGTAGTACAGGTAGTATTGAAGTTATGAGTTTGCACAGTAGCTTGCACGCAAACTTTAACCTGAAATTTTAAGTCAAAAAAGGGCCATAATTTGATCAAAATGAAAGTTAGAGTTATGGTTCTTGGCAAACACACTCAGGACATGATGATGAACAAGTGTGCCAAGTTTAAAAGCTGTAGCTATAGTAGTTTTTAAGATATAGGTAGGTTGCACGTAAACTTTAACCAAAGCGGGACGGCGACGCCGACGCCGACGCCGACGCCCAAGTGAGTACAATAGCTCGACATATTCTTCGAATAGTCGAGCTAAAAATGTCAAAAACATGTTATTATTGTTTCCTTTTTGTAAATGCTCTTTGTAAAACGGTAGCGGGGGAGGGGGTTAACCGCCTGAAACGATGGAAATAAATTTGTGTCCCAGCGCATTGTTTAATCAAATGAACCACTGTCCATTCTAAAACAAATTCAAGTTATAATTATTAAATTTATCTAAAAAATACCAAATAAAAGACACTTTATTCACATTTTACCAATAAATTGCGAAATGTCTTAAAGCTATCTCGTCTCACATTGATCACGGAACACTGCATAAAATTCATCATCCTGAACTGAATGTCAGATAAATAGTCCGGCTGACTCTTTTCATGCTACTGAGTTCTACCATGCTAAATACGGTAGCATTTTCTATCCCCAGTCTAGCTGCATCGATAGTTGCTAACTTGAATATCACTAAAATCACTATTATAAAGCATATACGATTAGAATGAATTTACAAGTCAATGCAATAATTATTACATCGGGAAAAGTATCAACATTTTATTTAATATATAATAATAATAAACGTGCTTAAATGTTTATTAAATTTAATATATGTTTTATGTGGTACGGAATGTTATTCCTGTATCTAGGCTTTAAAATATCTGCATTGATTGGTGCTTAAACAGTCATTAGGTCTACAATTTGCAGAATGCATTGATAAATAAAATTAGTATTCGGAAACAACAATTTAATCAAGTTTAAATATAGATATGAAACCAAAGCTGGATCAATTATTTCAAATAACAAAAGATCGCTTTACCATACCTTTGTTATCATATAAACAGCTTCAGTGATTATTTACTAAATATCAGTCCCAGATATCTAACTCGTCGGCATTCTTTGACTCGCATCGATTAATTACCGATGACCTTAATTGATGGCCAGTGTTCATTACAGAAATAAACAATAAACATGTATAAGATACATGAAATTTAATCAGTAACTAATTGAAAATTAATAATCAGAATTGCACCTAAATGTAGCATTCATTTTATTAAAAAATAATTCAACAGAATTGTAGTTTAAAAGAAATTCGCCGATTAATTTACAGTAAGCATTTAACAGAATAGTTTTGACATTTTGATATAGATCCAAAACAGAAAACTGGATTACTTTTTTGTTTGTGAGTTAACGAATCGCTATCTTACACGATTGGCTTGTTACATTCATTCGTATTAAGTAATGTAAGGAGCGACTACTCAGTGAAAAAGAATGTTAACTAATAATCGAATAATAAGGTGATAAAAATGATGTCCACAGAGAGATTGAAAATACTGCACAAACAGGAGCAGAATCAAAGGAAGTTTGTGTGTGTAATGAACGATGTGGCGAAGACGCAACAGTTATTGTATGAAGGGTACATTGATAAGGAAAAACACGAAGCTGAGCAAAAATCTGACAAATCTATTGTTATGACAAGGAGAAATATAGTTCGACAGAGAGTGTTGAAAGAATGTATGAAAAACAAGCGGGAGGATGTTGAAAGGAGCAACGCGAAGAAAATATTTGGACAATACAATGGGGAACAAGTTGAACATATAGCAAGCGGCATCGATACGTATCTGGAACAACATCACCCAAAGATAAGAAGAAGGCAGAAAGTCGAACAACTCTTCGAGGAAGGATACCGCAAAGGGGCAATTTTAGACAACAGAATGGTACACGATAAAGTGAACGAGTACTTTGAGCGTCCGCTTATCAAATTTCCCGACAAACCCGAAAGCATCGATGCAAGAAAAATAAATAAGTTCCCGGCATTAACAAGATCATTTTACACCGGTAATTTTCAAAGTTCAAAGCATTCACCAGTTGATGAAAAGCAAAAGGACCATTCGAAACATAGTGGTGATACTGCAGTCGAGGCCCCAGAGATATTGTTTGTGAAAAGAAAGGTTAGCAAGTTCTTAAACGAGGACGTGCCAGATGACGTGTCCGTTCAAAGTGAAACGCCACCTGTACTATCCCACGAAAGCAAGAGCCGAGGAATACGACCTTTAACGCTTCCCCCGATTAAAATCGGTACGGATAATTACGTTGTTCCGCCAAGAAAAAATAAGGATTGTATATCGGAGCTAATAAACAGACTTCACAAAGCAAAGAGCGACCGGGATAAAGAAAAGAAGCAGAAAAAGGAGCGTAGATCTAAACGTCTTCAACATGAAAGAGTATTTGGAGTTGGACATTCCTCGGAAATCATAGATATGTACGGATCAACCAGCAACGAGATTTTAAAGTACGAAACAGGAAAATCAATGACAAGTGAAACGGATGTGTCAGCTTGGCCTGTAAGTGACACAAAGAGTGCACTCCGCCTCCCGCGTATAAACTGATCAGTTAGGCTAACAGGCTGATACATATAGCTTTTTTAATCTATAAAATTGTATAATATTAAATTTTAAAATGTATTTATGGAACCTTTTTTGGTAAATTTTAAGTGAATTTCTATAATTTCAAACAATTAATATGTAATTTTAAATTTTAAAGTGTAATAAATAAACAGACGCGTACATGACTTTGCACAAACTTCGGGGTTAATTTTATGTATGAACTGTCTCCGTAAATAATTGTACACGGGCCAGTCTATGGTTAAGGGTTATGAACGGTGATAATTTAGCAACGATGTGTACATACCTTCATAATGACAAACTGTACTGAGGTATTAATCCGCAATGTCTGAAATAAAATAATAATAATACACATATAATAAACATACAAAACGTATTACAATAATTGTTTATCAACGAGACAATGATAGTGATAAAATGTGACATCTGTCAAATTCTGTAAACAATATTTACCAATGCGCTTTAAAAAAATTAACTCAATCAATCATGAATAAGAGTAGCGTTCAAAGACTCTGACCTTTAAAAATGTGAGACGTTTACATATTTTTCCCACAATGCAGGGTTAGCGTTTGTTATTTTTGTGGCCAATTAAGAAATGATGCTTAAAATTGAATAAGTCACATTTGGTAAAGTTTCTTCAAAATCTTGATATACATGTTTAAGTAGATTTCGCCTGTGTTAAGTTTCCTATTAGTTTTAAACTATGAGATTAAAGTAACTGTATGGAACGACATCCTACTGAATTTTAACGATGGGAATGCATACCATCATTTGGGATGGATCAAATTTGTACTGTTTATTGGTGTAAATATTGAGTTGCGCTTAACCCGGGGCTAGGCGGCGTTGGCAGTAATAAACATTTTTCATTACTGCCCATGAACAGGCTCAATCGAGCGTGTAATATTTTCATATTTGTCGTGTTCGTAGGTCTTCAAAGTTCCCTTTTCAAGTTTTCATTTATTCTAATAACATTATTTTCTATGGTTGAGTAATACATGTTTTATTTGTAATTTGCACGTTTCATGTGATTGCCAAAGTGTGTTTCACTAAAGTTATAAAGAAGGTACATCGGTTAGAGTTGATCACATAGGCATTTCATTCTTGTTTGGTATTTAGAACCTGGAGGGGCAAATGCTCATTGCGTTAGACTTTATTGGAAACTGTTCTATCCCTGGCCGTTTAAAGATAGTGACCCTAAAGGGTAAGGGCTTAGAGACATACTCTAAATATTGTTTGCGTTATTTCTATATAAAAACAAGCAAAAATGGCACTCGGTTTTATGTTTTTTTAAACGTGCCAGATTCTTGATCCACGAACTCTTTTTTTACCGACATCACACATACAATGTCTTGCTTTTCATTAAATCAATACTCTACGATGAATTATGTTAACCTTATTTTGCTGCAAACGACAGTTGATCATCACGTTGGCTGTCATACACAATATGGGGCGCGTCACGGGAAAAGGTGCCTTCATATAGTTGACGCCAGACCTTGAAATGACGTCATAAAGTTCAGTAGACGACATTAAGTATTACACATTTCGCGGTAAACATACTATTTTATTGTCAAAAAATGTAAGAAAATGACATTTTATTAATGAGAAACTAATCGATAATTGTAAGTTCTTTCCAAATATAGTAACAACTAAAATGTCAAAAATATGAGCAAAGACACATTTTCCCGTGGTGTGCCCCATACACTCAACAAAAGTTCTAATTGGTCATTGATTGTATATGTTTACAATGTATGCTAGTTTCATTTCTTCCCTACGTCAAGAGAGGTTGTGGAAAGAACCGTTTTGTCTAGAAATCAATTACATAATGTCTTTTAAATCTTTATTGATTGATCAAATATCATTTACTTACAGCCCAGGGTCAAAATTTGAACAGTCTTTAATTAAAAGGGAGGTAATTTTAAAATTGGATATTTTGAAAGGGGTTTATTTAAACAAATGTGCTATTGATTAATCATGTTTTCTGTTTTTCCTATTAATGAGGCGTGCAATTAAATTAAAACTAGGAATTAAGAGCAAATTTCTGTGTGCTTGACCTTTTTATGCAAGAAATGCATTTTTAGCAAAATTAAGGATAACTCTTGCCAAACTGTTCTAAAGTCAATTATTACAAGATTAAAGCTTAAGTTGAAGACTGATGTTGGCATATGATCATAAATAAAGAGTTAATTCAATGTCTTTCTTATAAAAATGTACGGACAAAAAGTGACCAATTAGAACTTTTGTTGAGTGTATGTGATACGGGAGAGGAAGAGATTATATTTCATAACTATCAAACTAATAGATACAGAATGTCATACACTCAAGTGGGTGTGAAGCTGTAGTATAAGAAATAGCAGGGCCAAATGGTTTTATAACACTATTTCAAAATCTTTTTATTACACTAAACACAAACTGGTTTTATTACACCAATTCAAAATAGTTGTTTTACACCAAACATGCCGTCAACAAAAACAATAATGCGATTGTAGAACAAAGAAACTTATCGAGATTCTATGTGTTCGAAGAGTTCCCAAAAACCTTTATCAGCTCTTAATCCCCAACCACCGTAAACAAAGAGGTAAGCGAGGTGGTCACCTGCATACATGTACATTGGTTAATTACCAAGCATGTAAAGCGCTGTCGAATATTTTCTTTTATTTAAGTGAAATATGCACATCAGAAATGGCGACATCCAGCAGACAAATTCTCCCCACACATCCAAAAAATAGAGAGGATAAGAGAACATGGTTATACAATGATCAGTTTTTAAAATGCGCCACAATCAATTAAAGAAAGCTAGAACCCCCTCAGAACGGTCAGCGGCAAAACAATTTGCGATTGGTGTTTAATCCAGGTTCTGAGTGCACCAGTCTCACACAAATTCTCATATGACCAAACAAATACAAGTTGTCTTGGTGAAAAAACTCCAACCCATCCATCAGCTTAAAGATGGTGCATACAAAAACACACAAACATATAAAACATAGGAAGCTTATTGCATTGCAAAGCAAAGAGGCGGGTTTTCAAAAATGTGACTAAGACCAGAGCACCTGGAGTAGAATATCATGTTTGTAATCTTTCTTATTAAATTAATTGGTACCTTTCTTTTCAAATTTACTGATGATTTTTAGGAACAAGGTTGAGAAATTAATATTGCCTTTGTTTTATTTTCTTAAGTTTTTAAATAAAATCTTCGTAAAAAAAAATTATTTTTATATTATGACATAGAAAATGACAGCGTATTCACTGTTCAAGCGTAAGAAAAACTTGTAAAATACAAGCGTAGTAAATAAGTTTGTAAATTGTCCTATTTTCCCATTAAAGATTAGGTGTAATTACGTTATATTAATATGTTATTAATTGAAGTATTACCTTGAAATATGCTTTATTGTACATCACACAAGCGCATTAACAAAACCGTTATTAACAGAAAATTAATATTATAAATAGAACTGGAACAAAAACTCTTAGATCTTATACTGCTTACGATATACAGATTTGTGTTCCTTGACATATGCTTTTATCACTATAATAAAAAGATAATAAGAAATAATAATAAATGATGATGATGATAATAATTTTATACTACTACTACTACTACTACTACTACTCCTACTACTAATACTACTACTTCTACTACTACTACTACTACTACTACTACTACTACTACTACTACTACCACCACTTCTACTACTACTACTTTTACTTCTACTACTACTACTACTACTACTACTACTACTACTACTACTACTACTACTACTACTTCTTCTTCTTCTTCTACTACTACTACTACTGCTACTACTACTACTACTACTACAACTACTACTATTACTACTACTACTACTACTACTACTACTACTACTACTACTACTACTACTACTACTACTACTACTTGTTCTTCTTCTTCTTCTAATAATAATAATAATTATTATTATAAAAATAATAATAATAAGAAGAAGAAGAAGAAGAAGAAGAACAACAACAACAACGCTAGGGGGCGCGTATCCGGTGATTTATTTGACGTCAAAGAAAAACAGACGTTGATATGCAACGCGGGACGCATACCCTATCAACATGCTCAATTTCTAAATGATCGGACAACTTTTTATTTAATTGTAAAATGTATCGAGCAAGTAAAGCCCGAATAGTTTTCTTGAGGATAATTTGTGTTCCTTAAATCCTCACTGTCTTCTGATAACGTATATCAGGGCTATCCAATCCAACCTTTTGGGGGTTGTCCCGGCTAGCTCAATTGGTTGCGTTGTTTGAATTTGTCGCCTTGTCGGAGCGGAATCGCTCGCAGATAGAAGCAATATCATTTCTAATATAATGTTTATGTTGCTAAAGCCCTAAATGTCTTCTTTTGTGTGTAGTGTTTTGTATTGCTGAAGCCACAATTTATCTTTTGGGAAATTTTGTGTTATTAAAGTCCTTACTGCCTTCTCGTCGGACGTTTTGTGCGAATTAAGCCCTTATTGTTTTTTTTGTGAGATGTTTTGTTTTACTTAAGGCATTCATGTATTCTTGCGAGATATTTTGTTTTTCTTAAGCCAATACTGTCTTATTGTGAGATGTGTTGTGTGACTTAAGCCCTTGCTGTCTTCTTGTGATATGTTTTGTGTTGCTTAAATCACCACCGTCTTCTTGCGAGATAATTTGTGTTGCATTAGCCCTTACTGTCTTTTTGTGAGATGTTTTGTGATGCTTTAGCCATTCATGTCTACTTGCGAGATGTTTTGTGTTGCTTAAATCATCACTGTCTTCTTGCGAGATGGTTTGTGTTGCTTAAGTCCTTACTGTCTTTTTGTGAGATGTTTTGTGATGCTGAAGACATTCATAACTTCTTGCGAGATGTTTTGTGTTGCCTTTGCCATTCATGTCTACTTGCGAGATGTCATGTGTTGCTTTAGCCATTACTATCTTTTTGTGAGATGTTTTGTGTTACTTAAGCTCTTACTCTCTACTTGTGGGATGTTTTGTGTTGCTTAATCCATCACTGTCTTCTTGCGAGATGTTTTGTTATGCTTAAGCCATTACTGTCTTCTTGTGAGATGTTTTGTGTTGCTTAAGTCATTATTGTCTTCTAATGAATATTAGGAGAAGCCCTAACTCCTTTTTTTGTGGTTTTTTATGTGACTTAAGCTCTTTTTGTCTTCCTCATGGATTTTTAGTGTTGCTAAAGCCCTCACTGTTTCCCCGTAAGATGGTTTGTGTTGCTTAAGCCAGGACTGTTTGTCTGTGGAAAGTTGTATGTTGCTTATACCTTAACTGTCTTCTTTGTGGAATGCTATGTATTGCATAAGTCCTGACTGTCTTCTTTCGTGATGTTATGTGTTGCTTAAGTTGTGTTACTAAGCCCTAACTGTCTCTCTGTTTAATGTTTTATGGTGTTTACGCTTATACTGTATGTCTGTGGAATGTTGTATGTTTCTTAAACCCTAACCGTCTTCTTCTCGGAATGTTTTGTATTGCTTACGTCCTACAGTTTTGTAACTGGCTTTTTGGGATATTTTATGTTGCACAAGACAAGTCTTCTTTGGGGATGTTTTGTGTTAAATAAGCCCTAACTATGTTATGTGGGATGTTTTTGTTTCACAAGCCCTAACTATATTATGTGGGATGTTTTTGTTTCACAAGCCCTAACTATGTTATGTGGGATGTTTTTGTTTCACAACATCTCTCTGTACTCTTGTAGGATTTTCTGTGGCTTAAATCCTAACTGTCTTCTTGTGAATGTTTTGTGTTGCTTAAGCTCTACCTTTCTTCATTGAGATGTTTTGTGTTGCTTAAGCTCTGTCTTCTTGTGTGATTTGTTGTGTTGTGCAAGCAGTACCTGTTTCCCTGTGTGATATTCTGTTTTGCTTAAGCAATAACTGTATCCCGTGAGTCCCTGTGAGATGTTTTGTGTCACCCAAGCTCTGACCTATTTCATTTGCGATGATTTGAGTTGCTCAAGCCGTAATTTAGGGTTTGTACAAGAATGTCTGTGGTTAAAATGGTAGTGGTGAAAAGTACTTGAATATGTATGTGCCTTTATATTTGCTGGATTATACATTGTAACCTAAAGTTAGAGAAATCTATAGCATGTATTGTTTCTGTTTTGTCAGCGTCTATACACTTAACACATTTAATATCCTTGTGATATAATTGTTATATCGGGTCCTACTTGTAATGTACGAATAATGTAAAAAGATATGAGTTTATATCCGGTGCGATTAAGCGCGATCAAGTGGGATTAGTTACATTATGTTTGTGAAAACAACACAATAGCTAAGGGCGTTTCGCATGTTGCAGTACTATTTTAGGTTGTGTTTTCGTTATGAGATTTAACCATCCACGCGTTCATGTTAAAGCAGGAAGGGTCGGTCGTAAATCGGTGAGTTTATTGCTTACATTTTGCTAAAGTAAACTTTAACTAGGTTTAAAGCAGTTATTTTCAGTTATTTCTGAATGTGTTTTTTAACTGATAGCAGCAATTGTTAATAATTGTGTCAATAATGATAACGAGATGATGGAGAAAACGTCACTTGTTCTAACGAGAAGCGTTGACGAGCTCAGGGAAATGTTTTCATACTTGATACAGTTTGCATAGACTTTATAATTCGACAAATATAGTATTTTTTTATTAAAATTTATGAAGACACTGGGGGATGAGAATAACATCTATACTATCAAAATTGTGCAGTCTTTGTTAGAAAACGTATCAATTGAATTTACGCCTGTAATAAAATAAATGTCAAATGGTCGTTAGTTCGTGACCAATGTTCTGTCATTTGAGTAAAATGGTCGAATTTCTGCTACAGAACTTTAATTAATAGATTAACATAACTTAAAGAAATAGATGACTCATTGGCTAACTATGGAGAATAAACTTTTTTGGGTACAATTGTATCGAATCTCTTTGGCGTTTTACTGACTAAATTAAAACACTAAAAGGAATAATACTAGATACTAGAAATTAAATCGCGTAATATAATGTAAATAGCGAACGCTGCGAGTCAGTAATGATTTAAACTAAACGCTTCTTTAGGTTGGCGTAACTTTTTATGCTCGCCGATTTACTATTGTACATGCAAACCTCTGGGATTGTCCTTATCGTCAAGTGTCCTCGATCTCCGCACAAAGAATATAAAATATTGTAAATGGAATATTGTAACAGTAATACCGGTAATCTGCAGTCTGATGGGATTCGTATCGTTTGAGATTCGTGTTGCGTGAGACCAAAGGGCGAGCGGGAGGTGGTTTACATGTTCAATTTTAAGTATCCACTCAATGTTTCTTCTGATTTGACATCTAGAGTTACACCAGGATGATCTGATCGACATCTTGTGGCAATTTTTGTGTCAACAATGAATATTTTCAGGTAAGGGTCTGTTAAGTTTTCCCATTGGTATCTTTTGAATCCATATAAACGTTTACGAATTATAATTAAAGTTTCGCCGTATATTTAATAAATTTAGCATGACGAATCTGCTTTCGTTTTTTTCATATTGATGTTTTCATAGTCTTTATTGGGCTACGTACAAAATTCCAGTCGCCACAAACCTCGTTTACTAACTGATTAAAGTTTTGTAAACTATAACATTATTAAAGGGTAAAAGAGTGTCCTCGTTTTGACGAAAACCACTTGACAATGTCAGTATTACATCTATATTAAATATTTAAACGTCAGTTACAGTATAATTTTACTATCATCTGTGATTGTTTTCCTGATTTATTCGTTCAAAGTTGTTTCAAAAAATAACTTTACTGGGGAAGGGAGATAGGTATATTTTGTTACCCCATTCAGCGTTTTCAGATGAACAAACTTTTTTTGTGCGTTATGAAAATATCCAGCAAGCATTATGATAGTGTACTACAATTTTTCATACTGAGAAAAGTGTACTCCCTTTTCTGTACAATTGCTATCTTTTCCGTGTAGTTATCAGTTTCAATTACCTCTGTTGATGGTAATATGCTAATTTCAAACCATTTAGAATATCAGTCATTGTGGGAGTGCTGTATATATAGGCATACTTGAATTATCATTTAATTGGGGTACTGTAGTATCATTTAATTTCGCGGGGACGAATTTTCGTGCAAAACCCATAAATACCAAATTCGCGGGTGCTTAAATTAGCGCAAATGTATAATCATGTAAAGAAACACTTTTAAATGGTTAAATTTCGCTGGGGTTAAATTTCGCGCTCATGCCTTAGCGCGAAATACTCGAAAATTAAACCCGCGCGAAATAAAATGATTTAACAGTATACAGATGGTATGTACAGTGGCTGTCCTTTGCATGGTTGGCCAGGCGCTGCATAACTTTGGTGTTATCAATTATACATTTACAAGTTTGCTAAAAATGTTGATCTCATAACCTGATGAGATAGCAAGACCCTGTTAAAATAAGAGTTGTCCTATTGTTTATGTTTCGTCATAGTGCAACAAATCTTAAAAATAATAGTCTGTACCACAACTTTGCCAATTTCATTATTTAAATTACTTATATACCGGTATCTTTTCAATATTTGATAGGTACAGAAAATGAGAAAAATAGATAACATAATTCCATTAATATATTTTAGACTGTCTCCATGTCCTAAAAATCGATAGCGGTTGTTAACCTATTTTGTGATAAAAGGTATAGTTGTTAACAAGTATCGTTGCACCGTGTATGACCTAAATAACAACGCGTGAGTTTTCAAACAGAAAGTACGACGTATATTAATTATCAGACTTAAAGGATTTACACGGAGATCGATTTAAATAGTACTTAATAATAGTGCGATAATTTATTTAACAATTAAATTGCCCGAAATATTGACCTTATCGGATATTCAGTATGTTGAATAACAACGAATTTAAATTAAAATTATACATGTAACCTTGTAGCTTAAAATACCCAGCATTGAAGAAAGAAAGTGCATAGCGATTAACATTTGAATTATCTCCGAATTAGTACAGTTATTCAACTAATACTGTTAAAATAACAAGATGCTGTTCTGCGGTAATAAATTATCAAGATAAATGATAAGTGGCAAGTTGTCACACTCAATTGGACTGGCGCTAGAAAAATGAAGGTTTTGAAGACAGAATGTAAGTATCGATAATGTTGTGTTAAAATTTATATTATAAACATGTATTTCAATTAATTAATATTGATCTAGTTTATTAAATATACCTCATACGATGGTTGCGGATTCAGATGTCTATCTGTATCCACTACCGTGACCTTTTTTTAATTCTGCTATAATTGCACTCATTTTGATACCGTGCCCTGTAAGTATTATTATCATTTCTTTATATAAAAAAAACAAAAGAAACTATTTATTGGAAAAAACATAAAATCTGTCTGCCAGTTATAATTAACTGTAGTAAAAATAGCCTGTACAGAGTGAGTCACTGATACCAGGCTTTTGTTCTATCATTGAGAAAGAAGTGAAACTTTTAAACTATTGTAGAAAGATTCTTAATAGAAAATTCAAAAAATTATGTGTTGCTTTATTTATGATATTAAAAAGAAACATTATCATAAATGGCAGATTCTGTTGCAAAGGAATAAAATTTAGGCAAAATAGAACACATAGGATAAAACGCTAAACATTTCATAATTCTCTATGAGATTAAGCTTCAGTCTTATTGTACATGCTTTCTAGCTGCTGAATGTAAACACTAGCACGTGCTTGTGTTTACAAACAGTGTTTTATCAGTTAGACACACCTCCCGGGAAAGTCAAATTCAAAGTTTTCTGTCAGACAGGTTTAAACATTTTCTGAGAGTCACCTTTATAATTAATAATTCACTTAACGTTTTAGATTAAATTTTTAAAAGGCTTACAATGTACATTTGTGAAAATTTTCAAAATATTTTTTTTCAGTATTTTTTTTTCAAATTTTGAAAAATGGGGTCCTTGATGTGTAACATGCATAAAATAATAGAAAAGCCTGCCCCAGCGCCATCTTGAGGTTTATATAGTCATGTTGCCCCTTTAAGTACTTGGCAGCTAGCTTGTAGCTACCACTACAATAATTTTTCTTCAATATTTTATTCCTTCTTTCTAAGCATAACTCTCTCTACGTGGGATGATGTGTGATGCTCTGTCTACCTCTGTTCTTCGAGTCTCGAGTTGAAAAATTCGAGTCTCGAGTTGAAAAATTCGAGTTTCGAGTTGGCAATTGTTTACGTTTCCTGCCGACACCATAATAATTAACACCAAAATCAACAATTCACAAAAAAATTTAAATGTGTGATGTGTGAATCCAATCAGAAAATTGGTTTAGAATATTCGCCATTACCCTAAACCCTAACCCGTTAATCCAAAAATGATCTATAAAGTGTTTTTAAACATTTTTTTTTCAAAGGCTTGAACTGGAGGTCAAACAAATGTTTGTTTATTCTTTCACCCTAGAACCTGGTTTAAACCCCCAGTGGCAATTTGATTTGCCACTGACCGTTCCAAGGCGGTAACCCCTCGGGTTCTCATTTTTGTTTATTGTTGGTGTCTTTTTTGAAACTGATAATTTTATTAACCATGCTCTCTCTCTCCCCATCTCTTCTTCTTGACTGTGTGGAGAGGCTGTTTTTTCTGAATGTGGCGATTCCTGATATGCATATTTCACCTTTTTTTAAATAGCAGTCACGTCATCAAGCTGACATATACAATGTTTATGCGACAGGTGTTAAGTTTTAGTTTTAGAATCCCAAAATAAAATAAGGTTTCAAATATTTAAAAAAAATTATCGAATTATTATTTTAAGTAAATCCTGCCATTTAAAAATACTCAGTCCTAGAGCTCTACCAAGGTCACTGATTTGTCTGTGTAAACATGCAAGAGCCTGTATGCTTCAAAAATCGGCCACCCAAATGTATGAGAATACTTTGGTATTTAAATCACAGATGAAGCAAAGGGCATCCTGACATATACTAGTGGACTAACAGAAAACTCATCAAATTATATGAAAAAACCACCATAGAATCATCTCCATGTCGAGTAAAAATGCTCATTTATTTGGGTCATTTAAAAGAATTTTTGTCTTGGTACTTTGGTAGAACACTCAACTGAATTGATAAGTAATTTTTAGCTCGACTATTCGAAGAATAGGGGAGCTATCCTACTCGCCCCGGTGTCGGCGTCGGCGTCGGCGTCCGTTAAACAAAATATGCACTTTGGTCCATAACTTGAAAACTACTTATGATATCAACTTGAATCTTGGAATATATATTCACCATCAAATTCTACATCATTACCAACAAGACCCATAACTCTGCTACAAATATTTTTCAAGTTATGCCCCTTTTTCACTTAAATTTTGCGTTAAATATGCACTTTGGTCCATAACTTATAAACTACTTGAGATATCAACTTGAAATTTGGAATATATATTCACCATCAAATTCTACATCATTACCAACAAGACCCATAACTCTGCTGTCAATATATTTCAAGTTATGCCCCTTTTTTCTTATATTTTGTGTTAATCAAAATATGCATTTTGCCCATAACTTTAAAACTACTTGAGATATTGCCTTGAAACTTGAAATATATTTTCACCACCAAAATCTACATCATAACCAACAAGACCCATAACCCTGCTTCCAATATTTTTCAAATTATGCCCCTTTTTCACTTACATTTAGTGTTAAGCAAAATATACACTTGGCCCTTAACTTCGTTTTGAATGGAGGGATTTCAAAATAACTTGGCACAAATGTTCACCATGACAATGCGATGTGTCGCGTTCAATACCCATGCCTGTAGGTCCAAGGTCAAGGTCACTGTTACTAAAAATAGAATTTTCTTGCAAAATCTTGTCCGCTCTAACTTAGTTATTTCTTATTGGATTTTTAAATAACTTGGTATAATTGTTCACCATATCAAGATGGTGTGTCAAGTACAAGCCCATGCCTGTAAGTCGAAGGTCAAGGTCACTGTTACTAAAAATAGAATTTTCTTGTCCAGGCTGTTACTTTGTTATGAATGGAGGGATTTCAAAATAACTTGCCACAAATGTTCACCATGACAAGGCGGTGTGTCCACACAATACCCATGCCTGTAGATCCAAGGTCAAGGTCACTGTTACTAAAAATAGCATTTCCTTGTCCAGGCTGTAACTTTGTTATAAATGGAGGGTTTTCAAAATAACTTGGCACAAATGTTCACCATGACAAGGCGGTGTGTTGCGTACATTACCCATGCCTGTAAGTCCAAGGTCAAGGTCACAGTTACTTAAATTGAATTTACTTGTTCAGGCTATAACTCTTTTATGAATGAAGGAATTTCAAAATAACTTGGCACAAATGTTCGCTATGACATTGCATTGCATTACCACCAACTTCTTCGCAGACATTTCCGTAATGTGAAGACAACAGTGCCACAAATACAAATAATTTACTTATCTTCAAGTTTATGCATATTCTTATAATTCCTCCAACATCACTGTCGTTGAAATGCTATTATTCCCATCATTTCACTTGAGTGTCTGAAAATGATGCATAGCAGGGGCATCTGTGTCCTATGGACACATTTCTAGTTTCACTTATATTTTCACTTAAGTGCACCTCATCGATAACTTTGCACAAAATACTTAAGGTATCAACTTCAAACTTCCATTATATTTTCATTTCAGTTCTTTAACATTACTGAAGTGATTGATATTTGACTAAAAGTAAATGTCTCTCATAAAAAATTACTAACATGTTTTCTAACAAATTCAGAAATATTTCATAGTTATTCCCCTATTCAGTTTAATATTTATGGTACATTAAGGAATTATTTCTGTTATTTGAAATGAATTTCTCCCTTACCATTCACTTGTTAATATTTTTCCTGATTTCACACCAATATATGGCCATAGTTGTTATTGTTTTAATCTTCAAATTCCATTTGTTTCAAATGATTCGAATAGTCGAGCATGCTGTCTCCTCTGACAGCTCTTGTTTAATGTCGATATCGACTTAAAACCTATCACATAACATCATGTGATAAAAATATCAAGTCTCCGAATAAGCTTTTATTACAATGCATTCCAAAAGAATTTCGTTAGTTCAAAGCTTTGATAAAAATTGTTAGATAAAGACAGAGATTAGATTAAGTATACATAAAACAAGACATTGTGATATAAATTAAAGATTTCGACATGAAACTCGAAGATTTCAACTCGAAACTCGATATTTTCAACTCAAAACTCGATGTTTTCAACTCGAAACTCGATATTTTCAACTCGATACTCGAAGTTTTCTACTTGAAACTCGAAGATCCCTACTCGAAACTCGAAGTTTTCTACTTGAAACTCGAAGATCCCTACTCGAAACTCGATATTGTCTACTCGAAACTCGAAGATTTAAACTCGAAACTCGATATTTTCCACTCGAAACTCGTAGTTTTCGACTTGAAACTCGAAGATCCCTACTCGAAACTCGAAGATTTCAACTCGAAACTCGATATTTACCACTCGAAACTCGAAGTTTTCTACTTGAAACTCGAAGATCCCTACTCGAAACTCGAAGAAAAGAATCCCTCAACACGCATGCATGGTTACCAGAGATTTAATAGCTTTTGAAAACCAGGGGTCATTTGGCTCCCATTGAGAACTTTTAAAAGGTCAAAATCAGATCGTCGCGAGTCACTTGTTATTTTGGGGAATTCTGCTTTGTAGAACATTGCTTGAACTTTATTTAATTCATTGTCAATTCAATTCTCTAAAGTTATATGTTCTTACTATTTCAAATACGATAGATTCCATTTCTTTTCATTTTTCTTGCAAATTATGACTAGTTATCCTAAATTCTTCTGTACTATCAGATTAACCATAAGCTCAGAATGAGGTGAATCAAATGTGGAAAAATTCAAATTACTTGCATTGTAATGTAAGAATCTTCATCTGTAGAAATCCCTGAATAACGTGTCCAGGTAGATTTGTAACAAGTGCCAATTCTTAAATAAATTGGTTAAATATCATACATTTACGAAATGCACAGATTATTTCAAAAGAGGTGTTTAACAAGTTATTCATAATTATGATCTTTTTTATGTAAATATATTTGTATGTGTTTTAATACAATTATTCATAATTGTTTTAATACAATTAGGTAGTTCTATCAGGGTTTTTAAGGAAGAGTTGAAGACGCTGGACGCTGGTCAAAAAGGGAAAACATGCGAAAAAATACAAAATTGAGAAAATTTAGATTATTTTATCCTCTCACTTGTATTAGCTAAATTGCATGGTTATACTGACTGTTCTTACATTTTTGTATGAAATACACATTTCACTTTTATGTTCATTTAATATAACATAATTATTAAAGTCATAATCAGCATTATTAGAAACAAGTTATCTTTTTAAATACCTCTGTAGGTCATTGATGAATTTTCCGTTTAATCCCTTACAAAAATATGACATTTGCTGGTTATTTCGTAAGGAGGCAACTATTGATACTTATTGTCAATCAAATGCTTCTTTAAAGAGAATTGTCAGATCCAAAGGAGAATGGGTGTTTATTAGGTTTTGATAATAATTGTTTGATCTACCTGGTAGTGTTCACCTGTTACTTAGCTGTTGTAAATACGTCTGTGATGGAATAATTTATGAAACCCAGTATCATGAATTTTTAAAAGTACGGTTAGGATTCAGTGTCTGTAACGTAGCTAGCCTATATTTAATTGCACTTCTCGGTATCGTACGTGCAAAGTTTCTAACAGAAAATAATGTAAAATGTGCAGATTTAGATAACATACATTAAACTTAAC
Organism: Corbicula japonica; assembly: GCA_038501625.1. Taxonomy (NCBI): domain Eukaryota; kingdom Metazoa; phylum Mollusca; class Bivalvia; order Venerida; family Cyrenidae; genus Corbicula; species Corbicula japonica. The sequence continues at coordinate 202,364 of JAZAYU010000113.1, forward strand.
TAAAAATTAAACAGTTGTTTACTTTTTGATAAAATTTAACACTTTTCAAGGAAAAAGGGGATTTTTTTAGGAAAATATTTCCAGGGGAAGACACCGACTATCGGCGTCAGTTTGTTAAGAAAATAAACCCCTGTCTATGGATCGAATCACCGTCACAAACATGTTAAATAAAAGGAAACCTATGAGTCGGAACGTGTACGACGCCTATAGTGTTCAATAACGAAAATAGCTTTGACTTGTTTACAGGTGACGCATACAGCTTCAACACATTCAGCAAGACAACTCAAAATATTATATATATTGTAGATCTTCACCAAGATCTTAGCCCAGTTTAATTCTTTCCCATGCACTCAAAATGTTGAAACAATAAGACTAACACAGACATTATGTCAGTTAAAAGATTTAACAAAGTTTACCACCATATGCAACTGCATTAAATATGATAAGCACATACGAACAACATTATTTCATTTCAGTGACGTCATTCCCTGGAACATAAAATGGCAGCCTCATTGACACCAACTTTGACCGACAAAGACTTTAGCAACTGGCTCAAAGGAGCTCTTGCAATTCTCTTTGCTAGACAAGGTCTCATAGACTTTGTTCAAAACGAAATCACAGACTTTCAGAACGATTTGTTGAATTACGTGTGGAAGGTGATCGGGATCCCTGCTGGTACAACATGTAACGCCTGCACGACTGCAAATTTACTGGTCTGTCCTACACCTGGCTTCTGTACCAAAGGAAGGAAATGTACAGTTCATAATCCCAAAATTTCCTACTTGAAGCCAAATCAACCGTGTCCTCATCACATGTGCACTGCACTAAGAGATGCCATACTCAACGAGCATCGGTACAGAGGACCGTCGTGGAGGAACACGGACGCAAGAGGATGGTGTACCGATGCCTACCAATTAGCAAAGTGCTTTATGCCACCCGACGGCTATGCAGATAAAGCTTCTCTTGCCGAAATAGACTTTAATGGCTTGATGGCTGTAGTCATTTACAGCAAGCGGTTTGAGAAGAAACTGTCAGTAAACTTTAGTAGCATACATAATATCTGTGAAAAGGTTTGTGAAATTTACTGTAACGTATGTATGGTAAACCTAACAAACTAAGATGAACGCGTAATGCGTTGACTAAAATTTAATAATCATGTTTGATTACATTTAATAGTTAGGACAATAAAATTATTAAAAAATAATCCCATTAAAATGGTTAGTGTAATAATTCCAGAAACGGCAATGTATAGTAAAAATTAAAGATAAATATTCTACATCAACATTCAAATAAAACAGGGCACATAAACAACACTTGTACCTCAACCATGTAATAAAACATGGCACATAAACTACACCTGTACCTCAACCATGTAATAAAACAGGGCACATAAACTACACCTGTACCTCAACCATGTAATAAAACAGGGCACATAAACTACACCTGTACCTCAACCATGTAATAAAACAGGGCACATAAACAACACTTGTACCTCAACCATGTAATAAAACAGGGCACATAAACTACACTTGTACCTCAACCATGTAATAAAACAGGGCACATAAACTACACTTGTACCTCAACCATGTAATAAAACAGGGCACATAAACTACACTTGTACCTCAACCATGTAATAAAACAGGGCACATAAACTACACTTGTACCTCAACCATGTTATAAAACAGGGCACATAAACTACACCTGTACCTCAACCATGTAATAAACTACACTTGTACCTCAACCATGTAATAAACTACACTTGTACCTCAACCATGTAATAAAACATGGCACATAAACTACACTTGTACCTCAACCATGTAATAAAACAGGGCACATAAACTACACCTGTACCTCAACCATGTAATAAACTACACTTGTACCTCGACCATGTAATAAAACAGGGCACATAAACTACACTTGTACCTCAACCATGTAATAAAACAGGGCACATAAACTACACTTGTACCTCAACCATGTAATAAACTACACTTGTACCTCAACCATGTAATAAAACATGGCACATAAACTACACTTGTACCTCAACCATGTTATAAAACAGGGCACATAAACTACACTTGTACCTCAACCATGTAATAAAACAGGGCACATAAACTACACCTGTACCTCAACCATGTAATAAAACAGGGCACATAAACTACACCTGTACCTCAACCATGTTATAAAACAGGGCACATAAACTACACTTGTACCTCAACCATGTAATAAAACAGGGCACATAAACTACACTTGTACCTCAACCATGTAATAAAACAGGGCACATAAACAACACCTGTACCTCAACCATGTTATAAAACAGGGCACATAAACTACACCTGTACCTCAACCATGTTATAAAACAGGGCACATAAACTACACTTGTACCTCAACCATGTAATAAAACAGGGCACATAAACTACACTTGTACCTCAACCATGTAATAAAACAGGGCACATAAACTACACTTGTACCTCAACCATGTAATAAAACAGGGCACATAAACTACACTTGTACCTCAACCATGTAATAAAACAGGGCACATAAACAACACCTGTACCTCAACCATGTTATAAAACAGGGCACATAAACTACACCTGTACCTCAACCATGTTATAAAACAGGGCACATAAACTACACTTGTACCTCAACCATGTAATAAAACAGGGCACATAAACTACACTTGTACCTCAACCATGTAATAAAACAGGGCACATAAACTACACCTGTACCTCAACCATGTAATAAAACAGGGCACATAAACTACACTTGTACCTCAACCATGTAATAAAACATGGCACATAAACTACACCTGTACCTCAACCATGTAATAAAACAGGGCACATAAACTACACCTGTACGTCAACCATGTAATAAAACAGGGCACATAAACTACACCTGTACCTCAACCATGTAATAAAACAGGGCATATAAACTACACTTGTACCTCAACCATGTAATAAAACATGACACATAAACTACACCTGTACCTCAACCATGTTATAAAACAGGGCACATAAACTACACTTGTACCTCAACCATGTAATAAAACAGGGCACATAAACAACACTTGTACCTCAACCATGTAATAAAACAGGGCACATAAACTACACCTGTACCTCAACCATGTAATAAAACAGGGCACATAAACTACACCTGTACCTCAACCATGTAATAAAACAGGGCACATAAACTACACTTGTACCTCAACCATGTTATAAAACAGGGCACATAAACTACACTTGTACCTCAACCATGTAATAAAACAGGGCACATAAACTACACCTGTACCTCAACCATGTAATAAAACAGGGCACATAAACTACACCTGTACCTCAACCATGTAATAAAACAGGGCACATAAACTACAGTTGTACCTCAACCATGTTATAAAACAGGGCACATAAACTACACTTGTACCTCAACCATGTAATAAAACAGGGCACATAAACTACACCTGTACCTCAACCATGTAATAAAACATGGCACATAAACTACACTTGTACCTCAACCATGTAATAAAACAGGGAACATAAACTACACTTGTACCTCAACCATGTTATAAAACAGGGCACATAAGCAACACCTGTACCTGAACCATGTAATAAAACATGGCACATAAACTACACTTGTACCTCAACCATGTAATAAAACAGGGCACATAAACTACACTTGTACCTCAACCATGTAATAAAACAGGGCACATAAACTACACCTGTACCTCAACCATGTAATAAAACAGGGCACATAAGCAACACCTGTACCTCAACCATGTAATAAAACAGGGCACATAAACTACACCTGTACCTCAACCATGTAATAAACTACACCTGTACCTCAACCATGTAATAAACTACACCTGTACCTCAACCATGTAATAAAACAGGGCACATAAACTACACTTGTACCTCAACCATGTAATAAAACATGGCACATAAACTACACTTGTACCTCAACCATGTAATAAAACAGGGCACATAAACTACACTTGTACCTCAACCATGTAATAAAACAGGGCACATAAACTACACTTGTACCTCAACCATGTAATAAAACAGGGCACATAAACTACACTTGTACCTCAACCATGTAATAAAACAGGGCACATAAACTACACCTGTACCTCAACCATGTAATAAAACAGGGCACATAAGCAACACCTGTACCTCAACCATGTAATAAAACAGGGCACATAAACTACACCTGTACCTCAACCATGTAATAAAACAGGGCACATAAACTACACCTGTACCTCAACCATGTAATAAAACAGGGCACATAAACTACACCTGTACCTCAACCATGTAATAAACTACACCTGTACCTCAACCATGTAATAAAACAGGGCACATAAACTACACTTGTACCTCAACCATGTAATAAAACAGGGCACATAAACTACACCTGTACCTCAACCATGTAATAAAACAGGGCACATAAACTACACCTGTACCTCAACCATGTAATAAACTACACCTGTACCTCAACCATGTAATAAAACAGGGCACATAAACTACACTTGTACCTCAACCATGTAATAAAACAGGGCACATAAACTACACCTGTACCTCAACCATGTAATAAAACAGGGCACATAAACTACACTTGTACCTCAACCATGTAATAAAACAGGGCACATAAACTACACTTGTACCTCAACCATGTAATAAAACAGGGCACATAAACTACACCTGTACCTCAACCATGTTATAAAACAGGGCACATAAACTACACTTGTACCTCAACCATGTAATAAAACAGGGCACATAAACTACACTTGTACCTCAACCATGTAATAAAACAGGGCACATAAACTACACCTGTACCTCAACCATGTAATAAAACAGGGCACATAAACTACACCTGTACCTCAACCATGTAATAAAACAGGGCACATAAACTACACCTGTACCTCAACCATGTAATAAAACAGGGCACATAAACTACACTTGTACCTCAACCATGTAATAAAACAGGGCACATAAACTACACCTGTACCTCAACCATGTAATAAAACAGGGCACATAAACTACACTTCTACCTCAACCATGTAATAAAACAGGGCACATAAACTACACTTGTACCTCAACCATGTAATAAAACAGGGCACATAAACTACACCTGTACCTCAACCATGTAATAAAACAGGGCACATAAACTACACCTGTACCTCAACCATGTAATAAAACAGGGCACATAAACTACACCTGTACCTCAACCATGTAATAAAACAGGGCACATAAACTACACTTGTACCTCAACCATGTAATAAAACAGGGCACATAAACTACACTTGTACCTCAACCATGTAATAAAACATGGCACATAAGCAAAACCTGTACCTCAACCATGTAATAAAACAGGGCACATAAACTACACCTGTACCTCAACCATGTAATAAAACAGGGCACATAAACTACACTTGTACCTCAACCATGTTATAAAACAGGGCACATAAACTACACTTGTACCTCAACCATGTAATAAAACATGGCACATAAACAACACTTGTACCTCAACCATGTAATAAAACAGGGCACATAAACTACACTTGTACCTCAACCATGTAATAAAACAGGGCACATAAACTACACTTGTACCACAACCATGTAATAAAACAGGGCACATAAACTACACTTGTACCTCAACCATGTAATAAAACATGGCACATAAACTACACCTGTACCTCAACCATGTAATAAAACAGGGCACATAAGCAACACCTGTACCTCAACCATGTAATAAAACAGGGCACATAAACTACACCTGTACCTCAACCATGTAATAAAACATGGCACAAAAACTACACCTGTACCTCAACCATGTAATAAAACAGGGCACATAAACTACACCTGTACCTCAACCATGTAATAAAACAGGGCACATAAACTACACCTGTACCTCAACCATGTAATAAAACAGGGCACATAAACTACACTTGTACCTTAACCATGTAATAAAACAGGGCACATAAACTACACCTGTACCTCAACCATGTAATAAACTACACCTGTACCTCAACCATGTAATAAAACAGGGCACATAAACTACACTTGTACCTCAACCATGTAATAAAACAGGGCACATAAACTACACTTGTACCTCAACCATGTAATAAAACATGGCACATAAACTACACTTGTACCTCAACCATGTAATAAAACAGGGCACATAAACTACACTTGTACCTCAACCATGTAATAAAACAGGGCACATAAACAACACGTGTACCTCAACCATGTAATAAAACATGGCACATAAACTACACTTGTACCTCAACCATGTAATAAAACAGGGCACATAAACTACACTTATTAATCAAAAATTAAATAAAACTGGTCATATATGCAACACATGTCAGGGGTACTTTATTACAGAACGGTTTATTGCAGGCTCGCATAGCTAGTCGGGAAATTCGGCATTCAGCGACACACCAACTGAGTGATAAGGACCTAGTGGTTTACATTGATGTGTTCATACAACTGTTGTCTGATCCAGTGTACCTTGTAAACGATGCTAAAGCTATGGATGCTGTCCAAAAACTGAAACAGGTATTACATGTTACTGAAAGCTATAGATGCTGTCTAAAAACTGAAACATGAAGAACATGTTACAATCGCAAAATATGTTCAAAATTCCATTGACCAAATTAATACTTAAGAATGATCTCGTGTGAAATCGTTAATTATAATGGTGAAATATCTAAATAATTAGCACGTTAGAATTAAACCATGACCTCTGTATAACACAGACATATCTAACGACCTTTTTGTGAGTTTGACGGCTATTGTACTTTTTTCCAATATTTTTTGTTGAAAATCAGTGAACAGTTAGTTTAATTTATGATAACGTTGTTAGGTGACAATTATTTGTGCGGAGTGTTAAATTTGTTTTTGATTTCTACTTTTAGCAGGATTTCATGGAGAAATACTAGTTATTGTTATATATTTCATGAAATATTCATGCAGTTTAATACCGGTGACCTACCGACAGCATAGAAATTTTCAATCAAACACAACACGTTTTCTGTGTAGGAGTTTTGTCTAAGATGATTACTTCAAATTTAATTTCGCTACAACGATTTAATCGTAATAATATTTCCAATATGTCAGGCGCCTTATCGTAAAACAGTTTCCCTGCATAAGGACAATTATGATGAACTGTAACTTCAATGGATCACACCATGTTAATCTGTGAGTAACTTGCGCTGTTGTTACATGAATGTCTTACTGAGTTTTCCATATAAATCGGCGATTCAAAATCAGTTGCCTTTTACACAGTTTGACTGATAATTGTCACCTTTTCCGATGTCAAAACATTAATCTTGTTGTAAAACAATAGTTCTTATTTGGTTACAGTTGAAGACAAACACACTGACAATACGTGCTGATGACATAACCAGCGTTCTTAATGATAGCATCAAAGCTACATTTGATGATCAGCAAAATGCATTTATACCTGAAATTCAAGAACACTTTAATGTACATAAGAAAGATTCAGTCGAAGCAATTGTCCTAAAGGTTCAAGAATTCATTGCTCAAACCGATCTCAGTGCTCTGACAGAACAGGGATTAAATGCACTGCATGCACATATCAGACAGGACGCAGATGAACTAAAGGAACAAACCTCAGACGGTAAAGATGAACTCAATTCACATATCGCGATGGGGTATTACGAAGCCGAGACAAAAACAAATCAAGGGAAAGAGGAGATAGAGGCCCTTGGAAAACAAGTGTTAGAAGAGATTAGTAGGTCTCCTGTGGCCACAACAGGGAATAATGACGACTCTTTATTAGAAGGTATGAAGGTTAAATATTTCTTAAAGCCTTTGTCTGTAATTACTGAAAATTTATTAGTTTTGTGAATTAATAAAATTTTTAGTTATTGTATTGTCCATTCAGTCAACTGCACATATTTTCATGAATGAACTTAAACTTGGAACAAAATACAAAGGTTGTTCATTGAATGATGCGAATTCAAGCGCGTGCTTTCGTTGAATTCATTAGTACCCTACAATACGAATAGTAAATAGATGAAAACGAACGCTCGATTTTGTAATCATTAACACAAGGTTACGACTTACATATTATTAGGGACCAGCATATACACAAACTTTTAAAAACGCATTTGCAATGCTATCAGGATCTACTGTGTTTGCATTAGATTCATTGAGTTGTTGAACATGGTTTTCGGCCAGCAACTGTAGTTGTTGTTGTGAACAAATGTTTTATGTCTGAGATCAGATCAACGACCAAAACCATAGGACTTACAGACACATAAGTGAAATACTGAACTTCAGATAAATATTTTGGCAGAACGTCGTTATGTCAAAATGAATGAGCCTGTGATGCATTTCCATCCCTTATTGTTTAGCTGAGCTGTTTTAGACGTAAATAAAACGGTTTAAAACGTTTCCTATTATTTTGCATGTTTAAACAAACATAAGATAGTTTGATCTGCTAATCAAGTGCTCGGATTGTTACTTACATCTTGTAAAATCATTCAACAGTTTCACACAATTTTCGGGTATAAAATATTAATAACAGTAAAGGTTGATCAACACATCAGCATCGGCATGTAAAGACATGTAGAAACAGGTACAACAGAACAACTACACTAATTGAAATGTTTCCCAATACCGTAGTATTACGTGTTTTTATCGCTACCACATAATCTCCGAATTTCAGAACGAGGCATAATCTGCTGGGTCGCGTCATTACACATTAGAAATTTTGTAGGCAGATTAAATTAAGGTCCGAAACAATGCCGAGAAATTAGACAAGTTTTACTGAATTACTCGACTCTTACAATAATTGAAAACGATCATATTGCCCTCGCTGATCTTCCTAGAAGAACTGTTTATTTGAAACTGTTTATTGGGATGTTTTCAATCCGTACCGAAGCATGAAATTATATAGCATCTAGGTACGGATGAAGTGACACAAAAACAGGATGTTTATTCTAACCAGACAACCGCAGTATACTGAATCTTGCTAACAAGAGTTGACCACATAAGTCTATCAGGTGCACCTTATCTGCCTAACAGTTTTTCTTCATAAATAAACTTGAAGTGGGGATAAGAAATGTTTGACAAGAAACGGACAAAGCAGCGTTTTTCGATGTTATTAAAAAATATTCATGGAAACACTCCACTCGATTATTGCCGTAGATTAAACATAAGCCTTTCGTTAGTTAAATTTCTTGAGTTTGATAGTTAGACAAACTTCATTAGCACAAAAAATAGACTGAGGCTCTTAAAGTCCGCCAGTTTTTGTATTCTCTTTTAACTTTAAGCCACAAACAAAAACGATCCAGTTACATTTTGCTATTAAGGCCTTACTAGATATGCCCTATCAGGATCGATCAATAGTAAATAAATATTACATGTCTGCCAGGGTGACAGTAAAATTGTCAACTTGAGGAAATACTGTCAACCGAGGCGAATTCGAAAATGGTATTTAATTGATGTAATAATGGTAATGAAACAGCAATTTAACAATAAAAGTAAACTGGTTGTCACAGTAAACTAATTATCACAGAAAAGTCATTAGTTTAACAGTCTCTTTTCTAACAGTAACAGTCACTATTAACTGAAAATTTTCTTCAATATTCCTGTTTTAGCTGCTGAAAAAAATGTTCAGTCGTCTGTTTACAACGTTAATGTAAAAATAGATATTGCGCATGCGCGAATGGTACACTATAATTTTCGAACATTCCGTAACTATGGTAGCGGGTGACAGTATTTTTCCGACAGTAAATTTTTTTTGACAGTACTTATATGTTACGGTGGCCTATGGAAGATTAACATTGTAAATGAAATTGAGGTATAATAATAAAATATATATATTAAATAAAAGATGGTAAAAAGCAAAATATTTTTTATGGTTTATAAGCCTAAATTAGATTCTACTTGGTTTCTTGTGTTCCTAAAATGAGCGCTTGTTCTAAACTAATAAACGGGATTATTTTGCATAATAAATATTTTGAATTTCTCTTTTTTTGCAAACCCCATGTGTGATTATCGATTTACGCCACAACACTTCTTGGGTCCAAATACTTAAACTTTTAAAGAAATTGTGTCAATAGTACATAATTAAACCCACAGCATTCACTATTAATATGCAAGTCGACATATGGCGCCTCGTTCTGAAATCGCTTTTCGATAAAAATCGGAAAACCCGTTCCGCGACGGAGCAATGTGAAAAGGGTTTATTCCGATGATGAAGATGTAACAACAATGAATAAAACCTATCACTATATAAGTATGCGTCTATTTTCCACGTCAATTTTTAAACTGAAAAATCTTAGCTAACATCAAATTATCGATCTTTATTAATGTGTCATGGACAGAGAGTGGCTGATTAGGAAATCAAAGACATTGAAAAGTACGAGTTTGTTGTGCATTCATGGACTCAATCCGTTCAGCTATACATTATCGCATGCAGAGAAGTAATTGATTGTCTCTACAAAGGGGACCAGGGGCCAACTAGCTTCCAAACAGTTCTTCCGCCGGATATAAATCTAGGCCGATTTTACAAGGCGTAGATGAACTAAGTCGTGTTTCTTGTAATAATCTAACGATTTAGGTGGCACTAATTTTGCACATTTCTTGCTGTAAATATTAAAAAGTAATCAAAATGTGTTCGGCCTGTATTATCGTTGTTTTTTTGTGAGCGAGACAATGTTTCAATAAAGATCAGTTATACTTTATATGCATGTATTCATAAGAAAACGAATTTTAAAAACAGCCTTTCAACGCTTTCATCGATTTGATTACAGATTGTCATGCTGTTATATTTAACTATGAAAATAGGAAACCATTTATTATTGATAAACACAGACTGTTATTTGCATGTGTGAAAGGTATGTGAAGATGGCAGTTAGATGCGAATTTGGAGATTGATTTTCAATAGACTGATGGTTTCAAATTTTAACGATTTTAACTTTTGTAGTATGTGGCTACACTGAGGCAAAGCGAGGAACATGTACCTGCCTCGGCATGTACTGGAAGATACTGCTGATAAATTTTAATCCAAAGGCGGCTTTCTAAAGTTGCATAATAAAATGGGTTTTACTTTAACATATTATATCTAAATGTTAATTTCTCAATGTTGAATGTTTATTAAGCGTACGTTTTCATCTAAATTACCAGCAAACTATTTATTTGCGTAAAGAAGCAATAGTCGAATTTAAAAAACAGTCAGGACATTGGGGGTTAACGTTTTTGTTAGAAAATTACTGACCTCCGACCGATATATTTTAAACGCTGCAGCATCGGAAATACAATGCTACAAATATACATAGTCCGCCTACATCAAACAAATATAGACATGAACATGTTATCGTTTCTTTTTCTTGACGTGTTTTACCCCTGCAAGCAAGTCGAAAACATGTAGATTTCTAAGTTTTAAGTGGCCTCCAGATGATGAGAAAAAAACATGAAATAAAAGTGACTCGATTCGGCTTGTTGATTAACCACAGAGTTGCGGCGAGACTGATCCTATTTACGGAATAAATGTAACTGATGTTAAATGTACACTGCCTAGCGGACAGTGCTTTTCTAACATTAAAGTCAAACTGAGGCACAGAATTCGAACATTTAACAAACGGTATACTCCGTCTCGAACTTAATGCATGTGTAACTAAAATAAAAAGACCTAAAGAATAGTTTTACATATTTACATATACAAGAATATCCCGTCCTTTAAAAATAAGGACAAATAGATGAGTTTTAACTTTAGACAAACTTACTTTAAAAAAAGATGTTTATTCTTGTGACAGATTCTTACAAATATTCAATCCTTTGCCTAGCGATTTTATCTCAAACAATCTAAAACTATTATTTCAATCGATACTATTATGAAATTTAAAAATAACTAAAACGACTGAGGCTTTCACTTTGGTCATACATTAAGCGTACTCAAAAAAAAACTATTTCGCCATGTCTCGCCTAAAACGTCACTGTTGTTGTTGTTTTGCTATACATTTATATAAGTATTTTGTTTTCTTTATATCATGTATTAATAGGTGAATATGAGCAGAAACGATTTTCGTTGTACGTTAACTATCAATTTTACTAACTGTTATTTGCCTGTTTAGAAATTCGTTGATGTCTATTTATGATTCTACTTTCGTCTCAAAAGCCAAAATATTTTGGTTTGTATTTTAAGAAACAAAATACATAACATTAAGTAAATTGTAATTGTTTTGAGGGAAATAAATCGATGACAAGTACTAAATATAATTATTCACCTTCAAATCAGGGACAAGGTACGTCAATATTACGTAGAAAGACGGTTAATTTACAAAAGTTTGGTGAAGCAGGTTAAATATCTACACTAAATTTGGATCTTTCAATTTCAAAAGAACATAGGGCAATTGAAGTTATGAAATTTCGTTGCCCTGGCTAATTATCTTTAAAAACCCGTCCATCATTCTTGTCGTTCGTTCATCCGTCCGTGCCTCGTCAAGAGCTATCCTCTTAATCTGTACGGTATATTAAATTATTGTGTAATACTCTAAAATTAATATAGATTCTTATATTAATAAAAATGGCTGTACCCATTAAAACTTTGAAATTCTAAGCTCCATCTTTTATATATTTGTTATACTAATGAATCTTTCATATAACATTGTAAGCTTGTGGGTGTCGGTATTGAATTCTAGCATAAACGTTTTGGGATTTTAAAATGGTCTCGATACTCCTTGCTGGCTAAGGGTGAGCTATTAGGATCGATAAATGTCCGTCGTCCGTACACATTTAGTTCGTTAACACACTAGTGGTCTCATTTTTTCTTCAATTGTCACGAAACTTGGTCAGCATGTATGTCCCAGTAATTAGTCGGGGAAGTTCGAATATGGGTCATCTGGGATCAAAAACTAGGTCACATAAACTAAAATTGAAAATATCTTGTTAAGACTCTAGCTTAGCAGAGGCTAACCCTAACATAAACAGTAACCCTTATCCCTTACCCAAAAATAGAAATATCTTGTTAAGGCTCTGGAGGCTACTGTTTCAGTCCAAATATCCTGGCAAATTGTGAAAAAAGTTGCTTGGTTGATTTCTAGCTGAATTTTTAATATGGGTCATCTGGGGTCAAAAACTAGGTTACACAGCTCAAATATGGAAACACCTTGTTAACACTCTAGATGTAACATTTTATGCCCAAAATTCCTGGACATTTGTAGAAAGGTTGTTATGAAGATTTCTAGCCCAAGTACGGAAATGGGTCATGTGAGGTCAAAAACTAGGTCACTTAGCCTAAATATGTAAAACAACTTTGTTTACACTGTAGATGTAACATTTTAGCCCAAATATCCTGAAAATATGTCAGATAGGTTGTTAAGATAATTATCATAAATATGGGTAAACCTTGTTAACAGTCCAAGGGTAACACTTTCAGCCACATATCCTGGAATTATGTCAGAGAGGTTGTTAAGATATCATAAATATGGGAAAACCTTGTTTACAGTCTAAGGGTAACATTTTCAGCCACATATCCTGGAATTATATCAGAGAGGTTGTTAAGATATCATAAATATGGGTAAACCTTGTTAACAGTGTAAGGGTAACATTTTCAGCCACATATCCTGAAAATATGTCAGAGAGGTTGTTAAGATATCATAGATATGGGTAAACCTTGTTAACAGTCTAAGGGTAACATTTTCAGCTACATATCCTGGAATCATGTCATTGTTTCAATGATTTCTATCCCAAGTTCAAATATGGGTCATGTGGGGTCATAACTAGGTCACAGAGCCGAAATATGGAAAAACCTTGTAAACACTTTAGAGGTAACATTTTCAGCCCAAATATCCTGGAAATATTTCAGAGAGGTTGTGATGAAGATTTCTAGCCCAAGTTCAAATATAATGGGTCATCTGGGGTCAAAAACTAGGTCACATAGCCCAATCATGGAAAAACCTGGTTAACACTCTAGATGTTACATTTTCAGCCCATATTTCTTTGAATTAGTCAGAAAGATTGTTTTGATGATTTCTAGTTTTAATAATGTGCTGTTTATTGAACACCTCATTTGCAATTTTATTGCAGTATTTTAACACCATGAGATGATTGATAAATGACATTTGTCTTTTTATAAGTACACAACTTGGACCTCTCTATTGTAAGGACAGTGTTTCTGTGTTTATGCGACTGCCTATTATTAGGAATGCCAAAGTTGAAGCGGAAGTCAGTTTCACCCAGCCCTAGTCTCACACTCAGTAACCAGGTCCGTAATAACTTTGTGAAAAGCAGTTGTACTCGGGTTAGCAATAACGAGCCATCATGGCCCTCTTTTTTGTTTCAAAGCTTGTGATTTGTTACTGTTCTTTCAAATCGGAGACCAGTCTCAAACATCCAGCTTGTGATTGAATAGTTGCTTTGGATCGGGTGCCAGTCTCGAAACTTTTGATTGTTTAGTGGCTTTCGATAGGATACAAATCTCGAAAATGCAGTTTTTGATTGGTAAACGTAGTCTCATTGGATGAGAGAACAGTCAAAACTCCAGCTTGAGATTGGTTAGTTGCTTAAGATTGGAGACCAGTTTCAAAATTCTAGCATATGCTTAATTCTTTTGGATCGGAGAATAACTTCGAAACATCTGATTGTAATGTATAAGTTGCTTTCAATCGTAGACCGGTCTCGAAACAGCTTGTTATTTGGTTAGTTGCTTCAAATCAGAGACAAGTCTCGAAATTCCAGATAGGGATCAGATCGCAGTCCAGTCTTGTTAAGCAAGGTTGAAAATACATCGTAAAGAAGAGTTTATATTAATAATTTGTTTTGGCATATAAGATATTTTATACACAACGTATGTTTGTGGAAACTAAACCATGTGATTGTGTCTGTGCTTCTTGAAAAAAAGTAATGTATTATTCGCTTAAGTAAACTGTCGATAATCTGCACATTTTTATTTTAATTACTCAAATAATTTTGAAAAACATTAAATGCTGCTAAACTAGTGTAGCAGCCTTGGCTTGTGTCATGCCAGAAAACTACGATTGAAGACCAGTCCGTCAATAATAAGCTTTTGATTGGTTCATATCGTCACCGTTATTTCAACGTGACCGTAGTAACGTTTGGCAAAATTGAGTGTTTGGTGCCGTTGTGTCCGTATTTTCAAGCGACTGTAAGAGCTTTACTCGTATATTTGTGTCTTGATGTTAAAATGGTTTTTTTTTCGAAACAAGTATATAGGTTTTAATGAATAAAAAGGTAAAATATTAATATTAGAATTGCCACATTTAGAAACAACAGCCTACCAATTCAGTCGAGAAGACGAAGAAGAAGAAGAAGAAGAGAGAGACAGAGAGAGAGAGAGAGAGAGACAGAGAGAGAGAGAGAGAGAGAGAGAGAGAGAGAGAGAGTGAGAGAGAGAGAGAGAGAGAGAGAGAGAGAGAGAGAGAGAGAGAGAGCATGGTTAATAAAACGATCAGTTTCATAAAAGACACCACAAACAGTGGCAAATCAAATTGCCACGAGGTTTAAATCTCACACTTGCCTCAAGAGGTTCTCATATCAACACACAAACACAAGTTGTCTTGGTGAAATCACTCAAACCCATCCATCAGCTAAACAATTTTGCATGCAAAAGCACACAAACATATAAAACATAAGACGCTTATAGCAAAATGGCGGGTTCTCAATGACCTTACCGAGACCAGAGTTCCTGGAGTAAAATCAGCAAGAACACGATGACAGGATAAAAGAAACAAATCGAGCTTCTACGTTCTTTTTAAGAAAATATATCCTCAAAAACCTTCATAAACTCTTAAACCCTGCCCGCGTCGTGCAACCAAAGAGGTAAGCATAATGATCAACTGTAGATGGGTTAATCTCCGGGCCTGTAGCGCGCTTTAAAATATCATGTTGGTAAACTTTCTTTATAAATTTACCAATGGTTTTTTATGAATAACCGGGAGAAATTAAGATTGCCTTATATCTTCTTAAGTTTATAAATTTAATCTCCATAAAAAACTGGCTGTGAAATACCTTGTTGCAATAGTGATTTTAAACTGCATCTGTATTTTTGAATTAGATCTGGGTATCGGCGATAGAACTTGCAAAATGTTTACCCTAATTCGTGATACCGATAACCTTGTTTAAGGAAGTGAAATATGCATATCAGGAATCGCCACACTCACTAAACACAGCCTCCCGACGCAGCGAAAACGAAGAGAGAAAGAGAGAGCATATCTGTTATAAGCATGTCAATTCAAATAGACGCCATAAACAATTAACGAAAAAGAGAACCCTTGGGGTTACCGCCTTAGAACGGTCAGTGGCAAAACAAATTAATTGCCACAAAGGGTTAAAACCAGGTTCTAGGGTGCACCAACCGCACACTTGCCCCAACAGGTTTTCCTATCACAAAGCAAGTACAAGTTGTCTTGGTGAAATATGTCCAACTCACCCAACAGCTTAACAATGTTGCATGCAAAAGCACGCAAACATATAAAGCACTAGAAGCTAATAGCATTGCAAAGCCAAAAGAGCGAGGACTCAATGATCTTCCCGAGACCAGAGCATCTTAAAAGTTTTTCTGTAATGCAAAGATTACGTAATCGTAAACACCGTTGCAAGCTCTTGAAAAGCGAACAAGATGTCAAATATAAACCCCGTAAGATGTTGCACGAGGAACACCGCCTTCTAAAAACGGAAAATTTACTATACCTATAAATTTACTATAACATTCGTGTGATGATCGTGGGGCACTTTGGTGTTGGTAAAACTGTTCTGACGAAGAGATTATTGGATCAGCATCAACATATCGACATTTCAACTCGAATTCCAACAGAAGGAATAGATGTACATGTTGACAAAATGACAGTAAATCGTGATGACGGTGTATGGACTCCGCAGACTTTAGGTATAAGACATTTTTTCAGCTTTTTATAATTAATAAGGTGTCCGTAATACAACCCTTGCTACATATATTAAATGGCTTCATTTAAGAAATTATAGCTCTGATTGAAACGTTCTGCAGAAATTCGGAATTGTGAAAATGTTTATCTGTACAACACTGAAATATTCGTGGATTATTGCTGTAGAATAGCAAGATAAATAATTTTGGGAAAAGCTACATCTATAAAATTCGCACTCCCCACAAAACCAAAATGCAGTAATAAAAGGAAAGAATATGTTTTTTATTAAATCTATTTCAAAAAAAGAAAACCACAAACAACGAAAATGGTAACCTTAGGGATTGCCGCCTTGGAACTGTCAGTGGCAAAGCATTATTCCGTGTGTAATTTCGCTTAAAGACAAGACAGATGATTTCTTAAAGTACAGTGAAAGTCAGCGGTTAAGGAAAAATATTATGTAATGTGTAATTCTTTGAATCGTGCACATGTCTATCGTCTTATAATTGTGAAACTTATAGTTAGTCTTGTACCAAAAATCTTAACTTATCTCTCGAGGCAACTGAGACAATGGAGATAAAATTTATTGTCTGTCAAATCATTTGCAAAGGTGGCTGCAATTTAACTGCGTGTCTTTGATTTTTAGCCGATTCCAGCATGTCCTTAGTCAGTACTGTTATCAGTAAAAAACGTTACTGATGTCATACAGTGATTTTTACGTATATCAGGGCTATCCGATCAACCTTTTTGGGGTTGTCCCGGCTATCTCAGTTGGTTGCTTCGCCAGAATTGCAGGGCTAAGCACTGCCCCCGTAACGTTCGGGTTCACTCCCAGCTAGAGGCACTATCATTTTGTTTAATATCTAGTTATTTAACCAAAATAAAATACATGTATCATGTTCTAGTTGAACTATTTTCTCGCTTGTTATGTTGCTTTTTTAACTTTGTCGAAACATTTTTCTATAATGAAATTCACATGTTTTTAGATGATACCGATAGATTAATCGTGCGAAAACGACAAATCATATCACAAAAACCAAGAACAACCACAAATGACAGCTCAGGTATGATAAAAGAGGCCATTACATTTCTATAAGATTGCTCCAGGAGCTCTGGTCTCGGTAAGATCATTGAGTACCCGCCCTTTGGCTTTGCAATGCTATTAGATTCTTATGTTTTATATGTTTATGTGCTTTTGCATGCAACATTGTTGAGCCAATAAGTGGGTTGGAGTTGTTTCACCAAGACAACTTGTATTTTTTTGTGATATGAGAACCTGTTGGGGCGAGTGTGAGGTTGGTGCACCCTAGAACCTGGTTTAAACCCCCAGTGGCAATTTGATTTGCCACTGATCGTTCCAAGGCGGTAACCCCTCGGGTTCTCATTTTTGTTAATTGTTAGTGGTGTCTCTTTTGAAACTGATCATGTTATTAACCATGCTCTCTCCCTCTCTTCTTCTTGACTGTGTGGGGAGGCTGTTTTTTCTGAATGTGGCGATTCTAGGGTGCACCAATCCTCACACTTGCCCCAACAGGTTCTCATATCACAAAACAAGTACAAGTTGTCTTGGTGAAACAACTCCAACCCTCTTATCGGCTCAACAATGTTGCATGCAAAAGCACACAAACATATGAAACACAAGAAGCGAACATGCTGTGAGATATAAACCCCGTAAGATGTTGTTTTTAAATGCCTACGTGAGTAAAATGATCCTGACAATTAAATGTTATGTAAAAGAACTTTCAATTATGGAGAGAGAAATCATTGTTTGACACCCATTTACGCGACGAGGAAATGACCGGGAAATTGAATGTCAAACACATTTTCAAATATCTCATATAGTTTACATACTGTATGTAAGTCAAAAGGACACAATATATTGTAATCAGTGTCATATTACTCGTATGGGCATTAAAAATGATTTGTGTTGTTATGCTTTTGTGAATGTATGCAAATAGAAGTTTACGGAATTTTAAGATCTAATTATTTATCTTTACTGTTCTAACGTGTCTTACCTAAATGCAAAAGATACATTAATAACATACATTGTGCAAAGTTTCATTGGACGGCAGTTTGCTCTCATTGAGATTTCCAGAATTTCCTTTTGTATTAATGAACGTGCAATGATGACTTAGACGGCCCTGAACATAACTGTTTAACATGTACCTGGGCAAACAACGCTACTCTGCTTACACAGTGACTATGAAATGTGTCAACATCACCCAGGAAACATTTGACGTCGAAAAGACGTTGGATAGACGTCGGACCTTGACGTCGGATCAACGTTGGATTTTGGTTGGAAATGAAAGTTTTTTAGACGTCATTTCCCGACGTCGGATTGATGTCGGGTTCCGACCTAAATCCAACCACATTCCGACCAGAATCCGACCGAAATCCGACCAAAAACGAACCTCTTCCCTTTTACTTTTATTACTGTCAGTGTAATAACACTTTTTGAAAAATACCATCAAGGTGTTTTATTTTAATTCATCACTAAACCTCTTTTGTAAACGTAATGTGATTTATGATTTCCGTATTATAACAATAGCCCGGTAGCGAGACTTTTTGGGACGAAACGTATTGAATGAAAACAACACCACGTGTCTTATACATGTAGTGGGCATGCATTTCAACAAGATTTAAGCAAAACTAGAATTAAACAACAAACTACGAATACGAAAAACATTACTTGCTTAAGCCTTCTTTTCTGGCAAATATAAAATATATTTTTCCCCTTCTGTGAATGTTTGGCGACTTTGTCTCTGTTCTTTGTTTCTTTGTTTCAAATGGCGCAGATTGTTTACATTTATATTCGAATGCACAGGTTTCGATAATATCCCTTCCACTGAACAGCAAACCATTCAAATTAAGAAAAAAAAATCATAATTAGGAATTATGATTTTTTTTAATTAAATTTATGTATATGTGTAGAAAATTTGGGTAAAAAGTTATTCGAAAATAATTATTCCTAGTTGGTTAAGAAGTCAAATATATCTGACCAAAACCCGACGTCTATCCGACATCATTTTCCGACGTCTAAACGACATCGCATTTTCGACGTCGGATTAACGTTGGATTTAGGTCGCCGACGTCGCGACCAAAATCCAACCTAAATCCAACCTAAATCATACGTCGTTTTGACGTCGGGTGTTTACTGCAGCATTGTCTAGCGAATCTTCATTAAACATCAAATCTCTCGTTCCTGTTCAGATATATTCTAACGCGTTATTTTCTTTGTTAAAACATTAAAAATCTTAACTTCGAAACAAATGCTTTACAGATAATGGTGAAAGTGTTCCCAAGCGAGATGCTGTTTCCCAACAAACTACCATATATGACAGATCAGAATATTTGAAACAGAAATCAAAAACCAAAGATGAAGAATCGCTTGGTAAGATCCTTTTAATTATCGTTTAAACTTCTATTTTGTCAGACGTATATACTGATTAATAATTGTATATGTCAGCAAAAAGCAATTCAATAAATGATTGCTATGCTTTTAATTTCCATTCTAGTGTATTTATATTCATGGTTACTCCTAGTTACATTCACTGATTGCCGTAAATATGAGATCTATTGAAACAAACACAGTTAAAAATTATTTGCATTTTTAGCTCGACAATTCGAAGAATATGTCGAGCTATTGTACTTACTCTGTCGTTGTCCCGCTTTGGTTAAAGTTTGCGTACAACATACTTATATCTTAAAAACTACTAAACTTGAAACTTAGCTCACTTGTCCGTCATCATATCCCGAGTGTGTATGCACAGAACCATAATTTAACTTTCGTTTTTATCAAATTATGGCTCTTTTTCGACTTGGAATTTCAGGTTAAAAATTTCGTGCGAGCTAGTGTACAAACTCATAACTTCTATATTACTTATACTACAGCTTTAAAACTTAAAACCACGTGTTCATCATCACATCCCGAGTGCGTATTCCAAGAAACATAACTCCAACTTTTATTTTGATTAAATTATGGCCCTTTTTCGACTTAGAATTTCAGGTAAAAGTTTGCGTGCAAGCTAGTGTACAAACTCACTAACTAACTTCTATACTACTTATACTTCAGCTTTCAAACTTTCTACACTTGTTCATCATCATTTCCCGAGTATGTGTGCCAAGTACCATAACTCTAACTTCTATTTTATTCAAATCATGGCCCTTTTTTGACATAGAATTTCAGGTTAAAGTTTGCGTGCAAGCTAGTTATTACTTTCATACTTCTTGTACTATAGCTTTGAAACTTAAGACACTTGTTCACCATCTTGACCCTAATTATGTTTGCCAAGAATCTTAACTCTTTCTTTGACTTTGATCAAATTATGGTCCTTTTTCGACTAAGAATTATAGGTTAAAGTATGCGTGCAAGCTAGTTACTTTTATAATTCTTGTACTATAGCATTGAAACTTAAGACACGTGTTCACCATCATGACTCTGACTATGTAATACTCTGCCAAATACCATAACTCTTTCTTTGATCTTGATCTTATTATGACCCTTTTTCGACTTAGAATTAAAGGTTAAAGTTTGCGTGAAGGCTAGTTACTTTCGTACTCCTTGTACTATAGCTTTGAAACATATAATCCTTTGTTCACCATCATGACTCTGACTATGTTTTCCAAGAACAATAACTCTTTCTTTAATGTTGATCAAATTATGGCCCTTTCTCGACATAAAATTTCAGGCTAGTGTACAAACTCATAAATTCCATACTACTTACACTACTACAGCTTTAAAACTTTGAACACTTGTTTCTTATCATATCCCGAGCGTGTTAGCTAAGAATCATAACTCTAACTTCCATATTGTTCAAACTATGGCCTACCATAACATACCGCACCTCACCATACTATGCTTTCTATAATAGACCATTCCACACCAGACCACACAACACACCGTCGGACCTCACACAACAAACCACAGTTTAAATGAAGCCCAGTTTAAAATGTGCTTAAATACGTTTGACTATTCAAATAGTCGAGAATGCAGTCGTTTCCGACTGGCTCTTTAAAATTTTATAGCGCAAAAAATATACTACTAGTATATGAAAATTGAACTTTTACGGTCAACAAACCCAACAAATACAACAACATTGCTGCCTCGGTTTGTATTAAGCCGATTCAACGTTAGTAAAAGAACTACATACTGTTAAACCCACAGAAGAAGAAAGTCAGCAAGAACCTCCAGAAACAAGTAATACAGGAAATAATACACATCCGCAAGTAGATAGCAACATGTCAACCAATAATGATGACGAGATAATTGCAGAAATATGGGTAATCATTATTTAATTATCTATTATATATTTTTATTGCGAATATAATTTACGTCCGCAGTTTTTCATATAGTCATCTACAAAAACTATGGACACATCCATATTAAAGTTCTTAAAAAAGTAAGTTTTGATGACAAAGCAGTACGCAAATTGTAATGAAATTTATTTAATTTATATAAAATATACACTGTTAACGTAATTAGAAATTCTGATTCATATTTTGATTTTTCTCTAAAAAACAAAACCGTAAAAACTCAAATACAGGAAGTTTTCCAGATGATATTAAACTAGAAAAACGTATTTTGTGTCACTATACAAACTAACTTAAAGGACAATATTGTGAATATTGTTTATTGATGTCTTCAAATGATATTTTATATTTTACAGATGTCTTCACGCGTATTAAAAACTAATTTAATGTAAACTGATGTAAACATTCAGATGTAACAAAATCAGAACAAAAATAGAAACTGATTGTTCATGTCAAAAATTTAATGTTTTTTTTATAATGCATTTCGAATTCCAATAGACATATCAGGATTATGTAATCGTTTCATGTCCCCAAGGAATCATATCAGTTGCCTTCCTTATCGATGCAAGTATTATTTTTCATTTTAAGAACACAGAACAATGTGGACTAATATGTGTATTCTTGTTATTAGAAAATGACGCAACTGCAGAGCAGAAGCGCAGCCGATGTGTCTATCTGGGACTTCGCCGGGCAACATGCTTTCTATGACACACATCAGGTTGTATATATTGTATTTTTATAAGAGGATCGCGAATCGGTTTTAATGTTAATCTTGCTTTGTACTGACCGTCCTTAAACATAAATCCTTCTGCTTGCGGAAACGTTACAACATTCACGATGTAATCTGCATAGTCTGATGTATTCCATTGTTGAATCGCACCTTATAGTTAGTATCCAAGTTCTGATTGTACGGCGTTTGGGCATTTCAAACATGGAATCACGTACCCATAAACATCCGCGCCTATCAGTAAGCCTGTAGGATATCTCAAATTAGTCGTCAGCGGTTAAAGGATGGAGTCCTCGTAAATATGGTAAATTTGGTTGCTATCTTATATACTTTATTGTTACATGGGACGGCAGCCGTCAGCACTTGCATTTTTGTAAATTTATTTTATATCTCGATGCCTCTCATGGTTATTTGTGTTTCGGAATAACGCTAAACGCAGGGTGTCTCTTCCGGTACGGCGTTGATTCAGTTCCTTTGCCTGTTTCGAGGTTATGAATGCTCCCTAAGCACCTTCTTCAAAACGAATATTTGCCATATCTGTCGTATCTGACTTCGCCGACGCGGTTTTAAGTATATCAAGACATTCTTCTCTGAAATATACTTAAAGAAATTAGGAACGCAGCTTCTTTAAACCAGAAATATATTTCATGTTAAAAGATGTTGCGTTTCTAATTTTTTCAAGTGCATATAATATAGTAAAAGAAATTAAAAACGCAACTTCGTTAATTACGAAACATTATTTGTGTTTAAAGAAGTTGCGTTTCTAATTTCTTTAAGTATATATTGATAACCTGTAATATTTTCTTATTTTGCATTTGTTGTTTATAAGGTGTTTATGTCTTGGAGAACTATCTACCTACTGGTCACCGATTTATCAAAAGAACTAACTGATATTGTAATGGAAGACGACTGTTACTTTGACAGTTTCGGCAGAAAACAGTTGACAGTATTAGGTAATAAATACACTCACAACAATGATAAGGAATACTTATTGTGACAAGTGTTGAGCAAAGAACCAGCTTGCACACCATTTGACGAATACGAGTCATACTTAATCAATTCAGATGGCGACTCTACTATCCTATATGGACACACATATGTGGGCAAGCAAGAGAGGTCACCTGTGTAGAACTGAAGGACATCCACAAACTGTTTTACGCTACAAATTGGAAGAAACTAATATATTTGCCGTCTTAACAGCTTGATTACAATACAACTGCTCGAGGATTCGAACCGTTATGTGAAATTGCATCCTATAACAAAACCTATTCCAATAAAAGTTCATGGTCGTATTTATCATTAAAGTGATATATGCATATCGGTAATTGCCAAAACAAGAAAATACAGCTCCTTTACGCAGCCAAAATACAGAGAGAAAAAGAGATCATGGGTTTAAGAAGATCGATAAAAATACTAGTAAGACACCAGTCTCACATTTGTCTCAACAGGTTCTCATATAAAGTACAACTTGTTAAAGTATAAGACTTTACAAACTGCATGATAGAACCGGATTTATTACCATTTAGTTTTGGCTTTTTTGTCTTCAAGTAATGATTTCTTTTTAAGTAAATTTCAGGTAAACCTTATATTGCAAACAACGACTTATAATGAACGTTTCTGTTTGTTCGCGAATAATTAAGACATCAGAAAACCTCAAATTCAGTTTGCGCAAAGAAGATCGATTTGGTTATAGTAAATTTAAAGTAGGAGTTTCGCTTGAATATAGATAGTCTCGTATAAAAGTGAAATATGCATATCAGGAATGGCCACATCCAGCAGACACAGCCTCCCCACACAGCCTAAAGTTAGAAGAAAATAGAACATGGTTTTACAATAATCAGTTTCAAAATGGTCGCCACAAACAATTAACGAAAGTGAGAACCCGAGGGGTTACCGCCTTGTAAAGGTCAGTGGAAAATAATTTGCCACTGGGGATTTAAACCAGGTTCTAGGATGCACCAACCTTAACCTTGCTCTAACAGGTTCTCATATCACAAAACAAGTACAAGTTGTCTTGGTGAAATAACTCCAACCTACCCATCGGCTTAACAAAGTTGCATGCAAACGCGCACACATATAAAACACAAGAAGCTAATAGCATTGCAAAGCCAAAGGGCGGGTACTCAATGATCTTACCGAGACCAAAGCTCCTGGAGTAAAATTAGCAAAAACACGATGACAGGAATAAAAGAAACAAATTGAGCTTCTAGGTTTTTTTTTTCTTTTAAGAAAAGATTTGCCCATAAACCTTCATAAACTTAAACCCCTGCCGCCGTCGTGCAACCAAAGAGGTAAGAATAATGATCAACTGTAGAAGGTTTAATCACCAGGCCTGCAGAGCGCTGTAAAAATCATGTTGGTAACCTTCGGCGATAAAACTTGCAAATGCTTTTCCTTAATTTGTGATACCGATAACCCTGTTTTGAAAGTTTTTCTGTAATGCAAAGATTACGTTCATAAGAGTCATCAATCTAGTACATCTGACTTTAGTATCATTTGAAACTGTTTATTCGGAATGTTAAAAGCATTTGAACACGACAAATTAGAAACGAATGCAGACTCGGTTTGATTAAGCATGTTCATGAAGATTTTGTCAAATTCATATTGTTGTTCTATCCTGTCTCTGGTATATCTAGTTTTGCGTTACATTTGGTATTCTTAATTTTAACAAAATATATACATGTCTAAACTAGCCATCTCCTGTTCCCGGTCATGATCGAGACTAATCGGTATTGATGGCTTCAATATCTTCCGCTGGTATTCTAATAAATAATAACAATGCCACATGGGTAAACATAAAACTACTTTACCAGTTGATTGTTTCATAAAGAGTCCCGCGATCAAGATGAAATTTAAAAACTCAATGAATTTCAACTAAATTTCACTTTATATGTGATCACTTTAATAATGCTGATTGTCGCGTCTAAATACCATTGCCCTTCCATAAAGGTTAAGGTCACACAAAAGGCTAAAATGTGAGATATGCCAAAAGTCTTAGAACCAATGCCTTACCTTAAAAGTAAAGTTCACATTGAGTTTTCAAATGTCAAATTTCCAGTTTCAGGAGCATGTCTAAGTAATGACACGTATCAAAAACTTCATATGACTTTAATCGCCTTGTGTATCTAAGGTTCCAAAGGAAATCTTCAAAAGAAAATTCAACAACTAAACTTCACACAAGTACTCGCCTGATATCACCAAGAACCATGGCCCTACCTCAAATGCCAAAGCCATACATAGGGTTCAAAGATTAAAATGTGCAAAAAAAATCCTAGTTTCCGGGACATAGCTCGGCAACTGATAATGGAACTTTAGCCAAACTGACAGTTTACAAAATATGTTTCCATTAGTGTTATTATGATTATTTTTCATTTGATCATAGTTTAAACTCATGCTCTTTGTGGGCACGATATGTTTTATTAATGTGGCTACTCCTGATATGCATATTTTACTTTTAGGTTTTATGTATTAAAAACACTTAGAATTATTCCCTTAGCACATAGTGCTCATAAATACTTAACGCCCATCAAGTATTCATTTCTACTCGGGCAAGAAGTCCCGAGCAACTCAGACACGGCGATGGACAGTTTCGGTATATCCTTGTATTAACAATAGTAACAATGCTGTTTATATCCCCTGTAATGTTTAGCACTTTCATTGCTTTAACAGAGTTTGTAGAGTTCTGGCTGAACGCGATACACGAATGCTCCAGAAAACATACAGAATCAACAAATGGAAAACAAGGATCTACAGATAAGGATGACACCGGTCCACCAGTTATTTTAGTTGGAACCTTTGCGGACAAATTAAAAGTAAATTATTGTTTTAAAAACGTCCTATATCTGTGTATTTGAATCTTTTTCCTTAATTTCCAATTGATTTCTTAAAAACTGTGTGTATGTTTTTGAAACGATATTGCATAGTTTTGGCGTTTCAGTCATATGCTTTTGCTTAGATACACTGCAACGCTGTTTTAGTCATAAAGATTCATAACTGCACTGCAATTACCTTACAACTTAGAGTCTCGTTTAATTATTTAAAATGTATATATAAATTTACATGTGATTTTATACTCGGTTACCTCTAACATTTATTTTAGTGTTCACCAAATAGAACTTTAGTGTTGATAAGGAAACCTTCATCATTATATAGCGTTTGTTTGCTCCCCGATTGAAATTCAAGGGGATATAATGACCGCGTTGTCAACCCGTCCGTCAGTATGTCCGTCCGTCCCGCATTCGTGGCAGTTTATTTGACAGACATGATCATCATAATTATAGAGAAGACGCGTCGCGCACACATTTACAGCATGATCTTGAAGCACAATCGATGTACAATGAAGAACAATTTATAGTTGGATTTTAAAATTATGGTTTTACAGAAATTTTGCCATTTTAAGACGACGTTTGGCGTGCAAAATTTGGGTCGCTAGCTTTAAGGTCAAGGTCACAGCATGACCTTGAAGAAAAATCTTGTACGGTCCACAACTGTTTTATTTATATTTATACGTGTGATTCAAAATTTATTCACTGAAATAATCAAAATAAAGATAAAACTTATCGCGCAAAATATTCCGGACGCTACATTGAAGGTCAAGGTCATAGTGAGACCTTAAAGCAAACTCATGTACAGTCCATACTTTTATTTGAAGTTGCATTTTAAAATTATTTGACAGAAGTGATCCTCATATCGAGTCGACATGTCGCTCGCAACATTCCGGTCGATACCATGAAGGTCAAGGTAACAGCATGATTCTGAAGCAAAATTGTATCTGGTACTCACTTTGTTTTTTGTTGTTCGATAAAAACAAAACACAGAAATAATGGCCAAATCGAGACAACGTGTAGCATGCTTCATTTGGTCGCTACCTTTAAGGTCAAAGTCACAGCATGACCTTTAAGCAAAATTATGTCATGTCCATTACTTTCTTATTTATAATTGGATTTTAAAATAATTTCAAAGACATTATCACCATATCAAGAAGACCTGTCTCGCGCAACATTTTGATGTCTACCTTGAAGATCAAAGTCACAGTGTCATCTCAAAGCAAAGTCATGTCCGGCCAATAACTTTGTTATTTGCATTTTAAATTTATTTGTACAGAAATGATCGTTATGCTCCCTGAATAACAATTTCACAAAATTCTCCTTCATGATTATACGACAAACCGTTTTTGTGACAAAATACCCATTCGGTGAGCATCAACCGTCTTTGAGGTACTCGTGTTGAATTAGCTTAAAGCGCTGTCAACAAGACTGTGAGTGCTGTGATCACCTTAAGCCGCTAAACATGGAATGTCAGTTATCAGAATATATTTTACTGGAGGTTCCATATTCGCCGTCATATGCACATAGTCGTATGGGATGGTTCAAATTATGAACTAACTGTAACTGTTAAGTTGTGCAGATAATTTGAGTTGATCTCGTCCACAGACTTGTTTAGGCAGTTAAAGGTTTTTCCGTCAGGCTCAATCAAACAGAGCTTGAAATACTTTCATTTTATTGTGTTCGTTCACTTTCGAACTTCGCAAAGTCATCTATTTTGAAAAGGTCAATAATATTTAGTAGTTTATGCAAAACAGGTCTCGAATTACCTCAATGAACATTTACATTGAATAAAGTTTGTATCAATTTAATATCAATTCTATTTTCCCCCTTCATGTATAATTATGTTCTTCTTCATCCTAATCCGTTTGTTCTTCTTCCTATTCTTATTTCTCCTTTTCTTCTAATGTCTTCTAATATGACGGAGCGTGATCGCTCCAAGGTAGAGACAATATCATTTGATAAGTTCTGTTATCAGTAAAATAACCCGTTACCATGTCATGCAGTGATAATAACGTATATCAGGGCTATCCGATCAACTTTTTGGGGGTTGTGCCTGTTAGCTCTATTGGTTGCATCGTCGGAATTGCACGGCTAGGTGCTGTTGCCGTGACGGTGCGGGTTCGCTCCCATGTAGAGGCATTATCATTTATTATAACCAAAACTTTGTCCGGAAAAGATCTGAAAAACTACTAGGCGAAATTGACTGAAACTTGGAATATTATAAGATGACATTGTAAAGTGGTGCAACTTACCTGTTGGGGGCAAGTTTTAGATTGGTGCATCCTGAAACAAGTCTCCTTTTGAAAGGGAGATATCTGTTTTCGACATGCGCGAGAACAACTTTTATAATTTCTAGTTGAGTCTAGATAATCAAGTTTCCTCTATAATTTCACCTATGTAAAGTCTGGTTCTCTTTATCTCAACAGGCGATGAACAAATCAACATTTCTTATTATTAATATGTCACCATTACTGTTATCCTCTGCTCCTGTTGGTGTCAGAAAAGCCTTAATAATTGAAAATCTTCCAAGGCGGTAACCCGTGAGGTTCACAGTTTTGTTAATTTTTTTGCTGTCTGTTTTGAAATAAGTCATTTTATAAACTAAACCAAAGTCATTTTATAAACCACAAATGGCATGTTCTCTCTTCCTCTCTTCTGAGCTGTGTGGGGAGGCCGTGTCTTTTGAATGTGGCAATTCCTGATGTGTGTACTTTACTTTTTTCTGTCTAAAAGCCCAATTAAAAACATTGAGTCAGACTTACTTTAAATAGTTTGTTTTCAGTGTATGTAGATTCAAGTTAAACGCTATATTTCTATACGGTTTCCGGGAGCTAAATATTATACCATAACTATAGTACTTGTCTTTTTCGTATCTTTTGTTATCAGAGTTTGTTTGTTTGTTTTTTTTTAAACATTTCTCTCTTCTTAAATATTCTGCTAAATGTTTAACAAAGTCATACGTCCGGATGAATGTTCAAACAATTTGTGGCTCAAGCGGTAGACATACTATCTTGTATTATATATGAATACTTATGTTTGGGTCGAATAAATCGTGTTTAAATGCTTTTAGGATGAAACTGATGCTGCTGATCGTTTAACAAAGTTAGAAAAAATGTTAAACATCAGCACAGCCTCCCAAGTGGTAGGAAGACATTTCATTGACAATACATCGGAGACCGGAGTTCGGAGTTCTACATCGGAGACCGGGGGCTTCGTGAAGCTCAGGAATAACATTTTTGATACGGCGAGCAAACAAAAATATTGGGGTGAGAGTAAACCGGCAAGATGGATACAAGCGGAAGATGAACTGTACGGACAAAAAAAAGAAGGTGTAAAGGTAAATACAGAAAACGTATAAGTTTTTTGGTTATTAATAGGTTATGCGCTCTGTAAGTGTGGTTACGAAAGCTTGTGATATAATAACAAAGTCGTTTTATTTTACTTTCGAAAAATCGTTGACATTTATATAATTCCATAACGGTCTTTAATTGTTGAACTACAGTTCAATTTAGAAGTTGATCGGAAACAACAGCTACGAAATACATGGCTAAGTTAGTCTTATTTATAAAATAGTTAATTAAGTAAGCAGTCGTCATAATACAGTTCAGCATTAGAACTAAACTGATGTATTACGTGGTGGACTTTTAGACCCAAAAAACCAAACATATTTCGAGAGAACTTGTTTTCTTACACTTAGACTACAGGTAGATAATTATGTATGTATGCCTTTTACAGTTTTATAATAATGATAAATCCAATAATTACTTTTTATCAGTATAGTTGTATCGGTAATGCTGGTGATAAAAACATAAAAAAACGACAATCTTAATGATAAACGACGTTTTAATGTTAAATGATAAAATACATACTTAGAATAACGTAACCAATATCCAAACAAAGTAGTACTGAACTCAACTCGGGGCTAGGCGGCATGGGCAGTAATATGCATTTCCATTACTGACCATTATTTCATAGATTTGCCGAAAAGAGCAGACAATACGGATACTTATAAAATATCTGTGGCAAAAAAGTTACGATGTAACGAATGCAATCAAAACGATATCAGAATTCTGTTGTTATTTACTTTTTATTGACACTCATCTTACACTGAAATGTAAGTTCTTTATTGAAACTGTTTCCTTTTTCATACTTAGGTTTTATCTGCCGCGGGAGAGATTACAATTTCTATGCAAACCGCCTACAAATTGTTGAAAATGTGCACCATATTTTGTCTTGTGGGCGTACACGTATGTTTTGCCAACAGTTTCCGCGACAAAACTCATCGTTATTTGCTGTGTCAATTTCGCTCTTCCAACAGCGATTCCAAATTGCCGTAGTATCACACATCGTTCGAAATATTTTGATAAAAATTAAGTGTCAATATTAACAAGACCCTGTTGGACAGGTCAGCAATCTCGGCTATTCGAAAAGTCGGAATTCAAGCAAGCATATATAGTAAAGAATATTTTATATGGGGCATCATTTCAATATGTGAAGGGGTCAGTGTCAAGGTCACTGTTACTAAAAATAGAAAAATGATTTCCGGATGATAACTCCTGAAAGGTATCAACTATTTAAAAAAATTTTGGTACACAGGTGTAACATCACAAGTTACAAGTCAAGTTCGAATGTGGGGCTGATGGGGTCAATGTCAAGGTCAGTATTACTATAAATAGCAAAAAGGGTTTCCGGATGATAACTAATGAAACACTTCACAGATTAAATCCTTTTTTGGTAAATAGATGTAACATCAGAAGATACAGATCGAGTTCGACTTTGGGGCCTGTAGGGTCAATGTCAAGGTCACTGATACTTCAAATAAAAAAATTGTTTCTGGACGATAACTCATGAAATACTTCATAGATTTAATTATTTTGTGGGACACAGGTGTAACATAACAAGATACAGGTTAGGTTTGACTTTGGGGCCTGTGGGTTCAAGGTCAAGGTCACTGTTATATAAACTTTAAAACGTAATTTCCACTCAGTAACTATAGCTTGGAATGAGATTCTTAAATTAAATTTGGTGTATTGGTGGTTTTTGTGAAGATGACTTTTGGGATTCAAAGTAAGGCCTGTGGGGTCAAGGTCACTGTTACTAAAATAGAAAAATATATGCTCAATAACTTTGGTTCGGAATAAGATATTTTGATGAAAATTGCTATATAGATAGTGTCTGTGAAGACGAAACTTGGTATTGAAATTGAGCCTGATGGGGTCAAGGTCACTGTTCACTGTTGCTAAAAATAGAAAAAAATGGTTTCTGGATGATTTCTCATGAAAAACTTCACATACATAAACAATTTTTTGGCACACAGTTGTTTGATAAAAGTTAAGTAAAGGTCACTGTTATTGACATATTCAAACCGTTTATGCTTAATAAATTTAGAAGGAATGAGATATTGCGATGAAACTTGCTGTATATATGGCTACTGTGAAGACGACACTTTGGATTGAAGGTGGGGCACATTATGCAATTGATTCGAAGCATTCCCAGTTCAAGTGTCAAGCACACATGTGGGGATATTTAATCACTTTCAGTGATAATTCTAGTTTTGTTGATTTAAAAACAAAAAACGACATGAAAAGGTAAAAAATTATTTGGGGAATGGGTGCGCGGGTATACCCTCACAAACTAGTTTGTGAGTCGACGTTTTAAAATAAAAATAAGAAAACTGAAACAAATATTTAGAGGCGAGAGCACCTGTTCCCTTATTCTCTCTGTATACTCGACCCCCTCCCCCATTCTCACAACAATATTATTCTTTGAGTTTTTGAAAACAATGAATTTTCTTTTTTCGCGGGAAGAGAGGGGGAACCGCACCACACACCTATGAATGAGTAATGAATAAAAATATTTATTATTGTTTTGTTATAGCAGATCCAGTAAATCGGGGATTCGGCTATTTACTCATTTTAAATATTTATTAGATATTGACGATAGAAGAAATTAAACAGATCCTGAAGGAAATTATTAAAGACGACGATGAATTGGAGTTGTATTTGGAATTTCATCACGAATGCGGAAACCTCATACATTTCAAGTAAGTTAAAATTTGTATTAATTCAAAAAATGTTAAATTAGACGGGTCACCAACTATTGCTGATATTAATTTTAATTTCCGTTATTTTTTACATTTTTTTCTTAGGATATATAGGATTTTCGGTTCCTAACAGACAGAAATACTTTTCCTATATGCAAGAATACACAATTACAAGGTCGTAACATTCACGTATGAAGTCGTACCATCCGTATCCACCTAAAAGGATATTTGAAGTATGCCTATACACTGCCATCAACAATGATTGACATGGTTTGAATTAGCATCTTGTCAAGGGTTGTAATCGTTGCTCCTTGGATGGGCGGCGTTGACAGTAATATTGATGTTCTCAGTTGCCTATGAAGAGGAAAATCGAGCCTTCAGTATTTCGATTGTGTGGTGTGTCACAATGAAACTTTTTATGTATTTGTATTTTCACAGGGCTGCAATAATTTCATTTTGATTTTGCTCATAAAATATCTTTCATTGCAGTTTTAAAACCCTTCAGCAACAAGGGGTGCAAATTAGGGATGCCACTGCTTGTGTATAAATCGAGGAACCATTTTTAATATCAATATTATAAGACTCGATTATTTCTTGAAAAGGCCGTATAGTATCTAAAGAACTTTCTGCAAAAAGCTCTTAATTCATTATGATCGATAAAGGTTTTATGTTCTCTTGCCAACGTTTTGTAAACAAAACTCGTGATCTTGTCTCTTACCATATTGTTTGGAACATACGTGTTCAAGGTGAAAAAGGGAAAATCGTAAGTTGACTAAGAGGAACTAAACTTATTTGTTTAAAGCTTATTAACAACGTCTCTTTAATTGTAGACTTAGATATTTGCCAGTGGTTCCAGAACACTTTGACATAACTAACTGCATGTACTTTTTTGTTCTTATTATGGCTGTGAAACAACATTTGATTCTATTAAAAACTCAGGTCACGTTTAAAATTTCACCTTGTTGCTCACCTGTTTTTTGGTGCTATGAAAGAGACTTATGCTATAAAATATGTATATCGATAACCAAGAAGAGATTACAGAGAGTAAATACTTTTAACGTATTTTAATTTAAAGAATATTTAATATTTCTTTTTTTCATAACATATTACAGAAACGAAAAGACGTTGAACAAAACGATCGTACTCGATCCGAAATGGTTGATTGACGCTTTCAAAAGCTTAAATCCTCAACGTCTAATGTTCTCTACCGGATCGCATGAAATCATGGCTAAATGGAATGATTTTGAGAAATATGGAAGTCTTCCAAAGTCCCTTATCGGTAAGTATGTGTGACTGGTTGTCATGTTATTAACAAAGTATTCGTGCATCGTTCAGTTACACCACTATATGTACATAATTATAGAAATGACAAATATGCATAACAGAAATTATCACAGTCAGAAAACACAGCATTTTCTTACAGGCAAGCATTATAGAAAAAAGAAAGCACATTTCAGTTTAAAACAACGCTTACGAACATGACAATCTGACAGATTACAACCTTGGAACAGTCAGTGGCGAAACAATTTGCCACTGGTAGGTTCAATCTGGTTCCACGGACTTTACTCCGACAGCAACACTCATATGAACAAACAGGTACAATAAACTCCAACTCACCCATTAACTCGAAAGAGTTGCATGATAAAACGCTCAAATATATCTAACATACCAGTCATGCAAAAGAGAAGGTAATTTCACTCCTAGGCTTTGAGAGAGAAACTGTTACTGAGTTTTGAGCATTAGATATCAAACTTAGTGTGTTTGGATGTGTTTTTATAAAAAAATTATACATGTATATATATATGCTTTTATTATGTGTTTTGTTTTTTGTCTTTAGGTTTATTTGTTGGTTGCCTATCTCATCTTATGTATTTTGTGCAGCGAGCATGATTCTTTTCGCAGAAACTTTAAAGGTCTGCCATTTGAACTGAACTATAATTATCAATTTATTAATTAAAGATCCAACAGTAGTCATTGTTAGACTATAAGAAAGCATGTGTATATAAAACTTCTTAATAGGCCGTAGTACTATGCTAATAGATTTGAATGCCTTAACATTT
Source organism: Corbicula japonica (assembly GCA_038501625.1). NCBI lineage: Eukaryota > Metazoa > Mollusca > Bivalvia > Venerida > Cyrenidae > Corbicula > Corbicula japonica. The sequence goes on from JAZAYU010000113.1 coordinate 237,189, forward strand.
CTATATTGAGACTTTGTATGGAAAATCCTGATTGCATAGAAACCGCTCTAATCAAAGAAGCATTGTTTTGTGCTAAGCTTGTGTCGGAAGGTTTGTTTCTACATATAATATTATATGAGAAAATGCATGCGTGCATCGGCAACAAATGTATGTTTATCGTTTTTCAGTGTTTACACTCTGTTTGCTTGAACCTCCAGTTTTCTAATATATTGATCTTTTCAGACGAATTTTGGGGAGACAAATTTGTGTCGCAAGAAACTTTAGAACACGAAGGCCTAAACGACGATAATAAAGAATTTTCGAAATACTCGGATATCATTCTCGACTACCTTGTAAAGTTAGGATTGCTTGCTGAATGTAAACCTCCCGATGCCAATATAAAAGAAGTAAATAATATTTCGATTATAACATAGCTGATATCCGTGATTGATTTTGTGTAACTATTTTACTGTTTATTAAGTTTAATAAGTCCCAGAAAAAGATTTTGATATTATGCACGTATAAACAATTATCAAACTATTGACAGTTATGAGATCATTAAAACAGCAAATGATCGTTTGATCTCATGCATAATTGTCTATTAACCAGTATTTGTTTGTTCGTAGAGAGAATATGTATGAAAAATTAGCCAGCAATTATTCGCTTCATTGCAAGTAGAATGAGTAATGCTATGAGCATTTCATCGCAGATGTTATACGTATTAACAAGCCATCAACATTTCGTTAGATATACTCAATTGATGAAAACGAGTACATCTAGAAATAATGTTAGGGTTACAAATCAAACCAGATATCTACTTTGTTTAAAATGAGGTATAAGAACATTGAAACGATTAGGTAACGAATAGAGTTGCGGCCGGAAAAAAACTTCCCATATATATATATATATATATATATATATATATATATATATATATATATATATATATATATATATATATATATATATAGGCATATAGTCAGTACTATTATCAGTGAAACATTCGTTACCATTGTCATGCAGTGATGATAGCGTTTATCAGGTTTAGCCGATCAACCTTTTTTCCGGTTGTCCCGGCTAACCCAGTCGGTAGCGTTGTCGGAATTTCATGGCTCGGCGATGTGGCCGTGACGGTACGGCTGTGCTCTCCAGTAGAGGCAATACAATTTGAAATTCACAGCAGAGCTATTTCTGCAGTGTGGCGGTCGTTAAACGTCTCCTCGTACATAAAGTCATTACTATTATCAGTATCCACATGTTTTTGTATATCCTTTTTTTCAGAAATTCTTTATTGCACCAAGCTTTTTAAAAGAAACAGTACCAGAAGAGTTATTGATACCTGCGTATGATGAAACAACTACCAGCAAATTGTGTTTTACAGCGAAGTCCGGATTTCTACCAAGTGCTGTCTTTAACAAGTTGTTGGCGTCTTGCATCGCCAAGTATTCGTTAGTGTACGATGATGCAACTTCTAGATATCTATTATTTTGTGGATGTGGAAAATTTCGCATCGTAAACGAAAACCTTGATCCGGGTTATACTTTGTTTGTTTTCTTTCGGAAAAACGAGATCCAAATCTGGTTATCGGTAAAGGATTACAAACCAGATGATGACAAAAGTATTCGTGAAGTATGCACAGAGTTAAAGATATTCGTCGAAAAAATTATCAAGCCAATAGATGTGGAACTTAATCTGAAATGTCCACAAACAAGTGTAATACTCAATGATGAATTCAGGTTAGAGCTGAGTGACAGAACGACAGAACAGACAAAAGAGATTCCAAGTATTATAACAGTAATACCTTCCCAGTGGAAAAAGTTCTGGTTAAGTAAGTATGTCCATTTTACTCGCAGTAAATCGCAAACGTGTCGAAACTTTTATTTAATGCCTCTAATTTTTAAATGCATGTGGGAGTTTATTTGTAGTCTCATGGTTAATTTTATAGTATGTTTAAAGTTTGAATAGTATACTCCGATTCCACGTGGAGAAATTAAAATAATATTATCTGTATCGTTAGGACAATGACTAAGTGTATGAATCTTACCCAGGTTTACATTTGTTTAGGTACGAATCAAACTGATAATTCAAGTGACAATAAACCAGAAATAGAAAAGGGGTTTAAAAAGGATTGCAAATACAACGGTAGACTGATAAAGTTATCAGACGATGAAAAGAACACCATAGCTAATAGTTGCGGAGGAAATACGGCTTTCCAAGGTAAATTTATCTCGTTAGGACAAACCCTTTCTTTTATTTCAGGGACCTCAAACCGTTTCGTATTTATTATTTATTATTAATCACGTTTCTTATAGAATAAAAATAATCTAAAAATACCGTTTTTATTATTCATTGATCACCGTCATATACAAATAACGATTTTTTTATCAACTTAAAGATTTTTTACTTGTTTAAAACAAGAAATGATATTGTAGTTAACTGTTAGCTTTGAGTGCCTCTCTAAGTTTTTAAAGCATATTTTACATTTCAAACACCCCACAATCAGCCTTTGAAAGGAACCAATTACTACAGTAAATTGAAGAAACTACAGATTCAAAAATGACTTCCGAACTGATGTATATGCTAATGATGTAATGAATGTGACTTACGTAAGTCAACGTAGATACTGTAACGTAGGGTCGGTTGTAATCCGGTTGGAAGCAAAGAAGCCACGAGACGTTTTCAACAATTTATTAGCGACAACCCAAGGTTCATTTGTAACTTTCAGAATCAGTCTCCCTTTTTAACACAAAATAAAATTCAATCCAGTTTATATAGTATTTTTGAAGGTCGATCGACATTTCAGCTGCCTCCACACATGTTGCTGATGCGAAACTTTGTTAGTAGAAAGTGCCAATCATGATACTAAATTTGTGTCATTATTTACGTGCACTGGAGTGCAATCAGACAATATATCTCTAAGAATTTAATACAATTTACTAATTAGTGCCAGATTGAAAGATCAGCTTGTTTTTGTTTATTTAAAAGTCCCTGCTTTTGTCACATTCTACAATAACATCATGTATTTTAACTGAAAGCTTGCTAACTTTTATGCAGCTAGAATATCCTCCGACCAATTTCAAATATTAAAGTGAACTTAAATTAATATAAAATAATTAATACAATATAATTAAATAATATTGCAACATAGTGTCCATGCATGATAATAAACATAGGCTACTATGTTACACTCCTCCCATACTTAAAAGATTAAATGTTGCATTTAATCTAAAACGAAATCAACTTATCAAATAATTAAAATTAATCATAATTAAAACAAAAGCATCAACATAATCATGCACAATTATAACACAAACAAAAAACAAACAATTATTATGAAAACACTAAAATATATGAAATGTCCACATGTAAATATATATTGTATTAAAGTAAGTGTCAATATGCTTATGTCCATCACTCCTCCGAATTCGATCGATCCATCGTTGATTCCAAACGTGGCCCCTCAATAACGATCTTCCACCTCATCCAATCAAATAATGTTGATAACATATGAAAACACGCACATCCACTTTTTGACTTTACTCACACTATATATATACGCAATATTAATATTATACACTATTTCTTCTTCAGTAGTAGTAGTAGTAGTAGTAGTAGTAGTAGTAGTAGTAGTAGTAGTAGTAGTAGTAGTAGTAGTAGTAGTATTTTATTATTCGATGGTACCTAGTTGTTGCAGTCTGGCTATATCCGGTATTAAATTTAGTCGTTCTTCTCTCATTTGTTTAATTAGTTCCTGTTGTTCATTGATTATTTGTTGTTGATTTTCTATTAATTGAATTAGTTGTTGGATTGTTCTTTGTTGGTCTTCTATTATTCCTTGGTTGTATTTTTCTGAAGAATAGATACAATAAAATGTTTGTTTAAAGATGAATAGTTACAATGGCATAGGGCCACCCAGGAAGGTTTGAGACCCTCGCCAGGATGATGCCCCACGCCTCATGCTGCGTCCTCGTGCACGTCGACTTGCATGTCTCTGTTTCGCTCTGCTATCCTCTGCAGGGCCTCCCTTAACGCTTGCCCTCGCCCCATGGCAGTTCGATTTACGGCTGGACATTATTTTTTCATTATTATTCTTACTTTACTTTTAGTTTTATGGAAGATTCAAGCACTTAAACTTGAAGGATGCCCAATAAAACTCGCAATCAGAAGTATCGGAGATCTGAAAAACCCAGACAAGGAGAAGTATGTCCGGCGGGTAAGATCTTTTTTGTATTGTTTATTTATTAATGTGGTGCAAAATTTCACAGATAACGATTTCTGCACACAATCGACGGCATTTAAATTATCCGTTCTGTTTTGAATTCTTTCTTGTCGTTATTAGAAATATCGTCCAGATAATAACACTCCCAACACAATGACGGTCATATTCGAGGACATTTACATGATCAAATCTATCTCCTAGTCGTCGCAAAACACGAACCCTTACATAATCTCCAGAAGAGATTGAATTTAGACTAATCGGTAAAAACGATCCTGATTCATCGCTTTCTTGTCCAGCGGCCGTACTGACGTACCCAATTTTAAATAGTGACGTGGCGACGTGTTGTTAGACGAACACCTTTGTAAGGACGTCGAGCACGTAGCCGAGCAGCTCTCAGCCGGTTTCGAGCGGTACAAATGGACATTAATTTCCCCGTGGCTTTTCTTAGACGTTGAACGAGCTTTGAAGCGGTTGTAAAGCGCTAAGTAGTGATGACATCACAAAGAAGCGATCTTGGTAAGGCGTTGGTTTTAACGGCCTCAATGAACGAGGCCGGTGGATGACGCTGCCAGTTTATAATTATCGCGCTTGCATACGATATTGTTAGCTCACAGCAGTAAAAACGACATGCTTCGTCATCAGCATGTTAACCAGTTTCTGGAAGTTTTTAAGCGATATTTCTGTCATTAATGGGTACGTCAGGACGGCGACTCATGCTTGTTACCTGCAAAATTTACTCCAGATAAGTTCATGATGGCCAATTATCGTTTAATGTAAAACGAAATTTTCGAAAAAAACGTGTCGGTTTTACTATTTCATCATACATTCTCGGTTTTTATTAATTCGCGGGTTAAGCGATTCACGAATATAACGGAAGTAAAAGTAACGCAAATAATACCTGTTCTATATAAAGCTACCGTATTAAATATATTGCTTGTACAGTTTTAAACGATCAATATGAAAGTAGATATATTCTTTTCAAGGAGAATCATTGTAGATCCAGATCTTATTGCATAGATGAGCAAGCTTATCTGGATCTTCACAGGTCACCCATGTGATAAAAGGGGTGTATATAAAGTGAATTATTTTTTCAATAAAATTTATATAATATTATGTTGCTCATTTTTTCCATTGCATAACTTGTTAAGTTAGAACATTTCAGTAACCTTGATTGTAGTATTAAACACGAACTTTTTTTACTATTTCAGAAAATAAAAGCTTCCAGTTTCCGTCATCCATTCATTTTGCCGATATATTCTATTTTTGAATGGAAACATCGGTAAGTATCAAAACTGAACATTATTTTTCAGACTTCGTATTTATAAATCTAAAATAAACAAAGCGCCGCTGCTGTCGAAACTAAGTATCAGAAAATAGTATGAAAACTAAATGGATCAATGTTGAAATGCCAAAAGTAAACGCCCTTAACAGCTGATTTCCTTGTTGTCAATGGCAGACTATAGAAACCTGATTTAAATCACATAATATAGAATTCGTAATGTCACAGATACAGTACTGTGAACGTTTAATGTTACAAAATTTGCGTCTATCGTGCGTCCGTCAATTGTGTATCATGCGTCTGTCTAACGTGCATCGTGCGTCTGTCTAACGTGTCAACCATTCATCTTATATTTTGATAGCATTTTCAGTTTTTTAGAAATCTCTTACACAATTTATATGAATTGGCAGTATCGTGTATCGTGCGTCTTGGGTGTATAGTGCGTTCGTCTATCGCGTATCGTGCGTCCGTCTATCGTGTATCGTGCGTTCGTATATCGTGTATCGTGCGTTTCGTTGTAACCTTAAACGTTCGCAGTACTGTATCGAATTCCTTCGGAAATATATTTCGCTCAAACGTCGTGTACACACATTACCGAGCCTTAAGACTTTTAACTCAACACATTACAAACTAAGAGTCAGTGTTGAGCCAAAACAATACATAATGAGAACTTATATCGGTTGCCTCAAATGTTTGTTCATCGTGTACTGTCCATTTGCTTATTATTTTCTTCAGCTACTTTGTTATATATTTGCATGATTATCCAAGCCGATACAATGGTTTGTTGATGTGAATTCACGATCAATGAACGTTTTTTTAGAGAAACTATATGGGCGGTTTTGATGTATGGCACGCTGCTTTATGTCAAACATACCCTCAGTGGCTAATAACGTTTATAACTTTTTATTAAATCGGTATTATCCAAGTTTGATGTTGATATTTGTTTGACATTAGTTATCCGATATTTTCAAACAGTAACTCATTTTATTTCGACTTACTTACTTATTTAACTTGTCCGCGCTCTTCTTACATCTTTAAGGTTTGATAAAGCTGTTATCAGAATGTGTAAATAAAGTTTCCCTGCCATGTTTTGCTAGTAATTCAAGCGTTTTCAAGATAGTTATTATTAAAACTAAGTCATTCTCAGCCTCTGCTGGACTGATCAATTCCTTATTGAAAGCTTTTAATGACTGATCTTGTGAAATAATATATTTTCTGAATTGAACATGTTGAAAGCCATTTTATACTGCGATGTGTAGAATGATATCTCAGCTTGTATAAATTGTACCAGCATCGGCGGGATACGGGTCGTAGTGAATTTTCAGTGTCACTTCCTTTAGGCTGATATCGTCAAATGTGTTATTCGTTTGGTAAATACATAACTTGGAATAAAATATTAAAAAATCTGTATTACGTCGTATTGAATACTAGTGTGTTTATGACAATGAAAGATGCTGAATACTACTATGCCAGAATTACTATGTTTAAAAGTAAAATATGCATATGAGGAATCGCCACACTCAAAAAAACACAGCCGCCCCACAGCGGCGAAAAAGGAGAGATGTGTCATAAGAAAATCCATTTCAAAAAAGACACCACAAAGAATTTACGAAATGGAGAAGAATTGGTATAAACGCATTGGAACAGTGAGTGGCAAAACAGTTTGCCACTGGGGGTTTAAACCATGTTGTACGGTAAACCATCCTCACACGTGTCCCATCAAGTGCGTTCATTGGTCATTACATGAGCGATTGCGTTATGTTAATAACAAACTGCTATCAGTTGTTTGTAAATGTTTTCTTTTATAGTTGGTGTTTGTTTTGTTTATTGACAGCAATAATAACTAATTTACTGTTTTGTATTGACCATGTATTATGTAACAACTTCATGGAACATTGCGAGTATTTCAGGTTTTACTTTGTGTCGCCTTACTGCGAGAATGGTGACCTAGAATCAAGACTTCGGTGTAAACATGATATTCGGACAACGTGCGACTGTAAAAAGCTGAATCTGGCTCAGAAAATTCGTATAGCTTTTCAAGTCGCTTTATCGATACACTACCTACATACGCCGTTTATTTATGACCCTAATAGGTACTTTTTTAAATACAATTACGCACTTAACTAAACTGTCTCGCATATTCGTTGATTTATTTTATATTCATGCTATAACAATACTCAGTCCCGTATACTTTTATTACATCCTAAAATTTAACTTATCTTAACGAATACTCGGTCGAATTTGTTTAACTTTAATTAGTACTCATAACAGTTTTACTTCAATATACAGTAAATCAAATCGATACACATTGTAAAATAAAATGTTCGAAGAAGACCTTTAGGAAGTAGTATATAAAAGGCTGTATAACTGTTACCATTATTATTTGTTTTTATCTGTCGCGCTACATGTGTAAAACCGGTCCACGCAACGTTAGTTTTTGCAACAGCAAGCTGATTATTGTGGCGGATCCAGCGAAAATGACCAGGTTGGGCGACAATGAGTATGCGAAAGAAACCAAAAACCTAGTGGGTGTGGGGGTCGTGGTATTCTAACAGAAGTTAAAAAAGGCGACAATTTCCGGCATTTTGGTGAATTCTAGTTCTAACATTTAATCAGGAATTTTAAGTACTTAATGATAGATGAAAGGGGAACTTTTAAAGCCACCGAACGCGACAAATATGAAAATATTGCAGGCTCGGTTTGATTGAGCCTGTTCATGAGAAATGTTATGGCCATAAATATATTATTTGAATGGGATTAAGGATTTTTTTAAAGGTATAATTTTCAGGATTGTAATAAATATAATCATTTAAATATCTGACATGCGTTTTACCAATAAATAAGTTAGACGAAATACTACCGTTGAAAACTATTGGAGATCGTCCTTTGTTTTTTATTCTACGCCGGCTGGGTGGGGAATTTCGGTTGACAGGGCACGTGGCCCCTGTTGAATCCGCCACTAAATACATCTATGAAACTGTTGCTTTGACCATTTTACAGAGGGTCTACAAAGACTGTTACAGTACATGGAATGATTTTGTCCAAGTATATTGTGCTAGATGGGAATCTTAATGCTCGGCTAATCGAGTTTAAACATTCACACGAGTATGATGAAGTGACTGAGTCGGTCAGTGGATCTGACGAACAAAACATCAGTACGCAAAGCACTGTTCAAAAGGCCAAAGGAGGAACCATGGACATCAAAAAGGACTATGAAAGTTTTGAAAAAGGTTTAACATTGTTACTTTTATGTAATATTCCAAAATGATTTATTCGTTTCGCTACTAATATTATCAATCGTTTTCAGATCATATTTGATTTAATTGAAATTATTATAACCATTCCAATAAAATTACTTCCAAATGTTTCGGCATTGTATAATGTACAAAAAACCAGACATACTCTCATCCAAAGTACTAATTGGTCATCAATAGTATGTTTAGAATTTATGCTTGCTTTGTTTATCCCTCTTTTAACTGAATAGAACTGTTTCGAATTGGAATCAATTATTACATGTCTTTTAAATTTTGAGGGTTTTTTCTTGAATGAATTCAAAACCGTTTACATGTACATGTCATTATACCGCAGGGTCAAAATAAGAACAATCTTTAATTGAAAAGGAGAAATATGCTGCTGGTTAATAAGGATTTATTTTTTCCTACAAAAAGTGGCAACTAATACCAAACAAGCTAATTCGAGCGATTTTCTAGTTGCTTGACTGCAATTTGCATTAGTGCATTTTAGCAAAATTCATGATAACTCTCGCTAAACTGTTCCAAAGTCAATAATTACAAGATAACATTTTAATGTGAAGACTGTTTGATAGCAACTGATCACAAATAACGAGTAAAGTAGATCTCTTTCTAAATTAAAAATTATTGACAAATAGCGGCAAGTTAGAACGTTGGGTGCGTTTATTCAAAATGTCTAGTTGAATATATTTCAAATTATAGAAAAAAGAAGACAGGTTTGTTATGAATGTATCGTTACATTATCAAGTTATGGACATCAGTAGAGTAGTTAAATGATCATGCAAGAATAATGCAATGTATAATTTCATTTCAGTTTTCGCTGAGTTAATGGAGGGATGCTTTATCAGAGAGGTAAAATGTTTATGTATTTGTTTGTTTGAATAAGTATGGCCTGTGATCGATATGAAATTACATTTTTTCCGTATTAAATTTTCGTAAAACATATTCCTTTGACTTTATCATATATCTCCATTAAAATGTATTATTCGCGTAATTTTGCTCATATTTGTCAATAATAAGTTTGTTACAAATCATTGACACTGGTGAACATCTCTGTCTAAACTTGCCAAAGGCATAAACGAATAGAGCTGTCTTGTCATTTTAAATAGTTACGAAGTAGTTAAAAATTAATCTAACATTTACAATTACCGAAGTTTGGAAAGCAATCATTTGACAAGATTTCCTTTAAATTTCATTAAAATTAAATAAATCGAAACAATTTCTACAATTAGCAAGATATTGTTATTTGTTTACACGTGCATTTGCGGACACGTGCTAAATGAACATGTTTGTAGCTACCGCCAATAATTGATTAAAACCGAAAAACAACGAAAAACTTGACGAAATAAAACAAAATTATTCAAAGAATGACAAATGAGCAACGAGCACATTCATATGATATTATACAGACTAATGTGGTTATTATATTGTAAATCTTCGATGATTAATATAAGATTAAAAAAACAAGAATTTCACAAAACGAATTCAGATATTATTGTTTTCAGTCACAAAGTATCACCTTTTTAAGCATCGTCATGTGTGGTATGCATTAAATTTTAATTTGCTTATTTTTTAATACACGAGTATTATTCGTGTTCCGAAATTTTGCAATAACAACAGTTTCTGTCAGTAATTATCACATACCTTAAAATCTATCTTCAACCAAAATTTAGTAGCAACTTTCTGAAAAATCTCATCATATATGCTATAATAGTACATTGGTGATTTCTTCATTTGAAGGATATGAATGAGAAAGAGGCATGGAACAACGAATTGCTTGCCATTCGTACAGCCATCCGAGAAGTCAATACCGCAGACGAATTTAAACAGAATGTCGTAGACAAATTGAAGGTAAAATGAGAAATATGCCGTTTACTTCACTCGTCACTATCCCTTTTTTAATTTCATGACATTATAGCATTAAGCCTGCAAAAATTGTGATATAATATGGTCTAAGAAATAAAAACAAACCTATATGTTATTTACACAAATCAATTTATTTAAAAATGTATCTTCTGACCTTATCAGATTCCTTTATCCGCTTTTAGTAAATCTAAAAAAAAACAGAATGAATTTCCAGATCAGCTAGCTTATATATTTTGTATAGAAAAGGGCAAATATGTTCACTGACCACTTATAGAAGAAACAGTTTACCTCCCCACACAACAGCTTAAAAGCGAAAACAGAGCATTTGTTTATAATGTGGCAAAACAATTTGCCATTTTGATATACTTGAATTATAACTCTTAAGCCCAAATTGAAATGATATGTTAAATAATGGTAGCCTGTCCTACCATATGTTATAAGTTTGCACCTAATCGTTACCATAGATATCACCTGGTGAATATCCTGCTTACTTTACTTCATGTGCCCCGTCTAAAAAAGGTCATTAATACTGCCTTCATCTACTTGAATTTTTAGTGTTCGCATATTGTACAATCATGCGTTTTCGTCATTAAGGTAATACGTTCATTTTAGAAACTTTAAGCTCGATTTTTTTTATTCCTGTCATCGTTGTCTTGCTGATTTGACGGTTGTTTGGTGTGTAATTCCAGTAAACTGACATTTTTTTGGTTATCAACCTAGAAGTACACATTTGTAACCGAATATAAAACATTACAATGGAAAAACTACTTTCCAAGGAATTACATATACCAACAATATGGGTGAATAATCCAAAATGTGTTAATGCTATGAATGTTAAATATTTAACCACAACGAACCCACAAACCTAGCTGACAATATCAAAAACGTTTCAGCACGTCTGTTTGACAGCGGTAACTACATGTCCATGCTTTAACACAATTTGTTTTCAGTTTCAGACCATTACGTGCCTTTTATGCTGAGTTTGTTTATAACTCCTTCAAATGTTTCAGAATCTCCTGTGTAAAGAATTTAATGTAGACCTGATGGTACGGCCGAAAGAAAACGATGAAAGGAAATGTGATGTGTGCATGATAAATCAGGCTGGTAAGACTTTTTTGCTGGTGTGTATATATGCTATATCTAAAAGATAAATATATCTTGCCGATTACTTTCTTTTTTAACTCGTAACACCACTGAACACAGTTATTTTACATTAAAATCATTATTTATTTAAGTTTTAAGTGAACTATGCATATGAAGAAGGGCAACAACCAGAAGAAACAGCCTCTCCACACGGACAACAAGTAGAGAGGAAAACAGAGCATGGATAATAAAACGATCAATTTCAAAATTGTACCCACTAACAATAAATGAGAAAGAGATATCGAGGGGTTACCGCAAAAAATGCCACTGGAGGCTTAACCCGGTTCTGGGGTGCACCAATCTCACACTTACCACAATAGGTTCTCATATGAGCAAACAAGTACAAGTTGTCAGTAAAGTAAAGTTACGGTTCAGTTATGAACAACCTTGTTCCATAATTACGATAACTTGTGCATCCTTTGGGTAAGTGGGGCAATTGGTAGCATGCTCGGGTGTAAGTTGATAGGCGCTGTATCGTGGCGATGCTAGTTTGATTTATAATCCGAGTCTTGAAAATTGCTAAACAGTGTGATTTGTAAACTTGAAATGAGTTAATAACACGTTTGATAAAAAATAAGATTAAAAGTCAATAAAATAACAACTAAAAAAAGCACCGGGCTTTAACCTTTTGTGTATCATGAATGTGCCATTAAACTCAATTTGAAGTTTGTTTTTAAAACCTTTCAGATAAAGAATACTTCGAAGACCATTTACATGAATGCAAACAAGCAATGGCAATATGTTCTGCGTGCAACTACAACTCACATTTTATCTCACAGATGTGTTATTCTTGTAGGGCTACTGTAAAACCATTCTTAGGTAAGTATTTTAAGAGAACTAGAATAATACGTGATACCCGTTTTAATGGGATTTTAACTATTTTGTTCTACTATGCACATTCGTAGTAGATAAGGTTTTTTTTTCGAAATACATGTTTCTAAATCACTAAAGGATTACTGACTGATGTGACTGCTGAAAATTTAATATTAAAGTGAGCAAATGAGGTCAATCGCCTACAAGTTTCAAAATCAGTTAAAATGAGTTGAAATTTCGTTTGTTGGTTTATTGCATTTACACGTTGTATTAACACTCATAGAGTAGCCCTGACGTTGGCCTAATGTTTATTGACCTTAAAGATGATGGTACAACTAAACTAATTTTGTTTTGCAAAGAGTGTATCTTTTTACTTAGAATAGTTTCATTGAACTTAGCTAAAAGTGACCCACCCAGAAAAATGTCAATATGGTAAGTAATAATTTAGTCATTCAGGCAAAATTAAAACCTTGCTATTTATTTTCACCTCGAATTCGTTTAAACATTTATCCTTGGAAAATATTAATTTAAAGCCTTTTTAACTGCTGTGTACTGATACCTACATGTTCATGTACTAATAAGGCTTTTAAATGTTATAAGCTTTTGCTTGATACACTTAATTGATATTTAAACTGAAGAACATAATTCCCGGTAGTACAAAATTTATGCTTATACATTGACTTCTTCATCAGAGTGTTATAGTGTTGCAAATCATGTTCAAATCACAGCTAGATAGAGTACCTACATGTACTACATGTATGATATGGTGGCCTTACAGTTAACATTTATGCAATATACAATATTTAAACCTTCTAGTAACATTATCCGTAACTTAGCTGTTTAAAAATGTCAAGTGAAGTGAATAAATAGATAAATATATGAGGTTCATAAAAACGCCCAAATTGGTCAGCTGGTTGCTAATATTTTGCATTATAAAACCGAGTATAGAACTAAAAGGAATCTCGAAAATGGCCAACATGGTGCTGAGATATTGTCATTTGGGCTATTAAAAATGGAAATGGAAAGTAAAGTGAAACAAATAATAAGAATTTTAGTTCAAACTGGTTACTCCTCATTTTTATATAGCCCTTACAGTGATCAAAATCAAAGTGGTACCTTTAAATGACAAAATAAAATGTTACGAAACTTTATAGACCGAAGTTAAACAACTTATTAGAGTATTTATTTAATGTGCTAAAAATAATTACATAGTATTTTTTTTACCTTATTTGTTTATTATGCCCCCAAAAAGTGGGAGGCATATAGAGTTGCACTCGTCCGTCCGTCCGTCCGTCTGTACGTACGTCCCAAAATCTTGTGGCATCAACTCCTCCTAAACTATTAAGCGGATTTCTATTAAACTTACATAGATGATCAAGTAGGATGTGTATATAATCGTAGAGAAAGGATTTTTTTGTGCGACCATTTTTACCAGAGTAATGGCCCTTTGTTAATTTCAGTAATTAAATCTTGTGGCGTCAACTCCTCCTAAACTATAATGCGGATTTCTTTCAAACTTGCACTGATGATCGAGCAGGATGTGTAGATAGAATATCGTAAAGAAAGGATTTTTTACTTCGACCATTTTTACCAGAGTTATAGCCTTTGCTTATTTCAGTAATAAAATCTTGTGGCAACTCCTCATTTACCATTGGACGGATTTCTTTCAAACTTATACACAATCATGATCAAGCTGGAAGTGTAGATGATCATAAAGATTTTTTCCGGCGATCATTTTTACCAGACGTATGGCCCTTTTTTAATTTCACTTATACAATTTTGTGGCATCAACTCCACATAAACTAGTTTGCTGATTTCGTTCAAACGTGCACAGATGATAAGACATGATGTGTAGATTGTTGTAATTGACTTTGTCTTGCAACTATTTTCACCAGTGTTATGGCCATTTGTTTATGTTTGTCAATAAATTTTGTGGCCTTTACCCCCCCCCCCCCCCCCCCCATTTGTTAATCATGGTTACCAAATGTTGTTAATACCTGGTACATAATTTTGTTACAAATGTTGTTGCAGTAGTGGGGGCATCAGTGTCCTGAGGACACAATCTAATTTAAATAAGCATTTCTTTAAAAGTACATGTTGAAGCATAGAAATATGTGCTTTTGAACTTGCGGTATTGAATAAAATGAAAAAGGAACTTTGAAATCCACTGAACATGACAAAAACGAAAATATTGCAGGCTCGGTTTGATTGAGCCTGTTCATGGGCAGTGATTGAAATGAGTATTGCTGGCTAATTAATTGTAAATAGTCCAGGGATGTTCCTACTCGGGCTAGTCAGACAATGGCTGACACTAAATAGTCCCAATTTTTTTGCCTTTTGGGGGCATTAAATGGCTAGTATGGCCTGAAAGGAACATGTTAAGTAAATGAGATGCTTTTACTGACACACTGATAGCAAATTTATGTTTGGAAATGCAGTATATGAAAAAAGGCCCTGGTTTTAGGACGGCATATGTAAAACAGTTTTGAAGTTCACACAGAAGTGAAAAAAACAGACCACCGGTTTCAAGGTGTCAAATCTCTGTTAATTGATACATGACCCCTACTTTTCTTGCTGGAAATGGACAGTAGAAACAATTAGCTTTAAAAGCATGTAAGTTAGCCCTTATTAAAATGGTACCAGCTATGATTGCCAGCCTTTTGAAACATGTCATGTTTACTACAGTTTATATAGGGAAGTCTATTTACAGGTCTTACACCTATAAGAAGTACAAGTGGAGGGCAGCATTTGAATATTTATATTGTCTGCAATGTTATTTTCCACTAAAATTGTATGCTGACCAATTTTAAGCAAATTTGAAAGTCAAAAATCAGTTTAACTGTGTTACAGGAGGCAAACTTAGGTTTTAATTAGGTTTGGGGTCATTTTTAACTGTTTTTGCCTTAAAAATGCCACAATTGATACCCTGTGTGGCCCACTTTGCATGTGTCAGCTCAAAAAGTGAGTTGCTTTTATTAGTTGAGATGTTTTCCTATTATTCATAACCATGTTTTTGAGAAATTTGATAATTTTCAATTTTTATTAGCAAGAAATGAATTCTTAGGTTTAGCCGCTTGGCCGCAAACGCGTACCAGAATAGGTGGTGTTGGAAAATTCCTCATATTGAGTTCATTTTTGCTAACTGAGCTGAAACTTGGTAGATATATTGCAAACATTATATTATTGAATAAAAACAGAAAATATAAGATATTGAAAAACACAAGTTTTCTTATAGGCTAATTACTTGTAAATAGTCCAGCGGATGTTCCTACTCGGGCTAGTCAGACAATGGCTGACACTAAATAGTCCCAATTTTTTTGCCTTTTGGGGGCATTAAATGGCTAGTATGGCCTGAAAGGAACATGTTACGTAAATGAGATGCTTTTACTGACACACTGATAGCAAATTTATGTTTGGAAATGCAGTATATGAAAAAAGGCCCTGGTTTTAGGACGGCATATGTAAAACAGTTTTGAAGTTCACACAGAAGTGAAAAAACAGACCACCGGTTTCAAGGTGTCAAATCTCTGTTAATTGATACTGATATTGACCCCTACTTTTCTTGCTGGAAATGGACAGTAGAAACAATTAGCTTTAAAAGCATGTAAGTTAGCCCTTATTAAAATGGTACCAGCTATGATTGCCAGCCTTTTGAAACATGTCATGTTTACTATAGTTTATATAGGGAAGTCTATTTACAGGTCTTACACCTGCTGCTCACGCCGTCTAGCCCCGGGCTAAGCGCAAAAGATTTAAGATCGAAAAGATCGAAAATCGATAAATATAAGAAATTTTGTCACATTACAGACCAACCCGTGTATGCCACTAATGATCAAAATATGACAAGTTTGAGATATGGCAGTATTTGCATGATGTCACATTCCTGACAATTTTAGCTGAAATGTTTCTATGGGAGTTGCAGACACGTGCATTTTCAATAGAGGTGATAATAATATAATCATTGCATTTAGAAACATTAAACAAAATGACATTTGCTTTGTTCGGTGGCATTTGAAGTTTCTGTTTCATCTATATATAGCACGAAAACCCCACCTTCTCACCTTTTAAAAGACCTACTTGAAAAAAATAGTAACAATCACTGCATAAAATCATCACTGGAAATATAAATAATAAAACAAATTCACAGTTAAATGACTTTGAAACCATCTGACTTTTGCACATAAAACCATTTGCTCCATCTGATCTAGATCGACAAAACACGGACTGTTTACAGTCCATAATTATACAAAACGTGTACACTGCTAAGGTAAAATGCAATACAAAATATAATTATAGTTCACTGAAAGCTTATTATCAATTTGGTATTGTTAATTGATAAACATTTTTAGTGATGTTACTAAAAGGTCACACACGTTTCGTAGAATTGCATTATCGGTTATTTGATGTAAAGCGCACGAAACCCCGAATTATTTGTTATGAGAACGCAACCCATTGATACGAATGGTAGGATTCAGTGTCGATCATTTCAAACAAAAAGCCGATAAAATTAAAGTCAGCAACTGTGTTACAGTTTCACTTATCCTATGTTCATAACTTATGTATTATTTACAGGAGAACGGTGGGGAGCTCTTTTGGTAGCAGGCGAAGGTTCCGAGAAGGATAAAACGGAAGCGGAAATATTTCAAAGAGATGTTGACTCCATTAAAAAGGTTATTGAATCTGGTTCTCTACCAATAGCGTAAGTATACTGACCTTGGGAATACTATAACGATTTTTGATGTTGGATGTCTATTGAAAAGTACATAAATTTATTATTTAACTTTATGGAAATAAACAATAACTCGTAATAACTTCTATTAAACGATTGATAGTGTTAAATTAAAAAAAAACCTGTTAGCTTTTTTCTTAATTGTTAATGGCCCTGGATTATTGAAACGGTATTTTGAAGAATCTTCTCTCTTTGGCGTCTGAAATAAACGATTTATACGGAGTTTACCTGGGAAATTTACTTGTAACGTATTTTAAAATATTCAAATTGATAAACACACGACATCACGTGTTCTAGATAGTCTTTATTCATCAGTCTAATGACTGTATTTATGTTTACTCCATCATAACGGGTGGTGTTTATGGAAATAACTTACCAATTACGCGGTCATAAGAAGGCAAAATGGATTGTGTGAAATTAACTTTTAGGCAGTGTTTTCTGTGCGTATTTCACTTAAAAACGTTTTATTTATAAATGATAGTGTCTCTAGCTGGGAGCGAATACTATTAACCAAATTGAATCAAATATTTATGAAACAAGACAAATATAATGTGCGCATATTGCATGCACTGTTTTCTGAACCTGTTTTTGGCAGTCATCATGTGCTGACCCCTGTCCACGCCGTTAAGTCCACCGAATGTGAACTGTGAACATGTTGATCCACCCCAGAGAATGGGCACATAAGTTGTTTAAGATTAATACAAAAGAGAAATTTGCTTGTCATGAATAGCTATATTCGGAACACACAACCTCCCCAAACAGCTCTAATTTAGATTTGAACATGTGTTAATAATAATATAATTTCAAATAACATCAGATACATTTGATGAAACGGTCCTTGACAAAACTGGGTGTTTTAATGTGTAACAGGTTTAACACTTACCCTCACAATTAAAAAAAAGCAAGTTGCTTTAGTGAATTAATTCCAACCCACCGACATCTTGCCAAAATTCGCACACAAACACTCACGCACAAAACATAAGAAGCTTATTAGATGTATATGTAATGGGCAGGGACTCGATGACCTTTCTGAGTCTTCAAGGTTCTTATACAAGATTTCCCTATAAACCTTCATAAACTCATAAAACCCTGCCACCGTCGAGCAACCAAAAAGTTAAGCATAATGATCAACTGTTATTAGGTTAATCACCAGGCATGCAGAGCGCTGAAGAGTATCATGCTAGTATACTAACCTTTCTTTTTGAAACAGATTATGTTTACGAATAACCGATAGAATTTAACATTGCCTTTTTTGAAGTTCGTTTAAGGAAAAAATATTTCAACTAATCACGCTAAACAAGTAAAAATACGCGTATGCAACTGCAAACAATCTGTTTTTATTTTATCTTGATTTGATAAAATAAAAGAATTTTAGTAATTAAACACGTCAACTGTATAATAACATAAAATGCAAAGAAAGTTTTTAAATTACTATGTTATATTTTAGGAAAGAGAACGTCGAAACAATTATATCAGATGGGACTGAATTTCTACCTAATCTGAAGAAGAGTATAGCGAAATTTAAAGATAAATGCGTAACACCATCTACTATGCTAATTTACTTCTCATGCCACGGCGAACACACAATGTCTAAAACTGATCAACAGACTGGCGAAAGTAACAGAACTTGTGATTCTAATCAAATAACCGACAATGCTTCATCTAATGGTCTGGAAGAAAAGCATCGTTTCCTGGTCGGGTCAAATGGCATCACATTGAATTCATTAACCGAAGAGTTGGAAACGATGGAACATGTAGAAACGTTTGTCATTATTCTAGATAGATGTTATGCTCCAGATATAAACATTGACAGAAAACATGTGATTCAACTCAATTCGTGTCAACCAGACGAGAAAGCGGAAGCAACCAAAGAGCAGAGCAGTTTTACTAAGTTCTTAGTGCAAGCTCTTGAAGGAAAATCATGTAAAGTAACATGTGAAATATGCAAAAATTCTCCAGTCAAGCTTAATGACTACATATCGGTAGCAGATTTATTTCAATACATCACGAAACATTTAGCGCCAAAGCAGAATCCTCTAGTAGCTTTCAAAGGAACAAAATTGCATATCGCCTACATTGTACGTAAAGATTTTGAGTGTCATACTACAGATTTAGAAGAATGCTTGACGAAATTTAACAAAAGATAAGGTATATTAAGGACGTTGACGCTGACATTGTACACTTTAAGTATATCAGAAGAGTAGCTATCCGTCAATTCAAGTGGATTCGTAATTTTGCTAGGGCATGCCCCTCACAGAAAATTGTGAAAAAAGGTGCAAGGTGCAGTTTTAGTGCATTCAGAGCTTTCTGAAGAAAATTATGTGGATTATTATTGCCGCCTAATCGAGTATAGGCAGCTCATCGCCTGCAAATGATAAAAAACTGTGTTATAAAATGAATCTCATGGAAAAAACGTATAAGGGAAACTCCGTTGTATAGAGGACTAAACACATTCATGTGTTGGTTTTGTATTGCCATTCCGAGTGGTTCTTAAAATAAGCAGAACTTGATGTCATTCACAAACAATTTAGGATGATCCTAAAATCGTAAACCGAAGTTCTGTACAGTTGTCAGTGTACTATAGACCAAGTTTCATCATCATGTTAATATGTTCAATAATTGTTGAGATATGTTTATGCTAATGCTATTTCAGCTAATGTGTATAACCAGCCCGTCCATCCCCCCACCCTTCATCCTTTCCTCATCTATTCACTCACTCACTTGCCTACTCACTCGTTAATTCCTTCACTAATAGTTTAATAGTCATTTTATTCTGTTATAAGCATGAACGAAGTAAGGAAAGATGTGTGTTTGCGTTTATAAATACCTTTTAATTCTTACATTTGCATGAGAGGTTTTATGGGGTTTTTAACTTACCTTCGGCTAAAAGGCACGTACATGTGTACATGTGCTAAAATACATTGTGTTTATTGATTTATTTTTTTCCATTTTCCATTACATTTAGATACTATTACAGGAAAAAAAAATATCAAGCAGTTATGATGAAACTGGCATTTATATAAATTTACTTTAGCATAATTATTGTTCTTTTTATATTTACATCTACGTGTTTAATTATAGTTAGTTTTTAAAATTTCATCAAACAAAACAAAATGCAAATTATATTCGAGTACACTTAGCTTTTATTTCTGTATACAAAGCATTTTGTTTCAATGTTAATAAACTCGTCAGAGATGCAATATGTTCTTGTTACATTATTTAAAGAACATACACGTAAACTATGATTGGTTGCAACTAAACAATATGAGAGTGACCACCAATCATATGCTTCCCCGTGATCTGGGTTTTATACCAAAATGTCAAAAAGGGACTATAAGGGTAAATTTTGGCCCTATGCAAAACTGTTGACGATATACATGGTTGGTAGGATAAATACAAATTATATGATATACAGCATTTTAAATATGATCTTCCATGCTATGTTACCTTTGCAGCCATATAGATTGAAATCGTATTTTATTTAATATGACATATTTTAATGTTAATGTTACAACAACTTTTCTTCTTAAACTTAGGTTTTCCTACCACACATCAAAACTGAAGGACAAGAGAATCTGTTTGCATTACTGTTGTCATGGAAACAATTAAAAATTTATAACATTGCAAAATTTGATACTCGTTCTTGCTAATGCTTCGATAATTAAGAGCCTGTGTCACCAACCATTGAGCTTCGGCTATATAAAGGTTGGAAACTCAAAAAAATAGAATTTATTTTTTTGTGTAAATAATTAATCTATATCAACTTCCAAGTTATTTTTTGTGTGGCATATTTGTCAGAAAGTTGTCGTTGCCATGGCAACCAACAGTTTTTCCATGTATAACAGCATTTACCTACTGCCCACTTTTAGAGAGAAACTATCAGTGGCAAAATGGATTTGCAATAGAAAACTTTAATGTGAATTGTTCTAAACCATTTTATTGATCAAAAGAGATGATAGCATTGCCAACTTTACTCATTTCTTTAATGTTTGTAAATGTTTAAACCCTCATCTGGTAGGGGTAGCCATTAGTTTTTTGTTAAAATTCATATGAAATTTTCTCAACCCTGCAACCATATCCAGGCTATTTATTGATACTGCCAAAAACAGCATTCTTTCTTCTTCAATAATCACTAATAAAATCGGGGAGCAAATTCAATACAATGGTGGTAAAGAAGGTACTAAAATGTGCCTGACGTCCTTAATTTCCACTGAGTTACCTCCCTTTCCAGCTCTTCTAAAATAAACAAAGTTTCCAAAATGGCACATTGTTTATCTTTTGGAATTTCTTAAATCAATGGAAGACAATACTTACTGGGAAAATGATGGAAAACAAGCAAATTGTGCATCTTAAGAACTGCAATGGTACTAAATAGAGTTGGTAAAGCCTCCACAACCTACAGACAAGCTTTACAAGTGTGGAAGGAGTTTGGTGTTTTTATTCCAGTTGGAGGAGGTAGGTAGAAATAAAGTTATTTTCACTTCTATGAGGCAGTCAATTATATAATACTTTTTGAGCTTGTTTTACAAGAAATGCAATAAATAATACATATTACTTGACATAATGTTTATTTCAACTTTTATTTTGAGCTATGCATGTCTGTTTCATTACTGATGGGAGCCTATATCTAAATATAGAAAATATTGAAAATAGAAAATTTTCAGATTGTTGCTCTGGTAACTTGATCTGCATTCACTGCCATTTAATGCAAAAGTACATGGCATACATCAGTTTTTGGCTCTTGTTTTTTGGTTAGGGTAATTGATTTTCATTGCTTCTGAAAAAAACTGTGCCCACTCACAGTGTACTGTGTGTATGAAAATTAATAGTTACCACAGGGGAAAGTTACACAAACCTGACTGCATTTTTATAGTGATGCATAGATTAATGAGGTATTATTAACTCTGATGGTATTTCTAGTATTTAAAATACTGGAATAGTTTTTTAATCCAAGTGTTGTTTTATTTTTACAGTGACCAGATAGAAATCAGAATGTACTATCAACAGTGAATACATGTGACCCAGGAGTGGTAAGTGATTTTCATTGCTTCTGAAAAAAAACTTAATAATAATAATACACAATGGACACCCAGGTTCAGTATAGCATAAATATAGTTGTTGTACTTTTAATCTTGAAATTTAATAAAAAAAATATTGGAAATGATATGATTGGAATAGTAAAGACTGCCTTTGTTTTGACAGCTCTTGTAACAAAATTATCAAACTATAAAATGTTTTTAAACCCTGTGAACACAATAAAATACTGATGTAATCAACTGTTATTAAAACTTAATTGAATTCCAAAACAAGAAAATCATTTTGACAGATAAAACTGTTTTTGTAGGTGTGAACTCAGACCACTGATACAGATTGTGATAGCCTTTGGTTACCAGGGAGTCAGTACACAGAACAGGGAAGCCAAGATTATGAAATACTTAAATTAGAAATATCACATAACCAGAAGAAAAGGCGAGCATTGGACAGTTTCTTAGAATGTTGTGGACCAAGTCCAGTGAAAAAACAACAACAGTTTAAACAAATTGGACAGAAGGATCAGCTCGCACTAAAAAAGACTATCTGGCTAAAGCTTCCAAAATATTTGAACAAGTCCTTCAAGTTATTGCACCAAGTCAAGAACATTTATTGGCAGAGGCATTTGTAGTTGCACAACAGCCCACATTACAACAAAATGACTAGCAAATGACAGGTGTTAATAGAGGGTATTGTTTTAGCAAGTGTAACATAGAAATACATCACTAGTGTAACATATATTTATCTTTTACAGCTCAAAACAACTTTTCTGGTTATTTTTGTTAGTGTTTTCTTGAAGAATTTTCATTGTAGAATTTGTCAGTGTCTGTTTATGACATTATGACATGTCGTCTTGTTCTAAAACTTAAACATATTTTCTAAAATTCCAATTTGGAATATAATTGCTGTATGGGCCCAGTGTGAATAAGCAGTGAAAATAAAAGTGTTAATCCACAGTTACAAAACTGGGAAATATCACTTAATTTTTCTAAAAAAATCTGTGTTATTCACTGGCAAGCAAAAAATAACAGTAATCATGAATGATACTTTTTCTTGCATACTCAACAAAAGTGTCAATTCATCTATGTAGACACAGATAAATATATCTTATTCTGGTTTTTAAGATGAAATGTAAATGATTTCCTTTTAAACTAAGTCTGATCTCATGATTATGTTCAAAATGTTAAAAACAAACATGATTTCATTAATGGCACAAAAGTCGTCTTTTACAGGCATTGCAAGACAACTTTTTAGCACTGGTGAAAGATGGTGTGCACAAATTAAATATGTTAACAGCTTTCATATAAAGACATTTCATGAATAATCAAAACCCATTAGGAAACCCAGTCTTAATTGTGTCAGCAATAATGTAATAAAAATTCTTATCAAATATTTTGAGGCAATTACTTTTCACACTCCCTATGTATAACATCTTTTACCCTTTTCTCCATGTACATATATATGGGCTTTGTTGCTTGTGTAACCAATGTAGATCCAGATCAGCTGGCAAATCATTGCTGTCTGATGTGGCTCAACACTGGTTGCCTCTTGATCAGAAGTTATCCAATGAATCTAAAAGCAAACTAAAGATCCTGATCAGATGGCTCAGGTATGTGGGCTGATCTGGATCTACACTATTTTAAGGTTTTTTGAATAATGGACTAAATTCTGCAAGTCCAAAAGGCTAAAAAATGAGTTTAGGTAGGGCCAATAAGATACTTTTTATTTTGGTACCAAATTATAGCCTATTATATGGCCTTACAATTTAGACTGGCCTGCAAAGAAAATTTTATTTTTAATCCTTGGAAAATGCTGGGAGATAACTAATGTCAAAACACACAGAAAGCAACAAAAAACTGTAAAATTTAATATGACAAAAGATGAAACTTTTCTTTACTTTTTTCCTTTAAACTTTGTCAAAGAAGTTGTAGGATGCAAGTTAAAGTTCAAGGTTACCATCTTTTTTTTACTGAGTTTGAAAAACATGAGTTAAGCCCCTTGATTTTATTGAAATATAATGAAAATAATGAAAATCACTAATGTTCTATTTTCTTGCTAGAAAGTTATATTTCTGGTGATTGTTTTAACTTAAAGAAAAAGATTGTAGGACGAATTCTCTGAAAAAGCTTGTTAAACACTCAGTAACCATTCAGGGATCATTGAAATATGATGATATCTGTTTAATTTTGTACTTGAGAACAAGCCATTTATTACAAACCTGTTTGAAAAACAGGACATATTATGGAATCACCGGCAGCAGGCAGCGTCCTCAAAATGTTACCAACTATCTTGTGTAGATCCAGATCAGACTGCGCTCATTTGAACAATGATCTGGATCTACACTGGTCATAAATGTGCATGGGATAAAGCTGATGGAATCCAGATTTAATGTACATGAAATAATGTGCATTTTAACATTAATAGTAAACATTTGCAGTCACCTGAATTTCAAGATTTAAACATGATGTTCATTCTCTCATACAAATGTCGCTGTAAGTGGCATAATAGGTTTTAGTTTCCTAATAATGTAAATGTGAAAAGAAAGTGTTCAAACATTTAAAGCATGAAGTACACTAAAAATTGTTAAATTTTGTTTTAATTTCCAAGCATTGTTCATAACTTTTTGAATCGATGTCTTCATTTTACAAATTTAAATGTTTAAAAAGTGGTTGCTATGGTTACAGTGTCTTTATGAGGAATTCAGTTAGAAAGAAGTATTTAGTTAACTTTACAACAAACATCAATATTTGTCATTTGATGGGGTGTCTGTTAAAAAAAATTGGTTATTTGACAAAAAGATTTTTGCAAAAACATAATATTTGATGAATTCGCCCCATTTTGTTAGTCTCATCCACATCTAAAGAAATATGCCCTTTAATTTTTAGCAGGTCAAACACCAGTTTGATTCATTTCTTAATGTCTGAACATACTACAATGTTCAATTTAAATACCTGTACAGATTTAGTTAAGAAGACAAAGAATAAGTGCAATTATTATCAAGTTAAAAATCCGTTGCTATGGCATTAAAATGGTTGCTAAGATGCATTTTTGTGTAATTACTCTAATTTGGTTCATAAATATATGACCGAATTAAAATTTTTAACAAAAATTAAAAAAAAAAACATTTGTCTGCCTTTGTTTGTTCAAGAAATAGTGAAAGACATTTTTTCATATTTTCACAAAATTTCACATTTTTCAAGTTATGTTTTTTTCAACAATTTATCATTTGCTCCCCAATTTTATTTTATTTTCTGTAAGATAAAGCTTTAGTTTAGCAGAAATGATCATTGAGTTTTTCTCATGTGGTTGCAGATTTTTAAGCAAGGTGTTTTTATGATCACATCATTTTTAAGTTTTGTTATTTGAACAATATATACCATGTTAATGTTTCCATGGTAACCATATAGACATGTTGAAATGTAGTTTACACCCTATTTTTCATTTACTTTTATTTCATGCTTTGTTGAAGCTAATCCATTTAATCCCTACTCACCTGCTTAAATATTAAAAATGAAGTTAAAAACAAGTGAATTTTGTTTGTTTTTTTTGTGGTTATTCTCCTGTTTCCCTGGCAACATCAATTAATATGATAAAATAAGTGAAATGTTGACCGAAATCAAATTTGACATGTTTCATAATAGATTTTGGGTATAACTGAACTCATTTAAATAAATTACATTGGAACAAAAAAAATTCAGTTTCCACTCAAAGCTCAATGGTTGGTGACACAGCCTCTTAAATCGACAATTAATTAAAAAATGAATCTTTGGTAAAAACGATATTTCTAATTATTTTTTGTTTGTTTTTGTGTTCTTTTTCAAATAGTTACCATAGAAACCATACAGAATAAAACTTATTAACTGTAGCGTTATGCTACCGCAAGAAGAACACTAACAAAATGTAAGTGTGTGTCGGCCCAGGAGCCCTCGTCGTGGTCGCTCGGACGAGCTACTAAGACTGCCGCACTGGAGAGCCTTGCTCGTCCAGTATATATATAGAACCCTATATGTTTACCTAGCTACCGTTAATAACAAAGTTATATAATTATTGTAATAATAAATAGTCTGCAACCACAGCGATAACAGGCCGACACAGTGATTGTACCCGCTGACCCTATCCGCAGGCAGTGTCCAGTTCAAGCTTGACAAACTGACCCTCTGACAGGTTCATCAAGTACGATTTGATATCGCTGTAGTTGCTTATTAAATTACAATATCTCCATTGTTTATATAAAAAAATCGAAAAAAAAAATTTGTTACCCACGACGTTAGGCTCCTTGGCGTTATTTATTTATTTATATATTTAGCATAGTACTGGTACCCAAGAGATAAAACATAAGAAAAGCAAATGAGGCAATAGTAATAAAGCTGAATTTCATACACAATATACAAATTTTAATATGGAAAAAAAAGTTTAATGTAAATCGGCGGTTGAAGAAATGAAAGTTTATTATATAGTTTCCAACGACGAATGCTTGAAACTCATTTAAATACTCATTATGCGAAGATACACAAAATAAACGCACAATATATGTTTCCAACGACGAATGCGACGATTTGAAGTTGGGTCCAAGGAATTTAAATATAATAAAAATTGTGTCCAACGAAAATTTGAAATTTACTTGAATCCAACGACGAATCCGACGATTTGAAGTTGGGTCCAATGAATATAAATATAATGATCATTGTGTCCAACGAAATTTGCAATTGAGTGGAATCCAACGACGAATGAAACGATTTGAATTTTGAAATTTTGAATCCAAGGTGGCTTCTTCTCATCTAGTGGACAATGATTGTGATTTTAGACCACAACCAAGCCACTAGGGTGACCACACAATGAATAATATAGTCCACACAATGGAATTATTGATAGTCCACACAATGAATTTACGGAAATTATTATTAATATTACTTTCGAACGATCACCGGATATAGTGATAGAATGATTGACTCATTCGTTGGTGCTGATGCTAGCAGGGGTGCAGTTGTGTCATTCCCTGCTTGCACGATAGGGTACGACGTGATGGACTCGTTGACTGGGAAGTACTTTACAGCTGGAGAACAATGTGGTCCAGCCGTACCATCATGCCCCGCAGACGTCCCCCGATCAAGTTTAATGTCTTTGGCACAGAGCTTTAGTTTAAGTTTACGTTTTATTAATAGGAATACGATTAGAGCAATTAAACATACGCCTAGTACACCCGTGATTATGAAGATAAAGCGAGAACTAAAAACGAATGCGCCGTCATCTGACTCCGGAATAATTTCCTGATTTAGTAAATTAATTTTGTCTATGAAGTCATCACTTGGCACTTCCGCAATGTCATTAAGCTTTTTTGGGATAGTAACGAAAGAAGTGTTGAGAAATGAAGAATGAAATGGTTGCCAAATCAGAGACAAATTTAGCGTACTTAAGTCGACATTGTTTATGTTGTAATGATCAACGTCGCTAGTGAGAGATTTTAAGAAATACTGAGGTAAAGTCAACCTCTCACTTATAGCCTTACATTCTGGTTGTAACGTTAACTCATACATAGGTGGCCTAGCAACGACAACGGAGCTGGAGCCATTTTGACATTTTACTGAGAACTGACTGTCTACGTTTGTTAAGATCAACCATTTTTTGATACTGACTGAAATAGCCCTAGGAAAGGAAATCGCGTTATGGACTATAGTTCGGCAATATTTTTCAACATCACTCTTTCGATTTAAATAAGAAGCGATTAAACATGATTTCGAATTGTAAGTAGACTCAATTCCGTTTTCAACTTCACAAAAAGGCAATAATTCGTCTAAACATTTATACGCGTCGTATGATGTCATCATCACGTATTGCGATAAATCGGTATTTATGAGGAAATAATCGGTTTCCACTTCGACTGATGCCGTGAAGTGCAATGCGTTTGAACTGACTTTTACTGGAGCGGTTTCATTCAAATACGGTACATGAAGAGGAATGACTTGTACCAAATGATTCAGACACTGGTTTAAGCGGTATATCGATAATGATCCATAATCTATCGGCTGAGAGTATAGTACTACAATGTAACGATGTGTAAAACTCCCTTAACTGGGTTTTAAGATGAAATGGAAAAGCAAATATTTTCGGAAGTTTCGTCTCGATTTCATTTAGTAAAACGCGGAGATGCATCGGTGTTAAGAGCGCTGGTGTTAGTTTTTGCAAACTGAGCATATTAAGTTTAATAGTCAAGTCTTCTAAATAAACCTCAGCGTTGGTAAACATGGGCCTAACTTCGCCGGTTGTTAGATGAAGGTTATTCATAACTTCCTGAAATGTCATTACTTGTTGAATCTGATGTTCAAGACGGTTATTTATATTGCGAATTTCGGCTTGAATGCCACCTTAAGACGATATTAACTCATTAATTGAGTGCCTATTTTGAGAGATTTCACTCCTTGTTATATTAAGAATTGACATATTATGTTCCAGTATGTGCAGTACCTGTTTTTGTGAATTTTGTACAGTGCGCAGACCATGACTGATTTCATTAATGTCGGCATCATCTGCGGTACCGAAAAGAAATTTAAGAACACCACCAAGTGGTAGAATGGATCTGGTTTGTCTTGAAGTAATTGAATAGAGATCTGTATAACTTTGTACAATGCTGGAGTGAGTTTGATTTAAACCTTGTAAATAATTTTTCATTCCCGTTAACGTTCGTAATAAAGTGTCCGTTTCTGTTTTTACATCCATCGCGTACTGGACTATTGCTTGTTCGACCAGGTCATGTATATTTTGAATTTCACTCTTAACATTATTTAAGAATGATGTGTAAACATTTAGTTCAATAAACAACATAATTTGCCAGTGTGACCTGGACGTGACGGTAAAATGTGAATATAACAACAACAAAAACACAACAATATGCAATTAAATACTTTAAATATACTGTTTCAATAATCATCAATGCCTCGTAACATTTGATGTGAATTAAAACATGACTTGTATCATATTATTTACATAAGTCATAAATAAACAAACATGACGATCCTTTGCAGATCCAATATAAACTACTATTATCTTAGCAGTTTAAGCCTATTTACATTCAAAGATTATTTTATTTACAGTGTACACTAACTGTTTGAGGTCTAACGGAGACTTGCTTGCTAATTCATGGTTTTTCACCTATGAAAGATAACGACTTCGTAAGTTTCATTTGAACTTAGTAAGACATAAATCGAATATACGCGTCTTACTTATCTCTGTCAACACACAATTGTTTATCATTAAACAATCATACTTGAGCAAAATGACTTGATAAGGCATGCTTCGAAGATACGAACCCTATCAAAGTATATGTAGCTCTACATTTTAAGCCATTCAGACATGTTGAATGCTTGCACCGCGTTGCCGTTTACCAAAAAGATTAAGCACTGAATTTAATCCTGTTTTAAACGGATTATTTGTATTTAACTTTGGATCTATTGCGTCCACGGACATTTGATTGTCGGAGTTTATGCTACCTGAGGAAAAACTGCTAAAATTCGCAGAGGCGAGACTTTGGTTCACGCTCATTTCATGTTCGCTCGAGGTGCTGTCTCGACTTGAAGTACAAGACGTACTTGTTTGTTCTGTTTCATAACTAGTGTTATGATATGATTGTCTCTTGTCAACACTTGTATCATAACTGTTTTTAGTTGTTATGTCAGAATTCAATGACAAGGCGTTATCTTGTTCTGACACGTTATTATCATTAGAGGCCTGTCTTAGTCGCATTTGCAGTTCGCGCAACGGTATATTTTCTTCATCGGAAGAGTCTGTGCTAGCATGCTGGTGCATTTTTACCAAGCGACGTTTTGGTCTTGATAATTTTCTACCGTGCGCAGCTTGATCCGCGCTATCTGATTCATCGCACGAGCTAGAATCTTCAGTTTTTTCTGGCGGTACAACGTATCTACAGTTACGTATAGGTCTAGTACCTGGAGGAATAGTTTTTGGTAAACCCCAATCGGCGATATTTGCTTTACGGACTTGGTCTACATGGCATTTTACCACTTGGTTATCTAATTGATTTTTAATCAATAGATTACGGTCACTGAGTTTCTCCATAACTCTAAAGTATGGGATCCATTTAGGCTGGAGTTTAGAATTTCTATCGAAGTTTTTGTAATAAACAGCATCATTCACTTGAAAATCTACAAGTTTGGCATGTTTGTTTGCATGTTTATTTCTGCGTTTTCGCGAATCTCTTATATTTCGAAACACACTGCGATATATCTCATGGTTTCTGGAAAGCATGTACTTATGAAATTTGTCACCATAATACGGCAAGCGCGTTCCCAATAAATTGTCCACAGGAAGTACAGCGTCGCGTCCGAATACCATATAGAAAGGGCTATACTTCGCGCTCTCGGTAACATTGAATCTCATTCCCGCCAATGCGATATTTAGAACAATATCCCAGTCATTGACATTATCTATGACCAGTTTTGTAAGAATGCTGTTAAGTGTTGCATGCGATCTCTCATTTTTGCCATTTCCGCTAGGGTGATACGGGGTACTCTTAATATGTTGTATATTTAATCGATTCATCGTATCAGTGAATTTCGGTCCAAACTGACTTCCATTATCTGTCGTGATACGGAGAACTGCGCCGTACCGGCACAAAATTAGAATAGATTCAATATAGTTTCAGTTGTCATGTCAGGACTAGCAAACACTTCCGGCCGTCCAATCAGCTGACAGACAAGGCAAATAAGGTATTTGTTAGAGCTAACTGATGGAGGATGCATAGGGCCTTGGATATCAACACTTAATTCCGCGAATGGATATTTTGGTAACTCGGGCTCTTTGAGCGGTGCCTTGATCGCTTTCATATTGACCATCTGGCAGGGCACACATTTTTTCACAAAGTTATTTAATTCGTTAAATAACTTAGTCCAGTAATAATGTCTTTTTATTGTTGCATAAGAGCGGTTAACCCCCGGGTGACCAAAATCATGACAAGCCTGCATTACCAGCTCCCTTAAATGAGATGGAACGTAGGCTCTTAAAATAGGTTCATCATCAGCATTTGAAATGAAATAGAGAATGTTATTCTTGATTAAGAACTTTCTGGATTCGCTCTGGCGGACACCTGGTTATGTTGAAGCTTTAACATAAATTTAGCAATGATTGGATCCTTTTGCTGTTCCTCCGTCATATTTAATTGAACTAATTTGTCGGGGATTGCATAATCTAGGTGAGATAATTTGTTCTGACCGTTGACCAATTGCTTCTGGTCGATTGCACTGTTATTGATTGCCGCAACAACGTTCTGGTCATCGCTGTCTTTATCAGATAAATTGCCCCCTACGGCTCTGGATAACAAGTCCGCAACTTGATTTTGTTTACCTGGTATGTATTCAATTGTGCAGTTATTGTCGGTCATCCTGATGACCGACATATTATAATGGACCAAACTTGACCTTTGAAGGGTAACACCGGTTAACAGCGGCACCGGACGTGGTCACTTTAGACAAAGCAGCCCGTCTAGAGCTTGAGAATGCTATTCCGTTCCCCCTATTTGCTAGAAAAGTCTTCTAAATGTTGATGAAACAATATTTGGACGTTTTAGTAACATCAAATTAGAAATTGAGCTGATATATAATGACATGTTAAATTATATAAACATACGTGTGTTGTATTTTCTACAGGGTGTAGAAATACTGTTATGCGTCTTTTTTTAGAAAGTCACGTGATGCAAACCTTCATAGCAAAATATTATTTGCGTATAAATTGAACTGATACTTTATTTGAATCAAACAACTGTTCAGGATGATCCCATATATGAAATAGATTCGATCCGTTATATTGATTTTGTTGGTCAAGAGACTAATGAATATCCGACTTTGGCGGGAAAGGCTGTCTGTAAACAAAAGTTTACAAAAAGCTCGTCGGTCATTAGCATACACTTTTAACCAAAAATGTATTCCAAAATCTAGAGTTCAACAACAAAATTTTGTCACTGTCCTAGGGTGGGGGGGGGATGAGCAGCCTGACAGGGACTCAAATTATTATATTTACTATTCTGATCTTCAACAATTTCGTTAGAATTTCGTTAGAACTTCAACATGTAATATTGCTGGTTTTCGCACATTTTCCTGTTTTTGTTTGTTTGTTTTAATGATGTCAATTTCAGTGTATGCCATGTTAGATGACATAATGCGGGTTTCAAAAAAACTCATGTCCGTGCGTTGACTTTGAAAATTGATGAAAACTTCTACCCAATGTGTTAACATTAAAAATTTTCTTTCTTGTGGTATAAATCACCAAACATACGGTCGTGAAATAGTAGAGGCTTATAGCGAACGAGGAGATGTTTTAAACAAGCATTTAGGAGGAAACGAATGCTCAGAACTTTGCTTAATTGTCAAAATATTGTCTTTTAAAGAGAGATTTTGCAATTTGTTTGCGATTTCCAGTGCAATTTCGGTGAATGTTCTCAGAATATACCGGAGGTTTAGCGAATGTGACATTACCATTGTTAAACATAGGAGATCAGCATGGGCAATATTTTTATCTATTATCACAAGCGTAGTCAATGGGGCGGCGGTACGCTAAAAGACAGTCATCAATACGATCAATAAGCTGCGGACGACAGAGATAAACGACTAGGATGGCCACAGGAGGTTAATTGCACTTTATGATTACACGTTCAGCGTGGAAGCATCAATATTGATTTTGTTTATTGAACTTGTCTAATATCAATTTAAAGGATAAATGGCGACACGTTACCTCAGTTACAAATACTTCGTTAGTCAAGTTTGTTGAAAAATCATTTCAATCCATAATTACAAATGTAGTTGTTATCAGATAATCAACCTCACAATTTTGCATTTTACGAGCGCACTATTGAAATAACCCGAGCTGCGAGAGTTTAAACCTAGTTGGTTTGATGACTACCTATCTCTTCATTAGTTATGAACATTACATTTTATCTTTTATTCGCAATTACTCATTCAGAGAGACATTTATATACATGTATTATGCTCTTTCTCAAAGATTTGCATAAAAGTGCCTAATTTTGAGCTTGTTTTCTACAAAAACAGCCATGGTTTTTTAGATCTATCTATTTCCCTGTCCGTTTAATATCCAAGTTGGAGCACTAATTTACGATGCGGTATTTTATGTTTTGATATGCTTAAAAGTCTTAAACAGGCTCAATGAAACCGAGCCTGCAATATTTTCACATTTTTCGTCTTCGGTGGTTTTCAAAGTGACCTTTTCATATATTTTAAGAAAATAAAACTTAAACGATTGTTTTAAAATAGAAACTTGGTAACCATTTTATACGTGCATCTGTATTTTTATCATTTAAACTTTAACTATTTAATCTATGTTACAAAACTTCCGCCGCCATAATATTCAAAACTTGCCCTTGAATATATGCATTATTAACGAAGTACGAATTGATTTATTTTTATTCCCCCATTCCCTCTCAAAACCGCAACTTTCCATGCGTTCTCTTCTTGGGGTCTATAGTGAACGGTTGGACTCGTCGCAGTTGCAATCCAAATTGAGTTTAACTTGTAAAAGATTTCCGGGGATACCCCTGACCCCAATGTCTGCTTCCCCATACACATGCAATATAACGGATCTGAATTCGGTCTTGGGCTACTAAACAATAACATTATTTTGACAAGTACAGTAAGGTAGACAACACGATCACTATCATTTCTATGTAAGGGCGATCTACTAGAATATACTGCAAGCAATTCAAAACCAGCCTTTAAAGTAGAGAAATAGTCGTGAACAATTTTCAGAACAGTGGCATAACGACAATTTCTTTGATGATAGATTAATTTAAATACAAATAGTGCTTCTTGAGTTTCTGTAATAGTTTCAGAGAAAATCGTTCAAACAAAAACAAAAGATAGGAGCAGCATAAAGCTTAAGTGAAAGTAATAAATGCATCAGCATCCTAATTTATTGTTTACTGTCTTCTAACGCTCGTCAACTTCAAGTTTGACGAGATCTGCTGAACCAACTAACACTACACTTTATGAATGTTGGTAATGAATACTGAATATTATAAGCATGGCTTTTCTCTCAATGTACAAATAAGTATCGACTGCGGAAAGTTCTGTGGTACCTCTTTGAGCATTCGCGTTAATGTAACATATTCATC
The DNA here is from genome assembly GCA_038501625.1 of Corbicula japonica. Classification (NCBI taxonomy): domain Eukaryota; kingdom Metazoa; phylum Mollusca; class Bivalvia; order Venerida; family Cyrenidae; genus Corbicula; species Corbicula japonica. The sequence continues at coordinate 271,629 of JAZAYU010000113.1, forward strand.
AGATTCGTGCTTAAACAACGTAATTATTTTTTACACGTCCTGAATAAAATAATAAATTACGTCTACTAGAGACATGATTATTTATATTGATGCCTTTTGCCGGTACACGTCTTCTTCATGTTTTAATAAATCAAACATCAGCCGTTCAACTTTGTTTGCATGCTTTAAAGTAACAGAATGAACAATGTATATATGTTCTCTTGTTTATGTTTTGTACATACAGAGAAATGTAAATGGAAATAAACTTGAAACTTGAAACATCAACTAAATTCACAAATAGTTTGTCAGATACAGTCTGTGTGACTATGATCGACAGAAAACTGGCCATATCATTGACTTACATTGGTCCAAAAGTAACTACAAGCACGAATACATACCTACTTATTCTATTAATTTATTTGCTAATGACCGACTAGCTTTTTGGAAAGCTAAAACTTGTAACAAGAGATATTGAGCGCATATCGTTGTAATTGCTTGTTATCGAAATTTCAGGTTAACAAGTGCGTTAGCGGCTTGTGGTCAGTCTTAATTGTAAACCTAGCACCGTGTAGGTAACAGTCGAGTTTTTGAAGCGCAAAGTTTATAGCGAAAGCCTCTTTTAGAATTGTACTGTATTTTCGCTGCGATCTAGACGATTTGTGACTAATGAAATAAATAGGCCGTTCATCTTCAGTTTTGCCCGTGGGCGATTGTACTAGCACAGCACCTATGGTGTAATCTGACGCATCTGAATAAATAGCATACGGTTTGTTTATGTCTGGGTGACTTAGTGTAGGTAATATAGTCAATTGGTCTATTATGTTATCAAAGCTTTGTTGACAAGCATCTCTCCAGGAAAACGGTGTATTTTTCTGCGTTAACTTTGTTAAGGGAAGTGCAATGTCAGCATAATTTCGTATAAACTTTCTGTAAAAACCTGACATGCCTAAAAATGCTCTTACTTCTCTGATATTGGAAGGGGATTTGAGTGATTTTAAAGCTTCAACCTTTTTGCTATCTGGTCGTATGCCTTCACTGGAAATGACGTGGCCTAAAAATGTGGTGCTCTGTTGCAGAAATTGACATTTCTTTAATTTAAGTTTCATGTTATTTTTTCGAAGACGGTCAAAAACTTGTTGTATATGATTGAGATGATCATCTAGGGTAGCTGAGAAAATTAGTATATCATCTAAGAAAACGAATGTGAATGTTTCTAGGCCGGAAAATGCGTTTTTAACTACAGAAAAGAATACATTAGGAGAGGTACACAATCCCATCGGTAATCTTAAGTATTCAAATAATCCATGAAATGTTGTAAAAGCGGTTTTTGCTCTGTCATTTTTATGTAACTCGAGGTGAAAGAAACCGTTTGAGAGATCAACCGAAGTATAGTACTTAGCACCTTTCAATAAAGCTAGTATATCATCAATTTGTGGCAATGGGAAACTAGATGGAAGAATATGCTCATTTAACTTTCTGTAATCAATTACCAATCTTTTCGAGCCATCCTTTTTGTCTACTAAAAGTACGGGGGCTGCCCACGCGGAATTGCTAGGCTGAATAATTTCAGACTCTATCATTTGATCCAACTTTTTCTTCATTTCTGCGTGTTGCGTAAATGGTAATCTGTACGGTCTTTGCTTAATTGGTTGACAATTATCTGTTGGGATTTTTACCGAGACACCGGGAACTTTACCTATATCGAACTCAGATTTAGAAAATATATCCTGATTCTTTTGAACAAGATTCATCACTAACTGGAGATGTTTCTTTGAAGTTCTAATTTCACTGGCGTTAAACGGCTGCGAAGGTTTTGGGCAAGAATTCGTTAAACACAAATCCTCATCATTATTATTATTTATGATGGACTCAACAGAAAAATTATTTGTACTCTGGAGTTGCCCTAGGACACAACTTCGTTTTAACTTTATAGTTTTGTTTGATCGATTTGTCAAAATGACAGGAACAGTCCTGTTGTTGTTAACATGTACCAGTGTAGGTGTAACAAGTAAACACACTTCTTGATGTAAGAACCCAGATGAGATTTCGCAGACTTGATAGTCAGTGTTTATTTCTAAACTCGGATTATGTTTGAGTCTTCCTTGCAGTTGATTTATGCTTTGAGGTTTTATAATTGTTGTTTTATTGAGACGGATTATTGACGCAGTGCAACGGTCATCTTGTAATGGTACGTAAATATCTTTAATCTTAATGCTATTAAGATCATAATAGATTCGACAGCTGTTCGCGGCAAGAAAATCTCGTCCAATGATTGCATTACGCGATAAGTTATCGACAATTACAAAATTGTGTATCAGGTGTAGATTGTTTATTTTTAGCTTTATTTCGGCATATCCAACAACGTTAGCGATGTGCCTGTTACTGATTGAAGTCCTAGATTGGTCTTTTGTAGTCGCGGTTTTACATGCAAAGAATCATATATTCGTTTGTGCAGCACAGAAAATGATGCACCTGTATCAATGAGAGCGCGCACTTTTAATTTGCCAATATTAACTAAACATGAACTTGGAATATCTTTAAAATGGTTTAAATTGTGAATAGCTTGCAAGTCTCCTTTACGTTTCCTACCATCGACCTCTTTATGGTGGAAACGACCTAGTTTTCCTGACCCCTATATTTTTTGTTTTGATTTGTGCCCTGGAGATTTTTCCAATCGCGGCACTCAGACTGAAAATGTCCTTGCCGACCACAAAACCAGCATCTACCCTTTTTAGAGCCATTATTTGTATTTCTTACGGCCTCACGAACTTCGTTGATTTGCGACTTTTGTCGCACGCGGCATTCACTTATGACATGACCTGATCGACGGCAATATGAACAGCTTTTATGCTGTCGGCGAGTATGATTAACCTCCATCGGTTCTAACTGTCTGTCGTCGCGAATGTTCTCTTGAGCGATCGCGCCCTCAAACTGAGACCGCCTTTTAATTCGCGCACAGATATTTTGTTCCCCGGTCGCGAGAGTGACGGCATTTTGGAAGGTGCGCGGGTTTTCGCGGATAACCTTCGCTCTAACAGAAGGCTGTATTAACCCTTCTGTAAAAAAACATAATTAATTGTTGTTCGACGACCTGTAACCCATCGCCGATTCCCTCATAGGCCTCCTCAGCCAGTGCCATAATTCTGTCCGCGAAATTTCGGACATTTTCCCCTTGATGTTGTTTAATTCTTGTAAGTTCTGCAAATTTTAATTCTTTATTTTTAACTTCACCAAAACGCGACTCTAGCTCCGCCTTAAGTTCTGCCCAAGTAATTTCTTGATTGTTTTCTAAGTGCCTTTGAATAAAATCCGAAACTTTATCACTACTAAATTGAAATGCTAATTGAATTTTCTTTTCGTCCGGAATATTGTTAATGACAGCGCATTTGTTTATACTTTTTATCCATGAATTAAATTTTGTCTGATCACCGTTAAAAGTTTTAATAATATCAGACAGACCGATGCGACCTAACTTTTCGTTAAGCGAATTAATTGCCTGTGCCAAATCCATTATAACAAGTTCAAGCTAGGCCCTTGGAACAAAAACTAGTACAACTGACCTTTCATTCTCCGGCTTGGCGTTGCGTTCTCCCAGTCGAATCCTGGTCACGGCACCACAAAGGCGTTTGTAGCGTTATGCTACCGCAAGAAGAACACTAACAAAATGTAAGTGTGTGTCGGCACAGGAGCCCTCGTCGTGGTCGCTCGGACGAGCTACTAAGACTGCCGCACTGGAGAGCCTTGCTCGTCCAGTATATATGTAGAACCCTATCTGTTTACCTAGCTACCGTTAATAACAAAGTTATATAATTATTGTAATAATAAATAGTCTGCAACCACAGCGATAACAGGCCGATACAGTGATTGTACCCGCTGACCCTATCCGCAGGCAGTGTCCAGTTCAAGCTTGACAAACTGACCCTCTGACAGGTTCATCGAGTACGATTTGATATCGCTGTAGTTGCTTATTATATTACATTTACTATGACAATAATTCATCATTAAATTTAATTCTAAAATCTAAACCATCTGCAAATACCAATACTGAATTTTTAAAATGTTACTAAATTCCAAACAGTAATTTAACTACACCTTGCGAAACGTTCTGCATCAATTTAAAGTATTAAAATTGCATTTATTTGTTCTGCCATTAATGGTTGCCGTGGAAAAAAATTAAGAGTGATGATCTTTTTACTAAACAAATTCTTTTATATAAATTGTGAACATAAGAATAATGATTTTACACAATTACCTATCGTGCTTTATAATTAAACTATAAAAGACACTAGTCACGAACGACAGCACTATTGCCATTAAGACTGTATCTATTTACTAGATCTCGCAAAACGTACATTATTTTGTTCAAAATGTCATTATCAATGCCCTTGTGGAAGACATTTTATAGGATTAAAATTCATGGTTTTCCTGGCAATCTGGTTACCATGGTAATACGGAATCGACCGTGTCGCAAAATAAGGCTTCTGACTGGAGCATGTGACTTTCATCCGGGTGCAATAGTCTTTTGTGCTTACTTCCGGATTTAAAAAACTGAAAAGCCGCCATTTTGTTTCTCGATTCACATTTTCAGAAGTTCTTCTTCCATATGTTAGATAACAATTAAGATTAAACTCGCCTAAAAATTAAGGTAAATAAGTTTCTACATTGATTAAAACCTTATATTGTCACAGAGTTAGAGTCTAACGGTAGACTCCACCGTAGCGACGTGCATTACGGTAGTTGTTCGAATTTTGGTTAATTAATTAAAATACAGAGTGGCAAAGTGACAATTACACCGGTTTCCCCAACATTCTAAAGGTTGTATTAAGGTAAATAACTCAGTATTCCTCCGTGGTCCATTCGAATGAAGTCCGTTTCATTATATGCTATTTTTTTCTCTTCATCTGGGGGCCTCTTAACCGTTAGAAATCGACCTGTTTGTGACTTGTTTGCAGGAATAACATGTCAGGAAAATAAATGAAAGCAATTTCATGCCTATATCTCGTTTGGTAGAGGCGCACTAGTTCCGAAAGAGCGGATGTATATATTTGGCACCGTATTTGCGATACCGCGTTTAAAATAGTGTCTGTTCGGTTAGAGATCAGTAATTTTCTTACAAGTAAGTTAACCCCCCTTTTGCTGTGTGTTTTGCAATAGATGAAATGTAGATCTTCACAGTCATATATGGTTGTCTAGAAATTAAGATGATAGAAATCATGTTAAATGTGCATTGAATATTGGGAATTTAACATTGAGGTCTATGGGAATTGGATTTACCTTGGTTCAACCTAAACATTGGAAATTTACATCGACGTTTTTATTATTTTTTTACTGCAATCATCAACAAGAACAGTAAGTTTAACATTGCAGATTAGATAGTAATATCGATTGCTTTCGTTTTAATTTGGTATGGGAAAGCGATTAGGTATTGCGTTGAATTAACTCTGGATATTGTTGACTGGACAGAACTGGTCAAATGAAATCTGACCAGCTTGAAGATGTGTATTCATGATCAGGACTCGAACCAAAGGTTTGCAGATATAGCATAAAGCTACTCTGCTAATATAAGTTGTTTGGGGCAAGGTAAAGCTGTGTTTACCAAATGCTATCTGAATAACGCTTCATTTACAATAAATAAAAAATTTTAGAGCTACATTTCATAAAAAAATGAGGCAGTGTAGAATGATTTAAATAGGAAGCACGGCAAAGACGTGTTTACCACTTATTATTTATTTCAGATTTTAGGAATAATTGCTCTGCAGAGGTGCAGAAATTTTCTTTTACCCACTCGCTCTGCAGGTCGAGTGAATGAGTAAGTGCACTCGCCCTTACAGAAAGTACACTCGCCCTTACATTTTAAATAAAATACTCTTTCTGTAAGGCTTTGTTTACCTGCTATCTGAATAATGCTTCATTTACAACAAATAAAAATTATTAGAGCTACATTTCATAAAAAAATTAGGCATATTTTAGAATGATTTAAATAGGAAGCACGGCGAAGCCGTGTTTACCACTAATTATTTATTTCAGATTTTAGGAATAATTGCTCTGACAGAGGTGTAGAAATTTTCTTTGACCCAATCGCCCTGCAGGTCGATTGAATGAGTAAGTGCACTCGCCCTTACAGAAAGTACACTCGCCCTTACATTTTAAATAAAATACTATTTCTGTTGCAATTTTCGTTTTTCTTTTCATTCTATCTCGTTCTTACTGTCTCGCTCGCTCTCTCGCTTTTCATCATCACCCGTATCTTGTGTAAAAATCTTCATTTGTTACTACATAATTTTTGACATACAGCGGGAAAAAAGGTGCACTTCCAGCCTCGTTCTGATTTGGGAAACCCAATGATGATAAATATAAATCGCTGTTGTTATCTTTACATCAGAAACGTTCCGAATACACTGGAAATCGACCGAAATTCCGGAAATCGAATTGTATTTTGTAAACAAAGTGAAAATATTTCATTTTTCGAAGAAAACACATGTGCTTTGCTGAAAAATTTACTCACCCTGCTGGTCGAGTGTTTCGGCCGCTTCGCTAGACCCAACGGATCATTTACTCGCCATGGCGAGCGGTCGAGTGGAATTCTACACCTCTGCTCTGTCAAACAAGTAACTGTTACAAGTTCAAATGTGTTGCATAGTGAAGCCGTGTTGACCATAAAATGATTAATTAATTGGTATAAATTTGAAAATTTATTTATTTTATTTAGTTTTCAAAGTCCAATAGTTTGTGTCGAGCTTTTGTATACATGCCTTGGTCCAGATGTTTGAGTGTAATGATCGCTACAGACTTCCCGAAAGTTGTAAAAAAGTGTCAGACATGAGGTCAAACAAGATATGAAAATCTGTCTGACCGAAACAATTTCTGCCTTACTGAAACATTTAACACATTAAATAAGCAAAACACAGTATTAAGGGTGCTTTTGTTGTTTTTTTTCAGTGGTACAAATTGTCATTATGACGAATACGTAAAATATTTCATTCGGATATCCTCACTCATTTCCCTCGGAACAGTCGCGAATCAAAACAGCGAGTAAAATTGAAAGTTAGCGAGTAAAATTGGAATATGCAGATCAAATTTTTGCCGGACATTCCGTCCTACAACATTGGAAATCACATCAGACCAGTCAAAATTTTACCGGACAGGTCCGACGGTCCGGCGACTTTAAGGCAGTCTGTCACTAAGAAAATAAATTAAGTCATCGGAAGGTACATGCATGCATTGGGCAAATAATATCGTTTATAAAATTTGTTTTTTGTAATTTGTATTTCAGTTTAAAGTAAACATATGAAAGATGCTTCACAAATCTGGTTCAAAGAGCATGAAACTAGAATAGGAGAAAAATTAGACTACTGGAGAGGTAATTTTTTTTAATTTACCCTTAATAAACTGTACAAACACTCAAACAGCACAGAATTTGCCCTTCCTTTACATGACTATGCATGGCTGGACAAACCCACTAGCCCGAAGCCTTGGACAAGCTGAAAATTGTATCGGACAATCTCAAAATATCTGATTGCTTGTCCGTGGGCTAGCTCAATTTTTTAGTGTAGACTAGTTTAAACGTTAATTTGATATGCGCCATTCTCTTTTAGCACCATATTCATATCATATTACAACAGCAATAAGTTTATTACAAAATAACATGTTTTGAGATCTATTTTAACATTATCAAGCCCCCATGTAACGCTTCCTCTTGAAATTCGTGTTTCTTTCTTTACTGTTAATACTGACTAATCAGAGTTTGCTTATTTGCGCAAAAGTAGGACTAGCTGAAATGTTTACCCAGCTAGTTCTGGACTAGTTACTAAAAAATCTAAATTTGTCCAGCCCTGCTATGGTGTACCATAATCTCTGGCATGTTCACACAACATCACCTGAACATGCCAAATTTTTGGAAGACACAGAATCAAACGCCACAAAGTTTCTCTGCGGACCATGTTGTACATATAGATGGGTCCCTGTGGTCACTTATTTAATCCTTTATTTAGGGGATAAATCTCATAATCTTGTTCACTGTTTTTAGAAAGAAAACAATGCTGTTTCAGTTTTCACAGTTAGTAACTTAACCTACTTCATGGACACACTTTTTTACCAAAAATGTTCAGCCCATGTAAATCCAGATCAGATGGCATAGATGTAGATTCACATCAGCTGGCACATCTTTTTGTGGTCTTTAAAATGTGATAACACTCTGGTTTTATGCTAATCTTCCTTTTATGTGATTTTAATAAAAAGACCCTACATGTAATAAATAAATTATGGCAACAGTTACAGTATGAATTGTTCACTGTTAACTGCAACAGCAATTTATGTAAATCTTCATAAGCCACAAAAGGTACAGTATAACTGACTTACTAGTTATCAGAGAAGATTTAAAATAAAACATTTATTTTCAGAGATGTGTTTCACCAAGCTTATGAAGCCTATAGCAGAACTGGTAGACAGCAATGGCACAGAATATGAACATTACCATAGTAAACAGATACAAGGTTTGCATAAATTTTCTTTATTTTCATTTATTAAAGCTGCATGAATGTATAATACACATCACACTGAATCTACCGGTGCATGAATATAAGTTACTATGTTAGTTTTTTTTACATTTTACTTCATGAATACACTCTTTATCACATTAGTGACCAATGTATATCCAGTTCAGCAGGCTCATCTGTGCAGTCTGATCAGGATCTAGACTGCTTTAGATTCATGAGGTTATTTCTGACCAAGAAGCAATCAGTTTAGATCCAGATCAGACACCAAAAATGTTCGGCTGACGTGGAACTAAACTGTTGTCCATGTGATTTAAAGAGTCTCCATAGAGTAAGTCAGGAGTCAGGATACCTGAAGTAATTATCAGAGCATACAAAATCAATGTATTTGACAAATTTTATTTTTGTGTCTAAATATTTTAAATCAATTTTAACTGTCGGCAAATAAATTTATAAAAGCAATAAGATATAAAATTATTTTTGAAGATAAATTAATTTGCTGTTGAATTTAATATTTCAGGAAAACAGCTTCACATGAAATGCTGTGGGGAGACCAGGTTAACTGTTCTAGACAGTAGAGGGAGCATACAGTTTACATATACTTCCACTACTAATTCCTGCAATAGAAGGTGCTGCTTTGGAAGTTTATGTCACTTGACAAGAAAAAAAATTGTCTATACAATTATACTGTGTGATTCTGATATCAAATAATACAAAAACGTTTAAATGTAGACCTCATTGAAGAACAGTAAATGAACAACACCATCAGTATAATTTTGTTATGAATATAATTTGCTGTTAAATGGAACCATAGAAAATAGGAATAGACTCCTTTGAACACCATTTGCTTTTCATGGACTAATTTGAATGTTTCATTCTATTCGGATAATAAATTCCGCTACTGTCACTCATAGTATTATCTTAAGTCCTCAGACCCAAAAGTATGTTTGTTGATTTCAAGCTTGAATATTCAAAGAAAATGACAAGCTTCGCTACTTGCTCTGTCATTGGTATCACCATATTCCAACTAGGTATTTTAGGTGTTGTGGAATGATGTTTTACAATCTACCTTGTTAACCAGATTTTTATGAGTCTACATATCTTATACCATCGGTCAGCCTTGCATTTTGATCACATTTTGGTGCTGTTTAACTAAGAGTTTACAGGCAAACTGGTGTATTCAACATCTCAAAGGATTCTTCCAAACTTCACAGAATCATTCAGCTCACTAAGATGTAGTGTTGCATCTTACAACCTTGACCAGTTTTGGTTAAAAAGTAAAACAACAAATGATGACTTGTTTCTTTGTTTTACTGTTAAACATACGATATACATCACTTTTGATTCGTCGATTCCGAGAGAGGCAGTGCCTTAGTTCATATTAGTTACAAGCGAAAATCTTATTTTTAACTATCAATGGTTTTCATTCATTTTTAAACTGAAGAATCAATACTTTTACACGTTACCCATCATGTTTTAAAATTACGATAAAAGTGTATCATTCAACATGTTCTCACAATGAAAACGAGTCATAAATGACAGCAAATTATCATTCTATATTGTAATTTATTACTTATTATTGCAAAACTTGAAATATGTTTTTATATAGCATAATTAATGCCTTCAAGGAAAACAACTTACAACTTTTAGGACTTAAACGCACTTTTGGTAAAGTATCGTTCATCATATTGGTTGCTATGGAAACGATTTATAGAATAACTAAGTAATGTCACAGAACGATAATCCGCATAAGGCGGGGTTATTCTCTATTTTCTGTAGACATATAATAAAATTACAGACTTTACATAAATTTCTGAGACAAAAGTAGTGTAATGTTGTGTCAAAGATATGAACGAACGTTGACATGAACATTGGCAGTGTGCAAAAGTATGAGCATGAAAGAAAACTTAAGTAAGGGACATATAAAATGCGGGTCTGATACCTAGTTTAGGCATTTATACTGAACAAAAATGAAAACTTACCAGATTTTAAATTCAAACTTGTTTTCAGTGATGCTATAATTTATCTTTCATTTAATTTGTTGTATTTGCACAATCTTACATTTGATAAAGCGGGAAGACGTCGTTATGTTTTTACAGGGGTCAAGATTATCTCCATTTTCCTAAATAATGGTGTGATCGATAATTTTTAATAAACATTTTTGAAGCAGATATACTTGACTATAAGAATTTGATTTAGAAGTTTATGGCATGTACAAACGGAAAAACACATTAAAGCCCACTGATGCAAAGAAATAAGATACAGTTACTTAAATATCCTATTTTTGCAAATTACCTCCCTTTTAATTAAAAAAAGAACAACCACCAATGCTTAATTTTCCACAACCACATATTCTTCTTTTGTTGTTTCTTTTTTTAAACCGATAGATAATGAACCGATAAATTTCAAGAGAAATATAATGGTGATCATATTCCTTCAGATATTTGCATTCTCTGGCATCATTAATGTAATGGAAGTTTTCCAAGTTATTCATGTCAAGTTTTCATTTTGGCTAAGTATATATCATTTTTAAATTCTAACCAAACAATGTTTACGGTCGCTGAATCAGATATAATAATCTAAGAAAATAATCCTATAGGACACGTAGGCCGCAACACTGGGAATTGACGAAAAATGTATAATATTCGAAGTATAAATCAGATCAGATTTGTAATTATCTGCCTCAGAACTTGTTCATTGTTTTGTGTTTTTTGTTCAGGTTCTTGTAGTAATTACGTCAAATCTTGGAGGACTTGAGGGTAACTAGCATATGAAAAGAGTTGAGAAATATTAAACAGATAAACATGAACAATAGATAACGAGTTTGTTCTTCATGGTTGTGAGTTTAGTGCACCTTAGAATTTAAAGACAAGTTTTGCAACTGACCGTTTAACTGCTGCATCCTCCGAAATTCAAATAAGAAAAGTGCCTAGTGTTGTGTATCATACCAAGGGACATAACAATGCAGCTTCAGGATCACTCTTAGTACAAGAGTTGCTGTCACTGCGCTATATAATAAGCATGCCTCATTGTTTTAGATGCATTGTATTAAATACTCTCGTAGCACTTATAGCATGTAGATTAAACTGTAGTAATCTATCAAAGCGTTATTCATATTGGGCCTCGAACCCTTACCATGGATAAACCGTCAAGACAATGACATAACATGGTGTCAGAAGTGAACTTATGGACTTACATTAAATTGTAAATGTGGACTTACATTAAATTGTAATTCAGAAGCGTTGTAATTTCATTAAATTGAAAACTGACAATTGTCGGACTTGCACTACATTGCAAATGTAATGGGCTTACATTCAATTGTAAACATGGATTTTTTGTCTTGAAATTGTTACTAGACAGTGTGAAATCAAAATCGTTGGAATTAAATAAAACCATAAGAAGAAAAATGGCAAAATTATCACCTCCAGAAAATTTTGATTTTACAAACCCGAGCAAATGGGATGAGTGGAAGCAAAGGTTTTCATTCTACAGAACAGCATCCAAGCTACATAAAGACGATGGAGACATTCAGGTGGCCACATTAATATACACAATGGGTCAGAATGCTGACAATTTGATGAAATCATTCAATTTATCAGATGACGACAAAAAGAAATATGACACTGTCTTGGGAGAATTCGATAAGTATTTTAATCCTAAGAGAAATGTTATCCACGAGCGTGCCAAATTCCATTTGAGACGTCAAAACCAAGGGGAAACTGTAGAGTCGTTCATTCGATCACTGTACGAATTATCAGAAAACTGTGCTTTTCCGGGAGACACAAAAGTTGAACAAATTAGAGACAGGATAGTTATCGGAATTCTTGACTTGAATTTGTCAGAAAAGATGCAACTGGAATCTGAGCTGACACTTGAAAAGGCTATTCAAATGGCTAGGCAGAGCGAAATTGTTAAACTTCAAGTCAAAGATCAACATAGCACCGAGCAAGGGACAGCGGATGAGGTCAGCCGAGGAGCACGACCAGAACAACATTGGGGTGGACAACGGGGGCAACATCAGAATACAAGCAACAAAAAGCAACAACCCATGTCTGAAGGACAGAAACAATGTTCTAGGTGTAACCGTAAACATATTCAGGGAAAGTGCCCTGCGAAAGGGAAAAGCTGTTACAAATGTGAAAAGATGGATCACTTTGCTATATGCTGCAGAACAAAAACACTAAATGAACTTTCAGATCAGAGTGATTTTCTGGGAGCAATAGAAACAGGAGAGAATGGCTCATGGAACACAAAGTTGAAGGTGAGACATAATTATATCAGTTTCAAAATCGACACTGGTGCAGATGTAACAGTAATTTCAGAAAATGTGTTTAAGTCCCTGAACATACCAAAATTGCGGAAAACAAATAGAAAGTTGTTTGGTCCGGGAAACAAGCAATTAAATGTTCTAGGCACGTTCACCGAAACGTTGTCAAATGAGTCATATATGACAGCCGAAAAAATATTTGTAGTACGCGGGATTAACAGGTGTCTGTTAGGTCGACCAGCGATAACCGGTTTAAGATTAATCAGCTTAAATACCATTGATGAAATCATTTCACTAGAGTCTGTTAGACGTGATCATCCATCGCTATTTAACGAATTAGGACTGTTGGGAGGAGAGTACTGCATTTCTTTGAATGATGGCGCAAAGCCATATTCACTCAATGTACCGCGTCGCGTACCGTTTCCATTACTTCCTAAAGTCAAACTTGAACTTGAGAAAATGGAAAAGTCCAATGTCATTTTTAGGGTAGACCAGCCCACAGACTGGTGTGCAGGCATGGTTTGTGTGCCCAAGAGCAATGGAGAAGTCCGCATATGCGTTGATTTGACACAGTTAAACAAAAGCGTGCGCCGCGAAAACTTCCCTTTACCTATAATAGACCAGAGTCTAGGACTAATGGCAAACGCGAAGTATTTTAGCAAGTTAGATGCTACGAGCAGCTTTTGGCAGGTACAGCTTGCTGAAGCGAGCAAATTGCTTACCACTTTTATAACTCCTTACGGAAGGTTTGCATTTAACCGACTACCGTTTGGTTTATCAAGTAGTAGTGAATATTTCCAAAAAAGAATGTCACAGATACTTGAAGGCATTGAGGGGGTTCTATGTCAGACAGACGATGTCTTGATTTACGGACGGACTGAGCATGAGCATGACTCTAGACTAAAAACAGTCCTAAACAAATTAGAGCAAGCTAATTTAACCCTTAACCCTTCTAAATGCGAGTTCAAGAAGGCCCAGGTCAAATTTGTAGGTCACATAGTGGGGCGAGATGGAATATCCACAGATCCTGACAAGGTCAAGGCCATAAAAAATCTAGGGGCTCCAAAAGATATTCATGGGGTTCGTAGTTTCATGGGTGCCATAACACAGATGGGCAAATTTACACCACTGTTAGCTGAGTACTCAAAACCAATTAGAGATTTATTGAGTACTAAGAATCACTTTCACTGGGGTTCTGAACAACAAGAAGCATTTGATAAGATCAAACATGTTCTAATAAATGCTCCTGTTTTAGCTTTATATGATCCAAATAAGGACACTGTAGTTATGACAGATGCATCTAGCTATGCCATTGGGGTAGTGGTACTCCAGAAACAAGAAAATGGGGACCTGAAACCTGTTTCTTACGCTTCAAGGTCACTGTCACCGACAGAACAGAGGTACTCTATCATAGAAAAAGAGGCACTAGGCGTTACTTATGGCTGTGAAAAACATAGTGATATGTTGATTGGAAAAGTCTTCCATATTAACACAGACCACAAGCCATTAGTACCGTTACTAGGTCAAAAAGATCTAAGTGATCTTCCTTTAAGGATACAAAGGTTTAGGCTAAGACTCATGTATTTTTCATATACAATTTCACATGTCCCTGGGAAACAATTATTTATGCCTGACCTACTTAGCAGGAATACTGTTTGTGATGAGTTGACATTTGAGGAGCAACAAAATTGTGCTGAGACCGAAATATATGTTGATTGTGTTATCAAACATTTGCCGGCATCAGATAAAAGGTTACAGCAAATCAAGTCCAAACAAAAGACAGACATTGTGTGTCAAAAGTTAATTGAATTTTGCGAACATGGGTGGCCAAATGTCAAAAGTAAAGGCTGTGAAGTTTCAAAACTATACTGGCCTTTTATGGGTGAGATAACAATGAACAATGGGATTCTTATGAGAAATAATAGTTTATTTATCCCTACAGAGTTAAGGACAGATATTTTATCTCATATACACGAGGCCCACCAAGGCATGGTAAAATGCAAGCAACGAGCACAGGACTCTGTTTGGTGGTTAGGGATTAACAAAGACATTGAAACTCTTGTGAAATCGTGCGATGTATGCTCAAAGATGAGAAACGATCACGCAGAACCAATGATTTCTACTGACTTTCCTTCCCGACCGTGGGAGAAGTTGGGTACTGATTTATTTTTTTGGAAAGGCAATACCTATCTTTTAGTAATTTGTTACTATTCTAGGTACATTGAGATAGCGAAGTTAAATGGAACGTCTTCGGAAGATGTTATCATACATTTCAAATCGATATTAGCAAGGCATGGTATCTGTGATGTCATTGTTAGTGATAATGGCCCGCAATACGCGTCTAGTGCTTTCAAGCAGTTTACCGATGAATTCGGTATTGATCACAGGACAAGCAGTCCCAGATATCCATTAGGCAATTCAGAGGCTGAAAGAGGGGTACAAACAGTTAAACGTTTACTAGGCAAATGTACAGACCCGTATGTTGCGCTGCTAAATTATCGCGCTACTCCGTTAGCAAATGGTTATTCTCCTGCAGAACTTCTTTTTGGGAGAAAAATCCAGACAAAATTGCCTACAATGCCGGAAAACTTAATGCCGAAGCCTTGCGACAGCAAAAAGTTGCACCAAACTGAAACTCAAAATCGGTTGTATTCGAAGCGAAATTATGACAGGGCTAAGAATACCCGTTCACTGCCTCTGTTAAAACAGGGGGATAGCGTTTATATTAAAGATGCTAACATAGAAGGCAAAGTTATCCAAGAGGCTTCGCGCCCAAGGTCATTTGTTGTAGATACACCTAGATCTACAATAGAACGAAATCAAAGACATTTAGTCAAATTAAACAAAAGAGTTGATTTTGATAAAGATATTGATTTCACAGACCAAGAAAATTTTCAAAACGAAAATTGTACTGACTTTACAGCACCAGTGAAGAACGTTGCTGATACAAATATGTCTACCCAAAACACTTGTTATACGACACGGAGTGGAAGGTTATCAAAACCTCCAGATAAACTTGACTTATAATTGATGATTGTTTATAGAATAACATCAAATAACAGAGAGAGGAGATATGTGTTATCACCTATAAAGTTTTATGTATTTAACATTTATAACTGGTAACTTTCACATTAATGCTGATGTATGGAGGTTCGTAAAGTTAAGTTTAAAAAGTTCTTTTAAACTTTGTAAAGGGGGTGTTGTGTATCATACCAAGGGACATACCAATGCAGCTTCAGGAACACTCTTAGTACAAGAGTTGCTGTCACTGCGCTATATAATAAGCATGCCTCATTGTTTTAGATGCATTGTATTAAATACTCTCGTAGCACTTATAGCATGTAGATTAAACTGTAGTAATCTATCAAAGCGTTTTGATACATGAGTTTTAACTAGCGCGTCGAATTGATGGATGGGTTAGTTCTAATTTGCAAAGACAACATGTAGTACATGTTTGTTTATATGAGAACCATGTGGAGCAAGTGTGAAGTTGGTTCACCCTGTAACCCGGGCTGAAGGTTATAAAGCTGAGATTGGAAACCAGTCTCAAATCTCTAGCATCTGATTGGCTGAAATGGCGACCAGTCGCCATTTCAGCCAATCAGATGCTTGAGATTTGAGACTGGTTTCCATGCTCAGTTTTATAACCTTGGGCACGGATTTAAATCTCCAGTGAGCATCCCAATACGGTAACCCCTCAGGTTCTCTTTTTTCGTTATGTTTGGTGTCTTTAAAATTTGATCATTTTGTTAATTGATGTTCCCTTTCCCTGTTTTTGTTTTTACTGTGTTAGGATGCTGAGTTTTCTAAGTGTGCTTTATTCCTATTACTATTACGGTCATATTTTTTTCTAATTGTAAATGGTCATAGGCATTGTTTATGACGAGTTGCCATATAAACGAAACGAAACGAATTATTTACTTCTTTTTCAAAAATGTAAACTATTACTCCACCACATGCGTTTAGACAACTACGCCCAAAATTTTAATCCAGTAGAAGATATAGCATAAATCAAAATACCGTATAATGGTTTTTTCGCGAGCATAATATTTTCACTCTTTTCGCGACCGACGTGAATTCGCTAAAATTAAAAACGCCAAAAATTCCCAAAATCTTTCGCGTTAATTTCTGTGAGCGCAAATTCTCTAAAATTACAACCGCGAAAATTAAAATTACGACAAAATCGCGAAAATTTTCGATCGCGAAAATAACCCATTATACGATATTCATTATCGCGTATTTAATCATTGTGTCTTAGCTTGAAATGCGGTCAAACACATGTCGATATTTCACGCGACTATCAAATTCTTTGTCCGCAATAAATTTACGGATTATTGCAAATTAGAGAAAACAAAAGAGAAACATCTAAATTAAAATAATGAAAAAAACCTTAATCGATAAAAAATTGTTTAAATAACTGGAAGAATATCTTAAACATAATTATGTCGCTTTACTTTGTATGGAATAATACTTACAACACAGCATAAAACTTATAAACAAAAAAAAATTAATAGTTTCTTTCGAACAGTCCTTCCTGTCCTAAGACAACCTCTGAGCAAAACTATAGTTATAACGACAACATTGTAATAGTCCCATTGAATGAAAACAAATTCGAATTAGAAAATATGAACAAAGGCAACATTGTTTCATGGACCACATTAAGGGTATCCTTCGACTCGTATTTGAAGACAGGTTTTAGTATATTTTGTAACTACTTAATCTGTTAATTGTACAATTTAAAACAAATCGACCGTTCTTACATGACTAACGTTCTTCCAAACACTGAGGTTGGTGCACCCTAGAACCTAATTTAAACCCACAGGGGCAATTTGTTCTGTGGCGATTCCTGATATGCATTTATTAATTTTTTATTGTGAATAGAAATAAGAAACTTGAATATAGGTAGACACAAGCAACCTATTTACATTGCCAAAAAGAGAGCTTTATTAAAAGACACCACTATAAACAATTATCTGCGGTTGCGACCTTGGAACAGTTAGCTGCAAAAAAATATTACACGTTCAGGTTTGGTAATCCGGTAAAATTTTGTCGCGGCGAATTTCGGCGACAACAAAACTCGCATCGGCGATTTTTATGTTCAAAATAAGCTTATCAGAGTTTTCAAAATGTCAATGATAAATGACCAAACGCAATCCAAATTTAATAATCTTACCCTAAATTATATGTTTATGATTAAATAAAGCGGGCACGACCAAAAGTTTGGGTAGCCGAGTTTGCAAATAAAGCGGATTCGCAAAGATAAACCGGAGTATGTTAATATTACGGGCCACTAGGGTTTGAAGAAAGTCTTATTTCCACTTCCCCTGGATGAAACATGCATTTTTTTTTGTTGTTGTTTTTCCTGATTTCTAACTGGCAAAGTTTTATTTTCGAAGTTGATTTTATCGATGAACGTTGATCGATATTTACAAATTTAATCTTGCAATGAGTGCTTGAACAAATAAGTTATCATTAAACTAATACTGTGCTTAAACCCAGAAAACAAGAAAAAAACTAATGTGTTCATAGTACTTCTCAAAATTTACTGTGTCTAAATATCGAGGGTAGCACGAAAGACTGTCGTAACTACATTGAAATAAAGAAAGTGTTACGACAGTCTTGCCTGCAACCCTCGATTTGTTTATTAAGATTTGATGCGCTGTTAGCCGGAAAATACACATGCATCATGTTCTACCCCAAGACTTGAATAGAAAGGGAGCGCAAAAGGACAGGGACAAGTTACACTACAATCTCTAGTAAAAATACTTTGAAAAGTAAATAGTTTTTCTTTTTTAATCACATTCAATAACAATTGGATGGAAAGGAAATAAGTCAAACGTTTTGACAGGAAAATACAAAATAAATCGTTTGGACTCTCCCGTGTATATTAATATTATGTAACTCTCAAAGTGTCAAAGCTGAACTTTCCACGATCGGCCAAGATAAACAATCGATCTGAAATTTAAAAACACACAAGAATAATAAAAACATAAATACATATTAGACAATCGTTTTTCGCTTGCTTAACTTAGAAGCAAAATTTATTTCATAGTCATTACTGTAGGGCTTTTGTTCACTGCCAGGGGAAGGGGCCCACGCCGTATAATTTTTGGGAAATAGCGCGATTTTTTCGCTTAAGGGGAATGAAAAAACCTGATGTAAAGTTACTTTTAGGGGAAAACTGCATGATTTTAAAGAAATTTTCTGAGGGGAAGGCGCCCATTAACGGCCCCTACTAAAGAAGGCAAAATAAGGTGCTAATATGTCGTCGCCTTAATGCAATAACGGTATACATGTATTTCCTTCATAATTTATTGTATTTTTACCGTTATTGCACTAAGGTGGCGATAAACAAATTATTGAACGTATGCCTTTTTTTCTTTGTTTTTTGGACAAGACCAGTTTTTTAATAATTTTGATAGTTTGAAATTACAATGAATTACAATGTAAGCAGATTCATATTCTTTAACTCACTATGTGTACATGTGTGTGTGTGTGTGTGTGCGTGCGTGCGTGCGTGCGCGCGCGTGCGTGCGTGCGTGCGTGCGCGCGCGTGCGTGCGCGCGCGCGTGCGTGCGTGCGTGCGTGCGTGTGTGTGTGTGTGTGTGCGTGTGTTAGCGTGTGTGTGTGGGGGGTGCCATATTGGTGTATGTGCTGTATTATAAGGTTTTTTGGGGTCATCTTAATTACTTCATCTTTTTAACAATATTTGTACTTGTATTCGCTAGCAACGTATTAGCTAGAATACTGTTATTTGTGTTTTGAAGAAATAAATGGGATTGCCCTGTTGTAGGGGCCTGAAAAAGGAATTATTGACCGATTGGAAAATGGGCATTAAAAGTGTTGCGACCTCTGGTAGGACAGCCCAGCTCAACATACGCTTGCCCAGGTCTATCAACTCACGGTTCAATTCTTCGCAAGTTCCGTAGTTACACCCGCCATCAGCACAACAGGAGTGGCACGGCGAATCTGCCTTGTAACCGCCACAAGCAGCTTCCCAGGTGACTCCAGGCCTCAAAAGCGATGTGTCATTCATGATGCACCGTCTATAGTCTTCGTATGCGCGTTTCATCATGATTTGGCATAGCTGAAAACGCGATAGATATATTTCAAAATAAAAGTTCCTTTATGTATTGCTTAACTACATCAAACTTAAAGCTGCTTTTAATATCAAAAGAATGTACATTTATGTTCTTTTAGATTTATACATAGATAATAAAAGTCGCTTTACATATCAAAATAAAAGTACATTAAATTTTATACTGTTCGACTACATTTACATTCAAAGCCTCTTTAAATATAAAAAATGTACACACATATTCAAAGCTGCTTCAAATATCAAAATACAGGTACATTCATGTACTGTTCGACTAAATATACATTCAAGGCTGCTTCAAACATCAAAATAAAAGTGCATTTATGCATTTATGTACTGTTCGACTACATACATATTCAGAAAAATAAAAGTACATTTATGTACTGTTCGACTATATATTCAAAGCTTATTTAAATATCAAAATAAGAGTTCATTAATGTACACATACATTCAACAAAATAAAAGTACATTTATCACTGTTCGAGTACATTCTATTTAAAGTCTCATTAAACACCAAAATAAAAGTATTGTATGTTTATGTTCTGTTCGACTGCATACATATTAAAAGTCGCTCTAAATATAAAATAAATGTACATTTATGTACTGTTCGAGTAGTAACATATGCAAAGCTGCTTTAAATATCAAAATAAGACTTCATTTATTGTTCGACTGCATACGATATACATCTAATAGCAAAAACAGCACTCGGTTGATACATCAAATATAATATGTTCTAACTACACCGATCATATAATTTTAATTTCTCAGCATTGAATCGGAGCATACTCTTCAAACTTGATACGTAACAAGGCGCATTATGTTTATTCTTTTTATAAAATAACCAATACAGTCCTTACTTATGGAATGAATCGATATTTATTTTTTTTATTTGGGCTGCACAAGTACTTTAAACAATCAAACTGTTCTTCATACCCAAATGAAAACAATCAAATATCCATTTAATCCTGATATTTACACTCATAACTACTCTTAAGAAATCCAAAAACAATATTAGAAGAATTCATAATATTACTGCTTTTTCGAATGGTTGTTGGAACAGCAAAATAGTGAATGACGGCACGCGTGCATCTTGACGTCACACGTCAACATTTTGTGCACCTTCCAATATATTGTAAGCGGTCTAAATGTAGCCAGATCTCTTCAAGTAATACATCACACTCGAATAGCAGGAGTTATGATGTTTAGTATAGGTGTATGTAGAACATTGGTTAAGTATCGATGAAGTAAGATTATTGGTTAAGTGTCGTTGTATTTAGAACATTGAATATGTGTCGACATACTAGTAGTTAAATTATTGGTTAAGTGTCGGTTTAGTTAGAACATTGATTTAGTGTCGGTGTAGTTAGAACATCGGTTAAGTGTTGGTGTTAGAACATTGGTTTAGTGTCGGTGTAGTTAGAACATTGGTTTAGTGTCGGTGTAGTTAGAACATTGATTCAGTGTCGGTGTAGTTAGAACATTGATTTAGTGTCGGTGTAGTTAGAACATTGATTTAGTGTCGATGTAGTTAGAACATTGATTTAGTGTCGGTGTAGTTAGAACATTGATTTAGTGTCGGTGTAGTTAGAACATTTGTTAAGTGTCGGTGTAGTTAGAACATTTGTTAAGTGTCGGTGTAGTAAGAACATTGGTTAAGTGTCGGTGTAGTTAGAACATTGATTTAGTGTCGGTGTAGTTAGAACATTGGTTAAGTGTCGGTGTAGTTAGAACATTGGTTAAGTGTCGGTAAAGTTAGAACATTGGTTAAGTGTTGGTGTAGTTAGAACATTGGTTAAGTGTCGATGTAGTTATAACATTGGTTAAGTGTTGGTGTAGTTAGAACATTGGTTAAGTGTCGATGTAGTTATAATATTGGTTAAGTGGCGATGTAGTTAGAACATTGGTTAAGTGTAGGTGTAGTTAGAACATCGGTTAAGTGTCGGTTTAGTTAGAACATTGGTTAAGTGTCGGTGTAGTTGGAAAATAGGTTACGGTATTTAATAAAGTGTATTTTCACTTACCAGTTTCCTCTCACATCCATACTGATATTCTATCACCCCATAATCTCCTCTCGCCTCAACAAAACAAACCTTTTAATAAAGCATAAAAAATGTTTTCTTCTTTATTCTATCTGTGAAAACTCAAAATCTGGCCCAATTGATTTGGAATTGTTAGCTGTCAATCTTAAAAAGTGTGCTTTTGATTCATGCCTTTTTAATATGACATGTAGTTACGCATAGATAACCCCAAGGCCAAACAAATACAGCAGCAGCGTATTGACATCTATGAAAGAGATATACACAGTACATACTATTTGTATCCTCCAAAAAGAATAGTTCAAGTACTGCACGTCCACGATGATTGACTTTCTACATAGTTTGAAACCAATAAGCATATAACCAGCAAGGGAGATAACTGAAACTGAAAACTACACTGAAGTGAAGTATGAGGAAACTTTTACTGCGGCCTCATTTGAATATACATTTATTTTGTGTGAACATACAGCTCTTAATTACTAATTAACCACATCTGAGGCATTGACGTATTCCACCCTTATCAGTGAATATACATCTCTAAATTAATGTGTTTTGTGAGTGTGGCGATTTCTGATATGCATATATTACTTTTTTATTAACCTCATCTGAGGCATTAAAGCATTCCGCCCTTATCAGTGAATATACATCTCTAAATTAATGTGTTTTGTGAGTGTGGCGATTTCTGATATGCATATATTACTTTTTTATTAACCTCATCTGAGGCATTAAAGCATTCCGCCCTTATCAGTGAATATACATCTCTAAAGTTCTTATTTAACCGCATCTGAATCGAAGTAGTCCAACCTATTGGTGAACAAACAACTCTAAATTACTTATTTAATCGCATAAAAATTTTTACTCATTAAAGTATTCAACTCTTATCTTATAAGTATTCCACCCTTGTCAGTGAATATACAACTCTAAATTACTTAATAACCGCATCTGAGGAATTGAAGTATTCCACCCTAATCAGTGAATATACGGCTCTAAATAACTTAATAACCGCAGCTGAGGAATTGAAGTATTCCACCCTAATCAGTGAATATACAACTCTAAATTACTTAATAACCGCATCTGAGGAATTGAAGTATTCCACCCTAATCAGTGAATATACAGCTCTAAATCACGTATTAACCGCATCTGACTCATTGAGGTATTCCACCCTTATCGGTGAATATTCAGTTCTAAATAACTTATTAACCGCATCTGACTCATTAAGGTATTCCACCCTTATCAGTGAATATTCAGCTCTAAATAACTTATTAACCGCATCTGACTCATTAATGTATTCCACCCTTATCAGTGAATATTCAGCTCTAAATAACTTATTAACCGCATCTGACTCATTAAGGTATTCCAACCTTATCAGTGATTATTCAGCTCTAAATAACTTATAAACCGCATCTGACTCATTGAGGTTTTTCACTCTTATCAGTGAACATACAACTCTTAATTACTTGTTAACCTCATCTGACTCATTGAGGTATTTCACCCTTATCAGTGAATATACAACTCTAAATTACTTATAAACCTCATCTTATCAAGATCATCTTAGGCATTAAAATATTTCACCCTAAACAGTGAAAAAAAACAACTATAAATTACTTTTAACTTTTAGCTGATGTGCAAACAAAAAAAAACAATCGCAGCTTATACCTGATTTGGCTCGCATACTTCTAACGTAACACAATTCCGCGGATTTTTTACAGCAGGTTGGTGCGATTTATCATTACAGTAATAACACTGTGAAGAATTGACCGAATCTGCAAGGAAGGAAAAAAAACACGTTTAAAATGAAAATTGACTTCATGTGAAAAGGTTATAATGTTTTCAGAAAGTGACTTTTCTTGATATACATAGTCAGTTCTTGAAGTTCATATCTTAAATCGAAGACTAATTTTGGCAACAGATTACAGATGAAGAGTGAAGACAACGTCATGTATACAAACAAATACAGACAAAAAGTGAGCCATTAGAACTTTATGTGAGTGTACGTAATTTGAAAATAAGTAGTTAAACAAATTCATATATTTATATCCATGTTTTCCATTTTTTATTCATAAAGTCAACGTCAAAAAGAGGTAAAACCTTGTCAAAAAGTTATGCTTTTGTTCCGCTCCGATCCGATTCCAATCCATGAACAGAAATAACCACTCCGATACCATTCCGATTTCAATCTACTTCGATTTTCATTTCCTATTTTTTTATAATTACGATGCGTTCCAAACGTTATTCTTTCACTCGGCTCATTCTTAACATCGATCGATAAAATGTGTGAAGGAAAGTAATTTCGCCGTTTTAATTTTCTGCCATTAATTATAAGCAACCATTTATACCAAAATTCAGTGATTTTTTTTGTTTCCTATTGACTTGTATGATAAATAATACTGTGAAATCGTAAAAACAAAACAAAAACAACGATTTCAGACTTGTGCTAATATTGCCATTTTAAAGAACGCTAGTGTATAAAAAGCACTGTCTATTTTACGATGAATGCACGAAGTTTTAAAAAGAAATAAATATGAAAGCATGTGAGCGGATATTACTTTAAATAAAAATGGACTATTATTCTTTAATTAGTTACCGTTTTAGTATTATCGATACATTTAATAGGAAATGCCTTATTACTGTTATTTAATTTCGGGTACATGATGCTCGTGAAAAGAAGATACATGTATGTAGAAGCAAAAAAGGGATTTGGACTGTTACTATATATAACCGATAAGCTATTAATATTAACGATCCGGTCCGATCAGGTAAAAACGCTCCGGTCTTTTCCGCTGCAAGGGATCAAAACGCCATAATGATTCGTTTCAGTTCTATTCCGATTTCGCTCCTATTGCGCTCCTATCCAAATTGGTTTGCGGTCAGTTTCCGCTCCGCTCCCGATCCGTTTGTCAATTTCATGAATATTCAGCACTGTAAATAATATATTGTCCACAAACTCACCATCTTTTATCCCACATAATCGTTTGTTACAGTCATCCGAGAAATCACAGCATCTGTTGTTGTAAAAACTAATGTCATACATAAATTGCAGAAAATCCCAAATCTTACATGCTTACAGTCATTACAAAAATTATTGATTGTTAGGTCGAAGTGATAGGTGGAGTGAGACTTTTTTTTAAGCTTACACTTTAATTTGGATTATTCGGATCAAAACGGATTTTACATCGGAATATTTTATAAGGATGTGTGCAGGAAAGTACCTTTTATATGACTATGAACGCAGTTTTGAAAAAAAATGCATAAATGAAAATGATATTTCAGAAATACGGAAAACAAAAGACAATAAAAGTCTGATTTTCTTTAAAAACTTGATTCACATTGTAGCGGAGTGATTTTTTTTGTTCTTTTATGTTTTCACTCTCTTACACTATCGGCTCATTACATTCTCCTCTGTTATAGGCTGGGACTACTTTCAACTCTTTTTACTTTAACTCAAAAATAGTTCACCAATTACATTTAAAATTGCTTGGGTTTCTTTGGTTTGATTGAAATATAGTGAATATATCTGATTTTTTTAACAACAAGCTTTCATATTCATAATTATAACTGCATAAAATAAGGCTGTCGAGTTATGTAAAATATGACATTGAGCCTTTCGCAGAGATGTAAAGTGAGTGCATGGAACGGCAAATCTGAGAAGGAGATTGTTATGTTTTATGTTTTATGGAAGTATACTGTTTGCAGAGAGGCAGTGTTATCTGAGATGACAACGATTATCAGAGACGACACCGATATAAGAAATTCTATTATTAGTAAGGCTATGTTAATTAGTTGAGTAAGCATGTGATAGAACCGTAGTATTTGATTGCTACGTAATCCTGCTTCTTGATCATGTTTTCAATTACATTCATATCTTTCGATTTAAAGCTGCTGACAACCTGGAGTAGATTGATTGTTCTTGCATACCAGATCAAGTCATCCGGTGTTTTCACCCGGGTAGGAAATTTCGATCCTACACCCCCATCAAGAATGAGACACGCGCTTTATATGACGTCATGACGTCTTACGCAGTTATGAATGAAAGATGGAATGTCGCGTATATAAAAAAGTAGTGGAAAGAAAAAATTACGTGAATATATCCCAAAATACGCAAAATAAATACTGTATGCCAGAAAAAGTATCATTCACTTATGATGGGTAAAGATCGCTTGGTCTGGCCCTCGTAAAATATGCACATAGGCGGTAACTCGGCAGAGAGTCGTTACAGTTACCGCCTATGTGCATATTTCACTCGGGCCGGATCACGTGATCTTTACCAAACACACGTTAATGATACTTATAGTGTTTGATGTGATAATTAATAACATATTAATAAGTTGTGTGGAAATCTTTGGGTTGTGCACATGTTTGTTAGTATTGTAAACTAATGACATTTTTTTCCCAGGTTTAATGATAAGACATCATTTTTCGGAGAGGGGGAGAATGTAGCGGAGTGGTTTTTATACGCCCGAAAGGACGTATTATGTTATCGCCTTGGTGTCCGTCTGTCCGCCTGACTGTCCGTCAGTCCGTAAGCGATTTCCCGTCCGCTCTGAAACACTTGACGCCTTGAAGGATTTTAAATAAACCTGACACAAATGTTTATCACATTGAGACAACGCGCAGAAGCCTTGTTCCGGATTGCTGGCTTCAAGGGCAAGGTCAGACTTAGTAGATAAAGGTCATAGTTAGCAATTGTACCTTCCGCTCTGTAAATTTTGAACCCCGTAAAGGATTTCAAAGAAACCTGACACAAATGTTCACCACATTAAGATGACGTACAGAAGCCATGTTCCGGATGGCTCGCTTCAAGGTCAACGTCAGACTTAGGGGTCAAAGGTCATAGTTAGGCATTTTCCTTCAGCTCTGTAACTTTTCAACCCCTTGAAGGATTTTGAAGAAACCTAACACAAATGTTTAACACATTGGGACGACGTGCTGATGCCATGTTCAGGATTGCTGGCATTAAGGTCAAGATCAGATATAGGGGTCAAAGTTATGTCGGAAAAATAGCTTATAGCTTATGTTTTTCATTGTACCAAATCGACATTAAATTGTATCTTGTATCTTTATTTTCAAGCAAATATTTTAGGCCATGATTAGTGTAATAAGTACTTTTCTGCAAAGAAGGACGAAGCAGTTAATATTTAAAAAAGTGCCAACTCGTCAACAATTTTTGCAACTCCTGTACATATCTTATTAAACTAGAATATGTTGTTCCACCGAAACATGACATTGTGTCGCCTGCTTGCAAAAAGATGAAATGTGGGCCTATGTTTTATCATATATGATAAACTATGTAATTCAAGTTGAATTGCAATACTACAAAAATACCAATTTAAAGTGATCACTTATTATCTTTATTGTATATTTCAATTATACGCAAAATAAAGTTTCAGATTAAAATCATTCAAAGGAGCACAACTCAAAGCAGATACCGTCATTAAAACAGAGGTCATAATATTTTATCTATTCTGTCAGAAGAACAAAGGCTTTCCAAGTTATAAGCCATTAAGTTTCAGGTTTAAGTTAATTGAAAGGGACATAATTAAAAAAAGTTCATCAGGAGTTATCATTCTCAGTGTCACAGATGGCTCTGTTGATGCAGTTGACATATTTCAAATATATAAGTAAACATGACAAGTACTTTGTATGTTATAGGCAACTTTAAGTAGCATAACAAAGTCATTTAAGTAATAAATATAGTGAAACAGGTGTAACAGTTTTCATTCTTGTTTTCAAAATGGATTTTGTTCATGATATCATCTAATTATGCAGCTAATAGGACAAGGACTTAATGTTACGGGAAACATAAAAGTTCCATATTAAAGTCATTTGAAAGGGACATTTCTCCAAAAATGGTCAAACAGGAGTTATCATTATTGTTGTTACAGATGGCTTTGTATATGAAGATGATATATTCCAAGTATAAAGTTTATAGGACAAACATTCGTTTTATTAATAACATGTTCTTGTATGGCTGTAACGAGATGTTTAGAGCAAGAGTACTTCAGTATTTGTCAAGAACGAAAACGAATTCAACTAGAAAGCTTAGAGCATTACCTTGCGCAAGAAATCAAACTTCTTTTCCCTAGAGGCATTCCATGAACTCCAGTATTGCTTGCGCCATTGCATATCTAAAAATAGTCAATTGGCATATCAGTAATATCCGCATTTACAAAACATAGCCTCCGAACACAGCTAAACCTTTGAGAGGAAATTGCTTTCATCTCAACATATTTTGATATGCCATTTCGAAATGTAACCTTTGGCATTTAATCGGTATGGCAGATACTTCAATTCAGCTAAAATCGCAAACGGATTGCTACACAAACACTACACAAAGTCCGTATAGTCATATATTGAAAACTGCCTTTGTTATATTCTTCAAGTATTTATATGTCCCCAATCCTAAGCCTTAAAACCTGTCCAGGAACAAGACAGTTGAACCTTCATCCAGCAACCACGTGCCTTAAACAGCCGGTTTAA
Source organism: Corbicula japonica (assembly GCA_038501625.1). Classification (NCBI taxonomy): domain Eukaryota; kingdom Metazoa; phylum Mollusca; class Bivalvia; order Venerida; family Cyrenidae; genus Corbicula; species Corbicula japonica. The sequence goes on from JAZAYU010000113.1 coordinate 299,976, forward strand.
ATATGTCCTAAACTGATATTTTGTTCTAATATCTTAAAGAGCCACCTGCGTTCAGCAGCCACTTTATATCACTCCCTTGGGTTGCTGCTGAACACAGGTGTTACTGTTGATATTTTTATAATATAATTGCTTTAATGAGACGGAGTGTTATGATAATCTGATACGACATGTCTTTCATAAACTTCTAGTATTTCGTTTGCAGCTTTCAAGTCTTCTGAAACTATAGGCTGTATACAAGTACCTTTCACTTACATCGTTAGCACGACAGCCGCCGTTGTAAACAATCGACAGCCCATCTGTAATCTTTTCTTCCATATAACACATCTAATGACAAAACAAGATACAATAATAAAGAAAAGATTTAAACTGATTTACGTATCTTTTTTAAAGAACACTTCATATGCATAAACACTAATTATATTAGCACAAGTTTCAATATGCAAGAACACTGATTAAGTAAGCAGAAAAATAAATATACAGAAGCACTGGTAATGTTACCAGCAGAAAAAATGCAACACAAACTTTGCTCCAGGTTCAAATTAAATAAGCTTACAACTAATATTTTAGATATAACGACAGTCAAACCTTTCGTCAAAGACCACGCAGGGGATTACCCAAAATTGGTCTATGAAAGCATGCGGTATTTGTTCACAGGTCAGTTTGTTAAATCGGTCAAATAAACAAATAAAATGTGGTTTTATCAACATGTGGTCTATGTTAACAGGTGGCATTTAGCAGTTGTACTGTACGTAAAAGCAATAATAATCTCTTAAAGTTAAATATATTTTAGTGAATTGAAAGTTTAACGAAATGCGGATTCAATCATTTTCTTTTTCCATTTCAAAATAAGTTGAACGCAAAGTAATTGTAAATTAATTGCATTTATCGAGTTATGAAAACCATTGACTGGTTTAAAGTCTTAAAAGACAGAACGATTTCACTCTTACATTAAATAACATAACTGATCGATCAAATCCCATTCAACGCTGTAAATTGAAGCGTTGACTGTTCCAAATATTTTTTTTCTGAACACAGTATTACAAACGCCGGTAAGAATATTAACTTTTGTTATAACATGAAGAGCTTTTGGTAATGCATAATTTGTAGACATGTTGAAATACTGGTGATTAGGCCTCTAAATAGTTTTGTGGAGGGAATATGCGGACCAGTAAAAGGAATTCTACGAAAATTGAATTGGTGCTCTGTTACCTAACTATTAAAGTATTAAAAGGAATTGTCCATCTTCACAAGGCTCCATTTTTAAAAAGATTTTAAGAATGTATATGATGTCAGTTTGGGGACAAAAATGGAGAGTTTCTGCACAATCAGATAGGTAAAAAAACAGTAATAAGTATTGATTTATATATATATCATCTGACCTGAGTAAGTTCTGACCTAGGGACAGTTTGCATATCCTTGAAGTGAGGGGTTGCAATACAGAGAGGGACTTCTTTTTTATTTTTTTTCGTTCTAAGCCTCCATATGGCATATTTGTGTGAGAAAATTTAAAAGTTTGTCAAGATGAAGAAAAATTGGCCAATGACCTTACGTGTAAAAGATGCACATTTGTAAAGTAGATTATAACATTTCAGTCATGATAGTCAGCTTTATTTGAGCAAATATACCAGTAGTGAAATTAAATGTCTATAGGTGTCTGACTGAGTAATAGATTTGGTCATTTTAGTAAAGAATCTTCATTTTAACAAAAACCTGGTATTAAATTTACCAAAAGGTTGTAAGTAATAATCTCTAAAATATTGCACTATTGGGTCAACCGTTATCTCTGTCTTTGATTGCTAATTTTCAGGAATGGATATTCAGACACCTCACAGAGGTCTGTTGACTATCTGTCAATAAAAGCATTTTTTGTGGTATTCCTAGAACTAATTGTCATTTAGAAAAGGTTTTAGAGCAGTATTGGGTAATTTAAGCACTATTCAAATAAAGCTCATTACTGAAGGATTTTCCAGACTCAGACGTAACCAAAAGCAAATGGATGTGTCTGCCAGAGGATTATTTTGCATATTTTAAACTTTTTGTACATATTTCATGCTAAATTACCAGCTTTTACTTTGGTGTAATAAATTAGGTGCTAACTTTGCCTGATAGCTTCGTTTGGTTAGGGTTAGCCTCCTATTTAAGGCATGGCTGTTTTTCATTGTAACAGTTGCAGAAATACATAAATTCAGCTTTTTATCATATAAATGTGATTTTTGTAAGTTATATCCAGTTGCATATTCATTAAGGCAGTATTACAAGATCAGAAAAAGGTGATAAATGTTGAATATTTTAAGTTTTTATATGTGGGGGGGGATGTAACAAAAGTTGCTATGTATACATGTAAATAAAGAACAAGGCCAAGCCAAAAATATAAGTGCAAATTGTGACAGACATGTTATAAGGCATCTGTAAGAAAATTAAAATTTTATTAAATGGTACCATTTTTCACTATTCAAATCTATAGTACTTATATTACAGGCAAATGAACAGTGAGTACTTGTATAAGATTGAAGCCTTCGGGCTGAATTGAGGAAGTCAAGCCTGGTTGGTAAAAAAATGAAAATAAATATTTTAAAAGAAAATTATTTTGAGAAAATATAATGCTTTTGTTGTAATTTGAAGACAAAATATATGAAATTGATAATAAAAGATAAAATAAAATTTAACTTGAATAATAGCTTTTATATTTGACAGGATTTAAACAAAAGTTCCGCAGAGACTTGGGTGATACACTTCTGGTTAAAATGCCAAAAGTTTATCGGTCATGCTATGATTGACTTGGTATTTTACGGTGTCTTTATGTTGTTTCTCGTAAGAATTTTAAGGCTTGACTCAATAGTAAATGCAGAACTAGACGAATGTGATAATAGAATTATTTCGGAAATTGAATTGGTGGTCTGTAACCTTAACTGTATTTCATCGTCAATAGTCATACAATTGTGCAAAGTCAAATCGGAAGTATACACTGTCAGCATGCATTTTAGCACGGCAGTTTTTCATCGAAAAATGAGTCAGTCTACAGAAAGAACTTAACCAAAGCAAAGAGCGTGTATGAGTAATTGTGTGCAGATCCTTTAACATGTTATGTGTTGTAGTCTTGCAACAGCTCGAAGCCGATCTAACCTGATTTTATAATATCAATAAATCACACCATTGAAGGTAGACATCTTTTATTACTGGCGCCCTCTACAATGTACTTAACAAGGGATACAACCTCAACAGTAATACAGAATAAAGTACAACTAGATTTATCTCCCTTTGTAACTAGGTTCATTCAATACACTACATGCATCTTCTTAATTTGAAGTTTACAAAGTGTCTTTACCTCTGTTCTCGCGTCACAAGTTACCAAAGTGCGACAATCACCAAGAGTAACAGCGTTGTGACAGGACCTACACAACAGTACATTGTTTGGATCCAACTGTCCTTCAACTTTGAAAATATATTGAATTAAATTTCTGTTGAGAGTTGTCACTCCTTAACATTCTAAAATCTGTTGAAGAGTCTCAAAGGAGCGAGAACTCTATGTGGAGATCGGATTTCATATGGAATATTTAAAGCGCATATGTTTTAATTTGAACGGCGATGTTTGAAGCTCCCGTTCTTTGCTTATTAAAACAAACTCTGAAAAATACTACTTCAAATGAAATGCGTTCTTAATTTTATTTCACATTGATATTTTGTTCAAAAAATTCAAGGGAACGATCAGCGACTGTCACAATAAACAGGATTCCCGTACATCCAAGCGGCCACTAAACGTAAGAATGGCCATTCGTAAAACTTGTACATGTTCTGTATTTTCGTACATTTACAAAATACCTGCAGTTTGAATGTATTGAAGGACGGGAATTTTATATGACTTTCCACTTCGAAATATACATAAAATTTATCATAAAATAAGAATCGTTTTTTTCATGAACCACTCAAAATTTATAATTTTAATTATAGAAAATACTATAAGTAGGTCGTAACTAGACGTTGACTTACTTACCCTGAAATCCTCCGAGCTGAGAAACAATAACTGCAAGAACCTGAATAAAAACAAATCATCGAACCAATCAGAGATGCTCAAATATTCATAACTCTATTTATAGAAAATACTATAAGTAGGTCGTTACTAGGCGTTGTCTTACTTACACTCACATCCTCCAAGCTGAGAAACAATAACTGCAAGAACCTGAATAAAACAAATCATCAAACCAATCAGAGACGCTCAAATATTCATAATTCTATTTATAGAAAAATACTATAAGTAGGTCGTTACTAGGTGTTGTCTTACTTACCCTCAAATCCTCCGAGCTGAGAAACAATAACTGCAAGAACCTGAATATAACAACTTATCACTGAATAAGCCAAGAAGGAGTAAGAGAGTGAGCATGGTTAATAAAATGATCAGTTTCAAAACAGAGACAACAAATAAAAAAGAGAACCCGAGGGGTTATCGCCTTGGAAAGGACAGTTGCAAAACAATTTGCCAATTGGGGTTTAAATCAGGTTCTAGGGTGCCCCAACCTCACACTTGCATCAACAGGTTCTCATTACGACTGTAGATGCTTATAAGTTTTTCGCTTGTTGAAAGTAATTACCCTTAATTACCCGCCCATTTGTCTTTGAAATGCTATTTCCTTCTTATGTTTTATATGTTTGTGTGCTTTTGCATGCAACATTGTTGATGCGATGGGTGGGTTTGAGTTATTTCACCAGGACAACTTGTATTTGTTTTGTGATACGAGAACCTGTTGGGACAAGTGTGAGGTTGTTGCACCCTAGGACCTGGTTTAAACCCCAGTGGCAATTTGTTTTGCCACTTACCGTTCCAAGGCGGTATTCCCAAAGGTTCTCATTTTCGTTAATTGTTTGTGGCTTCCTTTTTGAATCGACATACTTATAACAAACATTCCTCTCTCTCTTCATCTCTTCTTTTTCGCTGCGTAGGGAGGCTGTGTTTTGTGAGTGTGACAATTACAAGACGAATATATGCATATATTACTTTTTTATCCAAACAAACCAACACTTCTTGGCGAATCATTGCCAGTTTATAAGGCTAAAGTGCTTTCGATCAATAAGTGGTTCACCATATAAATTGTGAAATAATGTTCTCTATATCAAGTTACGCTGATCATGTGGTAAAAATGTGAGGCCAGTGATATCTTGCCCAATGGTAACATTACAGGATTAAGCAAATACCATTTAATTTTGTTTTTATCTATTTACCATTGGTAGCCTTATATTCTGTGATTGCAATACAGGGAACGACAATATTTAAACCAATACATCAATACACATATAATTTGGACAATGTGTCAGCTGGATGTTGGCGTAGGTTCTAAAATAAATGTCATGAACTTAAGGATACGTCGTTGCTAATCATAAATTTCGAAAAATAACATTCCGTTGTTCAAATCATGCGCTTGATGCAAAACTTGGCTATTTCATTTATATTTCTATATGAGTTTGAATAGTAGTGCACCAAGGCCTCAAAACTTGAAAGAAAATCACATTGCATTAATGAGATAACAACAGATAATTGTGATTTTTCCCTCCGTGAGGTGTCCTCATTTGGAAGTGACAGAAACCCACGCGTGTCGCTATTTCTTTAAAACACGCAATAATTTTAACACATAACTTTGAAATATATAAACAAATTTATCCTTTAAAATATCCATGCAGGGATAAAGGTATATAACATATTTATAAACAACAACTCTTTTTTACTCGTTTCTTCCATTTGCTTTCCATAATGCATTTTATAAAAGAAAGAAAATGTAGCATTGTTTTGACATTGACAACTGATGAAGGTCAATGGTCAAAAAGCCTAATTAAGAGTTTTTTTTATAAACACACTTACGAGAATCATAGTTTACAAGTCCTGTATGCCAGTTTAATGTCTATTTCAAAAGCCAAGCTTATAGCTTATTTCAACGCTTTGTTCTTATCAGTGTCACTTACTGATGAAATTCTGTTATCTCTGAAACTTTAGGCTTGTATTAACCCATTCTCTCTTTCTATCTTTACTCTTTAGCTGTGATTAATGTATGTGGCAATTATTAATATGCATATTTCACTATCTCGCGATGAAATGTATAGTAGATATTTGTTTTTACCAGTGTAAGATAGAAATATATTTCACCGAGTGAGCTCCGGAATTCGTATTTTCACGAGTAGCGAAGCCACGAGTAAAAATACACAATTACAGAGTTAACGAGTGAAATATATTTCTATCTTTCACTGGTAAAAACAAATTTTCTTTTTATTAAAATTTATGCTTTTAGAGCAAAATTTCCGTGAATTTGACAGAAAAATTGCAAGAAATGGCGCCAACACCGCTTGCTAATGACGTGACGTCATGACGTCAATTATACAAATTTGAACCCGTTTTCTAAACGTTCTCAAACCTTATATGCGTTTGGGCACCACTGTTTGAAAACAGTGAAATACCACTTTCTTTTATTTCATCGGGAAAATTCTATAATTCACTGAAAAGCATAAAATTAAATGGTTTGTCTAATTAAAATAAGAAAGCAGTTCTATATTCTGTAGATGAATCTCTTTGATGTTTTATCCTTAATGTGTTTGTGTGGCAGACAAACAAGCCTTTAATTTACATTGAGTCAGTAGATTAATAGTTCTCGAGATCGTTAAGACTGATAAAAAACACAAACCATCGAAAAGTGTATACTCTCAAAACAGAAAGATACAATTGCCTTAAATTATAAATTTGACTTGAGGGCTTATCGTCCACACCAGTATATCGCTCACCTAACTTTTGGTTTATTAATATACAGGTTGACCAAGAGCTAAGCGAAAGTGCCAAAAAGAATGAATTAGATAGAAATCTAAATTGAACGTAATCCTGATGTGTTCCAAGAAATGACATTTTATCTCTTACTCCACAGAAGCTTTTATTGCAGAGATAAAAATGGGTTAATTAAAATGAATGAAATGATCAATTTTAATGAGACACTGAAAACAATTAACTTAGGGGTTACATGCACCACCGTGGAACGAATGGTCAGTGGGTAAAACAATTTCCCACTCTGGATTTAAATCAGGTACTACGGTGCACCATTCGTCCAAAAGGTCTGTGTCGGACAACTCTCCTTTGTCACCTGATACAATCATACCCCCACCACGTTTGCCAGTGCAGGCGCTATTGTCCACACCAAACAGTCATCTGCAAGGGTCAGAGAATCCAGGACCATCGGAAACGCCCGTTTCCCGTTTACAGACCACTGGACCAAGTATGTGGCATAATATTTTTAGTTTTTAATATGTCATATAGATGACTCCTATAGAAATTGTTGTAACCTACAGCCACTCACTGCTGTGACTGAGTCCCGCTGGGGTGGTTAAAAAATGCAAGTGAGAAATTATGCGGTTAGTTATAGGGCATGGTGTTTAGTATTGATGTCAATAAATTCCTTGATTGCTCTACTGATTTACAATTAGAGCACTGAATGTGCTTGAAACTGGGATGTATAGTTGTATTAGAATAAAAAATATATTGAAATGGTTGGCATAGGGCTCAGACCCTTACTGTTGTTTCTATGATTAAGTTGACCATTCACAGATATTACAATCACTGGCTGGGAATTGAAATTACTGGTATAGTAAATTAGATTAACAGTATGATTACCTTAAATATATACAAAGTCAAATCTATAGGTCTGTAATTTTCAGCTGCTGTAGCACAGATATTGACAATGCTCGAACACATGCGGGAGGAAAACAAGGAAATAAAAAGACTGCTTCATCGGCTTCTGGTTCGGTCTACGCAGGAACAACGGGAGATTCGTTTACCTGAAAACATTAATCTTCCTGTGAGCAGCGTAGAGGAAATGGACGCTTTGGATGAGACACTTCTGGATCAGACAAAGATGATGTCAATGGTAGGGCAGTGTTTGTAATGTACATTATTATTTTTACCATTCCTGATTATTGCAATGATAGGATGTTCTTCATTAAAGTTAATTCCAATATATTAACAAGTGGTCATAGCATTTGTGCTTGCTTAATCACTTGCACACAGTTAAGCTTGCTTTCTATGACGCGCGTCATGGAAAAAAGGCCTTAAGAATTTTTTTTTCATTAAAACGGTCATGTTCTGATTTGATTCAGCAACCTCATGAAAGCGCCATTTTCTATGATTCTATAGTAACATTACTTAAACCATTACAAAATGCTCGAAGGGCCCTTTCCCATGGCACGTGTCATATCTTTCTAGATCAGCAGAAAAAAATAAAATTAAGAAAGACCAAGTCTATGCTTTTCCACTACTCTTGTTCCAATATTCTCTTGTTATGACCAGTAGACAGGTAGATACTTTGATCACAGCCCTGCAAGTTGTGTTATTGTATAGCATTTGTTGTAATTCAACTTCTGTTTGATAATTGGTAAAAATACTGCATTTATATTGCACAATGAAGTGCTGCATTTTGGAACTGGAGACCCATGAAAATCAATATTTGCATTCATATTTAACCACAAATACGTCTTGGAAAATGCCTTAGTAGTTGTAGGTACCACAAATACATAATAGTGTTAAGTTCTTTATTCAAAACAAGTTCACGTATATATTCACCTAAGTTGAAGTACCTGTCCCTGTTTGGTGGTACAGACTTGAGGGACACCGTTGACCGGCTAATGAAGCATACCATCACTACTGAACTTGCAAGGGGGTATAATCTGAAGGGGCTCAAGGGGAAGAAAAAGTTCGCTGACCTTCAGCTATTGAATGTCATGCATAGTAAGTCTAGTAATAATTTCTAAAAATCTACAAATTGGCTCTTGAATATGATTAATTTTGTTGGCTGTTCAAATTGTATATATGTTTATTGCGGTGTCATTACACTATGATGTGATAAAAATGTCTGATAAATATTTAGGAATTAGTACACACCACGGAGGGCGTCCTGGCATTCTAGTGTCCGACCAGTCAACCCATAAATATCAAGCCGACAGAATAATTGAGGTCACTAGAATGCCAGGACGCCCTCCGTGGTGTGTAGTAATTCCTATATAAAATAAAATTCCTAAATTCCTAATTCCTAAAATAAAATGTTATTGTTATATAGGTTTACATTGTAAAGACTAATTTTAAGACAGCTCATTATTTTCAATCGTTCTGTACTAGCAGAAAAAACAACAACAAAACAACACAAAATTTGCTTTTGTGCAGTACAATTTTTAATTGTTTTGGTGCTATTTTTTCGAGGATGTGTACAAAAGAACTGGCCCACCAGATGTGTGACTAAGAAAGAAGTGGAGTTAGAAGTGTCTAAGTGGCTGACAGGGGCCCGAGACCGGGAAGGTCCATTTCAAAATAAGTTGAACGCAAAGTAATTGTAAATTAATTGCATTTATCGAGTTATGAAAACCATTGACTGGTTTAAAGTCTTAAAAGACAGAACGATTTCACTCTTACATTAAATAACATAACTGATCGATCAAATCCCATTCAACGCTGTAAATTGAAGCGTTGACTGTTCCAAATATTTTTTTCTGAACACATTATTACAAACGCCGGTAAGAATATTAACTTTTGTTATAACATGAAGAGCTTTTGGCAATGCATAATTTGTAGACATGTTGAAATACTGGTGATTAGGCCTCTAAATAGTTTTGTGGAGGGAATATGCGGACCAGTAAAAGGAATTCTACGAAAATTGAACTGGTGCTCTGTTACCTAACTATTAAAGTATTAAAAGGAATTGTCCATCTTCACAAGGCTCCATTTTTAAAAAGATTTTTAGAATGTATATGATGTCAGTTTGGGGACAAAATGGAGAGTTTCTGCACAATCAGATAGGTAAAAAAACAGTTATAAGTATTGATTTATATATATATCATCTGACCTGAGTAAGTTCTGACCTAGGGACAGTTTGCATATCCTTGAAGTGAGGGGTTGCAATACAGAGAGGGACTTCTTTTTTATTTTTTTCGTTCTAAGCCTCCATATGGCATATTTGTGTGAGAAAATTTAAAAGTTTGTCAAGATGAAGAAACATTGGCCAATGACCTTACATGTAAAAGATGCACATTTGTAAAGTAGATTATAACATTTCAGTCATGATAGTCAGCTTTATTTGAGCAAATATACCAGTAGTGAAATTAAATGTCTATAGGTGTCTGACTGAGTAATAGATTTGGTCATTTTAGTAAAGAATCTTCATTTTAACAAAAACCTGGTATTAGATTTACCAAAAGGTTGTAAGTAATAATCTCTAAAATATAGCACTATTGGGTCAACCGTTATCTCTGTCTTTGATTGCTAATTTTCAGGAATGGATATTCAGCCACCTCACAGAGGTCTGTTGACTATCTGTCAATAAAAGCATTTTTGTGGTATTCCTAGAACTAATTGTCATTTAGAAAAGGTTTTAGAGCAGTATCGGGTAATTAAAGGGTTTGGAGTCCAGCACTATTTAAATAAAGCTCATTACTGAAGGATTTTCCAGACTCAGACGTAACCAAAAGCAAATGGATGTGTCTGCCAGAGGATTATTTTGCATATTTTAAACTTTTTGTACATATTTCATGCAAAATTACCAGCTTTTACTTTGGTGTAATAAATTAGGTGCTAACTTTGCCTGATAGCTCCGTTTGGTTAGGGTTAGCCTCCAATTTAAGGCATGGCTGTTTTTCATTGTAACAGTTGCAGAAATACATAAATTCAGCTTTTTATCATATATAAATGTGATTTTTGTAAGTTATATCCAGTTGCATATTCATTAAGGCAGTATTACAAGATCAGAAAAAGGTGATAAATGTTGAATATTTTAAGTTTTTATATGGGGGGGATGTAACAAAAGTTGCTATGTATACATGTAAATAAAGAACAAGGCCAAGCCAAAAATATAAGTGCAAATTGTGACAGACATGTTATAAGGCATCTGTAAGAAAATTAAAATTTTATTAAATGGTACCATTTTTCACTATTCAAATATATAGTACTTATATTACAGGCAAATGAACAGTGAGTACTTGTATAAGATTGAAGCCTTCGGGCTGAATTGAGGAAGTCAAGCCTGGTTGGTAAAAAAATGAAAATAAATATTTTAAAAGAAAATTATTTTGAGAAAATATAATGCTTTTGTTGTAATTTGAAGACAAAATATATGAAATTGATAATAAAAGATAAAATAAAATTTAACTTGAATAATAGCTTTTATATTTGACAGGATTTAAACAAAAGTTCCGCAGAGACTTGGGTGATACACTTCTGGTTAAAATGCCAAAAGTTTATCGGTCATGCTATGATTGACTTGGTATTTTACGGTGTCTTTATGTTGTTCCTCGTAAGAATTTTAAGGCTTGACTCAATAGTAAATGCAGAACTAGACGAATGTGATAATAGAATTATTTCGGAAATTGAATTGGTGGTCTGTAACCTTAACTGTATTTCATCGTCAATAGTCATACAATTGTGCAAAGTCAAATCGGAAGTATACACTGTCAGCATGCATTTTAGCACGGCAGTTTTTCATCGAAAAATGAGTCAGTCTACAGAAAGAACTTAACCAAAGCAAAGAGCGTGTATGAGTAATTGTGTGCAGATCCTTTAACATGTTATGCGTTGTAGTCTTGCAACAGCTCGAAGCCGATCTAACCTGATTTTATAATATCAATAAATCACACCATTGAAGGTAGACATCTTTTATTACTGGCGCCCTCTACAATGTACTTAACAAGGGATACAACCTCAACAGTAATACATAATAAAGTACAACTAGATTTATCTCCCTTTGTAACTAGGTTCATTCAATACACTACATGCATCTTCTTAATTTGAAGTTTACAAAGTGTCTTTACCTCTGTTCTCGCGTCACAAGTTACCAAAGTGCGACAATCACCGAGAGTAACAGCGTTGTGACAGGACCTACACAACAGTACATTGTTTGGATCCAACTGTCCTTCAACTTTGAAAATATATTGAATTAAATTTCTGTTGAGAGTTGTCACTCCTTAACATTCTAAAATCTGTTGAAGAGTCTCAAAGGAGCGAAAACTCTATGTGGAGATCGGATTTCATATGGATTATTTAAAGCGCATATGTTTTAATTTGAACGGCGATGTTTGAAGCTCCCGTTCTTTGCTTATTAAAAAAAACTCTGAAAAATACTACTTCAAATGAAATGCGTTCTTAATTTTATTTCACATTGATATTTTGTTCAAAAAATTCAAGGGAACGATCAGCGACTGTCACAATAAACAGGATTCCCGTACATCCAAGCGGCCACTAAACGTAAGAATGGCCATTCGTAAAAATTGTACATGTTCTGTATTTTCGTACATTTACAAAATACCTGCAGTTTGAATGTATTGAAGGACGGGAATTTTATATGACTTTCCACTTCGAAATATACATAAAATTTATCATAAAATGAGAATCGTTTTTTTTTTCATGAACCGCTCAAAATTTATAATTTTAATTATAGAAAATACTATAAGTAGGTCGTAACTAGACGTTGACTTACTTACCCTCAAATCCTCCGAGCTAAGAAACAATAACTGCAAGAACCTAAATAAAAACAAATCATCGAACCAATCAGAGACGCTCAAATATTCATAACTCTATTTATAGAAAATACTATAAGTAGGTCGTTACTAGGCGTTGTCTTACTTACACTCACATCCTCCAAGCTGAGAAACAATAACTGCAAGAACCTGAATATAACAACTTATCACTGAATAAGCCAAGAAGGAGTAAGAGAGTGAGCATGGTTAATAAAATGATCAGTTTCAAAACAGAGACAACAAATAAAAAAGAGAACCCGAGGGGTTATCGCCTTGGAAAGGACAGTTGCAAAACAATTTGCCAATTGGGGTTTAAATCAGGTTCTAGGGTGCCCCAACCTCACACTTGCATCAACAGGTTCTCATTACGACTGTAGATGCTTATAAGTTTTTCGCTTGTTGAAAGTAATTACCCTTAATTACCCTCTCTTTTGGCTTTGAAATGCTATTTCCTTCTTATGTTTTATATGTTTGTGTGCTTTTGCATGCAACATTGTTGAGGCGATGGGTGAGTTTGAGTTATTTCACCAGGACAACTTGTATTTGTTTTGTGATACGAGAACCTGTTGGGACAAGTGTGAGGTTGTTGCACCCTAGGACCTGGTTTAAACCCCAGTGGCAATTTGTTTTGCCACTTACCGTTCCAAGGCGGTATTCCCAAAGGTTCTCATTTTCGTTAATTGTTTGTGGCTTCCTTTTTGAATCGACATACTTATAACAAACATTCCTCTCTCTCTTCATCTCTTCTTTTTCGATGCGTAGGGAGGCTGTGTTTTGTGAGTGTGACGATTACAAGACGAATATATGCATATATTACTTTTTTATCCAAACAAACCAACACTTCTTGGCGAATCATTGCCAGTTTATAAGGCTAAAGTGCTTTCGATCAATAAGTGGTTCACCATATAAATTGTGAAATAATGTACTCTATATCAAGTTACGCTGATCATGTTGTAAAAATGTGAGGCCAGTGATATCTTGCCCAATGGTAACATTACAGGATTAAGCAAATACCATTTAATTTTGTTTTTATCTCTTTACCATTGGTAGCCTTATATTCTGTGATTGCAATACAGGGAACGACAATATTTAAACCAATACATCAATACACATATAATTTGGACAATGTGTCAGCTGGATGTTGGCGTAGGTTCTAAAATAAATGTCATGAACTTAAGGATACGTCGTTGCTAATTATAAATTTCGAAAAATAACATCCCGTTGTTCAAATCATGCGCTTGATGCAAAACATGGCTATTTCATTTATATTTCTATATGAGTTTGAATAGTAGTGCACCAAGGCCTCAAAACTTGAAAGAAAATCACATTGCATTAATGAGATAACAACAGATAATTGTGATTTTTCCCTCCGTGAGGTGTCCTCATTTGGTAGTGACAGAAACCCACGCGTGTCGCTATTTCTTTAAAACACGCAATAATTTTAACACATAACTTTGAAATATATAAACAAATTTATCCTTTAAAATATCCATGCAGGGATAAAGGTATATAACATATTTATAAACAACAACTCTTTTTTACTCGTTTCTTCCATTTGCTTTCCATAATGCATTTTATAAAAGAAAGAAAATGTAGCATTGCTTTGACATTGACAACTGATGAAGGTCAATGGTCAAAAAGCCTAATTAAGAGTTTTTTTTATAAACACACTTACGAGAATCATAGTTTACAAGTCCTGTATGCCAGTTTAATGTCTATTTCAAAAGCCAAGCTTATAGCTTATTTCAACGCTTTGTTCTTATCAGTGTCACTTACTGATGAAATTCTGTTATCTCTGAAACTTTAGGCTTGTATTAACCCATTCTCTCTTTCTATCTTTACTCTTTAACTGTGATTAATGTATGTGGCAATTATTAATATGCATATTTAACTATCTCGCGATGAAATGTATAGTAGATATTTGTTTTTACCAGTGTAAGATAGAAATATATTTCACCGAGTGAGCTCCGGAATTCGTATTTTCACGAGTAGCGAAGCCACGAGTAAAAATACACAATTACAGAGTTAACGAGTGAAATATATTTCTATCTTTCACTGGTAAAAACAAATTTTCTTTTTATTAAAATTTATGCTTTTAGAGCAAAATTTCCGTGAATTTGACAGAAAAATTGCAAGAAATGGCGCCAACACCGCTTGCTAATGACGTGACGTCATGACGTCAATTATACAAATTTGAACCCGTTTTCTAAACGTTCTCAAACCTTATATGCGTTTGGGCACCACTGTTTGAAAACAGTGAAATACCACTTTCTTTTATTTCATCGGAAAAATTCTATAATTCACTGAAAAGCATAAAATTAAATGGTTTGTCTAATTAAAATAAGAAAGCAGTTCTATATTCTGTAGATGAATCTCTTTGATGTTTTATCCTTAATGTGTTTGTGTGGCAGACAAACAAGCCTTTAATTTACATTGAGTCAGTAGATTAATAGTTCTCGAGATCGTTAAGACTGATAAAAAACACAAACCATCGAAAAGTGTATACTCTCAAAACAGAAAGATACAATTGCCTTAAATTATAAATTTGACTTGAGGGCTTATCGTCCACACCAGTATATCGCTCACCTAACTTTTGGTTTATTAATATACAGGTTGACCAAGAGCTAAGCGAAAGTGCCAAAAAGAATGAATTAGGTAGAAATCTAAATTGAACGTAATCCTGATGTGTTTTAAGAAATGACATTTTATCTCTTACTCCACAGAAGCTCTTTTATTGCAGAGATAAAAATGGGTTAATTAAAATGAATGAAATGATCAATTTTAATGAGACACTGAAAACAATTAACTTAGGGGTTACATGCACCACCGTGGAACGAATGGTCAGTGGGTAAAACAATTTCCCACTCTGGATTTAAATCAGGTACTACGGTGCACCATTCGTCCATGATTCAACATTCCTCGTATATTATTATTATCAACAATCTCCTTCGCAGAGTTGTCGTTCCTTACACTCACTTTACATCTCTGCGAAAGGCTCAATGTCAAGATTTTTGACATAACTCGACAGCCTTATTTTATACAGTCATAATTATGGATATGAAAGCTTGCGGATAAACAAATGACAGATATCTCCCCAGCAAACATGGGATATATGGGACCCATATGGGCACGCCCATATGGTTTTGCCCATACTGGACCCATATAGGACCTATATGGGCAAGCCCATATGGGTTTGCCCATATGGGTCCCAGATCGGTCCCATATTACAGCCCTATTTGAAAAACGAATTAATATACATTTATTTAATTAAAACAAATGTAATTTCAGCTAGAATATTACATTATTGACCTTAACTGCTATATATTAATATTAAAAGAAAAATACTACGTAAAATGTAGACATGATAACCCATATGGGGCCATATGGGACCCACATGGGCTAACCCATTTTACAGCAGGTGCGCAAATTGAATTTTTTTAATAGAATTTAATTTTTATGTATAAAACAAAATATGTATCATTTTATAGCTTTTTATATCAACAAGAAGCATCAAATGTTATTGTCACTGCAAAATAATAATAAAAAAAACAAGGAATGAGCGCGAACGACGTGACTTCCTGTGCTGCCAAGAAAGAAGGGAACAGTTGCAACGGTAAATTTTATTCCAAAATAATATAAAATTTTAATTTTTGCACATACATACTATTTCATTGACATGCGATTTCACATGCCTTATCCATACCATGTGGAAATAAACTTTTTAAACGCATGTTTTCGATAGTATCGATTTGGTTTTGCCTTTGTCATGTATTTTCGCGAATTCTTATAGTCGTATTCAAGATTATTTATTTGTAACATAGCCGGTGTAAACAGGTGTAATCTGATTTGATTACGTATATATGCTGTGAAAATTAAACATTAATCAGGTTTATTGTTTATTTTCACTCCGGACCGAATCACATTTGATAATTTAATAATACATGAACAATTTGCTTCTGAATCTTCTGTTTTTATATCTTCCAGATTATAATAATTTAAATTTGGTGCAAGTTGCCAACTGATACTTGGTGCAGAGTGGCAGCCATCTAATGACGCCCCCATACTTAATCATAGCGTAGCCTCTACATAATGATTTGTAATATATAGAGAGGCATTTTGATTATATTTATTGTGTAGTGTAATAAGGTGCATTTAAATGGTTGTATTGTAGGCCTGCGAAGAAGTTGTACGATTCATCCTCTGACGCTTCGTGCGATGGAGATGAGGAGAATGACTTGGATTCTGAAGCAAGTGAAAGAGGGCCGACGCCATCCAAAAGGTCTGTGTCGGACAACTCTCCTTTGTCACCTGATACAATCATACCCCCACCACGTTTGCCAGTGCAGGCGCTATTGTCCACACCAAACAGTCATCTGCAAGGGTCAGAGAATCCAGGACAATCAGAAACGCCCGTTTCCCGTTTACAGACCACTGGACCAAGTATGTGGCATAATATTTTTAGTTTTTAATTTGTCATATAGATGACTCCTATAGAAATTGTTGTAAACTACAGCCATTCACTGCTGTGACTGAGTCCCGCTGGGGTGGTTAAAAAATGCAAGTGAGAAATTATGCGGTTAGTTATAGGGCATGGTGTTTAGTATTGATGTCAATAAATTCCTTGATTGCTCTACTGATTTACAATTAGAGCACTGAATGTGCTTGAAACTGGGATGTATAGTTGTATTAGAATAAAAAATATATTGAAATGGTTGGCATAGGGCTCAGACCCTTACTGTTGTTTCTATGATTAAGTTGACCATTCACAGATATTACAATCACTGGCTGGGAATTGAAATTACTGGTATAGTAAATTAGATTAACAGTATGATTACCTTAAATATATACAAAGTCAAATCTATAGGTCTGTAATTTTCAGCTGCTGTAGCACAGATATTGACAATGCTCGAACACATACGGGAGGAAAACAAGGAAATAAAAAGACTGCTTCATCGGCTTCTGGTTCGGTCTACGCAGGAACAACGGGAGATTCGTTTACCTGAAAACATTAATCTTCCTGTGAGCAGCGTAGAGGAAATGGACGCTTTGGATGAGACACTTCTGGATCAGACAAAGATGATGTCAATGGTAGGGCAGTGTTTGTAATGTACATTATTATTTTTACCATTCCTGATTATTGCAATGATAGGATGTTCTTCATTAAAGTTAATTCCAATATATTAACAAGTGGTCATAGCATTTGTGCTTGATTAATCACTTGCACACAGTTAAGCTTGCTTTCTATGACGCGCGTCATGGAAAAAAGGCCTTAAGAATTTTTTTTTTTCATTAAAACGGTCATGTTCTGATTTGATTCAGCAACCTCATGAAAGCGCCATTTTCTATGATTCTATAGTAACATTACTTAAACCATTACAAAATGCTCGAAGGGTCCTTTCCCATGGCACATGTCATATCTTTCTAGAACAGCAGAATAAAATAAAATTAAGAAAGACCAAGTCTATGCTTTTCCATATTTAACCACAAATACGTCTTGGAAAATGCCTTAGTAGTTGTAGGTACCACAAATACATAATAGTGTTAAGTTCTTTATTCAAAACAAGTTTACGTATATATTCACCTAAGTTGAAGTACCTGTCCCTGTTTGGTGGTACAGACTTGAGGGACACCGTTGACCGGCAAATGAAGCATACCATCACTACTGAACTGGCAAGGGGGTATAATCTGAAGGGGCTCAAGGGGAAGAAAAAGTTCGCTGACCTTCAGCTATTGAATGTCATGCATAGTAAGTCTAGTAATAATTTCTACAAATCTACAAATTGGCTCTTGAATATGATTAATTTTGTTGGCTGTTCAAATTGTATATATGTTTATTGCGGTGTCATTACACTATGATGTGATAAAAATGTCTGATAAATATTTAGGAATTAGTACACACCACGGAGGGCGTCCTGGCATTCTAGTGTCCGACCAGTCAACCCATAAATATCAAGCCGGCAGAATAATTGAGGTCACTAGAATGCCAGGACGCCCTCCGTGGTGTGTAGTAATTCCTATATAAAATAAAATTCCTAAATTCCTAATTCCTAAAATAAAATGTTATTGTTATATAGGTTTACATTGTAAAGACTAATTTTAAGACAGCTCATTATTTTCAATCGTTCTGTACTAACAGAAAAAACAACAACAAAACAACACAAAATTTGCTTTTTGTGCAGTACAATTTTTAATTGTTTTGGTGCTATTTTTTCGAGGATGTGTACAAAAGAACTGGCCCACCAGATGTGTGACTAAGAAAGAAGTGGAGTTAGAAGTGTCTAAGTGGCTGACAGGGGCCCGAGACCGGGAAGGTGGGAGAAAGGCAAGAAACAATTAAAGTTGCCACAGACTCTGTCTGAAATTCTGTGCCACTCTATAAGACTATACATGTTTTCAAAATATTATATTCCTTAATATTTTAGTTTTAACAATGATATACTTACCGGGTGTTTAATTTAACCTTATTCGGCGCTGTATGACCTACTGTATAAGTGGTAATGTTCGCGAGGATGTAATGTTTGCGTATTTCGCGATTTGACTAAAATCGCGAAATTATCAGCCAGTGTAAATTAGAGCTTATGTACAAGCAAAATTTTACCCTTACACCGGACTATGGTAAAACAAAACATTATGATCGTTGAACTTTATTACAAGACTACATAGTATACCTGTACAGATTAAAAGCCATGTAAACGTACAATTAATACCAAATATCAAAACTTATACACAATTGTACTAATTAAATTTGATAAACTAAACGACAATTCCTTTGAAAACTATTAACTGTCTATGTAATTTGTATATATGTACATCGGTAAGGACTGTATCCCGCATTGGTGAAATGCAGATATGCAAGTAAATCATGGGCCTTCATAAGCCAACGTGCATGTATTGGCTTAATGTTTATTGTTATTAGGTCAAATCTCCAGCACATTATGTTTTAAACACGTCGAAAATGGCAAGCGCAGTTTGATCACACCTGCAACGTAAACAGGTAAAAACTGCGGTCAGATTTCACACCGGGTTATCGTTAATAATAGAGTAATCTGTTAAAAGGGCAAACAATTCATTGATGGTTGCTAATTGACTGTCGGATCACGATGTTCACAGTTTGTCATTTAACAATCCAAGTTTTGGGAAGACTGCTTTCAGTTTCTACCATGGAATTTTTTGACAACCAAATAATTTAGAGTGAATATAACGACGTGTAATTTTTACGAATTGCATGAAATCAATTTTTCGCGAACATTTCCGCACGCAAAACGCCGGCAAAACAAAAAACGCGAAATCTTACGCCAGAGAAATTATCCACTTATACAGTATTAAGTGTCTGAGTGCCGTAAAACCCAAAATACAAAAATACTCTATAAGACAAACATTGAACATTAATTTAATTATGATGAATCCTTGGTATTTTTTAAACTTTAGAGCTAAGTTGTTCCATCATGATAAAAACAATTTCCTTGTTTCTAGTCAAGGGCAGGTGTTATTTGTTTTCAATGAAATCCAGTCATACTTGAATCCGTTCTTAACCAGAATATAATAAACGCAGGGCATTATTTTTAAGGTTTGTGGTTTGCACTTCGAGCTATTAAATTATTATTAGCTGTGTTATTACATTCTAGTCACAAATTCTCCGCCTTGGCCTGTTTGATTTACATGTATGTCAAGTGTACAATATCAGTTGATCAGATGATCTGTTGTATTGTGTTGAGTCATATTTTCGTTTGTACTTTTTGTACTTTTTCCTAGTCGTTTACTTCAAATATGTTTTCATTATTGTGTTTATTCAGTATAACAGTATGAAAAATTATGGTTGTTATACTTTACATTTTATTTATACATTTGCATAATATTTTGAAGGTATTAGCAGTATTATAAATGTTCTCAGTTTTTGAACACATGTAAACCATTTATTGGTAGTTTTTACGAGTATTACTTGTTTCGTTTAATGGAAGTACATTAGTTTTACGAATCTATTATTTTGAGTTATTATTCACAAGTTGCTGTATCACTGTCCTGTACGGATTACTCTCTTCTCGAGATTAAAATGTGTTTTCTTATAAGCTAGTTAAGAGTATGTATTAGTTTTGTATTGTCACAAAGTTGAAAATAATGTTTTTATTTGTTCATATGTATTTTGTATAATGGGTATTACTACTGAAGTGTATTTATATGTCCGGACTTACATTAAAATTGTTCAATAATCATCTATAAAACAAGATTTGCCAAACTTTAACAATTTGATTTGCAACATCTTTACTGGAATGTTTTGTTGTTTTTTTTTACTTTTTAAAAATATTTAATGGTGTATACATGTATGCAAACAATACATTACTTGTTGATGTTAAATCAGCTGTGTCAACATTTTAATTTATGTATAGAATAATGACAAAATTTTCTATGTGGACTATTAATAGGTAAATAAGCTTTTACATATTCGTGTCAGACAGTCCGTACTGGATTCTATTGATACTATGAACATATGTGTAGTTTACATAGACGTTTAACCTCGATCAGTTTTCTTATACATTTTCTTTGCATCAAAGTATGCTCTTGTATTTTGATAACCAAACATAATTAGTTAATAAACAGTTATACTCCAGCATAGATTGTTTTGTTTTACAGGAAATTTTATTGTAAATCACTTGTGTTTTATTTTGTTTATATTGTTAAATTTGAATTGCTGATTTAGCGCAAACTGATCACATGTATATGTATAACTGTATAACATCTTGAGCTTTTCAAGTTATTTGGAAAATATTACAAAAGTGTTAGAAAATAAATGCCCTAATCATGCAATATGATGTAAAATAAAAGACAAGCGGATTACAGTCTTCATTCCTTTACCATCATTTCTTTAATTCTTTATCTTCTGCTATCTCAGGAAAAGAAAAATATTTAGCGCAGAAAATGTTAAAATAAATGAAAATTAAAATGTTCTAGTTGGTAAGATCAAGTCTGAAGGCTGTCATGCTTGTATTCCAGAATTTAGCGATGACAAATAAGGACCAATTAAAACTGACTAACAAAGGACCTACTCAAAATGGAATTATCTGGGCTGCCCATGTGAAGCCCATATAGAGTAAATGGGCTGCCTATGTGGGACCCATATGGGACCCATATCGCAATGTATCTGGGGCAGCCCATATGGGACCCATGTGGAGCCCGGTTGCACTCCCCATATGGGCCCCATATAGATTGCTTTCTGGGTCCACTATCTTTCATTCAAACCAAAGAAACCCAAGCAATTTTAAATGTAATTGGTGAACTATTTTTTGAGTTAAAGTAAAAGTAGTTGAAAGTAGTCCCAGCCTATAACAGAGGTGAATGTAATGAGCCGATAGTATAAGAGAGTGACCTATTAACTCACAATGATGCATACACATACTTTAAGGGCCGTCTATAATCATCATTGCACGTTCATCCATATAAAAATAAAATTTTCAAAATCTCTATTACGGCAAAATGCCTTTCAATTAAATTTTGCATAATATATATATTAAGATATGTTATAACAGTTATGAATAAATAACCAAATCTAAAACTCCCCTAAACTTGTATTATTCATAAATTCACAATAACTAAATAAAACAAAACTTCAAATGCCCATATGTGAAAAATGAAACTGACAACAATACGTTGTGTACTTTTGACGTCCATAACAATGTAACAATATGAGATATATTTGTTTGTTCGAACTTAAATTTCTTGGTGTCATCCTGGTTGCGTAAATGGGTGACAAACGTTTTTATCTCTATTAAAACTTGAAAGAATGCAACATATTGTTGTAAAAATCACTGATTTCATGTGGGCGTTTTAATAATCCTTTGTGTTGTTTAGTATTTGTAAATAATGTAAATTATATTTAAGGGAATTTTGACTAGTAATTTAATTTACTGTTTTAACATTTTTATGTATTTTAATGAAGATGCATTAATTAAGATTAGTTGATATTATATACAATGTTTTTGTTTTGAACTGCATTGTGCCGTTACAGAAATTTGATATTTTTATTTTTACCGATAGCAGTGACGACTGAAGACTGCCCTTAAAACAAGACGCTAATGGCTGTGCAAACCGTAAGTACCCGCTGACCTGACTGTGATCCAAGCATCTGGAATTTATCAAAGGAACGCGATGGCAGAAATGAAAACTCATATCGAGGTTCTACGTTCTTTTTGAAGATTCTCCCCAAAAATCTTCAGTGTGGCATTGTACCGTGCGTAAAAAGTCTCCACCTACATATAGTCAGTAATACTTTTAGTAAAATAACCTGTTACCGATGTCATGCAGTGAAGGTTACGTATATCAGGGCTATCCGATCAACCTTTTTTGGTGTTGTCCCGGCTAGCTCAGTTGGTTGAGTCGTCGGAATTGCAGGGCTAGGCGCTGTCGCCGTGACGGTGCGGGTTCGCTCCCAGCTAGAGACACTATCATTTCATAATCTTTTAAGCCCCTGCAAAGCAAGGATTGAGGTAAGCAAAGCGATCAACTGTAGATGTGATAACAACTGGCGCTGAATACAATTCAAGTAGCCTTTCTTTTCAAAACAGACTTTCATAACGATGAACTCGAAAACATGAATGTTACATTTGTTTCTCTAATCGCTAATAACTGATTAATTCGGAAGGACATCACATAAAATTAACTAAAACAAGAATAGTAGCCACTATCAATTTAAACAATATAAAAGGGTGTACAAACCTCACACTGTCCTCTGCAGGTTCTCATAAGAAATGTCATTCAAATACTAGTTTTCATGTTAACTCGAACTCGCCTATTTACCCGACAACGGTTAGTTAACGAAATTGTCAAGCGAAATTTGCAGGTGCTCAATGGGTGAATTGAGCCCAAGGCCCCTAGAGCCAGATAAGCAAGAATATGATAGAAACAATAAAAGAAACTGATCGACCTTCTTCTTTCCGTTTTCAAGATATCTCTATAGAACATCTTCACTTCTGTTCTTCCTGTATAAACAATTAATGCTGTTATCAGTTGAAAGGTTGTTGAGCGCAAAAGGTTTGCATGTTAGTGGTACTTTTTAACAAATTATGGTTGGTACTTTTTAACAAATTATGGTTGTTTAAATATTTCGGCAAGTTTGGAGGCGACTGGTAACGAAATTCCAGCCAATACAGATTCAGATATTGTCCAATCCCCAAGATTATGCATCCTGCATTTCTTTACCTTTGGCGTTCTCTGTGACATGAATATTACATGTGTTACTATAAATTGTAACAAATAATGACCAAAATGCCCGGGTACTTTGCATGATAATGGGCGGGCCGAAAATCTGATATCGCGGGCCGAAAACCTGATATCGCGGGCAGAAATCCCGTATCACGAATTATAGCACGTGGTAAACATTGACACGTGCAACGTCATCGCGCTGGACTGAGTCGTAAGATGTCGGCGAGTGGGGCCGGGCGAGTGCTGGAATTCCTTTCAAATCAAATTATGGAGCTCGATGCTTTAAGTAATCAAAATATGAACACCCATGATTTTGTGGAACAGATGAAGAATGTCACCACAAAAAGAAAGACGAAATCCGATATTAATAAATTCAGGACATGGCTCAGACAACAAGCCCTATCGGAAGCATTTGAGAACATGGAGCCGAGCCAACTAGATATCGAACCAGCTCGATTTTTTTAAACATTAAAAAGTCTGACAACAATGAATTTGAACCAGACTCATTGCGTTCTTTCCAGGGTTCGATAAATAGATACCTTTCATATTAGAACTATAAAGCTAACATCATCTTAGACGCACAATTGAAACATTCACAAAATGTTCTTGCATCGAAAAGAAAACTCCTTAAGCAAAAGGGACTGGGAAATAAGAGGCTCCGCTCTGATCCATTCACTCAAGAAGAGCAGAAAATTCTATGGGAAAAATCTATCCTTGGCACAGGTAGTTTTCACTGCAGATATTTTTCTTTTCAAATTCTCCCCGAGACATTAAAGCCGAATTTATATTGATAAAACAACTGAGAAACATTGTACATACCCTTAGGATGGATCGAAATTGTACTATTTAATGGTGTAATTACTGAGTTGCGCTAAACCCGGGGCTAGGCGGCGTGGGTAGTAATATGCATTCCCATTACTGCCCATGAACAGGCTCAATCAAACCGTGCCTGCAGTATTTTCATATTTGTCGTGTTCGGTGGCTTTCAAAGTTCCCTTTTCATCTATTTCAATATCACAGTAGCGTTGTTTGTGCCGTGTGGCGGCTGTAAAAAGTCTCCCCGTACATTCAATCAGTGCTGTAATCAGTTACGTCCTTTGAAGGTCGTTTAGCACGATACTTATGTACTATGTTTATAGTACTTCTAAAATTACTTTGGCTTTTATATTTCGGCCAGTTTATAGATAGGTGGTTTCAATATCCCAGTCAACCAATATAGATTTGGATATTGTTCAATCACCCCTAAGGATATACTTCCTGCTTTTTAAATTTTGCATTTGGCGTCGTCTGTGATATGCAGGATTTATATTCTAAGATCCCCTGTCAAAATTCTATTCTGTTTAGTTCCGCTCATTGTTTTCTCGTTTAGGGCAAACCCATTCTTTTATCTGGGGACCATACGCCGCTGAACATGGAATGGTATTAATCTGAAAATACCTCATTGAAGGTTCCATGTTCACCGCCATATGCATACCATCGTTTGGGATGGATCGAAATTATACTATTAAATGGTGTAATTATTGAGTTGCGCTCAACCCGGGGCTAGGCGGCGTGGGTAGTAATATGCATTCCCATTACTGCCCATGAACAGGCTCAATCAAACCGTGCCTGCAGTATTTTCATATTTGTCGTGTTCGGTGGCTTTCAAAGTTCCCTTTTCATCTATTAGACAACCAAGACGTCACAGCGATGTATTTTTCCTTCATTCTACTATGACCAGATTACAGTACGTAGCATATTTGATGAAAGCGAAGCACACATCAGCGGTATGAGAATAAAACACTACTAAATCGTAGCCTTTGCAGACTCATTTCCCCGTAAAACACTTCGAGCAATCACAATTTAACACCATCAAAACTTGCACAGCGATTTGTAACTGTAAAAAGGTGAAATATGCATATCAGGAATCGCCACATTCAGAATAAACAGCCTCCCCACACAGTCAAGAAGAAAAAGGTGAAATATGCATATCAGGAATCGCCACATTCAGAAAAAACAGCCTCCCAACACAGTCAAGAAGAAGAGAGGGGGAGAGAGCATGGTTTATAAAATAATCAGTTTCAAAAAAGACACCACTAACAATAAACAAAAATGAGAACCCGAGGGGTTACCGCCTTGGAACGGTCAGTGGCAAATCAAATTGCCACTGGGGGTTTAAACCAGGTTCTAGGGTGCACCAACCTACACTTTCCCCAACAGGTTCTCATATCACAAAACAAGTACAAGTTGTCTTGGTGAAAAGACTCCAACCCACTTATCGGCTTAACAATGTTGCATGTAAAAGCACACAAACATATAAAACATAAGAAGCTAAGAGCATTTCAAAGCCGAATGGGGCGGGTACTCAATGATCTTACCGAGACCAGAGCCCCTGGAGTAAAATCAGCAAGAACACGATGACAGGGATAAAAGAAACAAATCGAGCTTCTAGGTTCTTTACAGGAAAGATTTCCCCATTAACCTTCATAAACTCTTAAACCCCTGCCACCGTCGTGCAACCAAAGAGGCAAGCATAATGATCAACTGTAGAAGGGTTAATCACCAGGCCTGCAGAGCGCTGTAAAATATCATGTTGGTAACCTTTCTTTTTAAATTTATAGATGGTTTTAACGAATAACCGGGAGAAATTAACACTGCCTTTTATCTTTTTAAGTTTATAAATCAAATCTCCATAAAAAACTGGCTGTGAAATACCTTGTTGCAAAAGTGATTTTAAACTGCACCTGTATTTATGAATTAAATCTGGGTATCGGCGATAAAACTTGCAAAAGGTTTTCCTTAATTTGTGATACCGATAACCTTGTTTTAAAAGTTTTTCTGTAATGCAAAGATTACGTTCATTGAAATCATTAATATCGTTGCAAGCTCTTGAAAAGCGAACAAGCTGTGAGATATAAAACCCATAAGATGTTGCACGGGGAACATCGCCGTCTAAAAACGGAAAAAATGTACCATATTAAAATTAAAATCATCTCTTTTATCATAAATTTTAGTAGTGGCATAACAATTTTCAATGGACAGATTTAGATCGAGGAAGTGTGCTTGCTTTTCTGAAGTGTTCGCTTTATTAAGTTGTAGTTCTTTAGGATAAATCTTATTAACCAGTAATGGAAAATGGTTATTGTCTATATTTAATAAATCATCAAGGTACCTCGAGGTGTTGTTAAAAGCTGTAATTATATCATCTTGATGTTCAGTAGAAAGAGATAACATAAAGTCTCTTTCATAACAGTATAAAAACTGATCAGCAACAAGGGGTGCACAATTAGTACCCATTGGGATGCCTATTACTTGTTTATAAATAGAGGTACCGAATCTAACATAAATATTATCCAGTAAGAAAGTTAGCGACTCTATTAGGTCTTGACAAGTCCATTAGGTATACTTATCATAAGAACCATCTGTAAAATATGCCCTATGTTCATTACAAGCGATGAAGGTTTTATTTTCTTTAGCAAACGGTTTTTTCAAAGAGACTGGTTAGTTTGTCTCTTATTAAATTATGAGGGAGCGAAGTGTATTATGTACAGAAATCATAAGTAAATAAACAGAACGCCCGAAAATTATTTGATTTAAGCTTTTTCAAAACGTCATTTGAACTTTTAATCGACCAAAATAAATTTTTGCCAGACGTTTCAAAAACCTTATTACATACCTAATTACATGTTCTTTTATAGCTGTAAGACAAGATGTTAAGAGCACGGATAATTTAGTAGTAGTGCAAGAACTTTAGTTAGCAATGAATCTTGCTTTGTACGGTGTTTTATGAAAAGATTTCCCCATTAACCTTCATAAACTCTTAAACCCCTGCCACCGTCCTGCAACCAAAGAGGTAAGCATAATGATCAACTGTAGAAGGGTTAATCACCAGGCATGCAGAGCGCTGTAAAATATCATGTTGGTAACCTTTCTTTTTAAATTTACAGATGGTTTTTACGAATAACCGGGAGAAATTAACATTGCCCTTTATGTTCTTAAGTTTATAGATTAAATCTCCATAAATAAATGGCTGTGAAATACCTTGTTGCAATAGTGATTTTAAACTGCACCTGTATTTATGAATTAGATCTGGGTACCGACGATAAAACTTGCAAAAGGTTTTCCTTAATTTGTGATACCGATAACCTTGTTTTAAACGTTTTTCTATAATGGAAAGATTACGTTCATTGAAATCATTAATATCGTTGCAAGCTCTTGAAAAGCGAACATGCTGTGAGATATAAACCCCGTAAGATGTTGCACAGGGAACATCGCCGTCTAAAAACGGAAAATTTACTATATTAAAATTAAAATCATCTCTTTTATCATATATTTTAGTAGTGACATAACAATTTTCAATTGACAGATTTAGATCGAGAAAGTTTGCTTGCTTTTCTGAAGTGTTCGCTTTATTAAGTTGTAGTTCTTTAGGGTAGATCTTATTAACCAGTAATGGAAAATGGTTATTATCTATATTTAATAAATCATCAAGGTATCTCGAGGTGTTGTTTAAAGCTGTTATAATATCATGTTGATGTTCAGTAGAAAGATAAAACATAAAGTCTCTTTCATACAAGTATAAAAACAGATCAGCAACAAGGGGTGCACAATTAGTACCCATTGGGATGCCTATTACTTGTTTATAAATAGAGGTACCGAATCTAACATAAATATTATCCAATAAGAAAGTTAGCGACTCTATTAGGTCTTGACAAGTCCATAAAGTATAATTATCATAAGAACCATCTGTAAAAATGCCCTATGTTCATTACAAGCGATGAAGGTTTTACTTTCTCTAGCAAACGTTTTTTCAATGAGACTGGGTAGTTTGTCTCTTATTAAATTATGAGGGAGCGAGGTGTATAAAGTTGAGAAATCAAACAGAGTAGACAAACAAAACGCCTGAAAATTATTTGATTTAAGCTTGTAAACAATTGTTATTTACGTCACATACTGGGGGTGATAAATGACGTAGTATAATGCCTTCATCATGACGTAGTCAATTAAATAATAGAAAAGTGCTCGTTACTTTTGCATTACAGTGTATATGCAAGATAACAGTCAATTAATAAATAAGGACTCTGTTAAGCTTTTTTTCGGCTTTGCTAAATTGAAAGAACATAAATCTGGAGAAGGAGAACTAATCGTGTAGCCGCTATTTGTTAATACTGAAAAACAATTTCCGGGTTATATTTAAGTGATATATATCTTTTTTTCTACATTTTTCAGCGACACAAAAAGCGATGATCTACACGTTGTGGTGGAACAATACGAAACATTATGGTCTCAGAGGACGACAGGAGCATACAACAATGTTGTAAGGGGACGTGGAGCTATGCTTAACCGCTACTGGTCTGGAATTTCTCAAATTCACAGACAGGGCGACTAAGAAGAGAAGTGGCATAACAATTGATACACGGGACTTCGCTCCAAAGATGTTTGCACAGCCAGGTATATATACACTAGTTTAGTTCGATTTAAGAATTGAATCGTTGAAGTGCATTTTATTAGTAATACATCCTAAATAATCTAGGTAATAAGTCATTTACATTTTTTTCAATGACAGCTAACAGGGTAATTATATAGATTAGTTCCATAGCATTAACCTGTTGAGCAATATAAGAACTGACTTGTCCTAAAGGTCAAATCTCACATGCAAAAGTCGGACTAGAACTTACATAGTTTTCAATGATTTTGTTACTTGACTAAATGTGGAACAAACTGTATTTTTTCATATCAAAATGTTTCAGGAGACGTCAACTGTCCAGTTAAAATTTACAAGGAATACTCAGATCGGAGACCGTCCAATTCTCTTCAACCAGATAGCAGGTTCTACCTGCAGCCGAATCCTTTCTACGGTCATGCTGGGAAGAAGGGCGAGGCCTGGTTTATTAATAGCGGTATGGGCAAAAATACTTTAGGAGAAATAGCAAAGAGAATGAGTGAGGAAGCGGGATTTTCTGCACGACACACAAACCATTCAGGTAGAAAAACGTGCATAACAGAACTACTTGATGCCAGGGTCCCCCCGAATGAAGTTGCACAAATATCTGGACACAAAAACATAATGTCATTAAATCACTACAACACTGTGTCACTGGAAAAACAAATAGTTATGTCAACTATCATTCTTGCTACAGCTGCAACAAGCACATCTGCCGACGTGTTTGACAAAGCGATCACAGACGAAGAGATAGCGCGGTTGTCTCAGGACGTGGAGTCAACCCTTACTGCCATTGAAAACTTTGACTCAAGAAATCAACAACATGCTGGACATGAACACCAAGTTATTGGCCTTTCTATAGTCCAAAGTCCAAGTGATGAACTCCGTCTCAATCCGACCTCGATCTTCAACAACTGTGTTTTCAACTCTTCTGTTTCAATTCATTTTAAGTAAACTAGAAATAAAATCTAGGGGAATAAAGGGAGTATCGCATTCCAAGACTAAATGCAGGTGACCATGAGTTGAATATATGCTTAATTTTACTGTTTGTAAAGCGATGGTCTTTTATACAGTTAAATTTATTGTGGACGTGGATTTGTTTTAATTAACTTTCATTGTGTTAATTTTGTTGCACAGTGTATTTTACTGTACATAGTAAATTCATAAAATGAATTCAGTTTTAAAAGGCATATTTCATCCAATCGATATATGACAGGTACAAAACAATAACAGGAATGACAATGGCAGACCGTGATTGTGGCAAGTGGTAACTATTTAAATTCATCGCCAACTATCCTATCGCATCTTAAGATGGCGAAGAGTGGGTGGGCCAGTCAAAATAGTGCTTTGGAGGTGAATGAATTAAATATTCAAGAAAAAAAAACGGTAACTGCATAGCGATAAAATAGTTGAATAAAACTGTACATACCCATGTTCACAACCAACAATTAAAAGCATCCAAAATCATTTTCCGTCACTCCCTAATTATTCAATAAAGCTAAGCTACATAATATATAATCTATCCTTACATACCGTTTACAGACCCATACCACGGTAAAAGACTTCAATATTTCCAAATTTAACAATATCTTATCTTGGACAATGTCACTAAGTTGTTGGCAGACATGGAACAAAATGCAAGTCTTGTAAATATGTTTAGCTACGTAATATAAGTCTAAATGACGTAGTAGAGAAAACCTACGACGTAACATAGTTATAAGATAAATTTTCCGGTGCTATGTAAAATGGCAGACATTGATATCAGCCCGGCACATGTAATAAAAAGGTTATAAACCGGTGTTCAAGGGCCGAGAGGTAAAGCTCTCGGGCCAATATTGCTCTTACGGGCCGATATCACCTCCCATTCTTTTAATCTGGGGACCATACTCCGCTGAACATGGAAAGATATTACCGGAATGATGGTTCCATTTTCGCCCCCATATGCGTACTGGTCATCGTTTGGGGTGGATCTAACTTGAATAATTATTGAGTTGCGCTCAACCTTGGGCTATTTTTTTGCATTGTTTTCATATTTGTCGTGTTCGGTGGATTTCAAAGTTACTTTTTCATCTATCTTAATCCTTAGCCACCATAGAGGTAAGCAAAGCAGTCAACTGTAGATTAATTAATTAAAAAGCATCAGATCAATCATTAGTGTCATTTAAGAATGCTTTCTCTTTGAATTTTCGTTATGTTTTTATGTATTACGGGGAGAAATAATTATTGACTTCGCATTTAATCACAACTAATGGCAATTGGATGGAAAATGAATAAATATTAACGTTTTGTAATGAAAGGAAAACACAAACTAACTCGTAGGGACTCTGTCCTGTATTTTAAGGTAGAACTTTCAAAGTGTTAAGGTCGAACTTTATATTATTGGCCAACTTGAACAACCGATCTGAAAATAGATAAAACAACAATAAAAAAGAAGTAGATAGAAGAAAATCGTTTTTCACTCGCATTGCTTGAATCAAAATTTATTTGCATAGTCAGTAAATCTCTTAACTATACGATAACACCAGTAGAGACTTGAAGTGAAATTATGCTGCGCTTCAGAACATGATATTTCTTGAGCAAAAATAAATTTTCATCGCACTTAAACAATTTAAACAATTAAATATTACGCAAATCTTAATTATGAAACCTGTTTTTCTGTAAAAAAAATAATAAGTTAAAACGAGATTGTATAACTGGGCGTTTTCCTGCAACCAAAAAATAGATTATCTACGAATTCTTCATGACACATTTCATTATAATTTGCAGGTTGTTATATGCAATCAAATTTAATATCAATTTAATCATTGTATTTACACACATAGATACTCTTATTAATACTATGA
This sequence comes from Corbicula japonica, assembly GCA_038501625.1. Lineage (NCBI taxonomy): Eukaryota > Metazoa > Mollusca > Bivalvia > Venerida > Cyrenidae > Corbicula > Corbicula japonica. The sequence goes on from JAZAYU010000113.1 coordinate 331,950, forward strand.
GAATAATTCGTGATTTTAAGGAATTTTCAATGGCTGTTGAACACGTCAGGTTGACGCCAAAGTGAATGACTACGCGCTTTTTTCACAGCAACTCGGGGAAAAACGTGCGTGCTTTTTGTCGTCACACGTCAAAACATTGTGCATAATCCAATAAATTGTGAACAGTTCTACTTTAGTCATACCCGTAATGTAAAATGTCACACTGTGTATAATCGGGAATTCTGGGTTTAAGATTATAAAACTGAGATCGGAAACCAGTCTCAAATCTCAAGGATCTGATTGGCTGAAATGGCGACCAGTCGCCATTTCAGTCAATCAGATCCTTGAGATTTGAGACTGGTTTCCATGCTCAGTTTAATAACCTTGGGTACTGATTAGTTAGATGAATAATAGTTCATCGTTAAAATGGAATTGTAATGTCAATAAATACACATATTTGAAATGATTGGAAATGGATATTTAAAAGTTTTGCGACCACTGGTTAACTATCTAGGACTAGCTAACCATCGCAACTTGATCTTGCACTGATCAGTCAACTCACGTTTTATTTCTAAGCAAGTTCCGTAGTTACAACCACTATCAGCACAACAGGAGTGGCACGGAGATTCTGATTGGTATCCGGCACAAGCAGCTTCCCAGGTGACTCCAGGCCGCAAAAACGTTGTGTCATTCATGAAGCAAAGTCTATACTCTTCGTATGCGCGTTTCATTATGATTTGGCATAGCTGAAAATGCGATAGATATATTTCAATTAAAAGTATAGTTATGTATAATTTCCGAACTACAACAAATTTAGAGCGGCTTTTAATATCAAAATTAGTGTCCATTTATGTGCTTTTCGATTTATACATATATATGTAAAGCCGCTTTACATATCAAAATAAAATCACATTTATGTACTGTTCGACTATATACGCATTCAAAGCTGCTTAAAATATCGATACAAATTAAAGTACATTTATGTACTGTTCGACTACATAAGCATTCAAAGCAGCTTTAAATATCAAAGCACATTTATTTTTTGTGGCGTCTTATTTGAATTAACATACTTATATAAAACATGCGCTCTCTCTCTTCCTCTCTTCTTTTTCGCTGCGTCGGGAGGCTGTGTTTTGTGAGTGTGGCGATTCCTGATATGCATATATTGCTTTTTTATGTAATGTTCGACTACATACGCATTCAAAGTTTAAAGCTGCTTTAAATATCAAAATAAAAGTGCATTTATGTACTGTTCGACTACAAAAGCATTCAAAGCTGCTTTAAACATCAAAGCAAAAGTACATTTATCTACTGTTCGACTACATACGCATTTAAAGCTGCTTTAAATATCAAAACAAAAGTACATAAATGTAATGTTCGACTACATACTCATCTAAAGCTGATTTAAATATCATACTAAAAGTACATATTTGTACTGTTCAACTGCATACACATTCAAAGCTGATTTAAATATCAAAAAAAAAGTTCATTTATGTACTGTTCAACTACATACACATTCAAAGCTGCTTTAAATATCAAAATAAGAGTAATTTATGTACTGTTCGACTGCAGATATACATGTAAAAGCAAATAAACACTCGGTTGATACATCAAAAACATATTCTAACTACACCAATTATACGATTTTAATTTCTCAGCATGGAAGCGGAGTACATTCTTCAAACTTGAATTATAAAAAATACAAGATTACTTTTATTTATGAAATTACCATTATAGTCCTTATATGGTTTTGTTTCCAACGACATTTGTTTAAGGTAGGCGTAAAATAAGACACAAATTCGTCAGTTTTATTGATATTCTACATAAGTGGAGATTGCTATCTCCTAATTCAATCTAGATTCTAAGGTAATAGTAGTATAGACAGCAGTTTTGCATCATGACTAAGCACGCGCGGAGAACATATTGCATATTACTCATATCCGGTGGTCATTAATGATATTGGATGTAGTGCGCATGTGCGGTTGGATTCTATACAAAGACAAACATAACTATTTATAAAATGCACTTTAAGGTTTTAGAACTGTAATATTTCAGCCAAACATTGACTTATGCCGTCACTAATTCGTTTTTTTCCGAACGCCGATTCGTACGTTTCCGGTTGATACTATTTTTCGTAAAAGGAGTCTTCTCTTCAGGTGTTTTCCGCGATTATGACGTCATTAATAACTAAATCAAATAACAAAGTGCGGATATAAAAGCGTAAACAAATATTTTCATAACAAATACTGAAAATAAGTCTATAGACGAACAACACTCAGTAATGAATAGAGCTTATATAAAGTTGGCCATCGTTTGATCAATCCTCCGTGGCATAGTGGTAACGCACAGATTTGTTCATTTTGACGGACCCGGTTCAATCCTCGGGAGAGGAACTTTTTTTTCCCTTTTTCTTCTTTTCTTTAAAATTATTGTGAGGAAATGTTTGGAGAAAATAGTATAATCAATAAGTTTGAAATTTGGAAATAATTGTTATTATTCTTCATCTTCATTTAGTAGCCATGAAAACTGAAATACTGTAATGATATTATTACAAAATACTTACACTCTTTTATAATACAGCAACAGAATCACGATATGAAACTAAAAGGATTATGGAATCTGTAGTTTCATTTAGGAAAATGTTGCTATTTTATTGTTTCTATAATTGAACAGTAATTTCGTGATACTTGTCTTATAAAACTGATTTAATGTGTTTGCACGATGATTTTTTTTCCTTTAAAAGAATGCTATGGTTGCTATGGTTACGGTTAGCAAAATTACTTTTTGGGGGGTTTTTCAAAAAATTTGAGGGGATATAAAAAATCACCATTCGTAAACCAAGCCCTTTGCTTTTTGTGGATTTTAACCGTTTGGTCTGGGTCATAGGTACCTATTTTATAGGCCAATAAAATGAAAACGAAGACGGTGAGGTGCTCCTTTTTTTGATTATTTGATTCTATACACATTGCAGTTAATTTTAATGTATAACACAATTATTTTACTGCATTAAATATGCACGAAAATCACAGATAAAATCTTGCTTAATTTTTGCAGATCGGAAAAATGTGCATTTCCGAAGATGGGGTACATTTAAAAAGTCAATTTATAAAGTGTTAGAAATAAATTCTAAACATAATGCTTGTTTTTCCTGTTCAGATATGATGTCCTTAAACAATTCGCCTTTATTTTACAAAACTTTACAAGGTTTCAAAGAAATAGAGATGCATTTAGCTTCTAGTATGTTTGATTTTACAGCCCATTTTCCGAAACAGAGGGTCCCCTTCTAAAATACTAAATTTCTCGAGTTACGCACGGTAAATGTTTTTAAAACTCGTGTTTAGATGTCTAAATGGATGTACTTGGAAATGAAAACAACAAAATCCCAATCTGCAAAAGTGCATATTACAGTTCTAAAACCTTAAAGAATAGCATTGTCTTCCGAAAGTATTCGGAGCTGACTCGTTAACCCGATCTAGAGATTGTTTCGCGTCCATCGAGGATCAGGGACCGGCTCTCGACAAAGAGAAATGTCAATAATTTGTACAGAATTGAATAGAACATTTTGAGACGTTTCGTTCGATATCATACACGATTAGATTTCGACTAGAAATAACGAAGATAATCCGTTTGTTCCGCGTAAATGATTTCGTTTTATTCCTGCTTTATCTCATCAAAGGTACGTGACAAGTTAAAAAAATGTATATAGTTTTATGATCAGCGTGATCCTGTGCATCGACTGGTAAAGAATACGTGCCATTCAAAGACAGAGTGACTGAATTTTGTACATGGTGACTCTTCACCCCGAAAGGCGTTGTCGAGATGTTTCATTTGATTCCCAACACAGAAATGTTTAAACCAGTAATTGAATCGTCCCGCATTTATGATTTTGGTGGGTTTTTTTTCTTAAACTGTAGATGTAAATTATTTAAGATGTAAGCAAATGTATATCTTTTTGGAATCAGCGTGAACACACGCATCGACTGGTTTCAAAAACTCAAATTCTCTCATGGGTGAATTTACTTTTTGTTTGACCTTAAAATCTACTTATCAAACTTGTTCCAGCATAAGTTGATTCAAGTACGTCAAAATTTGAGCAAATACTGAAGCATTTCAGTATTCAACGAGTCCAATAGAGAAAATACATACACAATGTCCAGTTCATAAAGGAACTAACGTTTAGGAAGCGTATCTATTTTCAACATTATGATCTTCACATGTGATCGTCCAATTATGGACTTTTTTTCGGCGTTAGCTGTCTAAGCTCACTTTTGACCTAGTTTTTCGACCAATGAAATGTTGTAAATAATACTCGTATTCTCTTATTATGCAGAGGGAAAATGAAATAAACTATTTCGATTGGTAGCTATTTACACCAGAGAGGCATCTAGCAGGCTGGAGAGGTATCTAGTGGGAATTTATTATTATGCAGCGGAAAAATCAAATAGATTAATTAGATTGGTTGTTAGTGGGTGTTGTATTTGAGGAAAAACATATTTACGATTTAAGTAACCAAATAAGTAAATATTGATGGCTTAAATACAATATTATATGGAATATTCTTGGGTGTCACTTGCATACAATACACAGTGTAAAACAAAAGAGAAGTGTAGATATTCCTAGTTCTTACTGGTTCCTTTCTAGTTCCTTTGATACTGATTGTTAATTTCAAGTTCGTAAGACAAGGTCATTGTAGTGTAGTGGCTAACACTCTCGCCTCTCAAGCGGATGCCCCGGGTTCAATACTCAGGACGGACACTTTTTTTAAACTTAATATAAGTAAAAGATGGTAGATTTCGCTCTTGTAACAGGCTGTTATTATTTATATTTATTAAATTTCAAGGACATTTATTCATCTTGAATTCTCACTCTACACGAGGTATTTTATTGAAACTGAATATTTTGCTTCTTTAATCGACTTGTTATCACTGTATGAAGTGTTGCAACAGCTTCAACATTTTTTTTTGAAAGACACTTTCAATAAATTTATGAGTTGTCATGATTCGGTCGCTTAATCTCTAAGTCATACTAAGAAGGCAGGGAGGGTTCGTCAACAGCTATAACAAATAAAATAAAATAACTTAACTGTGTCTGCTTTGCCTCTCTGTATTTCTTTCTTTCTTATATACATGTATATATAAATCTTTTCCATCAACGCCGTTTATCTTTTTTAAAGATATTTCTTGTTTAGAATAAGGTGGAAGTCTTCGAATATTTTAAACATTGGTTTAGTGTCGCAGTAGTTAAAACATTGATTAAGTGTCGGTGTAGTTAGAACATTGGTTTAATATCGGGGAATAAAGAACATTGATTAACTGTCGTTGTAGTAAGAACATTGATATCGTGTCGCTGTAGATAAAACATTGGCTAAGTGTCGGTGTAGTTAGAGTATTCATTTGTTTAAGTGTCGGTGAAGTTAGAACATTGGTTAAATGTCGGTGTAGTTAGTAAATTGGTTAGTGTCGGTGAAGTTAGAACATTGAATTAGTGTCGGTGTAGATAAAACATTGGATATGTGTCGGTGTAGTTAGAACCTTAGTTAAAGGAAGTCGCTACAGTTTCATCATAATTTTCCCAATAATAGATTTTATTCAAACTTTGTCTATGTCAAGAACATGATCTTATGCAATGAAAAACCAAATAAAAATGGGACCTTACCGGGGTTACTTGTTTTTTATTAGATACCGAAGATGTCACATTTTGAACAATTTTTACGATTTTTCATAGACTTCTTTGTCGGAATAAAATCATAGAATGTATCACAAGAATATCATAAATAATTCTATTTTTCAGTTAAAAACATTCTAAATTACAAATAAATTGCTAATTATTGCAATACAATAATGAAATAATGAAATAATTATAAAAAATTAAGTATTACCGATTTTACTACAAAGAATTTATCGTCAAATCTTTTCATTCTAATGGGTGTTTTTAAGATAACTGAAATTTAACATAATAGAATTTCACCATATACTACCAATATATTCACCAATGTATAACAAACATAAAATAAAAAAGAAAAATGTAGGTTACCATGTTAATTTGTTCGAAATGGCAATTTCAAAAAGGGGAGGGGGTAATTATGTATAAACAAAAAGACTTATAGGTATATAGTGTACAACGTTAATTATTACTGTGGTATCAATTTATTTAGCGATGGATTAATTTTCGCGCATTTCGCGCTCGGACCAGTGCGCGAATTTAAAACCTAAGCCAAAATTTAACCAATAATCCACATACGTATCCGAAACGAGCTATGTCCGAATCAGTCATGTCTTGGACCGTGAACTGTGTTTTATACATTGATAAAACCAAGATTGGACCGTAAACTTTGTTTAATACATTGCATTTAGACGGTGGTACAGTAGTTTAATACTCGTTTAAAAAAACTGTAGCGACTGCCTTTAAGTGTATCTTGTATTACCAGTTTTCTCTCACATCCATACCGGAATAGCCCATCACTTCTCCGCTCTGCGAAACAAACCTTTAAGAAAAATTTATAAATGTCTTAATCTTCATCTTCAAAACTTAAAAAAAGCCTCAGTTGGTTTGTCACTGTTAGCCTTTATTCTGACAAATGCTGTCAATAAACTTTTTAACATTAATAATTCATATATACATATAACCCCTAGGTCATACAGCGGCAGTGCCTAGACAACAATGCGAGAGACAGACACAGTGCACACGAGTATAATATGTATCCTCCATAAAGGAAAGTTCAAGTAAACAGATATACTGCACATCTATGATGATTGAAAACCATCAAGGGAGATAACTGAAACTGACAACTACTCTGATTTGAAGTACGAGGAAACTTTTACTGCGGCCATACAATCAATGCATTATGAACCAAAAGTGTTACAGCGTTAGTCACGCAGTAAAATTCAAGCTAAAAGGTCCTTAAATGTACTGATTTATCAGTGTCGGAGAAATTATTTTCTTCAAAGTAACTAATAGGCATTATATATCAGTACAATGAACATAAAGCACATCAAAGGCATTAAAGTACCCTGATCACTGAAAAGACAGCTTTAAATTACTTTTAATTTAATAAAATTACATTTTAGCCCATGTACACAAAATGCACAATCATGGCAAACTATACCTGATTCGGCCCGCATACGTGTAACGTAACACAATCCCTAGGGTCACGTACAGCAGACTGGTGAAGCGATTGTTCATTGCAGTAATAACATTGTGACAGTGAAGAATTAACCGGATCTGTCAAAAAGAAAAAAAATCAAATGCGGACTCTTCATGGAAAAATATACCTTCGGACAGATGAAGGTATTTTAATTCATTTGATGACGTCATGATGTTGAGTAGACGTCATTAATTACCGTATAAGTGTTGTTGTTTTTCTGCGGTGACTTTTTTTTCAAATTCTGCGGTCACAGTTAAATGACCGCAAATTTAAAATCCGCAGAATATTTGTCCATGGTTTCATTTTGTATCGGTCACGGTTTGCGTCCTCCAGTTTAACCTTTTACGAGTCTAAGGTAATTACGAATAATGACCGACGTTTTGTTATTGGATCGGAGTGTAACTGTTTGTCGTCGGTTTGCATTTACTTGCTGATTTGAATGAATATATGAGTAAAGATATGTTTAACTTTTTTATCGATTTGTTTTGGTCTTTTGTATTCCCGTAGTAAACGCACTTAAACCACGGGTGAGTGATGTTTTTATGTTTAAAGGTTTTCTGGTCTTGCGAATCATACCGAGTCAAGCTTGATTTAGTTGATTATACGAAACCAGTATCGGTTTATGGTTAAAAATGAGCATACAAAACTATTAAGTCGATGTGAAATAAAAGTTATATCTATTTAATCAATGTTTATTAATATCATTTGTATTATATTTGGGAAACATGTGTATTGTACCGTATTGTTTAAAATGGTAGTGCATCTAATTGGGAGCGAACCCGCACCGTCAAGGCGACAGCGCCTAGCCCTGCAATTCCTGCGACGCAACCAACTGAGCTAATCGGGACAACTCCCAAAAATTGTTGAACAGATAGCCCTGATATACGTAACAATCGCTGCATGACATCGGTAACGGGTTATTTTACTGATAACAGTACTGACTATATGTACGGGAAGACTCTTTACGGCCGCCACATTGCACAAATAGCACTACTGTGAATTTCAAATAATAGTGCCTCTTGCTGGGAGCGAACACGCACCGACACGGCGACAGCGACTAGCACTGCAATTCTTGCCACGCAACCAATCTGTATGGTAATGACAACGATACGTTTGTTAATTAAGTTTATACCGGACGTTTTTGTTTCCTACTTTCACTTTTAACAGAGACCGCAGATTTAAATTTCGAATTATGTTGGAGCTTGATGCCGCAGAAATAATGATGAAGTTTGAAAAAACCGCGGAATTTTGAGCCCGCAGAAAAAAAAACAACACTTATATGGTATTACACATTTGAAGTCAATATACCCTTATATAATGTATAAACAAACACAGTAACATTTAAGATATGAGAAAAATTTTGGTGTTTGTTTTTTTTTTCAATTATTATAATTAAAAATGCCAAAAATATGACCGAAGGAGCCTTTTCCCGTGGCGTACCCCAAATGAAAATTTAAAATCAATTATTTTATGAGAAAAAAGGAAAAAATAAAGCTGATTTCAGAATTTGGCTTTCCTGATATGGAAAGTCAATTCTTGAGGTTAAAATTTTAAATCGGTGACTTACATCTAAAACAGATCACGGATTTAGAGTTAAGTCTCAATTAGAATTTTGGGTGAGTTTAATATGTGATTTTGGAAGTGAGTTGCCAAAGGAAAATAAACATTTATACATGTTTATCTGAAATGTTTTATACTTAAAATCAACGCCAATTTTAAGGAGGATAACAAATGATGCTTAAACAACGACAATACTGAAAATCATGAAAATGACTAGTTTCCGCCTCGGTCCTCTTCCAATTTGTTTTGCCTAATGACACAGTTTTTCCCCTAAATGTTTCACATACGCATTTGTGAGCAGAACATTTTTATTCACATTCCGAATTGAAAAATCTCACCAGAACTTTGTATGTCATGAAGTGACGGTGCGGGTTCGCTCCCAGCTAGAGGCATTCTCATTTGTAATACTATCCAATGCGACTTATTCTAGCCGCAAGAAATGGTAACTTGACCGGCTTCCTTGCGCAATAATTTAAAAATTGTCTCGGCTGTTTTGACAGGTAAACAATTTCGGCAGTACAGGCCAAAACACCCCTGTTTAGATGCTGATTTATAACAATCTATCATTAAAATTCACTCAAAATTGACATTTACTTACTGATTCAGACCTACTCTGTACAAAAAATGTCATTTAATCATTTTTCTTCATTCAAATTTCAATCAGTATTCATACACGAAAAGACGACTCTTTCTGTGTAAGTACTTCCTTATGGTGGGCAACCAAATGGCTAAAAACTGTGTTCTTGTTCAGTTTAACACGTATAATCATTCTGATTCCATTCCGATTTTAATCCATTTCCACCTCTATTGCATTCCGTTCTGAGCGATCAGTACGATGCGCTCCAAACGATTTTTTGCACTCCATTCCCATTCTTCCGCTTCTTATTTCAAACGATTAATAGTTTGAAGGAAAGCTATTTCGTCATTTAAATACATTTACTGTGCCATCTTTATTACGCAACCATTAATACCGAAATATTTGGATGTTCAGTGAAGTTTATTTCCGAATGGTTTTTATAATATTAAATAAAACTGTGCATTTATAAATTAAAAGACTTCTTTCGTGCTCACATTTTAAAGGACACTAGTTTATGATTAGCACTTTGTCAATTACAAAATGAATGCGGGGAGCGGTTTAAAGGAATAAAAATATATATTGAACACAAACTCACTATCTTTTATCCCGCATAATTTTGTGTTACAGTCAATGAAACCTCAGCACCTGTTTTTTGTAAAAAAAATTCAAACACATTTTAAAACAAAGCTGACATGCTTGCAGTCATTTAAAATCTATTTAAATTTCTTGCAAATAGACAGTGAGAGTTATTTCTGGACCGATTTTGATTAGATAAAAACCACCGTAATCCTGCTAACAGCCATACTCATTGACATTTAACCTCCAATAACCATCGGTTGTCGTTTTCTCCTACGTTTAAAGACATTTTAATCAATGTTAATTTCGATGTTTGAAAAATAAAACGGCAGCCTATTGATGCTCTTTATCTAATCAAAGTCGGTCCAGGCATTACTGAGAAATAGGGAAAAAAAGCGTACCTGAAGTGAGTGAGTTGACAGATAAAAAGGTGTGCACGACATTAAAATATTCACGTGGAATGACCATCATGATTTTAGGGATTTACATGTAAGTTTAGATTTAAGAATTAAGACACTGTCACTCCAACCTGACATCTGATGGTTTCTTGATCAGTATGCTTACCTCTTTGGTTGCAGGGATTTAGGAGTTTATAAAGGTTTATAGGGAAATTCTTTGGCTTTGCAATGCTATTAGCTTCTTATGTTTTATATGTTCGTGTGCTTTTGCATGCAACATTGTTGAGAGGATGGGTGGGCTGGAGTTATTTCACCAAGACAACTTGTACTTTTTTGTTGGGGCAAGTGTGAGGTTGGTGCACCCTTGAACCTGGTTTAAACCCCCAATGGCAAATTGTTTTGCCACTGATCGTTCCAAGGCGGTAACCCCTCGGGTTCTCACTTACGTTAATTGTTTGTGGCGTCCATATTAAAAATTGATTATTGTAATACCATGCTCTCTTTTCCTCTTGGCTGTGTGGGGAGGCTGTGTCTGCTGGATGTTGCCATCCCTGATATGCTTATTTCACTTTTTTTTCTTTAAAGAACCTAGAAGCTCGATTTGTTTCGTTTATCCCTGTCATCGTGTTCTTGCTTATTTAAATCCATGTGCTCTGGTCTCGGTAAGATCATTGAGTGCTCGCCCTTTTGGCTTTGCAATGCTATTAGCTTCTTATTTTTTATATGTTTGTGTGCTTTTGCACGCAACATTGTTACGCTGTTGGGTGAGTTGGAGTTATTTCAACAAGACAACATGTACTTTTTGATACGGGGCAAGTGTGAGATTGGTGCACCATAGAACCAGCCAGTGGCAATTTGTTTTGCCACTGACCGTACGAAGGCGGTATCCCCAAAGCTTATCTTTTTTCGTTTATTGTTTATGGCGTCTTATTTGAATTGGCATACTGATAACAAACATGCTCTCTCTTCCTCTCTTCTTTTTCGCTGCGTGGGGAGGCTGTGTTTTGTGAGTGTGGCGATTCCTTATATGCATATTTCATTTTTTAAATATTAAAACATCGCTTCATAAACACTTACTATAACTAGTACTCTCTCTAATGTTTGGCTGTTAAGAAGGCCATTCTGCTGGATGTGACTATTCCTGAGATGCATAATTTACTATTTCAAATGATAATGAATCTAGCTGGCAGAGAACCCGCGCCTAGCCCTGCAATTCCCGCGACGCAACCAACTGAGCTAACCGCGACAACCCCAAAAAAGGTTGATCGGATAGCCCTGATATACGTAACGATCACTGCATGACATCGGTAACGGGTTATTTTACTGATAACAGTACTGACTATATGTAAGTAATATTTTCAATCCGTAACGCACCAAATAATATTACGTGTTTAGCAAGCGATAAAAAATATACTACACCAAATTTGATAAGGACCACATAAAGAATATTTTTATTCCTAACATAAGATTGAAATGATAAAATATTTGCAGTGATTCTTTGAAAATTTGTTCTTTGCCTACAGCTTTGTGCCAAAGAAAGAATGGAACGACAAACTATGGAAGCGGAACAGCGGTAGACACTTAGAAAGGGCAATAAATCGGGTAAAACGGAAAGCGATCCCTATCACATTTTGAGCAGTATACATATATTTATTTAATGTTTATAATAAAGCTTGAACGAAAACGGGTTTAGAAGAAAGCGTAAAATATTACCTTGCGCAAGAAACTAAATTTCTTCTTCCGAAAGGCATTCCATGGACACCAGTATTGCTTGCAACATGGCATGTCTTTAAACAAAATCGGAAAAAAATCCATGTTAACAAAACATAGCCGCCTTCGGTTTACATGTTAATCTTGTCAATTAAGAAATCACCACAAACAATTAATGAAAGTAAGGACCTAATGGGTTTCGACCTGAGAACTGCAAGTTGTGAAGTATTTTACAAATTGATTTCAAAATTAGCGATGTCTATGTGCGGTCGCGTTAACGTTTCGAATACCTCTATCGGCAATATAGTAGCTTTATAAGTACATTGAAGGCAGTCTTCCCGTACACATAGTGAGTACTATTTTCCATAAGTTTTCGGTAACATATGTCATGTTAATATAATAATCATGTTTATCAGATTAGCCTCGTAACCTCTGAGGGTTGCGCGCCTGATGTTTCATGAATAGGCGCTGTCGCCTGAAGGTATGGGTTCTATTCCCACTAAGGGCAATATTATTTGAAGAAAAAAGTATTGTCAAGTCAACCTGAAATTTAATTTGGCGATTGAGGCAATTGGGTTTGATAATATCGCGACTGCCTGTTGTGGGAAATTGTAAATGGAATAATGATCATTGTTCGAAATTTCGGCGGCGTTAATATAGATGCTTTCATCTCAACATATTTTTGAGGTGCCAATAAAATAAAACTGTTGGCATTTTTATCGGTCGAATATATTGCAATTTACCTAACGAACGCAAAAAATGGATTTTTTTCACAAAACACTAAACATTGTCGAATGTAATTTGATTAAGGGCCTCTTAAGGAACATTTCTGTGATTTGTTTTTGAAATCAGGCCAGTGATTATAGAAAATAATTTACATATAGTCACATAATGAAAACTTCCTCGATTCATGTTGGTTTACGGCTGAAATTGAAGGTTAAATGTCAATTAAAATGCTTTTCAACAGGAGAACGGTGGCCTTTATCTTATCCATATCGGTGCAGAAATGGCTGACACATAAGCAAACAGCATACCTGAAGCGTCTAATTTTTGTCACGTGGTACAGCCACCATGTAAAAGCATCAGACTGTATATAATGACCTGTCACCTGTGTACTTACATCTTTAGCTCGACAGCCGCCGTTGTATACAATCGCCAGCGTATCCAAAATCGTTTCCTCCATATAGCACATCTAATGACAAAACAAGATACAGCAATGAAGAACAGATTGAATATTTATGTAATTTTGTAGAAGCACACTTTAAGGCGATTGGGGTAGTTTCCCCATTTCACAACTTTATGAATTTCGTGTGCGCACCGGTTGCATTATATACGTAATTATTAGGGTTGTTGTGTTTAAAAGGAATGTTAACTTTGATATCAGTTGGCACAGGAGAGATTTTGTTATTAAAAACTACCTCTTAGTCTCAAGTACACGACAGAGTTTACCGGGTAACACACATTTTCCCTATATTTTGTAGGCCATAGTCTAGGCTTTGTACCACTAAATTTCGATTTTAAAAGCCGTCCCAGACGTTATGAATTTTAGATTAATTCCTGATTAATTTTCTTGCTTCTAGCACTTTAATATGCGTAAATTTATGCAATATTTATCTTTGCCGCAAAAGCTTAACATGCTACATCGCATTGTTATATTTTTTTCAACAATAAAAAATCAAAGCTATGGCCATAGTGATTCTATGACCTATGGAAAGCAGTTGCACCCGAGTTTGCCAATTGCGACATTGCAATGCAAACGGTATGCAAGTAAAATTCGCTATGTTGTAAAATTCGGAAACAACTGGAATCGTCTTTAATATAAAAAGAAAACTGATACATTAGGCAAAAAATGGTGTCAATAATCAATCAATAATGAGCAGACCTAATCCAAAACAAACATCCTCCCATCTTACGGTAAACATTAGCATATCATTAATATATCAGATACAAAATAAAACAATATAAATCTTAAAAATAAAGTTGAATATTTTATGTGCACTGAAGTTATATTGATTCAATGTTAAACTTTTCCATTAAAATATAAAGAGTTGAACGCAAAATAATTGGATTGCATTAAACGAGTTACATGATTGTATGAAAACAAAGTGTTTAACGTCTGTAAAGGCAGAATTTCTTCAGTCTTACGTTAAATAACAAAAAAAACGGATTATTTATACCCATTCAACGCTATAACTCATAGAGCTTACTGTTTCAAGTTCTTAAATTCTGAGTATTGAAACGGTTAGACAATTGTGTAATAACATGAAAAGCTTTTGTAAAGCAGCATTGAAGAAAGCGGAACCGGTTGTGACTAGCATGCATTTAAGCCACGCCTCGCAGCAGTTTCTTCCTTTGAAATTGAGTCAGTCTACAGAACAAACTTAACCTTAAAAAAGAAAGATATGTAAATGTATGCAGATCATTTTCATATATAAATTAAAATGAAAAATTGAAATGTCAAGCGCAAAAACCATAAAAACAGCCTCCACAGGCAGCCAAAACGTAGAGAGGAAAAAGAAAGCATGAGTTTATAAGAGAATCAATTTCAAATAAGACACCACAAGCAATTGATGAAAAGGGAAACCTATCGTATAGGTAATATTATTTGCAACTTCGGGTTTCGACCAGTTACATTATTCTCACACTTGCCCCAATAGGTTCTACTGTGGACAAACACAAGTAAAAGATGTCTTGGTGAAATAACTCCAACCCACCCATCCACTCGACATTGTAGCAAACAAAAACACGCAAACATAAAACGTAAGAAGCTAATAGCATTATCAAGCAAGTGTTTACAAAGTGTCCTCACCTCAATTCTTGCGTCGCAAGTTACCAAAGTGTTGCAGTAACCGAGATTATATGCATTATGACAAGACCTACATCGCAATGTATTATTTGAATCCAACTGCCCTTCAACTGAAAATACATGGATTTTAGAATTCAATTTCTATTGAGAGTTGTCACTCCTTAACATCCTTTTCTCTTTAACTTGAGATTGGATTCCATTACGTATATGTATAGCTCATATGTCTGTTTGAAGCTTCCTTTCTTTGCTTATTAATAAAAATTCTGAAAAATACTACTTCTTATAGATTGCGTTCATATTTTGATTTCACATGAATATTTTTTCAAGAAACATTTCAAGGAAAGGACTAACGACAAAAAAACAGGATTCCCATACTTTTAACACCTGGCTTCTAAACGTACAAAGGCAAACTGGGGCTCAAACTATTTTCAGTATTTTAAAACATACTGTGTTTATTTTTTCAACTCTTACAAACGTGGTAACAAAAAGTCTGCATAAATTAATATATTTTTGTTCCATTTTATGAAATACAACTCAAATAAAAATAGTTTTATAAAGGACTTAAAAGGGGCAGTAACCTTGTAAAAACTCATCGCAACGGAAGGTGTTGGCACTTGAGCGTTTTATTTTCTTAGTGCAAAACTAAACAGCTGAATGTACAAATGCACCCGATGAAATGCATTTTCTTCTAAAATGTCCCTTCTTCCATGAAGAAAGAAAAAAATACAAAGAAATACTATTATTCAAGGACTAACATTATAAAATATAAACAGCTAATAAATACTTCCTCCTGCAAAGATTAAAAAAACCTGTGCAAATTCATTAAAACACTGCTTCTATAGTCCGATAACTGTTAAACAGTACTGGAATCCAGATCTAAATCCCTGGTTAAAACAATACAATAAATCTACACTAAAACCTTACATAAATGAGGAAAAGGGAAACAACCCATACCAACTTACAGTGGTATGTAGACCTTTTAATATGACACAGCATTAGATATCAAAGAAGATATTGTACAAAAAATAAATCGTAAGATTAAATAAATAAAGAAAGAAAGAAAGAAAATAAATGTGCTACTTACATGATCACATTTCATCATAGTGAAAGATAGAATCCGTCTAGACTACTCCGCAAAACAACTGGACTAACAATCTTAATCTTAGCCTTAGCTTTCTCAGCACGTAAATTCAACATTTCATAATTCACACATTACAGAACTCTAGACTCTACCCAGTCTCATCAGTATTATCCTATGATAGTAATCTATTGCTTGAATTTCAGAATTATAACACATACTAAAAGCTTTCACAATATCCAAACATTTAGAAACACGCAACCACGTGCGTTTGTTTACCAGACATTCCACACTTTTTTTTCAATACACACTCGTCGCGTCAATGTTTACATGTACTTTTACCTATCAACACGGCGAGTAACTGATCTATAGTCTGTTCTAAAGAAGACTACAAAAAACTGAATTACAATATCGTTGTCATCTCCCCACCACAAGCAACCTAATAATATCTCTATTGGGTAAGAAATCATTTATTTGTAAAATTACCTTTCTGCTAATTTTCCCTCTCATTTTTTATAATTGTTTAGGCTCCCCCTATCTACTACTTTCTTATTCTCTGTTAAATCTCCGAAATATTAAAATATTGTATCATGTCACGTGATAAAGAATATGTATCTTCTGATTAATGTATTTGTAAACTCGTACATCATGTATCTATGATTTGAGTGAATAAAGTTATGTTCTCTTCTGTTCTGTTCTTAGTGAAGCCTCCAATAGAATTTTATTAAATTCAAGCCAGATGAGATATAGCCCGGACAATAGCGGTACGGGCAGACGTACAGACGGACGGACACACAGACGGTCGGAAGAAGCGGCGAGCGTAATGAATATTTCCAATTTCTACATGGTCACAGTCGTTCGTAGAGAAAAAAATCAGACTAAAATAGGTCAGATTTAAATATGATTTGTACGTGAAAGGGAAAGGAACATTCGGACACTTGACGTCAATTCTTAAAATTACATAAAAAAGAATTAGTTTTGAGAAAGTAATAGATAATTGTAAGTTCTATCCAAATGTAGTACGAACTAAAATGATATCATTATCGAAGACAACTTTCGCCGTGCCGTGGCCCATTTCAGATAAGGTAGTCATATGCAACACCGGCATGTGTTTGACCTCATTTTACTCATAGATGATTTCAACCATAGGCGATAATGTGCATCTAAGCATAGACGAAGTTTGCCCTTCGTTATCCCAGTGGAACAACAATAGAACAGATAACTCCGTGACTTCACGAAACAATGTGACTTCTGGAAGTTGACGTCATTTCTTTAAAATTAACGTCGTAAAACTGAGCAATCGACATTGCTAAGTATATATTTAAAACAACATTATTCCAGTCCTAATCATGTGCTTGGTGCAAACTGGACTATTTCATACATATTTTTTACGAGTAAGGCTAGTATCGCCCCAAGGTTAGCCAAACGTTAAACAAAATCAGTTATGCAAATAAAAAAAGCATATCAGGAATTGCCACAACCTGAGAAAAGAGCCTCCCCACGCGGCCAAAAAGTACAAGAAAAAGACAGCCTGAGCTTATATCATAGGACTTTAAAGTCTTTTGCCACTGACCATTCCAAGGCGGTAACCCTCGAGTTCTCACTTTTGTTAATTGTTTGTGGCGTCTATTTGAAACTGATTACTGTAATACCATGCTCTCTTCTCCTGTCTGGCTGTGTTGGGATGCTGTGTCTGCTGGATGTGGCCATTCCTGACATGCATATTTAATTTATTATATCTATAATCAAAGGAAATTCAAGGACGAATTCCTATCTGGAGGAGGGGAATGTAACCCGGCTATGGTTGAGTTAGTACCGCACTTGTACTGTCTCGCCATTGAGCTCATTTTTATGGCAACGGAGCGTATGAGCGTCGGACTAGCATGCGAGGGTCCCGGGCTCAATCCTTAGTTCAGGAGTAGATTTTTCAGAACCCTTGTTACATAGTCATGTATTTTGTAACCTTTCTCCTTCCCTCTGTTTTCCAGGTAAAATACTTAAAAGGACAAAACACTCATAACCATTCGTAAAACTTGTTTTTGTTCGGTGGTGGATTTAAAACCTCTTTTGCATTTGTACATTCAGCTGCAGTTTGAAAGTACTGGAACTCATATTGATTTTGCCATTTTGAAATATACATCACATTTATCATAAAATAATTAACTTTATTCATCGAACCAATCAGAGAGGCTCAGATATTTATTATTCTATTTATAAAAAAAGTACTATTAGTAGGTCTTAACTAGGCGTTGTCTTACGTACCCTCAAATCCTCCAAGCTGAGAAACAATAACTGCAAGAACCTGAATTAAAACAAATTGTCGAACCAATCACAGACGCTCCAATATTCATAATTCTATTTATAGAAAAATACTATCAGTAGGTCGTTACAAGGCGTTGTCTTACTTACCCTCAAATCCTCCGAACTGAGAAACAATAACTGCAAGAACCTGAATAAAAACAAGAGCTGTCAGAGGAGACAGCATGCTCGACTATTCGAATCATTTGAAACAAATGCAATTTGAAGATTAAAACAATAACAACTATGGCCATACATTCATGTGCAATCAGGAAAAATATTTACAAGTGAATGGTACGGGAGAAATTCTTTTCAAATAACAGAAATAATTCCTAAATGTACCATAAATATTAAACTGAATAGGGGAATAACTATGAAATATTTCTGAATTTGTTAGAAAACTTGTTAGTAATTTTTTAATAGAGACATTTACTTTTAGTCAAATATCAATCACTTCAGTAATGTTACAGAAAAAGAACTGAAATGAAAATATAATGGTAGTTTGAAGTTGATACCTTAAGTATTTGCAAAGTTATCGATGAAGTGCACTTAAGTGAAAATATAAGTGAAACTAGAAATGTGTCCATAGGACACGGATGCCCCGCTATGCATCATTTTCAGACACTCAAGTGCAATGATGGGAATAATACGCGATACACTGCCCTTTCATGGTGAACATTTGTGTCAAGTTTTTTTGAAATCCCTCCATTTATAATGAAGTTACAGCCTGGACAAGAAAATTCTATTTTTGGTAACAGTGACCTTGACCTTGGACCTTCAGGCTTGGGTATTGTGCGGACACACTGCCTTTTCATGAACATTTGTGCAAAGTTATTTTAAAATCCCTCCATTTATAACAAAGTAACAGCCAGGACAAGATAATTCTATTTTTAGTAACAGTGACCTTGACATTTGACCTACAGGCATGGGCATGGTACGTGACACACCGCCCTGTCATGGTGAACATTTGTGTCAAATTATTTTGAAATCCTTCCATTCATAACAAAGTTACAGCCTGGACAAGAAAATTCTATTTTTAGTAACAGTGACCTTGACCTTGGATCTACAGGCATGGGTACTGTGAAGACACACCGCATTGTCATGGTG
Organism: Corbicula japonica; assembly: GCA_038501625.1. Taxonomy (NCBI): domain Eukaryota; kingdom Metazoa; phylum Mollusca; class Bivalvia; order Venerida; family Cyrenidae; genus Corbicula; species Corbicula japonica. The sequence goes on from JAZAYU010000113.1 coordinate 351,183, forward strand.
AACATTTGTGCCAAGATATTTTGAAATCCCTCCATTCATAACAAAGTAACAGCCTAGACAAGAAAATTCTATTTTTAGCAACAGTGACCTTGACCATTGACATACAGGCTTGGGCATGTACGTGACACACCGTCTTGATATGGTGAACAATTATACCAAGTTATTTAAAAACCCAATAAGAAAAAACAAAGTTACAGAGCGGACACGATTTTGCAATAAAATTATATTTTTAGTAACAGTGACCTTGACTTTGGACCTACAGGCATGGGTATTGTACGCGACACACCGCATTGTCATGGTGAACATTTGTGCCAAGTTATTTTGAAATCCCTCCATTCATAACGAAGTTAAGAGCCGACTGTATATTTTGCTTAACACAAAATGTAAGCGAAAAAGGGGCATAATTTGAAAAATATTGGAAGAAGGGTTATGGGTCTTGTTGGTTATGATGTAGATTTTGATGGTGAAAATATATTTCAAGTTTCAAGGCAATATCTCAATTAGTTTTAAAGTTAGAGGCAAAATGCATATTTTGCTTGACACAAAATATAAGAAAAAAGGGGCATAACTTGAAATATATTGACAGCAGAGTTATGGGTCTTGTTGGTAATGATGTAGAATTTGATGGTGAATATATATTCCAAGTTTCAAGTTGATATCTCAAGTAGTTTATAAGTTATGGACCAAAGTGCATATTTTCCTTAACGCAAAATTTAAGTGAAAAAGGGGCATAATTGAAAAATATTGGAAGCAGAGTTATGGGTCTTGTTGATATTGATGTAGAATTTGATGGTGAATATATATTCCAAGTTTCGAGTTGATATCGTAAGTAGTTTTCAAGTAATGGACCAAAGTGCATTTTTTTGTTTAACGGACGCCGACGCCGACGCCGACACCGGGGCGAGTAGGATAGCTCCCCTATTCTTCGAATAGTCGAGCTAACAAATCATCAGTGAATAAATAATGTGACCAATTTTAAATGAACAGGAACCCCACAGCCATACAAATGCGTCAACAGCACCTAGCTAACCATGCAAGAGACAGACATAGTACAATCAAGATTCTCCAAAAGTATAGATAAGGTATGCCTAAATATTTTACCTCAAATTGACTGACATTCTGCGTGGTTTGAAATTAGCATATTAGCATAAAGTGGTGTACTTAAAAATACTCAAGCGAAGAACGGAAGGACCAATCCGTTTTCATATCAAAATATTAGTCATTTAATCGTTATTTAATGATTCTGACCGGGTATTGTTAGATATAAATGTAGGTGTCCTAAAGAATAATCTATAATGAGCTAAAAAAAACGTTTGGTTACCCTCATTGTTTCAAAGTTAAACTTCGCATAAAAATCATGACTACTATTCGAACGGCGTTAAGATGCTTATAAGGTTATGTCCTGTAGAATAATCATAAATGAGACATTCCTATGATGGACAGGAAGTTAACCCTTCCTTGTTTCGAAATGAAACTTGGCATGTTTATCATGACGACTGTAGATACTTAAATTAGTGTTTTGCTTGTTAACAGCAAATACCTTTTTCCTAACATACCACCACTTTGCGAATCATTGCCAGTTATTAGAAATAAGTGCTTTGATCAATCTGTGGTTCCAACCACCATACCTGTTGTGAAAGTATGAACTAACACTTTATCGAGTTACGCTGTTACATGTAATACAGGTTAAAATGTGAGACCAGTTACATACTGTGCAATGGTAACATTTAAGTATTTGAGCAAATAACATTCCATTGTGTTCTTTATCTATTTACAACTAGTCATATCAATATTGAATAATCAATCAAACCAATACATCCAGATAACACATAACTCAGTGACGTCACGAAACGTTGTGAGTTCTGAAAAATGACGTCATTTCTTGAACAGATGTCATGAAATTGAGAAGTCGACATTCCCAAGTATATGTTTAAAAATATTATTCCATAGTCCAAATCATGTGCTTGTCGCAAAACTGGGCTATTTCATTCATATTTCTTTACGAGTTAGACTAGTAACGCACCTAAACGTTAAACAAAGTCATATTGAAGTTGTGAAAAAGAAGAAAATAGCATATCAGGAATTGCCACCAACAGAGAAAAGAGCCTCCCCACGCGGTCAAAAATTTAAAGGGAAAGAGAGCATGAAATTATAAGAGAATCAATTTCAAAATAGTCACCACAAACAATAAACAATTTTCCACTGTGGGTTTAAACCATGTTCGATGATGCACCAATCTTACACAGTGATTACAAGAGATAATTAGGACTTATTTCTGTACATACTAACGACCACGACGCCCTAAATTTGCTAATTTTGAAAGGTAAAACACTTCACGTGTCGCAGTTTCCTTAACACAATAATTCTAACAAACAACATCAGAAATACATGTATGTAAATAAACTTACGAAGATCATATTTTATATGTCCAGTGAATTAGTTTACTTTCTCTCTAATCTACAACCCGAGTTCATTTCAACGCTCTGCTTTTATCAGTGTCACTGTCTGTGAAAATAGTGTTATCTTTGTACAGCTTTATTGTAGGCTTGTATAAACCCATGCTCTGTTTCCCTCTATATTTTTTTTTGCTAAGTTTCCTGAATATGACAATTCTTGATATGTATATTTCACTATCTTTAAATACCACCGTATGGAATGGATCGAATTTGTACTGTTTATCAAATAAATATTGAGTTGCGCTGAACCCGGGGCTAGGTAGCATGTGCGGTAATATGCATTTCTATAAACGCCCAAGAATAGGCTGGATCAAACCGCGTCTGCAATATTTTCATATTTTTCGTGTTCGGTGACATGCAAAGTTCCCTTTTCATCTATTGCAATGTAATGTAATGGTTTGTCTATTTACCATGAGACAGTTCTTTATTCAGTCTCTTTGTTACTTTTTGGCGTTAAACTTTTTTGTGACAGACAAGCTTTAATTTACATTAAAATCAGTAGAGTAATAAACTTAGCCAATGTTCTAACTACACTGATCATATTTTTTTTAAGTTTCCCAGGGTGGATTCGGTGTAATATCTTCTAATTTGAAACATAATTGCATTAACATCACTTGTTTTTATGAAACAATCATGAAATTCCCTACATTTGATTGGACACAACAGGTAATTAATATATGTTGGGAAAAAACAAAAGTCACACGAATTTCAGTAGCGGTTATAGTGTTTTTAACGAGAATTCAGGTCTCCTTATTTAAAATGGATTCGTACGTGATTTCGATAAATTCTATGCAGTTCTGCAATGATTCGATTTCCTAGCTGTTACACAGAAGATGTTTCAGTAGTTTAAGCCGGTTTCAGTATATCCTCCTTACTAACGCAAAGGTCAATTTTGTGTCTTTTGGTTTTACCCTCACCTCGATAAACTGTTCTTGGTTTATGAATGCCCTTGGGAAGTGTAATGACAATTTCAAAAACAGTTGTGAACATGATGCATCTTATTATGTTTCAGATTTGAACAGTGTACTTCAATTACATTCAGAGAAATTAAAATTCTATGATCGGTGTAGTTAGAACATCCGTTAGGTGTATTTTTCAAGATAGTTAATACTGATATTAATTCACCTCATAGTGAGCAGTGTAGGCTCACAATACAGAAAGATAAAATGCAGTAAATTATAAACTTTACTGGAGTGCCAAAAGTCCATAGTGTATCGCTCATAGTGCTAAAATCCTGATGTTTTCCATCACCATGAAAATGGCATTCAACCCTTTCTTGAATGAGCCAACCGTGAAAATCCAGATCAGCGATTAGGATCTACACTGTTAGTGTGCAGTGTGATTAGGATCTACGCTGTTAGTATGCAGTGTGATTAGGATCTACGCTGTTAGTATGCAGTGTGATTAGGATCTACGCTGTTAGTATGCAGTGTGATTAGGATCTACACTGTTAGTATGCAGTGTGATTAGGATCTACACTGTTAGTATGCAGTGTAATTAGGATCTACACTGTTAGTATGCAGTGTGATTAGGATCTACGCTGTTAGTATGCAGTGTGATTAGGATCTACACTGTTAGTATGCAGTGTGATTAGGATCTACACTGTTAGCTGGTTAGTATGCAGTGTGATTAGGATCTACGCTGTTAGTATGCAGTGTGATTAGGATCTACGCTGTTAGTGTTTCATTAGGTTATTTCTGACCAAGATGCGACCAATGCAGATCCAGGACAGACAACACTGAAAATATGGGGCGCCATGCCTGTAAGTCCAAGGTCAAGGTCACTGTTACTAAAAATAGAATTTTCTTGCAAAATCTTGACCGCTCTGTAACTTTGTTATTTCTTATTGGATTTTTGAATAACTTGGTATAATTGTTCACCATATCAAGACGGTATTTTACGTACATGCCCAAGCCTTTAGGTGGAAGGTCAAGGTCACTGTTACTAAAAATAGAATTTTCTTGTCCGGGCTGTTACTTTGTTATGAATGGAGTGATTTCAAAATAACTTGGCACAAATGTTTACCATGACAGGGCGATGTGTCGCGGACCATGCCCATGCCTGTCGGTCAAAGGTCAAGGTCACTGTTACTAAAAATAGAATTCTCTTGTCCGGGCTGTTACTTTGTTATGAATGGAGGGATTTCAAAATAACTTTGCACAAATGTTCACTATGACAAGGCAGTGTGTCTGCACAATACACAAGCCTGAAGGTCCAAGGTCAAGGTCACTGTTACTAAAAATAGAATTTTCTTCTCTGGGCTGTAACTTCATTATAAATGGAGGGATTTCAAAATTACTTGACACAAATGTTCACCATGACAGGGCGGTGTATCGCGTACCATGCCCATGCCTGTAGGTCAAGGTCACTGTTACTAAAAATAGAATTCTCTTGTCCGGGCTGTAACTTTGTTAGGAATAGATTGATTTCAAAATAACTTGACACAAATGTTCATCATGACAAGATGGTGTGTCCCGTACCATGCCCATGCCTGTAGGTCCAAGGTCAAGGTCACTGTTACTAAAATAGAATTTTCTTGTCAGGGTTGTAACTACGTTAGGAATAGAGTAATTTCAAAATAACTTGGCAGAAATGTTCACCATGACAAGATGGTGAGTCGTGTACCATGTCCATGCCTGTAGGTCTAAGGTCAAGGTCACTGTTACTAAAAATAGAATTTCCTTGTCCGGGCTATAACTATTTTGAATGGAGGGTTTTCAAAATAACTTGGCACAAATGTTCACCATGACAAGGCGGTGTGTTGCGTACATTGCCCATGCCTGTAAGTCCAAGGTCAAGGTCACAGTTACTAAAACTTGAATTTACTTGTTCGGGCTATAACTTCTTTATGAAGGAAGGGATTTCAAAATAACTTGGCACAAATGTTCACTATGACATTGCACTGCATTACCACCAACTTCTTTACAGACATTTCCGTAATGAGAAGACAACAGTGCCACAAATACAAATAATTTACTTGATCATCAAGTTTATGCATATTCTTATAATAACTCGAACATCACTGTCTTTGAAATGCTATTATTCCCATCATTGCACTTTAGTATCTGAAAACGATGCATAGCGGGGGCATCCGTGTCCTATGGACACATTTCTAGTTAGTTATATTTTCGTTTTTACTAAATTAAGAAAGAACTTACAATTATAAAAAATTTTTTTAGAACTAAAATGTGATTTTGTTACATATTTTGACAATACAATGGTATTTTTACCACGAAATGCATACTAAATAATGTCGTCTGCTCAAATTAATGACGTCATTTTTAAAGATTAACGTCAACTGTCCGAAGGTACCTTTTCCCGTGACGCGCCTCAATTATTAAGGCTAATCTGGATCTACACTGTTCATACAAGCGTTAAACGCGCATACCGCTACATATGTATATGTAGAAAATGGTTAAAAATTATTGAGTAATGTAAGATACATTCTTTTCTGAATAAAGAAAATATTTCTTAACAAGATAAATCGTGATAATGGCGATACCATGGATAACGATGGGTGGGTTGGAGTTATTTCACTAAGACAACTTGTGCTTGTTTTGTGATATGAGAACCTGTTGGGGCAAGTGTGAGGTTGGTGCGCCCTAGAACATCGTTTAGCCCTTTCTTTCGTATATACACATTTTTACGCATGTGCGACCAGTGTAGATCCAGATCAGCCGGTTCATCCGTGCCGTCTTATCAGGATCTGCACTTGACGCATTTTGGTCAGAAATAAGCTAACGAATCAAAAAGCGAACAGTTTTGATTCTGATCAGACGGAACGGATGTGTCGGCTGATCTGGATCTAAACTGTTCGCCCTCGCAATAAAGGAGTATCTATGGACGAAAGGGTTAAACCCCCATTGACAATTTGTTTTGCCACTGACCGTTCCAAGGCGGTAACACCAAATGTTCTCTTTTTCGTTTATTGTTTGTGGCGTCTTATTTGAAGTGACATATAACAAACATGCGCTCTCTTCCTCTCTTCTTTTTCGCTGCGTGGGGATGCTGTGTTTTGTGAGTGTGGCGATTCCTGATATGCATATTTTACTTTTTTAATTGGCCGGCATTGAATCACGACAATTTGGTGCACTGGTGAATAGTTAAATGTACTCGTAGCCAGAATATTATGAGCTATTTTTCTCAAGCATGTTCGAAAAAATCTTTTATACATACATGTATATGAAAATAAGCGAATTTCATATGCAGAAAAGCAATTTCGCATTAATCTGAATAAATCGGGAAATAAAACATGAATTTACAGATTATATTAAGTGTACTCCCAGTGAAGATCCAGATCACCCTGCACATTTGTGCCGTCTGTTAAGTCTATAGACTGCTCTATTCTTGGTCAGAAATATCCTTATAGAACGAAAAGGGACTAGTTTATATCAAGGGCAAAAAGGGTAGATCCAGATCAGCATGCATATTAATTCCTTCTCATAAGGATTCGCACACTCCTCCATTCTTGGTTAGAATTCACATAACAACCTAATAAGACGAAAAACAGTAGGATGTGAGCCTAGGGTAGATCCAGATCATTCTTGCATACCAGATCAGGGCATCCGGTGTTTTCACCCGTGTAGGAAATTTCGATTCTACACCCCCAATGTAGAATGAGTCACGCGCCTTATATGACGTCACGACGTCATACGCAGTTATGAATGAACGATGGAATGTCTCGTATATCACTACGCTACAATAAAAAAAGTAGTGCAAATAAAAATTTACAGAAAAATACCGCAAAATGCGGAAAATAAATACGGTATGCAAGAAAAAGTATCATTCACTTATGTTGGGTAAAGACAGCCTCGTTACCGTCCTTGTGCATATTTCACTCGGTCCGGATCACGCGAACTTTACCCAACACACGTGAATGATACTTATAGTATGAAATTCCGTGCAGCCTGATAAGTATTTACAGCATGCGTTATTTGGTAAGGACAACTTTATAAATCAAGACTCGGTTTCTTCAAAAAGCCTTTTAATCTATAGAAGAGCCTCGATCACAAACACACTGATGTGTGACCAGTGTAGATCCAGATCGGCATGCACACCCATGCCGTCTGCTCTATTCCTGGTCATAAATAACCTTATGAGAAGAGAAGCGACTATTGTATATATTCTTGCTAATCAAGCCGCAGAAAATGTGAGTCAAACGTGGACCCAGATCAGCCTGTTCTTTTGTGCAGTCTGATCAGGATTTACACCATCCTCTTTTTGGTCAGGAATAACCCTTAAGTTATACAACTAGACACGGCTTGTGTAGATTCTGATAAGACCCATGTGCTGTCTAATCCTGATATGCATTGTTCACTTTTTGTCAGAATCAACCTAACCTATAAGTGACTGATGTAGGACGTTCATCGGCTTTGAAGCATGCCGACTGCCTAGTGCGGTTAATAAGAGCTTAAACTTCCCCTACACCCTTAACGGATTTTCGTGGAATACACTTGAAACAATCCTAAGAGATAAAGTCAACAAAATCCTTTTACTGTTCAACTTTTTTATTGTTTAAAGTTCACCAATAGTTTGTTGAAAACATATACCTAAGGGATGTAGTCAACACAATCATTTTATTGTTCAACTTTTTTATTGTTTAAAGTAAACCAATAGTTTGTTGTAAACATATAGCTAAAGGATAAAGTTAACAAAATCATTTCATTGTTCAACTCATTTTATTATTTAAAGTTACCAATAGTTTGTTGTAAACATATAGCTAAGGGATGTAGTCAACAAAATCATTTTATTGTTCAACTCTTTTTATTGTTTAAAGTTCGCCAATAGTTTGCTGTAAACATATAGCTAAAGGATAAAGTCAACAAAATCATTTTATTGTTCAACTCTTTTTATTGTTTAAAGTTCACCAATAGTTTGTTGTAAACATATAGCTAAAGGATAAAGTCAACAAAATCATTTTATTGTTCAACTCTTTTTATTGTTTAAAGTTCACCAATAGTTTGTTGTAAACATATAGCTAAAGGATAAAGTCAACAAAATCATTTTATTGTTCAACTCTTTTATTGTTTAAAGTTCACCTATAGTTTCTTGTAAACATATAGCTATGGGATGTAGTCAACAAAATCATTTTATTGTTCAACTCTTTTTATTGTTTAAAGTTCACCAATAGTTTGTTGTAAACATATAGCTAAAGGATATAGTCAACAAAATCATTTTGTTGTTCAACTCGTTTTATTGTTTACTCTTTAGAAAGACACTGCGCAAGAATCCAATCCCCCATTTCTCCACAAGAAACTTCGATCGCCGTAGGAAAATACCCATCATCGCAGTCTACGGAGGCCTTTGCTCCAAACGTAGTTTTTCCTTGTTCGAGTAAAACGAGCTGACCGTTGCTTATTGCGGGCGGGGCTCCGCAATCAACTGAAAAAGGTGCGCTGTTGATATTATGACACATGTTTCTTTTTATTTTATGCTCTTAGGGAAAGGTTTGCCTGAATTTGACAGACAAAAATGCAAACATAAAGCAAAAAACAATTTACATGATTTTAAATAATGTTACGTCATGACGTCATATACCCAAAATTAAAACGTTTTTCTTAACATTCCCATTCAGCTATATGTGAGTTTGGGTACGCACGTGAACAAAGAGACTCAGTGAGAAATGAAATTTCCCTGACTGAAAACAGTGAACTACCACTTTTATTTCACCGAGAAAATTCTTTAATTCACTGTAAAGCATATAATCAATAATTATTTATCTGATGTCTGGTTATGTTGGTGCTAATGGTTTGTTTTTGTTTTAATATTTGTGTTCTCCTTCATTTCAATATAAACTCAAGTGATATATTTATATTCATTTTAAAAAGTAAACCTAAAAACACACCTGTCCACGTGACGGTGCGGGTTCGCTCCTAGGTAAAGGCAAACATCATTTTTCATTTTTAGTACTTTTTAGCTATTTCCTTTTTATTAAATTGATATGTTTTCTCATAACAGTCTGATGTCAAGCTATTTTTAAACTTTATACTTTTATGTTTTTGTATTTTTAACAATTACGACATATTTTATTCTTTATCAATAAATTAAATAAATAAAATGTATGTTTTTATAGATTTTACACGCATGTATTGTTTCTATATTAAATTTACTGAAATCAAATATTTACTCATGAAACAATTTTCTTACCTGGATTGAGAACCTAAATATAAAAATAATAATAAAATAAAATAAATAATATAAAAATTAAACAAAATAAACAACCGATATATTTGCTTCCATGATGTGTTCAGATACTATGAGTAAAGTAAATGCCAAAATGAAAGTCCTTGTGTACATGTTGATACAAGAAACAAGTGAGCAATTCAAACAGCCGCTTTAAATATGTAATTGTCGAGTATTTATAATGTAAAAAAAAGACATACTAATAGGGCGACAACACTTACCCAACCATGCAAGAGGGAGACACATTACAAACGGTTGAACCCCGAGTATCACCCAAAATGGATAGTTCAAGTATGTTATAATTATATTGCTACACACAATTATTGACATTCGGCATGGTATAAAATTAGAATAATTATAACCTTCAAGGGTTAACAGAAACTTTACTGTAAAATAACTCCCCGTACGTTCAGTCATTGCTGTTATCATGTATTACAACATCCGCTTTGAATTGATTGGAAACAACCCTACATGTTACGTTAACATTTCGAAACAGGTTTTTTTATTTATGCACATATTTTTAAAAATAATTTATTCGGTTGGAATATAAAATATAGATACCTGACGGATCCATTGTTCATGAAAATCAATCCGAATGCCGAGTACCCCATTCATACTGCATCGACCGGGTGTACCAAGGATTCCGGCAAGAAACACCGACTTAGAACTCCGACACCATACTGGTGCCCCGGAATCATCCTGGATAAAGTAAATCAGAACGTTAAGCCAAGCATTTGACGCAGCTTTCTGTTTTGTAAATTTGATGAACAGTTCCATTAATTACTTTGTTGATATGTCCTCGTATTGTATGTGATGTACAGTCATAGTTTCACTTTGTTGATATGCCCTTGTAAAGTATAACATGTATAGTCCTAGTAATGACTATGTTGATATGTTCTCATAATGTACGTTCCTAGTTATTACTTTATTGATATTTCCTTTTCATGTTTAAGATGTATAGACCTAGTTATAACTTTGTTGATATGTTATCATACTGTATGTGTTGTACGCTCCTAGTTATTACTTTATTGGTATGTCCTTGTAATGTTTAAGTCATGTAAAGTCATAGTTATAATTTTGTTTAAATGTTCTCATAATGTATGTCATGCACGGTCCTTATAACTTTGTTAATATGCCCTCATAATGTATGTGACGTACGGTCCTAGTTATTACTTTGCTCATATGTTTTTATAATGTATGTGATGTATAGTCCTATATACAACTTTCCTGAAAGATTGGATTAAGCAAAGAAAAGTTTTATCTTTACGGTCGATAACTTCAATATCAATTAAGTTTTTTTTAATTTAGGATTCTGCACATCGCTGGACATTACTTTAAAAAACAAATGTCGTTTCTTCTCTGAGTTCTTTCTAAAAACTTTCATACTGTTTGCTCCAAAATTGCATTAAAAATCGAAATTCAATTCTTAAGATTGCATCCTATGGCTGAATGTGTCTGTATTAAATTTTATCAGTTACTGATCGAGTGGTTGACATAAAGGAGCTATGGTTTGTCATTGCACTGTCATTGATGAAAAGGTATCTATCAAAATATCTCTAACGGCAAAATGCAGTTAAAGAAAACTGTACACAAATCAATGTTATAAATGTATGTTGAATTTTTACAAAAAAAAGTTATAACAGTAAATTTTTACAAAAAGTTAGGCCTAAAAAGTCCCTAAAACTATATTTGCAACAAACCCTAAAACGAAGCAACACTAAACATCACGTTAAATGCCTTCATCAGTAATGAATTACTTACAACAATATCTAAGGGCCTCTTGTCTAACAAATGTATACAATGTGGGATATTCGTAAGTATGTTGGAACTTTCATTTTTCCTGGTCGCGTAAATGGATGACAAAAATTAATTTAAATAAGTTGATTTCTCTCTTTAAAATTAAACGTTCTTATCAAGGCCCATGGATAATTTTGTAAGTATCATCTGACTGATGTGGCAAGTTGAATTTTTGTTTTATCTTGCTTCTTTTTTGTGAATGATTGCCAATAGATAGAACTTTAAATCTGATTAAGGTCTAACTGTTTTTCTTTATTGTTCTATCTGTTCTTAACGATGTAAAATAAACAAACACTAATCACATTGATTTCTTTTTGATAGAACTTGCCGTATGAGAGATTTTGATATTTTTCTCTGTTGTCTATGACATAGTAATGACGAAATGAGCAAAGCCTTAATCTGTACACAGTTGCATGTAGTTATACCGTCAAAAAAGATCATTCCAATATTGCAGTCTTATTAGTGCGTCTTCTATTAAGTTTTCCGACATTTTCTTACTTACAGAACAAATATCGTCAGAAGCATCGAAACAAAGACTACCATTATAGGTCTCGTTGTCACATCTTGCATTCACATTCGTCAATCGTGTATAGACTCGCTTATCTGTCAAACATGTTTTTGATAATACATATTTACATGCATATCTAAGTTATAAGTAAATAAGAAAACATCACAATGCGAAATTAATAAAAGTTTTAAATTGATCATGAACCTATCATTACATCGATGCAGTCATATCTAAGATATTTGTAAATAAGAAAACATCATAATGCGTAATCAATAAATGTTTTAAATTGGTCATGTACCTATCATTACATCGATGCAGCAAAATCAGTATTTATGAGACAAGCTTCTATTTATTAAATATTAGTACATTAGAGTTCTTTGCTAAAACCGTATCCTCAAGTAATATAAAATTACGACTGCGGAGTTCTCGGAAGTTTAATAAAACATTTCACATTTGTATCCCAAATCATCTACAGTATGGCCGCCTTAATCCGGCCGTAGAATTGTTGGCTTTCAGGTCAAATACAGTCGAACCTCGATAATTCGAACTCGACGGGACCGGGAAAAAAGTTCGAATTATCGGGGTGTTCGAATTATCGAAAGTCTGTCGGCCTATCACTTGGAGCCGGATTTTGTCGTCACCGGTCATATTGGCACACACTAGAACCGTTATTCTATCCTTGCTTCGTTTTCCACCCTTACAATCAACAGATTTAAATTCGAGGGTCTTGTCTGGTGTCAGTTTATAGAATAATGCAGTTTCATCTGCATTGTAGATGTCACTTGGTTTGTAGCGTCTCAACAGTTAGAATCTGAGTCCACGCTTTTTGATTCGCCACACACATTCTTAAATGTAATTCCATAACGTTCCTTAAAGTTTTCTAGCCACCCAGTGGAACCTTTGAAGTTTTCCATACCAAGTTGGTTAGCAAAGAATGTTGCTTTCTCGAGCAGTATAGGACCCGATATAGGAATATCACGGTCCCGGGTTTCTCGAAACCAACGAATGAGGGCTATCTCTAGTTCTGCGAAGTCTCCCTCTCTCATGTTGCGACGTTTTGGTCCGAATTTCGTGAATCCCTCTTTAATATAATCAGCATTTTTAATCCAGCCTGACAATATACTCTTCGGGACGGTGAACAGTTTGGCAATGTCAGTTTTGGATTTTTGTCCCTTCTCAACCTCTATAATGGCATTGTATTTTATCTCCAGGAACTTATGATCAGCTCTTCTTTTCGTTCCCTTCTTTCCAGTAGCTGACTTAGCTATCCCCCCGTTATCGGGTCCTTCACTAAGATGTTCAGCTTGAGGAAGTAGGCTACTATCATCTGTTTCAGACATGCTGATAAGATATGATTAAAATTAATTTGGTCTTCGTTTTATACACAATCAAAACAATCATATTCGCTCAATTTTTTGTTTGCAAATTTAGTTTGCAAGTCTTAATTATTTAAAATTTTCTTTAATTAAATTTCTGATCAGATTTTAAAGAGATCAAATAATTTGATATTATTTGTTTGTAACAGGTATCGCGTTGCTTGAATTGTGTCAGTTTCACAGCGTGTGCTATTCATAAGGCGCCGCTATTGTTATCCGCTTGAAGTGTGAAAACTTTAACATGTCATAATTTTGAGCGATATATTTCAAAGGTGTTCGAAATATCGAGAGTGAAATTAATAGAAAATCAAAAGGACAGACTGGACTTTGAGTTCGAAGTTCGAAATATCGGGTGTTCGAATTATCAAGAGTTAATGCATATAAGGTATATAGGCGTTTTGCCGGGACCGAGATACGAGTTCGAAATATCTATGGTGTTCGAATTATCGAGGTTCGAATTATCGAGGACCGACTGTAATGTAAACATGTTAGATATTAAAGGATGGCTATACCACGTGACTTTTATAATGCCGTGCACATACACAAATACCAAGCGACTTCTAGAATGTCGTGCACATAAACAAATACCAAGTGACTTTTGGAATATCGTGCACACACAAAATCGCTCACTTCAAAAAGCAGCTTTTGATTATTTCTAAAACTGACGTAGTATAGCAACACTTATTCGTGAATTAGCTTAATGCTAAACCACCGATAAGCGAAGTCGCATGAAAAATCAGAGGGTAGTTGAACTTTATTGTTTATATATACAAATTAAACATAAGAAAACCATAATATTTTGTTTTCAAAACGATTAACATCGTAAAGATTTATAACAAAAAGGCACATATAAAAGCTATTTTTCGTTAAATTAAACGTTAAAGGGATGTCTCTCAATTTAGTACGACATTATCCGTTCAAATTTGAAGGGAATGTCTGTCTCAATTTAGTAAGAAAATATCCGTTCCTATTTGAAATGAACGTCTCCCTCAATTTAGTAAGAAAATCTGAAATGAACGTCTACCTCAATTTAGTAAGAAAATTTGAAGGGAACGTCTCCCTCAATTAGGAAGAAAATTTGAAGGGAACGTCTCTCTCAATTTAGTAAGAAAATTTGAAGGGAACGTCTCCCTAAATTTAGTAAGAAAATTTGAAGGGAATGTCCCCCTCAATTTAGTAAGAAAATTTGAAGGGAGCGTCTCTCTCAATTTAGTGAGAACATTTGAAGGGAACGTCTCTCTCAATTTAGTAAGAAAATTTGAAGGGAACGTCTCTCTCAATTTAGTAAGAAAATTTGAAGGGAACGTCTCTCTCAATTTAGTTAGAAAATTTGAAGGGAACGTTTCTCTCAATTAAGTAAGAAAATATCCGTTCCTATTTAAAAGGTAAGGTCTCTCTCGATTAAAAAAGAAAATATCCGTTCCTAAGCAATGTGTTTAATAATGCAAGTGAACCCTTGTCGATTTAATCTTATCTAAAACATACCGATAAAGTTTGTGGTATATTATTTGCAATTGCTGTAGTCTTCAGGTGCAGAATTCTGTAGCATGACAACTTTCCTGGTTTTTTTCTTCAGTGCCTTTGTTATTTTGACCAAAACGATGTCTTCAGAATTTTCCGGGCGCTGTATAAATAGAAGTAGACATGATTACATATTTTTTTATGTAGAGCAGTGTTTAAGAGCAGTTTTAAACACATACTAATTTATTATTAAAACAAAAGTCGCATTAGAAAACTTTATGCAAAGTCTTATCTGTAGAGTATATATTTCGATGTGTAACAAAAATTGCTAAGGTTGGCTAACGTTTATAATATTTTCAAATAATAAAAAAAACATATTTCACTTGCCATAAACCTACAATATTTAATAGCGTTTAAATAACAGCAGACTTATTTTATGTCTTTTCTGACGTTTTTTGCCTTATATCCCTAAGCTGTTCGTATTGCTTAGTTAGAAACATTTACGCCCAAAAGAAAATGTTACAAATAGTCATGCAATATGTTTTCTTATTTTGCAGACAAATGTTGTTTCAACATTTAAGTATTGTAAGATGGAGTTAATAAATACAAACGTATCCAATAATAAGAAATTAAAATACCCCTTGGGGATCGAACCCGTACGGCGACTGTGCCTAGCCATGCAATGTCTATTACACTACCTATTGAGCGAACCGGGACAACCACATAAAATGTTGATCGGATTACCCTGATAATCGTAATTATCAACGGAAATTAGGAATGTTTCCATTCTCAGTTTGAAAATATTTGGGCAAGGTTTTATAGCTTATTTTAACAAAATGTGTGGTGTGGTATCAAAAGTGTAAAAGTGTAAAAGTGTAAACCCAGGTTAAAGGCAACTTAGTATTGCAAACGTTAAAACGAATTACTTTGTTTTATTTTAATTTTCGCCCAAGGATAACTCGAACAGTTTGATCAGTCTCAAAAAGTATTATTATATATAACATGTAACATATAACATGTTAACTAGTGGTTTGATTTTGTAAAATTTCCATAGTGCAAAATTAGCGAACAATGATTATTTCACAGTATAAACGAAATATTGTAAATGTAGATGACGTGAATAAACAAAACTGATGTTCTGCTATCGAATATAAAAACGAAATTACAGCATCTTACCTCTGTATACGATATAGTTCTGTCAATAGTTTTACCACTTCTGCCTCGAAAAGACAGGCGGTAAGAACTCAGAACGCTGAAACAGGAAAATAAATCAAAATAAAGTTGTTGTTTTTTCTAAAGAGTAGCGGAAGAAATAGTGTTTTATTGTGTTTCGATTTTGTTTCAGTTTGGTTATGGTCTTGCTGGTGTGAATATTACAACTGTCGACAAAAATATTTCAATTGTAACAATTTCCTGATAACTGAAAATTTACCTATACGTTTTATTTATCAATTAAATAATATTATATGATATTTAATTTTAAATTATTTTTTCAATTTTTAATTGTTGAATATCATTTTCATAATATTTTAGTTAATTTCAATTGCAAGAATTCATTAAATGTGTTAATTAAAAACATTTAATAAAATATAAGTTTATGTTATTTGATTGTAAGTAACCTGAGGGCAATCACTCGACTGGGGTTTAAGAGTTTATGAAGGTTTATGGAGAAATAGTTTCTTATAAGAACCTAGAATGTCGATTTGTTTCTAGTATCTAGATACATTGTAGGTGGGTTAGAGTAATTTCACCAAGACAACTTGTACTTGATATGCGAACCTGTTGCGGCAAGTATAACGTTAGTGCACCTTAGAACCTGGTTTAAACCCCCAGTGGCAAATTGTTTTGCCACTGATCGTTCCAAGCGATAATCCCTCAGGTTCTCATTTTTTTAATTGTTTGTGGTGTCTGTTTGAAATATGTCATTTTATAAACCATGCTCTCTTTTTCTCTCTTTTTTCTTGGCTGTGTAGGGAGGCTGTGTCTTCCAAACTCTGTGAAAATTTCTGATATGTGTGTTTTACTTTTTCACAGCTTTCCATTGTTTAAATCAGTAACAGCACTTCTATTTGTACTGAAATTAATATTAAACTGAAATTTATAATGAAATTAATATTAAACTGATGATCGGGTACGTATATAAGTATATTATACATTACCTTAGCTAAATTTAGTTAAACCCGGATGCTCGTACATGTACCAAGCAACCAGACACAAAAGCTAATCAAATGTCAAAAGTTACTTAACCTAAGCCTATGGTATTTAACTTAATCAAATGTGATTTATTAAGTCGTTTACCTGTCATTTATGCATTTTCCTGCAGTAAGAACCCAGTTTCGGTTTAGAGTTACACCATTACACAACATAGTGCCCCCGGATATGCTAACAAGCCCACGCTTTTTTCCTTTGATGGGCGTTCCAGTTTTCATAGCGGAGGAAAATGGAAAAACACAACACCAAACTGATAACAAAGCTGAAAATTACAACTATCAAAAGTTTAGTAATAAAACGACATTACACAGATCGAAACATTGAAATTTTCAGTCACATCTCACAGTTTTGTTTTTCTTTTACTGTTAATTAGTCGTATTATTATTGTTCGTGTAATAAATTTATGTCTGTCTGCCTGTCTGTCTGTCGGTCTGACTGTTTATCTGTCTGTCTGTCTTTCCGTCGGTCGGTCGTTTTTGTGATAACAACATTTCAAAGATAATGTTCAACTGTATTGTATTTTCTGATGAAATAAATAAAATCTATTTCTGCATTCAAAACAACAAAACATGTTTTTCAACTCTTATATTCAAAAATGGTCAGATGTTTTAAAAACAAATCAGACGTGTTTACAAAATGTTCTCTCCAAAACGGCCAAACAAAATTAAATTCAGTTATTTATAGTTATCCACAAACATAGGTAATTTAAAGTGTTCTCTTTTTAAATGAAAATTGCGGTACAATAGAGAAAATAATTGCCAAGTTAAAAAATCGATGAAATGTTCGTATATGTTTAAACAAATCACTTATAATTTCAAACATTTTATTGTTTGCGGAGATTTGTAGCAGCATTCAAAGTAAGGATACAACTCAACCGATAAAAAACTATATTTTAAACAATTCAGCATAGCATGTTATTAACTCAACTGTAATTACAGATTTAAGGCAATCTCCTTCGCAGAGTTGTCGTTCCTTACACTCACTTTACATCTCTGCGAAAGGCTCAATGTCAAGATTTTTTACATAACTTTACAGCCTTTTTTATACAGTCATAATTATGAATATGAAAGCTTGTTGTTAAACAAATGACAGATATCTTTACTATTTTTCATTCAAACCAAAGAAACCCAAGCAATTTTAAATGTAATTGGACAGGTGAACTATTAAAGTAAAAGTAGATAAAAGTAGTCCCAGCCTATAACAGAGGTGAATGTAATGAGCCGATAGTGTAAGAGAGTGCCTTTAAGGTTTACTGGTCAAAGGGAAACAACTGCTACTACGATAAATCTTAAGGATGTTCAGCATATTCAACTCCTACCAATATATACATATATTGAAGTTTAGTTTAAACATTTTAATTGCATATCAAATACAATCTATTACAAACACAAAAATGATTATAATTTCGAAAACAAAACAAATAGCAAATGGGTCGGGCGACAAGTTCTGACAAGTTCGTTCGTTAATAATTTCCCTTTTCGAATAAATTAAACAGGACAAATTGGTAAAATCGTAGATTTAATTCGTACTTTACAAGTCTTAAAAATATTCTATATAAAAACATATGCTTACCAAGCAAAAGGTGTTCAAAACAAAATAATTATGAAATAAAATTAACATTTAATTGTGTTTTACAGGGCACTTGTTTGGCAATTTTTGGGGCCCATTACGGGCGTCATTCCCCTCTCAAAATAGTGTGTTTTTCCCTATCTCAGAAAAAAATCCCCTCCAAAATCTAAAATAAAATTTCCGAAAATGCAGGTTATTGATAAATTGATTTATTTGTAAGTCTAAAGTCACAAAATATACTAGCTATTATAATTAGTGGTGGAAAACAGTGTTATGAGTAAGTGTGACACTTCAAGTCAAATCATGCATATATGACTTAATATTCCCCTTATTGTATTTTTGTCTTTACACGACGCAAAATTCCTGTCCCTTAAAGTTGTTTAGTGCCCTGGTTTTAGCAAATATTGATTAAGATACTTTCAGCATATAATTAATGCCACACATACTTATTCATATACGTGTATTTATACATTTTTGAGCGAAAATAAAAGTACATGTACCCATCTATCAGGTAAACAATTTATGCATATGCATATTCTATTGTATTTTTAATAAAGACCTGTTTATTTCATATGCTTGACACGTCACTATATAGTAAGATATACATGTAACAACTTATAGATATCGTTGGATAAAAATATGTTTGGAGGAAATTTAGAAACAATAACTTAAAATAAAAGTCCATAACTTCATTTACAATAATCGTCATGATGTTTAAACAGCAAGTTTACACGTCAATAAAACAAATATTTAAAATGTCAAACTATATTTTCATAATTTCGTGAAAATAATTGCGTTATCTGCTATTTTATAATGTTGAAAGTGAATTATGCATAAGTTATCAGGAATGGCCACATCCAGCAGACATCCTTCCCGCACAGCAAACAAAGGAGAGAGAAGAAGACCGCATGGTATTAGAATAATCAGGTGAACAACTAAAGAGCCGAACCGAGGCTAGGTGCGCAACTTAAGTGCTGAACTGAGGTGAGGTACACAACTAAAATGCCGAACTGAGGCGAGGTGCACAACTAAAGTGCCGAACTGAGGCGAGGTGCACAACTAAAGTGCCGAAGTGAAGCGAGGTGCACATCTAAAGTGCCGAACTGAGGCGAGGTGTACAACTAAAGTGCCAAAATGAGGTGAGGTGCGCAACTAAAGTGCCGAAATGAGGTGAGGTGCACAACTTAAGAGCTGGACAGGCCGAGATGCACGCCAATAGAGCATGAGTTTCTAATACCAGATCATTTCATTCACTGTATTTTATCTTCAAAAAACCGTCAATACTGTGTGTAGCCTTGTATTTGTTAACGATCTTTATGCCTTTAAGCATTTATTATCATTCAACACCATTGCTTTGCTACAACTAAAAAGAATTTTAAACATCAAAACTTTATTTCATGGAGTCTTTATTTAATTCTTCATTAATCTTGGAACGACGTTAATACTAGTCAATAAAGAGGTTGATAGAGTTTTTGTTTCATTTTGTTTAATTAACTTTTGGTTTCAACTTTCGATATATTCCGCTTCAAGACTTGTTTAATTATAATTAGCTATATCATTTATGAAACGACAAGCCTAAAGCGATACACAACTGAAAATTAATGAGAACTCGAGGAATTGCTTTCACCTTTGCCCAAGGTTATAAAACTGAGCATGGAAACCAGTCTCAAATCTCAAGCATCTAATTGGCTGAAATGGCGACCCTTATCATAATTTATTTTTCCAATAGATCAATTATTTTATATAGCAAACAAATTACGCACTTTTTTATTAAGTGCTAAGAATTCTGATTTAAAATGTTGATAAAGTTTGTGATTGTTTCCATATCTAATGCTTATTTTTCCGATAGAAACGGTCAATTATTTTTGACTAATGGCAAAACAATTACATACTTTTTAATTCTTTAGTATTAAGAATTCTGATTTAGAATGTTGATAAAATTTGTATTTTTTTTTCTTATCTTATGCTTTCTAATGCTTAGTGGGTACACAGTTTAATAATTGCCATTAGTGTTTTAAGTTTAATATGTATGTATGCTTTTGCATGCAACATTGTCGAGTTGATGGCTGGATTGGGGTTATTTCATCAAGAATACTTGAACTTGTTGGGGGAATTGTGAGGTTGGTTGAACCTAGAACCTGGTTAACAGTTACCATTAAGAAACAAGAGTGCCAAACTGACACATAATACGCCCGTCAAAATGCTGATCATCAAAGTTGCATAACGATCCGATGAAAATTATTCGACTTGGAGAGCAGATACCGCTAATTCAGCTTTTGGACAATTCAAGGGCCATAATTCAGGAGTGCCTGGGGGGGGGGGATTTGGCAGGTTATAGAACTTGGTCGAGAAATTATGCCAACCAACATATTCACCAAGTTTGATAAAGACCGGATGAAAACTCTTTGACTTAAGAGAGCGGAAACAGTAATTTTGGACAATTCAAGGGCCATAATTCAGGAGTGCCTGGATGGATTTGGCTTATTATAGAACTTGGTCGAGATATTATGCCCACCAACATATTCACCAGGTTTGATAAAGACCGGATGAAAACTCTTTGACTAAGAGAGCGTAAACCCTTATTTTGGACAATTCAAGGGCCATAATTCAGGAGTGCCTGGGGGGATTTGGAAGGTTATAGAACTGGGTCGAGATATTATGCCCACCAACATATTCACCAAGTTTGATAAAGACCGGATGAAAACTCTTTGACTTAGAGAGCGGAAACAGTAATTTTGGACAATTCAAGGGCCATAATTCAGGAGTGCCTGGGGGGATTTGGCTGATTATAGAACTTGGTCGAGATATTATGCCCACCAACATATTCACCAAGTTTGATAAAGACCGGATGAAAACTCTTTGACTTAGAGAGCGGAAACCCTCGGAAAAAGTAATTTTGGACAATTCAAGGGACATAAGTCAGGAGTGCCTGGGGGAATTTGGCTGGTTATAGAACTTGGTCGAGATATTATGCCAACCAACATATTCACCAAGTTTGATAAAGACCGGATAAAAACTCTTTGACTTAGAGAGCGGAAACTGTAATTTTGGACAATTCAAGGGCCATAATTCAGGAGTGCCTAGGGGGATTTTGCTGATTATAGAACTTGGTCGAGATATTATGCCCACCAACATATTCACCAAGTTTGATAAAGATCGGATGAAAACTCTTTGACTTAGAGAGCGAAAACTTTGTGGACGCCACCTTCCCGCCCGCACGCCGCAGGTGTTCCCATAATACGTCCCGTTTTTCAAACGGGCGTATAAAAAGTAAAATATGCATATCGAGAATGGTTACATCCAGCAGAAACAGCCTCTCCACACAACTAACAAGTAAAAGAAATTAACGTCCTGAAACAGGTGCGCAAAATATGCGACGACGTTACGCCAACGACGTCTTAGACTACCCTCCCGGCATGATATCTGGAGGTGTAAATACTTTTTTGTTCTTTGACTTTTCAATCTAAATATAACTTCAAAACCATACAAATGATATTGCCTCTATCTGGGAGCGAACCCGCATCGTCACGGCGAGAGCGCTCGCCCTGCAACTCCGACGACGCAACCAATTGAGCTAACCGAGACAACCCCAAAAAAGGTTGATCGGATAGCCCTGATATACAATCACTGCATGACATCTGTAAAGGGTTATTTTACTGATAACAGTACTGACTATATGTACGGGGAGTCTTTTTACGGCCGCCACACTGCACAAATAGCGCTACTGTGAATTTCAAACGATCGTGCCTCTAGCTGGGAGCGAACCCGCACCGTCACGGCGACTCTAACTACGATGGCAGCAACTTGCCAACCATGCAAGAGACAGACACAGATCATTCCATCAGTACCCAAACAAGTAGTTTAAGTATGCATTACTACTGCCACTCACAATGATTGTCATTCTTTATGGTTAGGCATTAGCATACTACCTACCATCAAGGGAGGTAATTCAAACTCATAACTGCGCTGAAGTAAAGTAATATAAGAGAATTTATGTGTAAAATATTTCATATCAGATGGTGTCGCTGATTTGCATTATTTTAAAGATAGAGATGACATTAAGAAAAGGTCTCTTATTTTTTGTACAATCATCGTACACTCAACTTTATTGTGAACACTCGACATCTTTTTGAATCAAATGAGCATTTTATAACAGTATGGTTGTTGTTTTTAGAAACTTGATCATTCGGTCAATGACCTCATATGTCTTCAGTTTTGGCAGCATGTTAACATACGCTAGATTTAAATCATAACTGGAAAGAACGTTTGTTTTAAATAGTTCCCTTGGTGATGTTATACGGTCGAACTGATAAAAGTTTTAAATGCATATCGTCGTCTGGCTATTGTTGCGATTGCGATTTCACTAAATTGAAAATGTCGAAAATGCTACTGTTAAATTTCATCCTACGAAATATCCAAGATGTTAGAAAGGTACAGTTTCGAGGACATTGTTATTATTATTATTATTATTATTATTATTATTATTATTATTATAAAATTATTAGAGAGGCGAATAATGAGGGAGATTGGAGTGTTTTACCACAATTCAAATATAAAATGTTGATCACTATTTAAGCTATATTTCATGGAGTTTGTATTTTATTTTATGCTTTTCACTGAATTGTAGAATTTTCCCGGTGAAATAAAAGTGGTATTTCACTGTTTTTAAACAGTGGAATATCATTTTTATTTTCACTGATTTTTTCACGTTGGTACCCAAACGTACATAACATACAAATGAGAACGTTTAGAAGACGAGCTAAAATTTGTATATTTGACGTCGTGACGTCACGTCATAAACAAGCGGTTTTGGCGCCATTTCGTTCAACTTTTCTGTTAAATTCACGCAAAGTTTGAACTAAAAGCATAAAATAAAAAGAAAATTTGTTTTTACCAGTGAAAGATAGAATTATTTTTTTCACTCGTGGTTTCGACACTCGTGAAAATACGAATTCTGGAGCTCACTCGGTGAAATATATTTCTTTATTACATGTGTTACTATAAATAGTAACAAATTTACGTTACGACCGGAAGCGTTATTCAAGGTCGCAGGGCATTAACTTATGAGAGGCAGGGCCATTATGCGATTTTGTTTTTAGGTTTTCAATTGTTATCATTGGTTTAATCACATTTCATCATTAAAATAAGATTAAATTGTACATACCCGTAAAAGATTTCCAATTTAAAATCACTTCTTTCCTTTTTCTTTCCATTCATTTGTTCATAATATTCACATAGCTACAGTAGCCAACACAGGTGCTTGGAAGACGGACCCCGTTTTCTCCAACTGGCCGCCCCCCCCCCAAAAGGGTTTACACAGGGTCTATACTACATAAACTCATCTTTTTTGTTTTGTTTTGATAGATTGGGATCGATATCAGTCTATCCATACCGAATTTACTATCAAATACCAAGTTCTCTGAAAATTCGAGTCCCGACTATATACGAATCGAAAAGGTAAATAACCCCGATCCTATTTTGTCAAGCCAAAATGTAAACACAGTTTTTAAAAATCAGCATCGAAACAAATATTGCACTAACCTTATCAAATCGGGTATCGATGCAGGTATATGAGTGAATTCTGATTGGACGAGCGATAATGAAGTAGTAATTTTGATTGGACGAGTATTTAAAAATTTGATCGAACCGCTGCAAGAATATGTGACGAGATAGACTGTTGACTATGTAACTTAAATATGTATTTTTAAATGTTTTAATGCAGTTTTACTCCAACTGATTCATTAGAAATCCAAGGTCAATTATTCTACGTCCATCTTTCCACGATGTACGGATTGCAGTTTTTGGAAGAGTGTCGGTGTTTATAACAAAATTGTTGGAAATTGATAAAGAAGAGTAATTGTGATCATTTTGTTTACGTTTAATGGTTGGTTTTGATGTTGTTTTTTTTCACAAATCTACCATTGCTAGCTCCGTCCGCCATTTTGTTATTACCGGGAAAATGACGTCACGCTTTGGGATAACAAACTTTTGGCAAATATTTTTTTTTATTTAAAACATTATTAGTTTTTTTTATAAAAAATGTTTCTTTTTTGAAGAAAACGATATCAATATTTTAGAGTTATGTAAAAAATAACCATTAAAAATGTTTGCTACGATCAATTCCGATTAGTGCCGGAGAACATTTCGGCTACTGCCGAAGACATTTCCGAACTCGACGTCGCCAAACGTCGCCGTTTCAGACAGGATTGTCTATTTAGGCCCCTCTTACCTTAATAAATGTTTACGTTCAAAAGTGTTTATTAGCATTAAATACATTTCAGTTGTGAATCTCCTTACTAAATAAACTAATACATTAACGCCATAATGAAGCACAGGTGAATGTACATGTTCGTTATTTCTCCACTTGTGTAAGAAAAATTATTACGTATTTTCGCTTAAAGGGCACTTTATACAAAAAGGTTCCGAACTTAATTTCAATAATATCATTCGTGTGAATGGCAAACACACCATTTACTTTCATAAGTTTTCAGTTTTATTTACAAAATTATCGTTAAATTAGTTTTTATTACTAGTGTTTGATAGCAGAAAACTCAATTAAATTATTGTCAAAAATTGCTTTGTTTAAAGTCGTTAAAGGAATCGGAAGAACCGATTCGGATCGCTTCTATATATAACTGAAAAATTATAAATAGAAGCGATCCGATCCGTTCCGGTCTTTTCACTCCAAGCGATCCAAACGCTCAAAGCGATTCCGATCCGGTCGAAACGCTCCGGTCATTTCACTCCAAGCGATCCAAACGTTCAAAACGATTCCGATCCGGTCAAAATGCTCCGGTCTTTTCACTGTAAGCGATCCAAACGCTCAAAGCGATTCGCTTCGATTCCATTCCGTTTCCAATTCGATTGCGCTTCCATTGGGCCCCTAATGGGATCGGTTTGCGGTCCGCTTCCGATCCGATTGTCAATTTCATGATTTTCAGTACTGTATCAAGCCATTACCCTTTCCCTGCTGAAATCATTTTTTTCTGCTTTGCTACCAATGCAGCCCAGTAGCATGCTCATCCGTGCAGAACCCCACCCCCTATTAACAACTAATTATACCATCCAAAATGAAAACCGGACAAATTAGCAGGAAATGGCTATTGAATGGGATGCATATGCATTGGCAAAGGAACAAGGCCACGTAACGATTTAAATAAATATTCACCGAGCGTGTATCTGTGATTTGGTACTGATCTTTTTCCATAGATTCTGATTTTGAATATACTTTTATTATATTGGTATTATATACATGTATGAACCTCCAATATCTCGATGTAAGTGAATTTTGGTAGGGGAAAAATTCTCCTTTTAAGACCTATGTGGTACCCGCTAAAGTGTAAGGGGCGACTGCAGCCTATGACTGTCAAATCTGTCATTTATTATTGCATGTCATTTATTTACGAATAAAACGACAGATCCTCGTGTATGTCCATTAGTTATGATTTATAATTCTTTCTCCGGACTGATATTTTATCACTGATAGTGGAGTTACAGTGGCTAGAAAATACTTTCTCATTATCTTGAAAAAGTCTGGCTATGATAGATATTTTTTCACTACAATGACAAATTATAGCAGCCATTCCTGGATTAGCAACTTTTGAGCCAGTTGTCACTCCACAGGCTGTGTCCTCTTTAATACTGTGTTCTTGAGAGAGTTCTTGTCCTCACAAAAGGAGAGAGAGTTCTTGTCCTCACAAAAAAAGAGAGAGTTCTTGTCCTCACAAAAAAGAGAGAGTTCTTGTCCTCACAAAAAAGAGAGAGTTCTTGTCCTCACAAAAACAATCTCTCTACTTCTTACCCAGTTGTCATACACTGTAAAAATTTCCCGTTAAATTTTACGGGATAGTCCTGGCAGCTGGTTACCAGGACAGTCCCGTAAATTATACGGGCTGACAGTTACGGTCTTCCCGTTAAATAAAACTGGACAGTGTATTTTTTACTGGCTGACCGTAAGTAATGGTGAAAGATGGTGGGTGGGGTAAATTTCAAAACATCGTTATAATACGACCTTAGCCTATAGCATTGACTGGCTAAGGGAGTATACAATTTGAAAAACAATTAAGCTTACAATACCACAACTTAATCTATGCACAAACAGCTTAAAACCTTTAAATTTTCCAAAGAAACCGTTTTTTTTTCAAAATGCGCCAATGTGCTCGACAGGATGTTAACCGAAAGGCTCCGAATAAAAAAACGGTGCCGCACTGTATTTGTACAACATTTAGTCGAAACGGTTACGTCCCGTTACCGAAATACCGTATATTTAACGGGGATTTTTTACAGTGTACTGTAAATTTTAAAGGAAGATATCGTAAATAGCACAGTTTGTGATTGATCTGACCTTGTTTATGTAGACCATGTAGGTCTTTGGGGTGAATTTATGAACAAGACAATCTAATCCTGGGTGAATTTAATCACTGAATGGTACATGTAAAACCTCTCAGGCACTGAAGTCTCTCTCAGGCACTGAAATAATAAAGATTAACAATTCCAAAGTATATGATATAACAATCATTTTAACAGTCTATATAAATTGGTTAATATGAATACATGATGATAACTGATTTATAATCCATAATAGATGATATAATAGCCATATGATCTATAATAGACATATCCATCTTAAATGTAGTAAACATATTAAAATATAGACTAGCTTCAGTGTAGTGGTCTTAGACTTTACCGTAAAACTCCTAAAAACAATAATTACAATGACTATGCCTGCGGCACCTTGTATTTGTTATATACAAAGGCTTATACATACAAAAATAGTTACAATGAGTGAACTTACAGATCTATGGGATCTTCAGCCCTTTACACATTCAGCAATGGTGTAGAAAACCTCAAGCTCTCATCATTCTATCACCTGGATCTCACTGTGAGCTGTGCTGTGAATAACAATTAGATATTAAGAATCTAATCATGCAAGAGTTATAAACATGCAAGTTAAAATGAGATAGATAGAAATAAGTTAGGTAGCCATGTTGGATTTTACTCTGAAAGCTTTCTTGCATTTACTTTCCAAATCATAATAAATATCAAATATGAATAATTTACAGAACATCAGCCATTGCAAAAAGGTTACCTTTAATCAAATGAAAGTCTGGACCACTAAACCCCTAACATGAATGAGCACCTATAAAAATGCCCAATACTTTTCATGAACCTTCTCCTTTGAAAACAACTTGTGAAGTGACAAAGAGGGCACTGTATTTCCCGCCAAATCAAGGGAAATAACTCCAAGTAAAAAGATATTTAAATACCAACAAGACAGCAAGGGAACCTCTCAAAACACAGATTTCCAAAGAAACTAGACCTGGCTACATTCTCCCCTGGTCTGATAAAAATGACACCTGTCATTTTCCAAAACAGAACAAAACCATTTCAATCTAAAGAACTAGTGAACCACCTTAATATTCACAGAATCACCTTAATAAGAAAGATGAATCTCCTTAAGGCTAAAACAATATGGTTCAAGTATGTATATGTATATACAACACAACTATCTCCTAGCTGTTGTTCATAAACCTGAAAAACAACTATAATTAGTTCCCTTTTCTTATTTGATGAAAGTACTCTCCACCAGAAATCTAGCAGTTGGTCATCTGAAAAGAAATCTCATTTATGCAGTCCCTCACTGAAAATACAAATGCAGCTTTCCTCCCCTGTTAAAGAAAAAATTTGCATTCTTGCAAATGAGTGAAAACTCAATGGTTTAAATAAAGTGATATGGTTGTAACAACCCAGTATGCTGCATTCTCCATGCCACTCGTTCCTGTTAAAAATAAAAGTAATAAAACATCTAAACTTCACATTTAACAGATAAGGAGTGATGTCAAAACAACACTTTAAGCCTTGATATAAGTTTATTACTTATTCCAAATAGAACTTACTACTTTTTGAGCTATGTCAGTACTCATGTCTTCTAGAACTCCTGATGCAAATAAACTGTTCAATGCTTGCAATTTTGCATCAGTTTTTCTGGTAGTCATCTGGTGTGTGTGATAGTCAGAAAACCAGGCTGGTTTTTTCCTTACTCTCTCTGACCTTCTGACCTCCCTTATTTCTATTGTGGGCTCTATGTCTAATACCTTGGCTGCTGTTTTCTGCTGCTCTTCATTAATGCTGCCAGTGTGGCTGCTTGAAGAATCAGCATCACTTTCTTCAATATGTTCCCTGTCGGTGTCTGCGACCACTTCTTTCCTCGTGGTAATCTCTTCAGGATGGGTAACGTCTAAATCTCTGGCTTCTGTTCTCTCTACGTTTCTGTTTGAGTGATCAGTACCTGAAGCCTGGGCGTCCCCAGATGTTGTTGTATATTGTACAACCTCATCTTCACTACTGTCACTATCTTCTTTTGTGATGTCGACATCCTTCTCTGAAGTTTCTTCTGCTTTTCCACTTCCTCCTGGAGTACTACCTTCTTTTCCTAATGCAGCTGCTTGGGTTTCCTCCATGTCATTTGCACTAGTTTCCTTGTTAATTGATTCATTGTCCATGAACCCTAAAGGAAACAGGTGATTCCTATGAAGCCTTCTGATGCTCCCATCTTTTGATCTTACATCAAACACAGGTATGTCAGTATTTGGTTGTCCCACTATAGTGCAAGTGTCCTGTTCAAATCTGTCTTGTATCTTATGTTTCCCTTCAAAAGCTAATATCTTTACTAAGACTGTGTCTCCTATGTTGATTCTGACTGCTTTTGCCTTGCGGTCATAATACTCTTTCTGCTTGAGTTGAGCCTTTTCGGTGATCAGTTTCACAACCTCTTGTGTTGCTCTCATCCTCTGTTTTAACTGTTCCACATAGTCTTCTGGTGATACAGAATCATTTGTCTCTGCCATAGGTATGTCAAATACAGCATCAATTGGCAGTCTAGGTTTTCTACCGAACATAAGTTCATATGGAGTGAACTTTGTACTTTCGTGCTTAGTGCTGTTATAGGCATGTACCAAAGTTGGGAGGTACCTTTTCCAGTCTGTCTTTTGTTCTGGTTGTAATGTGCCTAACATATCTAGCAGAGTTCTGTTGAATCTTTCTGAGATGCCATTTCCCATTGCATGATATGGTGTGGTTCTAGATTTGTCTATGTTGAAAATATTGCAAAGCTGTGCAATGACATCAGACTCAAAATTTCTCCCTTGGTCTGAGTGTATTCTCTCTGGCACACCATAATTTACGATGAAGTGTTCGTAAAATGCCTCTGCAGTCGTCTTTGCAGTCTGGTTGCGAGTGGGTATGGCCAAAGCATACTTCGTGAAATGATCTGTAATGACCAATATATTGCCTATACCACCCTTGCAAGGATCCACTGTTAGAAAGTCCATGCAGACTAGTTGAAGGGGGTATGTAGACTCAATGTTATTTAGAGGTGCTCGAATGTTTGTTGGTGTTTTGCGCCTCAGACAGCGTTCACATGATCCAACAAAATTCTCCACATCTGTGGTGACACCAGGCCAAAAAAACCTCTCCTTGATCAAGGAAAGTGTCCGATCCTTTCCAGGATGGCCTACCTCTGTATGTAATCCCTTTAAGGCTGTATCTCTGTACACAGCTGGCAAAACTAACTGTCTGACAGTCTCTTGGGTTACATTATCCTGTATCTCTCTGTATAAGACTCCTCTTATAATTTTGAAATGCTCAAAATTCTTTTTCATTGTGATGTCACTTTTAGAGTGAAACTCATTCTTATGAGGTAATCTCTGATCAATAACAGCTCTTATCCACTTGCCGATGACTGGATCTTCTCTCTGACTGCGTCTTAGTTCCCTCATTTCAATCTGAGCCATTGGTTGACCCGGGGAGTCAGTCACCTCAATGATGTTGATAGACGCAGTTGGTAGTGTCTCAACAAGTGGTACAGCTAGTTTTGAGCAAATGGCTTTCACAGTCTGGTCTTTAATACCAATCATATCACCTGTGGTGTCTCCTATGATGTCATGAGGGTATCTGGACATTGCATCTGCGTCTGCATTTCTAAGTCCTGCTCGGTAAACAATATCAAAATTGTATTGACCGAGGGCTGACGCCCACCTCTGTCCAGTTGCATCCAATTTGGCAGATGTCAAAACGTGAGTAAGTGGGTTATTGTCTGTATAGACTATGAATTTGTTCGCTGTGAGATAGTCTGAGAACTTGTCTGTCACCGCCCACATCGGGGCAAGAAATTCCAGCTTAAAGGCTGAATAGTTTTTTTCTGCCCTGTTCAAGTTTCGACTTGCATATGCTATGACCCTCTTGAGTCCCTCCTGTGTCTGATATAATACTGCCCCAAGACCTTTGCCTGATGCATCAACATGTAATTCAAATGGCTGTTGAAAGTCTGGGTAGGCAAGTATTGGAGGTGATATGAGTGCCTCTTTAAGCCTGTTGAAGGTAGCTTCTTGTTCTGGTCCCCAATTCCATGGTATCTGAGCCACTTTGGCTTTCCCTTTCTTAGTAGAAGTAGGGGGTAACATGTCAGTCAAGGGTTTTGCAATCTTGGAGAAATCCTTTATAAACCTTCTATAGTATCCTGCAAATGCGACAAAGGATCTCAATGCGTCAGCATCTGCTGGAATTGGCCAGTTCTTGACTTTCTCAACTTTTTCAGGATCTGTTTCAACTCCATTTTCTCCAACAATATGTCCAAGAAATTTCACTTTAGACTTGATGAAAAAACATTTGTCAGCAGAAAGTTTCAGGTTGCATTCTTTTAAACGCGTCAAAACAGTATCAAGTCTCTCTAAATGTTCATTGAAGTCCTTACTGAAGATGATAAGGTCGTCTAAATATATTATGCAAATCTTCATATTTAGATCCCCTAAACATTCCTCCATGACACGTTGATAAGTGGCTGGGGAATTCGACATCCCAAAGGGCATTTTGATGTACTCGAAAAATCCGAGGGGTCCCACAGTAAAAGCGCTCCGTTCTTTGTGAGCGTCTTCTATTTCAATCTGGTGGTAACCACTCTTCATATCGATGGTACTAAAAATCTTGGACCCTTTGAGAACATCAAACACCTCCTCAATCCGTGGAAGGGCATAAGCATCCTTAATGGATCTTTGGTTGAGCATCCGATAGTCAACACACATCCTTAATTTCCCATTTTTCTTCCTGACCAAAACTACATTTGAACACCAGGGTGATTTCGACTTCCGAATAACACCACTGGCCAGTAACTGTTCTAAGTGTGCCCTTACTTCATCTATCATGGCAGGTGGAATACGTCGATGTTTCTGCTTGAATGGAGTTTGATCTAATAAATCTATTCTGTGCTTCATAATATCACAATGTCCAATATCGGTTTCATCCTTTGAAAATATATCTTCATGTTTAAGTAGGAGTTCCTTAATTTTTTCCTCTTGGTCAGATGTAAGTGTTGATTCAATGGTTACTTCCTTGAAGAGGTCAAATTTGACATTGCTTTGTATTTTTTCATACACAGTTTCATCAACGGACACAGGCTGTAACTCCGCAAGTATAGCTCTGGGTGCTATCGCTACAGTGTTTCTTGTTAAATTGGAAATATTAACTAACACCTCTCCATTCCTGCCATAATGAAATTGAACTACTGATGGAGTTATGTCAATAAAATTGGGAATGGTTGACTCCTCTGTTTCCTGAATGATGGCACAAGTTGGCGGATAATATAATTCCTTGTCAGTTGTTCCTTTAATGTTGCGAGTCTGATTTGGACCTAAAATTATCATGGAAGGTTCCGCACTCCGTATAACTGCTATCCTGTTTTTGTTTTTCTTAACTTCCTGATTCCTTACTACAATACTTCGAAATGCCAAATACCACGGAGTGTGCAATGATGCCTTTTGAAGAAATAAATGTCCAAAATTTTCTTTACATGAAGTCATTAGTTCCTGTATGATGTTTGTTCCCAGAAGAATAGGAGTTTTTGAATTGTAGGGTGTTTCAGGCACAACTAAAAGTAAGCAGGTAAGATCCTTTTGATTTGGAATTCCATTGGTGTTTAAAGTAGCTTCAATATATCCTAAATATGGAAGAGTGTTACCATCTGCACATTCAATATTTAAAATTTCTAAAACTGGTCTAAGTTCTAAATGCTTCAAGGTATTGTTGTAAAATTCAACATTAACAGTTGAAACGCAACTCCCAGTATCTATGAGTGCAGTAGATGGAATTCCTTCTATACAAATTTCAGCCTCATTGGTTTGTCCTACTAAATCTGGAACATATTTGGCCTTGGTGCTGGCATTAGGTCCTATCATGGCAGCACTTAATCGTTTTCCGGACAATACTTGGCTATGTGTCCCTCTTTCTGACATCTATAGCATGTAACTCCCTTTGCATCTTTTGATGAAGGCTGAAATGTAGACCCGCTTGTTGGACGTGATGGCTGATACTGCCCTCTACCTCTAGACTGGTTTCCACCTCGGCCTGATTTACCTCTAAAGTGTCTTTGTCCTCTTTTGCTGAAACCTCCTCTCTGATTCTGTTGTTCTTGTCCCTGTTCTTTTTCCATCTCCAATTTCTTTATCCTTTCATTCATTTCCTGAAGTAAGGTTTTCATTTCTGTCCATTCTGTTTGTTCAGGTTGCTTTATCATAGCCTGACTCTGTGGCTTGTCATCCTTCTTTGTTCCTTTTATCTTAAGTGACATCTCCTTCTCAATTTTCCTACATTCAATTTTGAATGCGTCATAGTCGTCGACTGTTTCAAATTTGTAATTACACTGCTGCTTTAATGGTTGTTGTAATCCTTGATAAAACACACTCTTTAAAGCAACTTCTTCCTGTGCAGGGGTTAGTGCTTTTAACTCAACTGCCTCTGCGAAAATTTCTTCCACCCTCGCTGCATATGATATAAGTGATTCATCCTTATTCTGTTCACAAGAGTATAATTTTCAAAAGATAGATAATGGAGTGTCCAAATCTCCGTATGTGGCCTCAAACTTTTTCAAGATTTCGTCTACACTTAAGTCTGCATCCAAATGCCTCATGATAGCAGACGCCTGACCTTTCACAGAACGCCTGATACCAAGACGTATTTGATCGGGAGTGTAAGCCTTCTCCTGTTGCAGACATTTTATTTCATACTTCCATGTTGCATATGTGACTTCTCCTTTCCGTTCTTCCCCGAAGAACAGTGAAATGCGCGGAAATTTAGTTGTAACGCTGACGGGATCCATGGCTCTAGCGCCATCGGCTACCTCCTCAACCTTAATTTTCTTTCCACCTTCTGCAGCTGCCAATCCGGTTCCAACATGTTTGATATAGTTAATAAGGTCCTCTTTTGTTTCAATTCCACTGGTTCCTTCCAATTCACGAAACGCTGCTAGCAGTTTTAGATCTCTATCTGTCACCTTTCCTTCTGACATGATTACACAATACACTCACTTCACTATATAAACAATTTAGTTTCACAGGTTTGTTATACACTTATTTCAAACTAAACACTCACTATTTCCATAAGCACTAAGTGTCAATAATTCACTTTTAATTCACCACAATTTGTGTTTTTGTTTCCAAACACTATCAAAATATCAAGTCTCTATCTTGAAACAAGTTTGTTCAAATTATAATATTTCAATTTCAAGTTCACACTCAAGCCTCAAACTCAATTGAGTAAATACTCAAACTCAATACTCAAATCTCAAACTCAATACTCAAATGAGTTAAGTATACACCTCAACTCAAAACTCAATACCGGTGTCAACCCTCAATGACTTATTTACTTCAATTGTTATTTCAGTTCACAATATCTTATGTATTGTCAACCATACCATTAACCAAAATATATTTCTGAGCTCAGAATTAACCAAGCAAGTTTATTTTCCAAAAATGAAAATTCACTTATGGATGGCAACTTGTATGGCTAAGTTTTTAATTCAATAATTCTTTAAAATATTTCAAAAACCAATTTAAGTTGAAAGTAGTCTTGGAAATATTATCTAAATTCTATCTGCCTATGTCTATGTTACCTTTTATCCAAAAAGGATAAATAAAAAACCAAATCCCTATAAACACAATATAAGGTTTGTAAACAAATGCTATCAAACTGTAAATTCAACCCTGAAAACAAAATAAACAATTATTTCTTTATTTATATGTATAAACTATACTCCTTCTATCAATTTACCCTGAAATCTTGCAAAAACTATCTTTTATTTGTCCCTAAAGCTGAAAAGATCAAGTATCAAAGTCAAAACACTCAATTCTCCCAACTGACAACAACAACTAAACCAAGGTCAGGTCAGAATCTGTGACGAAATTTCAACCAATGAGCACAGCGGAATCCACAAAAAATGGAACGTTGAGATCGCCCCTGAACACTGATACCGAGAATTAGGTCAATCAATACACAAAAAATTCATTATCATACACTCTGTGGTAGAACTTGCAATGGCTGACTTAAATAGCTTTTTAACCAGCTTTTAAAGATTTTAGGTGTATAATTTTCAATAAATCACAATCCAAAATGGCTAAATAAGGGATTTAATGATTAATACTTATTACTTATCTGAAATAGGGAGAGAATAGTGAATTCATGCAAACCCAACACCAAGTTATTTAAGTGCAGTGAATGTGATTGGCTTTCTTCCTTTCCTCATACAATGTAACTGCCAAAAATATTGAAACAAAAATTATTTACCAGAGTCACTTTAAACCCCAAAACTACCAACCTAAATAAAGGCTGCAAGATCCTACTCAAAGTTAAACTTTAAACTTACTGTACTAAAAATCCCAATCAACATTATACTGTAAGTTTTTAACCCTTCAGTGACCCTGATAAGTACAAAAATTATTGACTCACCAATACCCTGAAATGGACCACTACACTGTACTATGTTGTCACTGTCCAACACACTTGCAACTACAGAAAATTCACTGTCACTGTTAAATATACTGTCACTGTTACATATAGTCACTGTTAATGCACCGTCTCTAACGTCTCTCCTCCCGGGCCAAAGAAATCGTGTCCTCAAGAAAGAATCGTTCGCACCGAATATCCTCCTGTGGTGAAGACGACGAAGTCCAATGGAAACGAACGTACAAACGAACCAAGAAGATATCCACAATGATCCGTCGTTAGTAAAGTGAAAGGAAATCACTTTTGTCCAAAGGTGGAATGATCATATAGTAATAACTCAAATACTATACTAGTGTACTATGTCACTTGCGTAAATCTCGGTTGAAATTTACTTTCCTTGTTTTCTTATCCAACAAGTTTGAACGTCTAATGTTCACTATAAATGCACAAGCTGAACAATAATCCAGGTGTATAGTCCAAACACTCAATGAAGTATAAATGTTAAGTTCATTTAACAACTTGAAAAACAAACTTCTTTAAGCTATTCTAGCATTACTTTATAAGTAACTATGCAGATTTATGATTTTCACAAATGTTTGGTCCATCCAAGAGCTTGAAAATACTGGAACTCTAATGTTCACCACATCACTGGGGGCTCCATTGTAGGCCATGTAGGTCTTTGGGGTGAATTTATGAACAAGACAATCTAATCCTGGGTGAATTTAATCACTGAATGGTACATGTAAAACCTCTCAGGCACTGAAAGCTCTCTCAGGCACTGAAATAATAAAGATTAACAATTCAAAGTATATGATATAACAATCATTTTAACAGTCTATATAAATTGGTTAATAAGAATAGATGATGATAACTGATTTATCATCATTAATAGATGATATAATAGCCCTATGATCTATAATAGACATATCCATCTTAAATGTAGTAAACATATTAAAATATAGACTAGCTTCAGTGTAGTGGTCTTAGACTTTACCGTAAAACTCCTAAAAACAATAATTACAATGACTATGCCTGCGGCACCTTGTATTTGTTATATACAAAGGCTTATACATACAAAAATAGTTACAATGAGTGAACTTACAGATCTATGGGATCTTCAGCCCTTTACACATTCAGCAATGGTGTAGAAAACCTCAAGCTCTCATCATTCTATCACCTGGATCTCACTGTGAGCTGTGCTGTGAATAACAATTAGATATTAAGGATCTAATCATGCAAGAGTTATAAACATGCAAGTTAAAATGAGATAGATAGAAATAAGTTAGGTAGCCATGTTGGATTTCACTCTGAAAGCTTTCTTGCATTTACTTTTCAAATCATAATAAATATCAAATATGAATAATTTACAGAACATCAGCCATTGCAAAAAGGTTACCTTTAATCAAATGAAAGTCTGGACCACTAAACCCCTAACATGAATGAGCACCTATAATAATGCCCAATACTTTTCATGAACCTTCTCCTTTGAAAACAACTTGTGAAGTGACAAAGAGGGCACTGTATTTCCCGCCAAATCAAGGGAAATAACTCCAAGTAAAAAGATATTTAAATACCAACAAGACAGCAAGGGAACCTCTCAAAACACAGATTTCCAAAGAAACTAGACCTGGCTACATTTAGTAACGATAACACCCCTGGAACTGGTAGTCCCCACATGGATGATTGAGTAAGTGGGTCCTCGTTGTTACGGTCGGACCAGACAGAGACAGACAGACAGACAGACAGACAGACAGACAGACAGACAGAGATAGAGACAGATAGGAAAAGATAAAGTTCTTTATATATTATTTCAATTTTAAAATGTTGATTTATATTTATTTAAGCTTAACTTCTTGGGAAATGTAACTTTGATAATCATCGGTATAATTTAGTGTCTAAGTAAGTGTGATAGTTCATGTTAACGGTTAAGCAAGCAGTTGATAGCGTTTTGCTTACATACATACATTTGTTCACCGATCCGTACATATAGTCAATACTGGTATCAGTAAAACAAGAAATATCTTTAAAAAGATAAACGGCGTTGATGGAAAAGATTTATATATACATGTATATAAGAAAGAAAGAAATACAGAGAGGCAAAGCAAACACAGTTTAGTTATTTTATTTTATTTGTTATAGCTGTCGACGAACCCTCCCTGCCTTCTTAGTATGACTTAGAGATTAAGCGACCGAATCATGACAACTCATAAATTTATTGAAAGTGTCTTTCAAAAAACATGTTGAAGCTGTTGCAACAATTTCATACAGTGATAACAAGTCGATTAAAGATACTGAAGCAAAATATTCAGTTTCAATAAAATACCTCGTGTAGAGTGAGAATTCAAGATGAATAAATGTCCTTGAAATTTAATAAATATAAATAATAAGAGCCTGTTACAAGAGCGAAATCTACTAACTTTTAAGTATATTAACTTTAAAAAAACTGTCCGTCCTGAGTATTGAACCCTGGGCCTCCGCTTGAAAGGCGAGAGTGTTAGCCACTACACTATAGTAAACATGTATTTCGTACTTGAAATTAACAATCAGTATCAAAGGAACTAGAAAGGAACCAGTAAGAACTAGGAATATCTACACTTCTCTTTCGTTTTACACTGTGTATTGTATGCAAGTGTTTACCTGACACCCAAGAATATTCCATATAATATTGTATTTAAGCCATCAATATTGACTTAACTGGTTACTTAAATCGTAAATATGTTTTTCCTCCAATACAACACCCACTAACAACCAATCGAATTAATCTATTTGATTTTTCCTCTGCATAATAATAAAAATCCCACTAGATACCTCTCCACCCTGCTAGATGCCTCTCTGGTGTAAATAGCTACCAATCGAAATAGTTTATTTCATTTTCCCTCTGCATAATAAGAGAATTCGAGTATTATTTACAATATTTCATTGGTCGAAAAACTAGGTCAAAAGTGACCTTAGACAGCTAACGCCGAATAACCCGTTACCGATGTCGTGCAGTGATGGTTACGGATATAAGGGCTATCCGACCAGCCTTTTTTAAGGTTGTCCCGGCTAGCTCAGTTAGTTGCGTCGTCGAAATTGCAGGGCTAGGCGCTGTCGACGTGACGATGCGGGTTCGCTCCCAGCTAGACGAACTATCATTTTTAATTTATTTTACACCTTTAATTTTTAACGTTCGATATTGTTCAGTTCAATACTTGTTTAATTGTTATCTGTAATATTCATCAAACCTCAAGCGTTACAAAATGGAAATTTAGGAATGGCTTTTACTTTATTTTAATTTATTTTTCAGATAGATAAGGTGAAAAGGCCAAGATCTGACCAGTGGCAAAAACACTTGTTAATTATATAGGATAGGAATATTGATTAACAATGTTGATAAACTTTGTAATTTTTTTTATCATATCTAATGTTTTGTGGGGCAAGCAGTTTAATAAGAAAAATAAATGACTTGTTAAAAAGTGTGATTTTAACTTCTGATAAGTTCTAGTTCAAAATTATGTTTTAAAGTAAGTTTCTAGAGTTTAGCGCACTCACTAACAGAATTTTTATTCATACTTTTATATGACATAGGTTAGCATTTGTTTACAGACTTATTCGTCCAGTAGGTGCGGTAAGCTAGTCAGGACTTGACCAAAGGCAAAAAGATTTATGAGTTACATTGTATTCTAAAGTGAAATGGAAAAAAACAACTGCAAACACACATTTATTGTAGAGATTTCCATATAGAACAGAAGAAACACGACAATTAATCATTCAAAACAACAACAAAAACAACAACAACGAATTATTTTTTTTAATTATTAAAATAATTCTATTATGTATCTGTTGTTGCTATAAACTATTATCAAAACAACAACATCTGTATCTTTCAATTCTATGATTGGCCTTTTGCCATTGTATATGCGTTTCGACTTGGTAGTGTATACATGTATCTAAAATAATAAATTAGATCAAATAATTATACCGTTTTTCTCT
Source organism: Corbicula japonica (assembly GCA_038501625.1). Taxonomy (NCBI): domain Eukaryota; kingdom Metazoa; phylum Mollusca; class Bivalvia; order Venerida; family Cyrenidae; genus Corbicula; species Corbicula japonica. The sequence continues at coordinate 390,485 of JAZAYU010000113.1, forward strand.
TCATTTCCGCAGTTTGAAATTTATGTTTACGGCCTATTTTTAATCGGAAGAATTATAATTATTTAAGTTGGTTCAAAACTTGGCTTAGGCTATTTTTAAACAATATTCATTAAGATGACAAACTAATTCACTCCAAAGTGCAATGCTAACCCCACCCCTGCACCCCCTACCAGAGCCCCTATCTTGCTCAACTGAACAGAAAAGTAGGTCATCATGTACCTTTTCTTGACCAGTGTGATGCCAGCTTCAAAGTTGGCAATCATTCATTGCGAAATCTTTCCGCTGAAAAAATCATCAAAATTGAGTTTTTTCGCATATCCGGATCTGGACGACAAAATTCATAAAAACGGCAAAGTCTCCCAATTCACTCCAAAATGAAAACTGACAGCACAAATGAGTGTCTGAGTGTGCCCAAAAATTCCCACCTTGATATCTCTGGAGGAAAAAGAATTGGGTTCTGCACAGTAGTGCAGATGCTACCCCACCCCTGCACCCCCTACCAGAGCCCCTATCTTGCTCAACTGAACAGAAAAGTAGGTCATCATGTACATTTTCTTGACCGGTGTGATGCTAGCTTCAACGGGGCTATCAGTCATCGCGAAATCTTGCCGCTGAAAAAATCATCAAAATTGAGTTTTTTTCGCATATCCGACCTGAACGACAAAATTCATGAAAACGACAAAGTCTCCCAATTCACTCCAAAATGAAAACTGACAGCACAAATGAGTTTCTGAATGTGCCCAAAACTTCCCACCTTGATATCTCTAAAGGAAAAACGATTGGGTTCTGCACTGTAGTGCAGGTGCTACCCCACCCCTATTTTGCTCAAATTAACAATAAAGTAGGTCATCATGTACCTTGTCTTGACTGGTGTGGTGCCAGCTTCAAAATGGGCCATCAATTATCGCGAAATTTTGCCGCTGAAAAAATCATCAAAATTGAGTTTTTTTCGCATATCCGGACCTGGACGACAAAATTCATAAAAACGACAAAGTCTCCCAATTCACTCCAAAATGAAAACTGACAGCAAAAATGTCTGTGTGCCCAAAAATTCCCACCTTGATATCTCTTAAAGAAAAAAAATTGGGTTCTGCACTGTAGTGCAGGTGCTACCCCACCCCTGCACCCCCTATCAGAGCTCCTATATTGCTCAAATGAACAGAAAAGTAGGTCATCATGTACCTTTTCTTGACTGGTGTGATGTCAGCTTCAAAGTGGGCCATCAATCATCGCGAAATCTTTCCGCTGAACATTTTTTTTTCAAAATTGAGTTTTTTTTCGCATATCCGGACCTGGACGACAAAATTCATAAAAATGACTAAGTCTCCCAATTCACTTCAAAATGAAAACTGACAGCACAAATAAGTGTCTGAGTGTGCCCAAAAATTCCCACCTTGATATCCCTGAAGGAAAAAAAATGGGTTATGCACTGTAGTGCAGGTGCTACCCCACCCCTGCGCCCCATACCAAAGCCCCTATCTTGCTCAAATAAACAGAATAGTAGGTCATCATGTACCTTTTCTTGACTGGTGTGATGCCAGCTTCAAAGTGGGCCACAAATGTAGTTTCTTCGTGTAGTGATGATAAATAAATCTAAACAAGCAAATTCGTTGAATTGATATCCCCCGCCGAGTACTGGTTATTACTAACACCACAGCTGAAGATATAGGGCTTTATTTAGATATTTATCATGGCAAAAACAGTGAAATAAAACTTCAAATGGTGAAAAGAGTTGGGCAGCTCACCAGAATAGGTATAAGAATGAGACGTTAAGTCTTCAAGTTGTTGAAAAAAGCAGTAGTACAAAAATAGCGCGGTATTTAGTTGAAATCCATGCAGGAGATGCAGAGAAGTAGCGCGGAAACGCATACTACTCTATATGCATAGTGCATAACTTATCAAAGGGCCATAACTCCGTTTTAAACGGTCAGACCAGAACAAGACAACAATATGGGCATCTTGTCTTGGTATTGATGGTTTCCATAGTTTCATTGAAATCCATCCAGTAGTTGCGGAGAAATAGCAAGGAAACGAATACTGCTCTACATGCAAAATGCATAACTTATCAACGGGCCATAACTGTGTTAAAGGGTCTGACTGGAACAGGGCGACAATATGCGCATCTCCTGTTGGTATTAAAGGTTTCCAGAAACATTAATTGAAATCCAGTAGTTGCAGAGAAATAGCGCAGAAACGAATACTGATGTATATGCATAATGCATAAGTTATCAAAGGACCATAACTCTGTGTTAAACAGTCTGACTGGAACAAGACGACAATATGCATATCGCCTCTTTGTATTGATGGCTCCCACAAAGTTTCATTGAAATCCATCTGGTTACCAAAGGGCCATTTCTCTGTGTTAAACAGTCTGACCGGAACAATATGCGCATCTTCTCTGTGTATTGATGGCTCTCAGAAAGTTTCATTGAAATCCATTCAGTAGTTGCAGAGAAATAGCACGGAAACAAATACTGCTCTAAATGCATGATGCATAAGTTATCAAAGGACAATAACTCTGTGTTAAACAGTCCGACCGGAACAAGACTATGATATGCTCATCTCCTCTTGGTTTTGATGGCTCCCAGAAAGTTTCATTAAAATCCATCCAGTAGTTGCAGAGAAATAGCGCGGAAACGAAAACTGCTCTATATGCATAATGCATAACTTATCAAAGGCAATAACTCTGTGGTAAATGGTCAGACCAAAACAAGACGACGAAATGCGCATCTCCTCTTGGTATTGAATCGTTCGAATCATTAACAAACAATCACATAAACCATAAAACGACCTGTTTTATCGGTAAACCCTCTCAGTATCCCGAAAGTACGAAATTGTCATTCAAATTGATTTTGCCGATAATATCCGAGTATTCCAAAATCTTAATAGTTAGTATATTTATCGAAGAATGAGATGGTCTACGGATCTACCTCTATAACTTTTTATTTTATGTGTAGTAAACCATCAAAGAATAAAACTTTGAGTTGTTCTGTAAGAGGAAAATATCATTTTATTTTATATGAATATATATTTTCTATAAATAAACAGAACGATACATATAAGGCTAAATATTGCATGTAAAACGCAATGATAGGACGTTCAGAACAAACAAGGACATTTCAATATTTTATACAATGTTATTGACCGTGACATCGCTTCTTATCGTCGGATGAAAATGAAGCTGGCATAATTGCGAGTGAATAGCTGAGAAGATGGATACGGTAGAAGAGTTTTGTGAAAATATGATTTCTTCGATGTGAAAAGAAACAAGAAATATCTTTAAAAAAGATAAACGGCGTTGATGGAAAAGATTTTTATATATAAGAAAGAAATAAATAAAGACCGTGCAAAAATTTCGTCTGGTGATAATACGTCGATTAAAGAAGAATGTCTAACATTAACTGTACATTTATTCAGTTTCAATAAAATACCTCTTGTAGAGTTAGCACTAATGATGAATAAATGTTATTAAAATACAATAAATGAAAATAATAACAACTTCTTACAAGAGCGAAATCTACCAACTTTTACGTAAATTAACTTTAAAAGAAAGTGTCCCTCGCGAGTATTGAACCCGGGGCCTCCGCTTGAGAGGCGAGTGTGCTAACCACTACACCAATGCGTTTTGAATTTCTGGACTTGAAATTAACAATCAGTATCAAAGGAACGAGAAAGGAACCAGTAAGAACCAGAAATATCTGCACTTCTCTGTCGTTTTACACTGTGTATTGTACTCGAGTGTTTACCTGTCACCCATGAATATTCCATATAAAATCGTATTTAAGCCATCAATTGACTTAACTGGTTATTTATACCGTAAATATCTTTTTCTCCAATACAATTAACGCTTTTTAAAACGAAAATGCCCGAACATATAAGCGCCAGGTAAATACTTACACACAATATAAAAATCGTTACGGTAATCATTAACAAAACCCACTAATAACCAATCAAAATAATCTATTTGATTTTCCCGCTGCATAATAAATTTTATTTACAATATTTCATTGGTCGAAAAACTAGGTCAAAAGTGAGCTTAGACAGCTAACGCCGAAAAATATGCACTAAAGATGAGGTATCGTCATAGTGTGTTGACTAATTGACAGTTTCCTGGTACCCAAGCATATCCTGGAACCCAAGCATTCTGTCTCCAAACGGGACTGAATGGCTTTATTGATTTACTAAATAAATCACCGTTACACTATGCAGTAAATAATGCCATATTTAATATTATTAGACCTACTTTATATTTTATCACATTCGTGTTCTAGTAGATCTATTATGCCTTAACTTTCAAATTTGATTATGCGCGTGCACACAGTTTGTTTTTTTAATCCACACTTAACATTTAGCCGTATGTTATAAAAGAACGCGCGTGCGCAGAAATCAACATACAGACATGTTATTTTCTACATGTACTTTGTAAACGGAAAATCATTTATCTTACGGTTTTGGTGTCAAACTAATACCAAACCTTCTTGATTGTCGTTTATTGTCGAATTTTCACGAACATTCGAATGCTTCAAATGCATTCGAATGTTCGAAACCTTATCCGAACGTTCGAATGTTCGAACGTTCGTTTACATCCCTAGTATTGATGGTTCCCAGAAAGTTTCATTGAAATCCATTCAGTAGTTGTAGAGAAATAGCGCGGAAATGAATACTGCTCTATATGCATAATGCATAGGTTATCAAAGGGCCATTACTCTGTGTTAAATGGTCTGACTGGAACAAGACGACGATATGCGCATCTCCTCTTGGTATTGATTGTTCCCACAAAGTTTCGTTGAAATCCATCCAGTGGTTACACAGAATTAGCGCAGAAACGAAATTCGGACGGACAGCGTGACGGTGTGACAGCGTGACGGCGTGACAGTGTGACGGCGTGACAGCGTGATGGACGGAGAACGCCAAAACAATATCCCCCCTCCCGATTTCATCGGCGGGGGATAATAAACGCAGACAGTTAAGAATTAGTCATAATCTTAATACTACAGGAAGCTGATGAAGGCAAACACTGGCACTCATTTGAGATTTAGGGTTGATATTGACCGATTCCAAGACATTGGGGACAAGAACTAAGACCGAACAATTGAAACCAATGAATGTTTGTACTGGTAACAAGCAACCACCGTGAACTGGACTTGAACTGAACTTAAATACAGTCCCTTCCACATATCAGGAAACCAAATAGAGCCCCCTTCTGAAGCTGTCCTTGATCCAGCTGTACACAACACACATTGCCCCAAACTGAAACTGAATCCAGCCCTCTGTTATAGACCTATCCAAATATCCTGTTAAGGAATAAAACCCCTGGTGTCAATTTATAGGAATTTTGGTAAAAATCCCATTTTTCCTGATTTTGCAATTATTTTTTATTAATTTAAAGATTTTACACCATGAAAATTCACAATTCTAGCTGAACAGGACCCTTTCCCAATTTGGGGAAAAACACGCTGGTCATGAAATTTCAAAACTGACCAAACTCACTCAGAATGGCATAGAAACAATGCACATGCACTGCTGACCACCTATAATTACCCACTTACCTCTAAAAAAACTCTTCAACTAGTCAAACTGGCATTAATCTCGTCACCTTAACACCCCCACCCATCCAATGATCCACATCAATGAACCGGACATTGCACTTATTGCTACACTGCTGATCATGCGAGCTTGGAACTGGATCATCTGGAAAACAAATATTGTTTTGGTTGATGTTTACAATGATTTGAAAAAGTTTATTTACATTTATTTCTTCTGTGAATGTAGTCTAACTTCGAATATTCTGCACATCGAGGACAATGGTGTTGTTGATTTGAAGGGAGGTAATTATCGATACACTTGTATTACGATAGTTTTGCTAAAAGACGGTTATCACGTATCATAAAAGCTGATCGGTAATATATTATTTCCATCTATAATAGGCTGCTGAGAAAATACTAAAATAAAAATTCAATTTTAAGAAAATCGAGAAAACTCCGTTTATGTCTTCTTTCGGTTTCAATTTGTTTTAACTTTGTTAATGCATTGATACTCCTTTCAAGTCGAAGTGAAAACTATATTGTCATGTTGCTGTATTTAAGTTTCGATGCTCACGTTACATTAAAGAATGCTTTATTTACACAGCACAGACTTACAAAAAAGTAAATACAGTTGCATCCGAAATCTTACCATAAACAATAGAGTGTCACTCAATGTGGTGATACATGTATTTGCTAAAATGGCATTATTTCAAACTATATGTGTCGAATAGGATTTGTTTTTTTTAAGTGTTTGTTTTAATCATATGCAAGATTTCAAAAGGGGCTGGTTAATTTGTGGCAGCCTTTGTGTATGAGTTTCCAACTTTCTACCCGATCTTGTCAAGTCATCATTTTTGTCCATCGCCGACATTATACGATTTAGTTGGGCCCTTCTCTAGATTGCTCGGATTTTGCTCGCACAAATTAAATGTAAGCAGTGAAATATCAATGAATGTTGAATAGACATGATTTGACTATTCCGTATCGTCGTCATTTATTATAAAATAAGTATTTAATTGCATTGATAATTATTGAGTCTTGCTTTAGTTTAGCAAATTAAGTTTAAATTACGTGTCCACGATTCATATTACTGACACGTAGCTAATGGCTCAATATTGAATCTATGCAACATGTTCAAAGGTGTGAAACTGAATACTCCGTAATTTCGGACGCATGTTGAATCATCGCGAGAATGAATCATACTTGCCAACTGGAGACTTAGAATAAGTAAATATTTCGAGTCGGCGCATTTTGCGGCTGAGCGCATCTTTTTTTTTGAAATTTAATATATAAGAAGAATTTGGTCATTTCGAGTTAGACAGGTATTTCGAGTCTTCGCATTTCGAGGCAATTACGACTGTACTTGCAGTCGTAATTTGCATAATAACTTATAAAGTTCGCTGTATTTTATATTAAAATCTATAAATATGTCTAAATCACAAAGTAATGATTATATTTCGTATAAAATCCCTCTTTTGAAAATCGTGCAATACACAGGGTTTTGGTAGTTTCTCACCTTCAGCGCAGCCCGGCAATACTTCGTTTGCTTCATCAACCCATGTAATATGCAATTTTCAAAAGAGGGAATGTTTTCACAGGATGCACGAGTAATGTTGTATAAGAGTAATCCAAGATGCATTCTGTGACAGAAAATAAACGATGTCCTCACAATTATTTTGGTAACAGCCACTGATTCTAAAGGGTAAACCGAAAAGGAAACTATAAGAACAAAGAAAAATAAGGCCCTCAAAAATACTGTCAATTTCAAATTTATTCGTGCATTTTTAACTAAACTTTTAAAGATTTACATGTATAATTTCAATCCATCCAAAAAGAGCGTAAGTTTATAAATCAAATACGGAAATAATTATAATATCATAGTCCTGCTTTCAAACGAAGACTTGTTGTTGCAAGTCTATCAACTAATAAGTTGTCGATCATTAGTCTTTTCATCCGCCACCGACAAAGTAGTTCAGCAGGATATACAGGTCAGCATTCCAGAATAATTTCATTTCGACCAAAAAAGCACTATATCTAAATTCTTGAGCACCAGTTTCAAACGAAACGATACAGTTAAGCTGCAAGTACCGTTTAATGTTCTAGATACAATTATTAAGAACTACTTAGGGAAGGTACGACCCGGAACTAAAACCCAATGTATAAAGCACAGATCACGGCCCAAGACATTGGTTTACTACTATGAACTAAAATCAACAGTAGTGACACGCTGTTTTGGCACCAAAATATTAAAGGTGCGCTCGAGGAAGCGTTTTATTTTTTAGATTGCTAACTTGAGTACTATACTTATTAACCTTATATCATATTTTACGATCGAGCAACTTATTTTTAACACAACATTGTTTTTTTTCGGCGTAGCTGTCTAAGCTCACTTTTGACCTAATTTATTAACCAATGAAGTGTTGTAAATAATACTCGTATTATATTATTATGCAGCGGGAAAATTAAACAAACTATTTCGATTATAAGCTATTTATACCAGAGAGGAATCTAGCAGGGTGAAGAGGTATCTAGTGGGATTTTTAAACAATTAGTTTACACTGTTTGCAACGATTATTGCTGTGACGTTTAGATCTTTACTATTCTCTTGAGTTGAGAGATGTTGAAATGAGGCACACTACAGTACTCGTCATTGGCTAGGATTATTTGTCAAAAAACAATACAGTCATTCTTTTATATCAAGTTATCAACCTATACAAAATGAAAGTGAAACTAAGTGGAAACGGCTTTAAAAACGATGTTACACGTTCACTGTAAAGCTTAAAATTTAAGTAATAAAATCTGCGAGCTTGAATGATTGTTATATTTGTGAGTTTTTAGTTAATGGAAATTTATTCCAGCTCTTTCAGTAATTAGAATGTTTACCCGTCTCTTAAATCGGGAAGCTGTATATAATATGCTACGCGATATAAACAATGAGTTCGCTATTTAAGTCTTGAAGTCTTCACTAAATATATTTTTATCTTTCAGCAATTGATATATCATCTGATACATTATGTTAAAGAATAAACACAACCAAGGCCTTTTACAATACGTTTCTTATATAAAACTCATTCTTTATCGCGACTGAAGATTTTACAATGTGCTTACTTGTCTTAAAATGGCAACTACGTGTAATATGATACGCGAAAAAACTTCGAGTCCGCTATTATTAAAGCAATTGCACTCAAGTCAGATCTAAGAACATGTTAGCGTAAAGTTTTCAGTAGATGATTTATATCAGATTGCAATTAAACCATACAGCTGTCATAGAGTAGAAAGTTGCGGTATATTCTAGAATTGTTTCACATTCCTAGGAAATTCTCTTCAAGTTTATAAAGAAAACACTTATAACTTTATTATTGTACTTTTTATATTGCTCACAATAAATCTTAAGTTCTTTACTGAATTTATTTATTATCTTGGTAATTAATACATCCTCTACTACCTTGTTCATTATGTTTAAGGTATTAATAAAGCAAAGACTTTTTAAAATCCGTTTTTCATAATGATAAGATTCACATTTATAAAAAAAATTAAAATCTATTTATCTGTTCCTTAATTTGTGTGGGATGTAGTTTTACATTCAAATTCAAGTTCTTTTAATAAAAAGTCATTGTGTAGGATTCACAATGAAATGATTTAATCTACACGTAAATGAAGATGAAATAAATAATGCCAGCTATATAAACTGCATCATTTCATATACAATCTACGCCGTTTATCTTTTTTTAAGATATTTCTTGTTTACTATATATTCGATGTTTCTTAATGGGTCTATTTTCCATCTTCCTTACACTGAGTAAACATTAGCCGCTCTTCACTGATTTGAAGTAGTGTACTTTTTTATTTATTAAGTTCGATAAGAGGTGGCAACTGTTATTATGCTATCAAGAGATGTATTATGTAACACTATGTTATGGTTTTATGCTTTATGTACATCATACAAGCGCAGTTACAAAACTCATAATGATCCTAAACAACAGAACAGTCATAAGATATAGATTTGGAACAATAACTCTTAGATCATATTCAGCTTGTGTTAAATAGAGTTGCCTCCCTTGATACATGTAATACGAGGTCTCGATTTGTTAATTCACTTTGAGGGATTTCTCATCGTTGTGATCAAAGGGACCCATTTTCAGAGAAAAACCTCTAAATAGTGAAGTTGAAAAAAATAACCTAGTACTAATATTACTGAAAGGTTGCGCAGCCGCCATTCAAACAATCCGGAAGTCCGGTAAATTGACTGGTTTCGGGGATATCGCGTTTATGTTCTGAACAGTAATTACGAATACAGGAGGCAAGAAAGAGTTTGTAGCCATAGATGCGAATTGGCCCGGTCAAATTTGAAGATATGAGGTAAGTGGGCAAACTGTAAGCTTCATGGCACTTTAAAATATTTTTAGATGCTATATTTGCAGTTTCACATCTGTAGCTAGGATCCACAAAAATTGCCTGACATGCTCTTTTTGACCTTGACACTTTCAGTGTGAGGCAGGTGCTTGGAAAGGCGAAACTAATACATTTCTGGCTCTGCCTTCAGTTTAACTTGCAATTCTCAAGGGGGCATACAAACAAGTGTGAGTAGTGCAAAATCTTGGTGGTTATGGTATATTTTGAGTATGATTTAATGAAACAGTAGGGATTTTACCATGTGTGACAGGCAAGCATTTATTTTGGTTGTTGGCAATAAGAAAGCTGTGAATGATGAATGTTTGAAATTTTGCCTCGTCGGCCGACCAGTTTTCGCGACCAGAATTTGAAAGTTAATGGTGCTTAAAAATCAACTGATATGTTTTGAATATAATTTTGCTTTGTTTTCATAAACTGAATGTCATTGTGATGTCAGTTATGTGCCCTTTCTGTTTCAGGTAGGTGCTAGTAGGGAGCAAGTGGACTTGTCGTGTCGGCTGTGATTCTTTGGTTTTGCGATATATCAGAATAACCGTTTACTGCCGCCTACACTGCAGAACAAAAACCAGTCAATTTACCAGACTTAATGGCGGCTGCGCACCCTTTCAGTAATTTTAGTACTAGGTCAAAAATTTTAACTTCTCTATTGAGAGGTTTTTATTTTCGCTGAAACAGGGTCCATATGGTTGTGATTACTGTGCGAAATTGCGTACTGTTTCATTTTCACCTGTCGCTGGTCCATGTATCGTCTTTAAGAATTTACGCATCCCGTGCATTTGCTTCTTATCAGAAAATTAAATGAGATACTTCCATCCACTTTCATGGTCGACAGGGTTGTCTGCGGTTCATGGACGTTTGGGTTTCAATCGAGATTCATTTGTCGGGTTAGCGCACAACATAACGTCTGTTTAGAACACCGCAGCGCCACCCTGCGGGGAAATTAGTGAACTCGGAAGGGAGGTAATGATGCACGATTTATGATAAATTCACAAGTTTTTGTCTATTACCGCTAGCAGCGGGATGTTATGAGATTTTTGTCGGTTTTGAAGGCGACCAGTAAGCATGAAATGACAAAATTCTCTGGTCCGACGCACCTGTCACATGCTAATTTGCCTGATCTAAAAGCTTCGTGTTTAACGTAGTCGATTTTGAGATTATAAGTTTATTATTTTTTATAATTATCATAACAAAAGTGAAACTTTCATCGCCGTTTTGATCACAGATGAGAGCCGACAGTTTATCATACAACTGATTCATAATCTTTGACATGGGGCCCGAAATGCAAAAAAATCTCTTTGACATGTCAGATCTCACGTTTGTTATGTTTATTTACGATGTTAATGTTTCATATTTTGATGTAAATTTTTAAGCGGAATACACATCAAACATTTAAAATATCAGTTAAATTACAAAGTTACCGTAAAGTTAACTTAAATTTGATTAAACCCAAGTGATAACAAATAAGCAGTCGGTACCACCAAACCTATGGTGCTGTCTACGCAGTCCATTACTGTACCACAAAGAAACCGGGCACCATTACTGGAGACCAGTAGAAAATCGCAGTCAGCTGATTGGTTGAAAGCTAGATTAGTCTCCTAACTGACCAATCACAAACCAGAGTTAATGGACTAGTCTCTTATCAAAGATTTAAGATCTCAATCACTGAAATTTAAGGTTATGAAAACTATGAAAGTTGTTCTTTCTAAGCGTTTCTAAGTTGATGTTGTTGTTGTCGTTGTCGTCGTCATTGTTGTTTCTATTGTATCAAGCTCCTTTCTGGTGAACCCCATTTATTCATTTTGAATACATGTAACATTGTATATAAAATTACAATAACGATTTGTGCTGAAGCTCTCTACGTTTACACTAACGGAATATATGAAAACGGAACTTCCAAAGCTATCGAACACGACATATTTGAAAATATTGCAGCCTCGTTTTGAATAAGCCTGTTCAAGGCAGTAAAAGAAATGCATATTCCTGCCCACGCAGCCTCTGGTTTAGCGCAAATCAAAATTTACACAAGAAAACAGTACAATTTTAAAGGGAAATAACATTTTACGTTTTAATCCAAGTTAAATATAAGGACAAATAAAAGGAAAGAAAGTTTGAATTTTAAGATGACACTTGCGAATTACGGAATAACGGAATTATATACTATTACGACACTCTCGAAAAAAATGAATTCCGGATCTCATTCGGTTCAATATATTTCTATTTTACATAGGTAATAATCCTTTATCCTTTATATAAGATCTTAAAAGTAGCTGTTGTTTTAGCGAGAACATGGCCCAAGAAAAACTGAGATTGGGGACCAGTCTCAAATCACAAGCATCTGATTGGCTGAAATGGATACTGTTCTCCATTTCAGCCAATCAGATGCTTGAGATTTGAGCCTGGTCTCCGTGCTCAGTTTTATAATCTTCAACGCTGATGGACAGAGAAATCTTTCTATTAAGACCAACTCGGGGAAAGTACAAATGTGATTATCCAATCATTAGTGGGGTGGTAGGTCTTTTTAGTAGAATGGAACAAAACTGTTGAAAATGTACTATAAGAGAGGTCTTAATATCAAGGTGGTCGACATTTCGGCGCGGTCTTTATGGGGCGTGTTACTGTTATAGCGGAACGCTTTTTTCGCAGCAAATGACGGAAAAAATATCGACATGAATGTAAATTACCTGCAATTAAAGTTGTTGCCGTGATACCGATTATATTTTAACATTTCAATTAAATTACAAGTGCAAAAAAGGCTTTAAGGGAAACCAGATCCTTGTTTAATTACTCCCGTAATTAACGCATTAATTGTTTCACAAAATGGGAGCATATTCTTTTGCGGGGACAAAATTTTCGCACAAAACCAAAAAATTACGAATTCGCGCGGACATGAATTCGCGATTGTATTATTCTATTAAGGCACAATGTTTTATGTCTAGGTTTCGCTGGGGATGGATTTAGCGCGTTTTTTGCCATATTGCGAACTACGTGAAAATTAACCCACGCGATTTAATAAATTACCATAGTAATATACACTTAAAGCGGCATTACTTCAATTTTACCCGCTCTTGTATGAAATATTACATGTATTGGGAACTATAGGCACAATTTTGCAACATTAGTTAGGGCTAATAAAATTTTAATTTACTAAAATAAATTTGGTTCGCGCGACTAAAAGCGAAAGTAGGATTTCCGAAACGTCCCAGAAATCGAGATCGCGCATGAAGAGGTCTCTTCGTCAAAAAAAGGTTGCTAAATATACCTCCACTATAAAAGTTCGTTAACGATAATTTAACAGTATCATTGAAAATCCCTTCTATAAGAAAGAATTCGATCGGACCTTTTGTGTTCTGTTAGAGAGTTTATATTATTGGAGTCTATATGGACAAATATAATTTTTCAATAGTATATTCTTACTTAAGTTTAGGGCTGGGGCTTTAACCAATGTTCTTACTACACCAATCAACTTTTTATTAATTTCTCCGCATATAATTGGATTACAGTTTTCAAATTTGAAACATAATACGGTGCACCATTTTTACTTCTTTCTGAAATATCCATAGAAATCCCTCCGTGCGTTCTTAGACCAAGAACGTTTAATCGAGGTGAAGTCAAAACCAAAAGTCACAAAATTAACCGTAGCTTTTGTATAGAGGATATACTGAAGCCGGCATAAACTGCTGAAAAATCTTCTGTGTAACAGCTAAACAATCGCATTATTGCAGAAATACATAGGATTGTTCAAAATTACTTAAAATTCCATATTTAAACAATGAGACATAAATTTTCATTTACGGAGAATTTATCCACTACCGACAATTGCGTGACTTCTGGTTTTACCCCTACCATTATTAAAATGTCAGTGGTTTCTAACGCTGAAGAGAATTTAATAATTTTTTTAAACACAGAAGTGAAAATGATGTGTCTTATTATATTTTAAGTTGGCAATGTATATCCCGAATCATTGCTGAAAAATTAAAAAAAAAGATCGGAGTACATGTAGTTAGATCATTGGTAAGTGTAGCACCGGCCATTATAAGTATAAGCAGTCCTGGAGTCTTGCAATTGTTTATCTAAGGCCTTCGTATTTGGCGATTGTATGCCTGCAGTAGTGGGTTCATGCCTATAATTGTCCACCTGAAGTCCTGCATGCTTGTCGGATGTAAGGCTGCAGATCTGCACACCTGACGATTGTACGCCTTCTGTCCTGCATTTTTTTGCCGATATAGGACTACTGGCATGCCTTTCTACCGATTGTTCGCCTGTAGTCCTGCATACTTGTAAAGAGATGCCTGCAAACGTGCAAACCTGCCAAGAATATTACTGCAGTATATCATACCCACCGATAACATGCCTACCTGCCGATTGTACGTCCGCAGTCCCGCGTACACGCCGATTGTTCGCATGTAGTCTTGCATACTTGTAAAGATGCCTGCAAACGTGCATACCTGCCAAGAATATTACTAAAGTTCTTCATACCCGCCGATCGCATGACTGCATACATGCCTACCTGCCGATTGTACGTCGGCAGTCCTGCGTACACGCAGATTGTACGCCTGCAGTCCTGCATACCTGTCGATAGTACACCTGCAGTCCTGCATACCTGCCGATAGTACATGTACGCCTGCAGTCCTGCATACCTGCCGATATGACGCCTGTAGTCCTGTATACATGCCGATATGACGCCTGCAGCAATGCATACCTGCCGATAGTACGTCTGAAGTCCTGCGTACCTGCCTAAAGTACGCCTGAAGTCCTGCATACCTGCCGATAGTACGCCTGAAGTCCTGAAGACCTGCCGATAGTACGCCTGATGTCCTGTCTACCTGCCTATATGACGCATGCAGCCCTGCATACCAGCCGATAGAACGCCTGCAGTCCTGCATACCTGCCGATATGACACCTGCAGTCCTGCATACCTGCCGATAGTACGCTTGCAGTCCTGCATACCCGCCGATAGTACTCCTGCAGCCCTGCATACCTGCCGATAGTACGCCTGCAGTCCTGCTTACCTGCCGATAGTACGTTTGAGGTCCTGCACATCTGGCGATAGAAAGCCTGAAGCCCTGTATACCTGCCGATAGTACGCCTGCAGTCCTGCAAACCTGCCGATAGTACGCCTGAAGTCCTGCATACCTTCCGATAGTACGCCTGAAGTCCTGCATACCTGCCGATAGTACGCCTGAAGTCCTACATACCTGCCGATAGTACGCCTGCAGTCCTGCATACCTGCCGAGAGTACGCCTGAAGTCCTGCATACCTGCCGATAGTTCGCCTGAAGTCCTGCATACCTGCCGATAGTACGACTGAAGTCTTGCACACCTGGCGTTGGAAGGCTTAAGCCCTGCATACCTGCCGATATACGCCCGAAGTCCTGCATAACTGCATATAGTACGCCTGCAGTCCTGCATACCTGCCGATAGTACGCCTGCAGTCCTGCATACCTGCCGATAGTACGCTTGAAGTCCTGCATACCTGCCGATAGTACGCCTGAAGTCCTGCATACCTGCCGATATGACGCCTGAAGTCCTGCATACCTGCCGATAGTACGCCTCAAGTCCTGCACACCTGGCGATAGAAAGCCTGAAGCCCTGCATACCTGCCGATAGTACGCCTGCAGTCCTGCATACCTGCCGATAGTACGCCTGAAGTCCTGCATACCTGTCAATAGTACGCCTGCAGTCCTTCATACCTGTCGATAGTAGGTCTGAAGTCCTGCATACCTGCCGATAGTACGCCTGCAGTCCTGCATACCTGCAGATAAGACGCCTGCAGTCCTTCCTACCTGCCGATAGTACGCCTGAAGACCTGCATACCTGCCGATAGTACGCCTGCAGTCCTGCATACCTGCCGATAGTATGCCTGAAATCCTGCATACCTGCCGATCGATTGCACGCCTGTCATGCCTGCTTACTTGTTTGCACGTCAGGGATATATGCAAATTGTATGCTCGCATTCCGGCATATTAATCCTTTCTTCCATATATACACATTTATTGCATGAACGAACAATTTAGATCAGATCAGCTGGCACATCCGTGCCATCTGATCAGGATCTTAACTGTTTGTTTTTTTTAATTATTAGGTTACTTCTGACCAAAATGTGACCAGTGCAGACCCTGATTAGACGGCACGGATGTGCCGGCTGATCTGGATCTACACTGGTCGCACATGCGTAAAAATGCGTATATATGGAGGAAAGGATTAACCGCTTGTACGCCTGTTGATCTGGATACCTCTCAACTGTCATGCTGCCTGCTGTCCTGTATATGGGGACGTATGCCTTCTGTGCGCGTCCCACTTTAACATTTTAGTGAGTCACTTCTGGAGATTTAGTTCCTTTAAAATGTTTTTTTGGCCATTTCCGATAGCTGCATTAATGCCTTGTTCATCTAAAAGCTTTTAATCTTATTTTGATAAAACAATATTTGAATTTGTATTGATATTACTTTAAATGAATGATTTTTAAACATTTTTTGAGATTGTGTTACCTTTTTATCTTACACAAGAGAGCGAGTAGCTTTACCGGGTCTAATCGCGCCTGAGAACTTCCGGATTCGTTGCAATCAAATGCGATTTCGAAAAGAATAAATTCTATTATTGCGCTTTTAAACTTCATATGCAGAAGTCTAACAATTGCAAATATGTTCATGCAGTCAGTTCCTTTATGCAGGCACAAAATATGGTGATGAATTATGTAAATAAGCACCTTAAATGTAAATTGGCATTTCATAAATCAAGAACAACATGCCGCTATATGACGAAATGATGCAAGCGAAACAAATTGAAATATGCTGTCAGCAATTAACGCCATTTCAATATTACCCGAAACCATTCTGCCTTCTCAGTAGGGAATAGTCAGCTCCACAATGGAACGCGTGTCATATTTGTTACAATTCTGTAATATATCTCATGGCATTACGATAACAACACTAGACACTGAATGTAATATCCGAATGTCAGTTGAAATTACGGCGAAATATGACAATTTCCGGTTTTACATTGGCCGCCATATTAGTTCGACTGGTTTCCGTCAATGGCATAAAACACGTTTAAATCGGGTTCTCGACTGGACGCAATAGGATGACATCTTTGTGGAATTTTAACTCGTTTGAATCCTAACCGTAACACGAATAGCCTGGCTTATTTACAACCAGGGTGTACTACATCTAACAAAACAGACATCTTCAAGATCATAGCGCGCTCGGATTGAAATAACCAATGCGTTTTTTGTACACATTCCCTGGTAAACATGTAGGCCCGAAAAAAACCTATAAATTAAGTAAAACGTTCGGGAAAAATTAAAAAAATTATGAATTCTTAGCCCAAAACTCAGTATTACCGCAATACATGTATCTGTCATACCAAAACTACGCATAATCCGATAAAAGTTTGTCGGTCCACCTTCTAGTAAAGATATGTCATCAGGGGCAGATCCGGAATGTCATGTTACAGGAGGCACACTTTAAAGGCACACTTACGAATGTACGTCCCTCGAAACAAATCTTAAATAAATCGTTTAAACTTTTTGTGAATATTTGAGATCGTTCCCAAGTTAGTTATTTTCATTTTAAAATAGTGCATTCTAGTTTATGTATATTCATATTTCTTCTCTAAGATTGACATAAAAAAATACCTAAGACAATTAAAGAGGGGGGGGGGGGGGTGCGCGGCGGATGCGCTCCGAGTATAAACCAGCAAGTGATAATCTATTATAATAATCAGCCATTATCAGTGACGGAGTCTATCCACTTGCTACAGCATCGGCTGGAGTACAGAGTATGGAACGGTAAGTTGTCCGTGCCTGACCAATAAAATAGTAATCATAAAAATGAAACACGTTTGTTAAAAAAAACTTTATGTCAAAGAAAGGTTTGTATTGTTTAAGAAAATGAAAACGAAGGTAAACAGACCCTTTTCACATTCCTCCTTTCCTAATGGTTGTCCGGGTTTAAATTATTTAAACTATTATTTTTCAAAACGAGGCGCCAACTACATGTACTGGGTCGCAGAGTAATAAGTTAATAACGAATGCTGTGGGTTTAATTTTTTTACATAAACATAGTTCCGTCGATATTTTAAATATTTTGACCAAAAGTTTATGTGGTAGATATCTGCGCTCTTTTCTGGAATTTTGGTTCGTGAAAAAGATTTCTTTATTCGTAATACAAAAAATCCCGTTCAATTAAATTACTTTATTTAAATAATTAAATTGGGGTGAAATTATGTCCGCACGGATAGATTCATTAAGGGCCTCTGCGCGATACCTTGTCCCCGCAAAAAAAGATACTACAATAGCATAAAGTCCATATAAAAAATTCTGCAAAATGTGATCCCGGCTAACTTTTGTTTACAAAATCCATTAGAACAAATATTGGGGCACCATAAACATATCTGTAATTATGTTTTTGGTTACTCAAATATCAATTGCGTTTTAAAAGCGTTCGCCAAAGATATTCTATTATTGTATTTCCCGGAAAATAAATGTTAGCTGATATGTGACGATATTTTACAATTACATTAATGACGTATCTTTTTGAAAAACGACGCACATCCTTGTTTTCATTTAGAAAACACGCTATCTGTATGTAATTCAACACTTTTAATTTGGAAAACCACTGATGCAAACATTACACACCGACATTAAAACCATCATCTTCTATGTTCATAAATCGCCACACATAATCATTAAATCATAATTTGTCAAAATCCAACTGATTCCTCACGGAATATTTCCCTATTTTAAAATCAAGCCAATTTGGATAACCGACCATTTAGAACATATCTGACAAAGCCTCAATAAACGATCGTCTAATTTACACCGATTACAAATACAACATATTGTTTTAAGAGCGTTTGGTCTGCTCGGATCAAGTTTGTGGCGTCGTTCAAGACGCGTTGAGAGATGACTTTCGCGGCCTCTTGGCCTTTTGTGATTAAATATACGGAAAATTTCCGTTTTCTTCTCTCTTCTAAAACGCTTGGTAGAGTTACGATATTTGAGGCCCGTCATGCATTTCTAAAATCAATTGGAAATGTCAGATATCAGACGTTTCGAAAGATTAACACTTGATATTCAGTGATTTGCGTCTTAAGATAAACTCGAAGGCCAACGTCGTTATTAAAAGGGTTTTTTTTTATATATATTTTTAGGTGTACTGCGGTAGCATGTAAAATCCGTGGAGATCAAATTTCGCGCAGAGGACATAAATGCCATCTTCGCGCGGGAATTAATTCGCACATTTGTATTATTCTCAAGACATTAGAAACTGTTTTTTTTTTCGATTTTTTTTTATTTCGCGCACTTTCCCAAAAGCTTAATATGTGAAATCAAATCCCGCGAAAAATAATGATACCAAAGAAACAATTAAGAGTAAAGAAACTTCTTTTTTAAGTGGATAGTCAGGTTCCAGTAGTATTATCCATGCATTACCAACTTGTTTTACATCGTGTAAGCTGCAGTAACTGTATATCATTATATTTTGCGTGAGTTTAAATGTCGCGTATTGCGCGCTAGGGTTAATGCGCAATTTCAAACCCAAGCAACATTACACTTTTTAAATATGTCTTAATAGAAAAAAAAAACAATTAAGCGAATTTATGCCGCGCGCGAATATATCATTTTTGATGATTGAGCGAAAATTTGTCCCCGCTTAATTAAATGAAACAACAGTATACGGGTATGTTTATTTTTATTTTTTGTCGATTGCTGCAACTGGTCAAACACCTGTGTTATTTTAAGTTGATGACCAGATTTCATGAATTTTTATATCCAGCTGACATCTATGACGGTTTACGCTTAGACCACTTGGGGTAGGATGCATCTTTTTTTCGAATATTTAAATTAATATTCATGGAACATTAAGAAATATACTCGGTTAAGCTCTTATCCTTGATTGTTTGAATTGCCAGAAAGGCAGACACTCTTTATTCAGAAGCTGCCCATGTTGACATTCTCTCGGAGAACCTCGTCATTTATCGCCTGAGAACGAGAGTAGCCACTTCTTTCCGCGCTCTGGTGCTCACTGGCAATAAATCTGAAAGATTACATTTCCGGCCAATTACAGATTACAATATCACGCGCATTAATCGCCGTCACGTGATCGTTACGCTAGCAAAACATTAGATACTATTTCAATAAGCTGTCATTTTACTATTTCCGGTTTGATGATTATCTCCCTTTCTGCAAGAGGGCGCAAGGACTATCGAATGGCACGTATTTCACCGTTTTTGGCCGTTAAAGGCCATGA
The DNA here is from genome assembly GCA_038501625.1 of Corbicula japonica. NCBI lineage: Eukaryota > Metazoa > Mollusca > Bivalvia > Venerida > Cyrenidae > Corbicula > Corbicula japonica. The sequence goes on from JAZAYU010000113.1 coordinate 410,669, forward strand.
GATCGTTCTAGTATACTTTGCCAGGAAACTGTTCTGAAAAATTGATGTGGTCAGTCTGCGGACCTAATAGACAATACGGGAGATCGGAGTGTTTTGGGGGAAGATTGTCCAATAACAGTGATATCACTATATATCCGCGGGTTAAATTTTCTCTTATTATGCCCTAGGGGAAATGAGCGAACTAAAATTAGCGGCGAAATTTCAACATGTAATAATAGGTCTTAAAAAATAAATACAAATAATGCATTTGCGCGATTTAATGTCCGCACAAATTTATCAAATGTTGCTTTTGCGCGAAAGTTGGTTACCACAAAATTAAATGATAACTCAGAATATTCACTCTATGAATGTTTAATTTTGTGTAAAATTATTACCGGAGACAATGTAGGGGAACTTAGATCCATCTTTTTATTCAATTTGCTTTAAATTGAATAGACGATATGTCTTTAACATTTTTGTCAAAGATCACATTGACAAGTAAAACTTCCCATTTTAAATTTTTGATACAACCCCTGATAATATATCGAATTGATATCTCTTCAATTATGCGTTGTTTTTGTTGATGATTGTTCTGTTATCGTTGTTTTTCTTCATTTACAATTTCACTCTTAATTTCAAATTTTTGGACTCGGGTTATTTTACATGTTAGAATAAAAACTGAGTTATAATCTAAGTCTCGCCAATGTTTATATGCTTAATGTTTTTATATGCCATCAAACATGTTATTGTTTGTATGTCTCTTTGTTTGTTGTTTTTGTCCTTTTAAGGCATACGCTTACAGTGTATATGCTTTCATGTTTATATATTTGCATATTTGCGTAATGCAATAGCGCTTCGAAAACTTTTTTCGAGACGTTTTTTTTTGTGTTTTTTTTTCAGTCCGCCTTTCTCAGTTTAACCCCGTTCATTCGTTACAGTATTATTTCAATATATTATTAATATAATATGATTAATGTGATACTCATTTTATATTGGTAATATTCAAATACCAAGTAATTTTAAATAAATATATGTCAAATATATGTCAAATACGTTTACTTATTACGTAAATGATATTGAAAAGTCTATCAACAAGGATAATTCATTATTATGTTAAACAGTAATCTAAACATGTATTTCTGGGATATTTGATGTTTTTTTTGTTGATGTTTTGTTTTTTTAATTAATGGAAAAAAAACAACAACTGCACATTCACTTGTTGAACTGTTGAATGAGGGTTCCTTTTTTAACTACTTTCTGGTTTAGAAGCATAACTACTTTCTGGTTTAGAAGCATAACTACTTTCTGGTTTAGAAGCATAACTACTTTCTGGTTTAGAAGCATAACTACTTTATGGTTTAGAAGCATAACTACTTTCTGGTTTAGAAGCATAACTACTTTCTGGTTTAGAAGCACAGTGAAATTCCTTACAAAGACTACCCCGAATTAAATTTCGTGGTTTTCAGTAAAACGATATTTTCGTGGGTTCATACATGTAAATTTGTTGTTTTGATCAGTCGTTTAATACCTTACTAAAGTACGTCGGAACGCGTCGTATATATTTAATAACAAATCCTTGTGTGGTTTTCCTTTTAATTATTTTTTATTTTATTTTAATCATACAAAATATGCTTACATAAAGTTTAATGCAATTTTGCATTTCGTTGTAAATTAAAATTAGTGGATCGATCTTTCCGCGAAATCCACGAAAATAGGTACACCACGAAAATAAGTACACCGTGAAAATTAGTACCCCACGAAAATAAGTGCCACACGAAAATGAGTACCCCGCGATTATTAATGATTTCATAATATCCAACCTTTTACATCTGACGACTAATTTGTCATCGAGAAAAGCTTTTTCATTTATCCCGAATCTCGTGCATGCTATCCGGTATAGCAAAATGAATGGAACAAACATGGAAGCAACGTTCTAACATGCAACAGTTGTCAAAAACGTCAACAATCAATGTAACAAAACAAAAAGCCAGTTGCTACCATCGTTTGAAACAACATAAACTACCAAATTACATGAAACGCTAATTAAAACAAAAACAGCTATCTTTATCATCAATTACGCCTTCTTCGTCTTTGAACATTCGCCACTTTGACTTTACGGGGCGACTTGGGAAATTACTTAACGACTGCTGTTATATTTTATTTAAGCTATATTGGACCTTTTACTAACGGCAATCCGTCTGCGGAGTCCTCCTTTCTTCCAAAATTACCACGGGAACCATGTTTATTGTCGTATCGCCTGACATGACACTTTTACGCCGGCTACTTAGCCATTATCAAATTCATTACAGTATTGAATCCCCGTTGTTGTTCTTTTTGCATCACTTTCCAATTTCAATTACCGATTAATTCAAGCTATTCTTCTACTACCAAATAAACAGACCGGACTACTTTTCACCGCGGAGTCGTTAAGGTGAAAAATTTCGCGTACTAATTGGCCAGAATGTGTTGCTTTATTCGATAACGTGCTGCTGCGATATAATATTGTAATTACTTTTGGTAAGTCCCAATGGGAGAGCTTTCAATTGCCTTAATAGATGTAATTCCAGGCTAAAATCATCACTTAACGGTGATCAGCGTTAATTAATTGAATATTGTCTGATGGTAACAATATTAAAGTTCGTACAAGTGAAAATAAAGCGATCTATTGCCATACGCCTAATTACAGTAGATTTCTCAACAGTAGCGTCATAAAGTGAATGTACATTAAGAAATTGCGGTGTAAATTGCCTCAGAACCTGTTCAATTACGTGAAATTTTCACACTGTATAGCATGACTTTACATAGGTGTTTGTGGTATAGCACCTTCGACAATATTTTCGATCAATGTCGCGTGCTACTGTTCCATTCGCGCAGTATCGAAAATGAACTAAACTGTGTAAAAGAAGAATACCTGTAAAAGGATCTCAACATATTGCCAGTTCATTTATGACCAGAAAAATTTATTTAGTGAGATGATTTGTTTCTTACAATTTTAAGTTGTAATTTCTTCAGTTTAAATAGATACTTTCTTCCATTGTCAGTGGTCTTACTAGCGATATTTCACTGTGTATTTTTATTTGCGAACAAAAACATTCACTTTGATAATAGAAACGTTATTTGTTTTTATTTATTTTTGAAAATTGTAGGGTTTTTATCAAAGAAAATGGATTAATCAACGATTTCTTAGGAAAATGTTCCTAGAATCTTATTCCTTATTTGAGGCAGAGTTCAAGATTTCCAGAAAGGGCTATGTTTAAGACAGTCTTAGAATAGTTACACTGATGGATTCTGAACACAATCTACCTTAAAAATGATAAAATTGCTGCCCCAAAAAGGTCTTTCGAGCAACCCCACTGACCCCCACCCCCGTGGAACTCCCCGCCCTTATTTATACGAGTATATATTTAATTTCTTTGTAATGAAACATGGTTTATGGTAAATAAATATTGTTTGAACTAACTTTATGCGTGAATATTTCATTGTTGATGTTTGTTTTTTAATCATTGATTTACCTCAGTATTCAACTTTTGCCTTAAAAATGGGAAGAATTTAATTCGATCTTGATGTATCTGCCTTTAGTTTTTGCTTCAAAGTTTTACATTTCGGTTACAATGGTTATGGGCTATTTTCATTTACCACAAATGTGAAGAACCCTCCGAGAAAAAATCTGTTTAATTTGATTTTGTTTTCTCATGAAAACCTTCTGCACGTGTCAAAGTCTGCACAAAGGGTGCCTTCAGCGCAGTTAAAGTGGTATCTTGTTTCAAATAATCCGTTTAAATCTCACCTTTTTATATTTGGACGTAAACTGTCAACTTTAAAATCGTAAAATTAACTTGTGAACATCACGTCGTGTTGATTTCACGCCATAAATTTTGTCATCAGACTCCCACCGCACCATCATTAAATTTCAAGTGGCCTCCAATAAACGGTGATCATGAAATTCAGATGTCATCCCAACAGCTAAAAGTCTTTAAAACTAGCGTGTTTTACACCACAATTGCTACGCAAACAAATAATTAAGCGTCTTTTGAAACAGATAGTGGGATAAAGATTTCGGACTCTTATCGAATTAAGTTGAAGGCGTTAAGATGTACAGATTTTGAGGTGATCGACACAAAAGAGAAAGGGCAATTGTCAACATCTCCATATGTTGATGGGACTAAATTAAATTAAATATTAAAAGCGAATTACAAGTCAACAATGTGCAGCGCTCGTATTGAGTATAGTCGCTAGTCTGTTAATAAAACGGCCATTTAATGAAGTTTTAATAAAGATGGGTAGTTTTTAAGCCTGCATTCAAATCTGACCGGACACTGAGGCCATTCGAGGTCAAAGGTTAGAATAATAGCCGAAACGGACTTAATCCAGCGTACAAATTAGTTTAAATGAAGTCACAAGAAATTTATTGTATATGATTTGCAGAAAATCTCGCGTTAATTCTGCGTGGCGGTGTCCAGACTAGACAGGCATTCAAACGTGTAGACTTAATTACATGTATATGTATAAACAAAGTCATCTACACATGTAAGATACAGTAACCCTCCCCTCCCCCCCCCCCCATTAAGACCACCTCGAACTTATGACAACCTTAATTATAAGACCGGTGTACTCACGTTTGTAGACTTACCATTATGAATAAGTAATGTAATGTACGATACAGTAATCCCCTCCCCATTAAGACCCTAAATTTAAGACGGGGATTCACAATTATCAGGTGTGCATTCAAATCTTTATTGAGCTATTAAGCAGTCGCCAACGGAGTGACAAAGTTTGGTTACTTAACACAAGTGGCTGTTTTAGACAGGTAAAAAGTCTAGGGCATATTCAAACTGGCTGTTTGAGAAAGGTTTTTGCTGTATGCAGGTGGCTGCTAAGATAGGTTCAACCGTATGTTCTCTTGTGTTATTGTAAATCACTGCCTACAACCTAGTTAAAGCTGCCTATTCACGGTTCACGGTGGAACAATTCCATAATTCAATGTCTCAAAAGTCGACTTTTTTAATTGAACTATACTTAGGGACAAAAATCTTGTCCGGTATGATTTTCCATAATATCTTTTGAAAACGTGAAATCTAAATTCCACATTGCTCTACCTGCATGAATTTGGTATCAATGGAAAAAGGACATTTTAATGCATTCAATGAAATAAGAATTTCAGAATTGGAGCCACTACTGCCGGTAAAGTAATGTGTTAAAAATTGGAATGCAAAAAGTTTCAATCTTCCTACCGGACAAGACTTTTGTCCATTAGCATAGTATGAAATGCCTACTAATGACTTGACAGGAGAGAAGTGAGCCGAATTTTTGGACTAATCAGTACATTTAAGACGTGATGTGAGTGAAATAAAATGCGTAAATAACGTTATAACAACTTTGGCTTAAAATATATTCATTTGTTCGTTGACTATGTAAGAAATTTCAACTTATTTTCTTTGTTTATAGGGCCCAAGATCATAAAACTAAGTTTTGAGATCAGTTTCAAATCTCAAGGATCTGATTGGCTGAAATGGTGACTGGTCGCCATTTCAGCCAACCAGTCGCCATTTCAGCCAATCAGATGCTTGAGATTTGAGACTGATCTCCAGATTTAGTTTTATGATCTTGGGCACAGGTCTTTATAAATTTTGATATTTGCAAACACTAAACACTAAACACAGTAAAAACTCCCTAAAAGGGTGACCTTCGGGACTGAAGAAAAAAGTCCGGTTTAGAGAAGATTCCGGTTTACCGAGGATCCGGATTAGGGAGGGAATGTTTACTGTAGTTTCATTTAAATACGTGACCACGCAACTTAAAGGGCAACAATTAAGTATCTATAACAACATAACAAGACTCACACGCAATAGTTATAAAAGAGTAAAAGGATACTGTTAAATAATGGAACCCTAAAAGAGAAGAACGCACCAAAGAAATAAACCAAATGTGAACAAACAGTGATGAATTGTGGCTCAAAGAAACCAATTTGGCCGCGACATCAAAGTTTCATGAAGTTTTACCGTGTCTTTACATTTTATCTTCTCCAATTAAAGTCAAAGAAAGTCACGTGGGTGGGAGATAACGCGAGATTTGAAGATGGACGATCACGTTAAATTATGCATTCGATTAGAAACAATCGGTGTAATTAAGTAGTCACTGTTTAGACGATCTATCCGTAATTTTCGCCGTTTTCACCTGAACATATGGAAGAACTGATGAACACGTTTGCAATCAACATTAAAATTGGGCATTTACTGTGAAAACCTTGCATGCAATGCGTTTTTCCGGAATATTTTCGACAGATGGCGCTAATGAAAAATATTTAACATATTTTCCGTTAATGGGAGAGTTTACTGTTATGCCTGTGTACATCTTTGAAGTTGTGTTTTATAGGGTAACACTCATCAGTCACGCAAAACTGTCCTGTTGTGCTATCTTTCATTCAAATGGCTTTTTGCTAACATATTGCGTTTTGATTATTATTAACATTAGAGTAATAATTTATCAACATTATATTTTTCTCTGATTAAGATTGATTTGAAATATGGGACGTTCAGTGACAAAATGGAGCGTATTGTCTGCGGTAAGTGAAGACTCTGATCAAATTGTAGACTCAAGCCGTCGAGAAATGATCTAAACCGTTTTTCTAGAACTGAGAATAATTCTCTAACTGAATGGCGAATAACGAACAGTATCGCAAAGGCATTAAGTGCAAGCCCCATTTTGTCACGATGCGTCACATATTGTCACGATGCGTCACATATTGTCACGATGCGTCACATATTGTCACGATGCGTCACATATTGTCACGATGCGTCACATATTGTCACGATGCGTCACATATTGTCACGATGCGTCACATATTGTCACGATGCGTCACATATTGTCACGATGCGTCACATATTGTCACGTAAATTATTTAAAATTGCGGGTACTTATTTTCGTGGATTTCGTGGACAGATCGAATGTTTGAATCCACGAATTTAATTACTCAAGAAAATGGTGTCTAACAAAAAATGACGAAATTAAAATACTTACAAAATGTATACGTGCATCCACAGTATATCTTGAGGTTTCAGATGATTTATTTTCTTCTAAGTTTCGAAGTCATCCTCCAGTAATTTAAGGATAAGCAGTAAAAACAGGACAATTAAAAAGGTAAGCTCACATAACTGTGGTATCATTATATTTCGCGGGGATTTAATTGTCGCGTATTTCGCGCTAGTGAAAATACGCGAAATCAAACTCCAGTGAAATCAACCATCGAATGTCTGATTTTATGACAACAATACAGCTGCGCGAATTTGTTCTCGAACGAAAATGTCACTTATTTGTTATGCGCGGAGTCCGATCCCCGATTTAATGATTCAACAGTATTTGGCATATAATAATAATTACAGAAATCTGTGAAATAAAGAAAATTCATTATCGGAAATATGTCATTTTCGCACATTTTCATTTAGCGTTAATAATGCGAAATATGAACTTTCGGAGTTAATTTTTGATTGTTTAAAAATATTTCCATAAATTTTATATCCCTAATGTTGTTTTCTTGAAAGCCAATAACATTAGTTTGTAAAGACTAAATTGAACTAATTTTGCAGCAATAGGTTTACATTTCTTCTAACATTAAGACCATTTTAATTTCTATACAGGATAATTTTGTTTCCTTTTTTCTGCGTTCTTTTTTCAGGAACGCAGGCGAGTATTGTACTATTATAACAACAACAGAAAACCGCATCTACCAGATTTGCGTTCGTGTTCGCCGATATTTTCCAATATTTGCCACCATCTTATGAATATTCATTAGCTTATTAACAAATAAAGTGCAATATTTATTCACTCCGTATTGGTCGTCTTCCTCGATGTTCGGTAATTACCATAAACATTGAGAAATTCGCTATCAGCGAACAGACTCCGTAAATTGGAAATAATCTCTCATTATAGTAAAATCTTGCCCTATTGGCCAATGAAAAACGTTTGAAGTGACGGAAAGCGAAAGTTGCCCTACACGACCGCTTAATCCGATATGGGTTTGGGCTACTGAATTTAAGGAATCCGTTGATGTTTAATTTGTGTGAGGTCTTGAATGCAAACGCGAATTTCATACGTATTTACTTGAATAAAAGCGAAAAAATAACACAAAAGTTCAACCTACGTTGTCAGCTAGAATATTTATTTCTTTTACACGGACATACGTTTTGGCGATTCGAATTATCGCTACGGAATTGTACTAACTTAATGTTCAGTGACTTAATGCAACAACACACTGTTATTTATCAGTTTCAAGTAAAAAAGAAACAGAAGTGATCAGGAACTTTGCATTGTTGAAGAAAAGGCGCATCTGCGTTTTGGAGAATTTATTCTTTTGTTACCATAGCAACCGTTTACCAGTGGGATCTTCTAAAGTGCTTACAGCTTCCGACGAACTTGAAACCATTGTTGTCGTCGCTGCCACAACGAGATTTATTGAGATCTATATGTAATAGATATATCTATCCATTAAATATAGGATATTATCTAAGACAAATTCATACGAATATCTAGATTAATAAAGAAAGAGTGTTGTGTTATCGTTCTATTGACAAATGCTACAGTAGCAAAACCCGCCCAAGTAATTCGACCCTGGAAAGTTGAAATTATTTCGGCTGATATCTCGTTTCGAGAAATGACATCTAGATAAATATACATCAAACATTTTACGATAAGGAGTTAAATAGCAACTCATTGGATCTGTTAACTGAATAAATAGACACAATTTCAGGCATTTGACATGAAATTTAGCATACAAAGACATCCGCCACGTCAATGAATCTTGGCTAAATGCTGCTATTTTGTGACAAAAGAATTTTGAAACGAATTCGTCCCCTTGGTAAAGGTATTATTTACGGAGATGCGACAGAAGTAGAGATGGTATCATTTTGACAAATGAAGGCATCTTATCAGCATAAAAGCGTATATTTAGGTATATTGTTCAAACTATAACTGTCTTAGAGTTGGCTTATTTATTAACTGTTACTCTACAATTGAAATAGTTGACTTTCAATTATTATTATTTTATCCTTCACTGGGTGAACTAAGCAGCGAAAATAGCGGTTTCATTATTTTTATAAAAAAACTAAAAATTTTAAACCTCGGAGATATTTATATGTGAAACGACTGTCAATTGAACCTTTGAAGAAAAATCTAATCGAGACGAGAGTGAATCTAATGATTTAAAATAAAGATTTTATAATTCAATATAATATCTTTTATTTCTGAAAAAAAGGTAATAAATTAAGGGACTAAAAATAATTAGTCTGAGTCGGTTTGGACAAGTTTTAAATAATTAAAGCATCTATTGGCTAATGAAATCGATATAATGGAGAAAACGGTTAAAAAAGTTAAAGAATGCGCCGATGACGAAATTGACGTTGGTAAAGATGAAATGTCAGTAGACGTTTGCAAAGCGGATGAACAAGATCTGTGTAACAAAGACGATAAAATGGAGAAAGACAAATCAGACGGAAAAGTAAAGGAAACGGCGAATTATTCAAAGAGTGAGGAAAGACACGGCTTCATGCCTGTGCACCATAGATTTTCCGACAGTTTTCTTAAGCGTAAATATTCCGAAATAGACTCAAACGAGGATAAGATGCTAAAATTTTCTTGTAATGACAATGCAAAGATTCGAATGGAAAACAAGTCACCGCCGGGTTTGGACTGTGAACAGTTATTTCCTATGGATGCGTCAATAAAGACACTGGGCGCCACCCATACAGCGGGTTTGGCTATAAATAGTATTATTAATTCTAAATCTTGTGTATCTTCTAGTTCATTATTTGAAGACAGACTGCGATCCTCGCCTTCGACAGAAACTAGTTTATCTTTATCGCAGAAAAACCATACAGTTTCGAGCACGGGTAGTTCAAACATTTCAATAAATGCCACAAACACTAACAAGAGCATCGAAGGTCCTAAGGTAGCAATAAATAGTAAACCGTCCTTTATGATCACAGATATTCTGTCATCGGACAGAAACCGGAAGGAGAGAGAGGCGTGCCCAAGTGTGTTTACGGATCCACGGCTCTTGTCGTTACCGCACCGGCATTTTATAGACAGACCTCTCACGGCTAGCTCTTGTGAGTCGGATCCAGGCAGCGGCGGAGTCCACCGGTTTACTGATGATAGCGATTTCGATGACGATAAATCGGACAATGACGGTAAGTTAAGTTAGCTGGAATATATTAAAGGTGCCTGGTTACGAATCAGGACCAAAATTTTAAGTGTTTTCGAATATCAAATTTTATAATCTAAATTGTAGAAGACCTGTAATCGGACAATTACGGTAAGTTAAAATCAGTTGGAAAATATTATAGGTGGCTGGTCACGTTTTAGGACTGAAATATTAAGATCTATTCAAACTCTTTTATTTCAAAACGTTTCGGCCATTGTCCTTCTTCAGTTGATATTTATTAACATTATAAACTGTGAACGGCCAATGGCGAAACGTTTTGAAATAAAAGAGTTTAAATAGATCTGTTAATACTATTCTACGTGGATGAAAGAAAAGAAAATATTAAGTTGTTTTTTTTTCGAAAATTTATCATTTTATTTGTAGAAGACCTGTAAACAAAGTGAATGTGATGTAATATGCTTACACAGGACAAGGTACGAGTGAATACATATTGATATTCAGAGCCGAAGTTGTGATTGCGTTATTAAAGCAATAAAATTTAATCGCAACAGTTTCTAAAATGTAATGATTACTAATAGTCCAAACTTTCGGTAAAAATCGCTTGTTTTTCAGCCATTAGGCATTACACAGCAGTACAATTAATTTAGGCATTACGCAGCAAGACAATTAACTTAATTACACCTGAGACTTTGAAGTATTCCACCCTTAACTGTGAAGTTCTCAATTTGTCTTATATAAAACTAGAATAAATATAGAAATATTAATGTCAAAATTAACAACAAATTTATAAATTTTAACAACAAATTCGATACATTTTACCGATTTCCACGCAACAGTGTCATATTTATTGAAACATAATTTCAAATGATTCAACATTAGTAAAAGCAAAGGTCTATATCGGTATATGATTCCTTCTCTGTTTACACAATACGGAATATCAAATAATTGGCAATTGACTAAATTCTTTTACACATTTGTCATAAATAAGCAGTTTGATAAAGGATTATTATTGATTATGAAATATAATCCATGTTTTTTTATTTGAGAGAGTATTTCTTTATTTTCTTTTTTAAATGAGCCACAATATTTGTTTCACTGTTTAAAAAGTTCAAAATTACCACCCCGACGTACCTTAAAAACCCTTTTCTAAAGTTTTTAGTTTTCATTTACATATACACTAATTTAATACAACAACAACAACAACAACAACAAACTTTTATTAGCAAAATCGGCAACCAAATGCCTTTGGCTAACAATGAACAGCAATTTTTAAAACATATTTTACGCATTCAGGGTGACAAGAAAATACAATCAAATACAAATGAGGTACAATATCAAAGTGACTAGAAATAACCACACACAAAACAGAATAATAAGTATATTTTAATAATTTAATAAGACACGATATACATTTGGCAAATGTGTTACAATTTCAGACTCAAACAGGTACATTTTAGCTATGCATAGAATGTACACACAAATTTTCTTCAATTACTATCAAAAAAGTTTTAACGAACAATTCTTTTATTCTAACTTTCGGACACTGGTCCTTCGTCAAGAAAAATTCAGAACATTTTATAACTTAATGTACAGCCAAGTTTTCATCACCCGTGTTCTTTTGGAGACACATAAAACAAATTAAAAGATAATAACATGGATATACCTTAGAATATAAAAATTCTGTATTTTTCTTGATAAAAGACAAGTGTCCAAATTTGAATTAGAGAGTGTAAATTTTACATAGAGTTATTACTTACTTCTCTTTTTGCAAGATTTTATGCTACTTAAGAAATCACACTGATCAGTAAATGGTTTCTTTTTCCATTTGTTTCTATTACCAAAACAATTTGCCCCATTTTGCTGCTAAGTTTATATTTTTTTATTTTGATGCAGTGAATATTCCACAATTTCCCGCGTACAAATGTTGCTATACGAATGCACAAAATCTTCTAAAAGGGAAGTCAGTAATACAGAAACGTTATGTAAGAGTTAATGATTTTAATATCTGGATGTTTAAAAGACTATAAGACATACTCGTATTTGAGTTTTCGAAGTACAGTTACAGTCTCTTTACTTGTAAATGTCAATTCATGTCATAGAATGATGATGGTTGTTGTTGTTGATGAGATGATGATGATGATGATGATGATGATATTGTTATAATGTTGTTGACGATGATGATATAATAATAATAATAATAATAATAATAATAATAATAATAATAGTAATTATTATTATTATTATTATTATTATTATTATTATTATTATTATTATTATTATTATTATTGTTACTATTATATTTTAATGTATGGCATGCCTATCAAAATATTTAATAGATCTACGAATGTTCGTTTCTGGGCGGTAATTGGGCAGAGGTAAAATCAGATCCCCTTGGCTCGCTTTTATTGTCCAATATGAGAATGTGTTTCTTATCATTTTAAATGAATTTTAGATCGTCAGGAATACTTAATGTATGGCGCACACACTTTAATGTGAATAAAATACAATATTCGTGGGGTACCAATTTTCGTGGATTTCATGGATTAATCAATCCACGAATAAAAAAACTTCCACAAAATATAACATTTTATAAAATGGAATATATACGTTCTTTACAAAATTGAAAACCACGAATTAAAGAACCCAGGAAAATGCCTCTTTTTTACCGAAAACCACGAAATGTTATGCCCACGATAATTATTTCATATACAGTAATCACATTGGTTTTATTAGTTTACTGAAATTGTAGGGACACTGACTTGAACTTTAACGTACATCCTGCTTTATTCGCTCTGCTGACAAAATTCAACTCCCAACGGAACAATGGCACAGTTCCACAAGTCTGTAGGTTTTTTTTGCCATGAAATGTTGCACAAAAAGTCGCTACATGCAACATGTAATTAAGTGGAGATATTTTATTCCTAATTGACATATGCTTACTGTGATTTACCCTAAAAATAAAAGCCTTTAGTTAAAATGTGATATAAAAATCACCTACATGTTTTAGTTTTTGGATACTAATAGATATTTACAATTTCTTTGAAAATATAGTAACAACTTTAATGTTCAAACAGACTGCTTTAGGAAAGTCAAAAACAATCAAACGAGTATTTTCCCTCAGTTTCTTTCCGCAAAACATTCTCTAGATAGCCTCTTAATTGATGACTGACATTTTTGGACGCATGTTTACAACAACTGAACACACAAAAAACAAATTCCCTTACAAAATGCACAAAACCAAGGGCATCTTAAATTAACGAATTAATACAAATTAAACGGATTTTATTTCCGTTGTTTGTTATGATGAAAATCATAATAAAGAAAGAGTTGTACAACATTTGGGGCACGTCACGGGAAAAGGTACCTTCGGACATTTTTAGTGATATTTTAGTTTTTACTAACTTGAGACAGAACTTACAACTATAAATAAATTTATTATAACTAAAATGTGATTTTTTTTACATTTTGACAATAAAATGGTATTTTTACCGCGAAATGCATAATAAGTAATGTCGTCTGCTCAAATTTAGGACGTCATATCAAAGATTGGCGTCAACTGTCCGAAGGTACTTTTTCTTTTGACGCGCCCCATTTTATAACCAACAGATTGAACTATCGTCTGATTTTATTACATTTTTCATAAATATATACTTTTATTATTTAGCGCGTGTACAGAAACGTTTGATTGAAACCTACTCCTTGATATAGGAAATGAAAACAAAAAGTAACAAAAAAAAAGACCCAATGAGCAAAACACAGTTAATTGTAATTACTTGCAGTAAAAACCTATTAAATCACTCACAGTGTGTGCGCCAGTTTAGTATCATTTGGAATTTTTCTCATATTGCTGATCTCTGTAAATTAAGATTAGTAAACTACATGTAACAGGAATAAAACGAATCTACGCTGTAAAGGTGTTTGAAATAAAGAAAAAAAGTCTGATAACAAATTAAATATTTTCCTGTCAAGCAGAGATGGTGATATCAAGATTATACACATATCAACATTTTCGCGATTAAAGACGCCAATAATGCCAGAGTCCAAGATAATAAAAACTGAGTTCAAATCGCATTCATCTAATTGGCTGAAATGGAGACTAGTCTCAAGCGTCTGATTGGCTGAAATGGAGACAAGTCTCAAGCGTCAGATTGACAGAAATGGAGACTAGTCTCAAGCGTCAGATTGACTGAAAGGAGACTAGTCTCAAGCGTCTGATTGGCTGAAATGGAGACTTGTCTCAAGCGTCAGATTGACTGAAATGGAGACTAGTCTCAAGCATCTGATTGGCTGAAATGGAGACTAGTCTCAAGCGTCAGATTGGCTGAAATGGAGACTAGTCTCAAGCGTCAGATTGGCTGAAATGGAGACTAGTCTCAAGTGTCAGATTGGCTGAAATGGAGACTAGTCTCATTCATCTGACAAGTCTCCATTTTAGCCATTCAAATGCTTTAAGAGGTGAGACTTGTCTCCATTTGTACTGTATGATCTTTGGCACAGGTTTTCAAATCTCACGCTCTGGTCGAAGTAAATTTAACAATAAAACCACCACCACCAACAACAACAACAGGAACAACTCTTCAAACCTCATGAACATCACATACCCAATAAATTACATTAATGAAAATGAATCCGTTTTCGGTTAATCAACACTTTCTTTCGGTTGAAAAATGTCCCTGTCACGAATAGTTTCCGAAATTCTTGCTCTAAATCAAGAGATAGCGTTTAGGCAGCAAAATTCGGGCTTCAGCTTACAATCTCAGATCTCCGTATGATAACACACTAATTGGGGTAAATTTGTCAAATTTTCTTAAGTGTCAAATTGAAATAGGAAGATGGTCGTTTGTTGAGGATGATACCCGCGTGATGTAAAGCGCGTGATTTTTGTAGTGAGTTAATATTTTTTTGCTCCGGTCGCAAATTAACGGTGACCGGGTTAAGTATCTGATCGAAAATATCAAGGGTTTCAAATACAAAAAAATTAACTGTAGACGACCTGTGATTCAAGTACATGTTATGTACTATTTTTGTACAGTCGACGTAAGAGTGACTTTATTCGAAGCCAATGAAATGTTGAATATATTAACACTTTAAACATTACTGTTTCTCCAATTGGTAAAAAATGTTCATTAATAATTAACTTTTTTAATAATTACACTAAACAGAAGGAAAACTGAAATGTTTTTAAATAACACAACATTTTATACAGATGAAATGTACACAAATGACAAACATTAATGAAACATGTATGCTGGAAATCTTTATTGTTTTAAACTTCAGCCAAATTACTATCATCTCAGTGTTTTAAGTGACTTGTAATATGCATGTATGTATGGAGTATTTTTGAGAGGTCCACTAGTTTTGTTTATAAAAAGTAGCCATCCCTTTTTTCCCGCTCTCTAAATTGCAGCAATTTACTTTACCTACATCTACCAACACTGCCTGAAACTTCTTGGGCAAATTGTATTTCTTGAAAGTAACGAAGCCTTTAAAATTTGAAATAACCTAAAATCGATCTGTTAAATTTGGTATTACCTAAATAAAGTTTTCTTTTCACGTGTCTTTTAAACATAATTATTTAAAACAACAGCAGCAGCAAAATCAACAACAACAACAACAACAACATTCCTGCGTCAACATTCGCAAAATACCCAGATGTTGAAATCACAACAGTTTACATCAGAGGAGCTGTCATTCGAATTAAATATTTGTTTATAATTGCTCGCCAGTTTACAAATATAATTTTTCAAAAATGGTGTAAACTAGGCCCATAAAACAAAATGCTTGTCAGCGGTCGCGTAGAATTTCACCCATAAATTTCAAATAAAATATTTAAATCGTCATAGAAATACTAAAAAATCTGTAATCTGTAAAATCTCGGGTTGGGAATCGGATTAAAGATGTGGTATGATGAAAGTGACGGGATGGCAAAATATTTCAGACTCAGGCTTCTTAACAAAGGAATTATAAACCCCTCTGTATTTTGACATTTACCATTAATATTTATCATTTTATTTAAAGAAAATCGCTTATGGCACGTGATAATTTTGTTTGGCTATTCACATAGACGGATGCGATGGTGTTATATAAGTATCCTGTTTTAATGGCTGATTTTGACAAGAGTGTTTTGTACCGTAGTATTTGATTTCACGAAACGAATTTTCGCGCTGATGTTGTAAAGTACATTCCCGCATGGGCATACATTCGCGCAATCATATTATTCTCATAATGTAAGGTATTACTTTTTAAGTTTCAGTATGTTATGATTTCGCATGTTTTCCATAGCTCAAATTACCCGAAAATAAAACCCGCGCGAAATATTATGATTATACTGTCGTTTAGCGTAAACAACAACATGTAACGATTAGACTCAAATAACGACGTTGTTTCATTTTAAGAACTAAACTGGCAAATAATCGTAGAGACTACATTTACTTAATATTGTTAATGTATCAGTTTAATTAAAATGGCATTTTAGACCCGTTTGGCGTATAATATATTAATTTAATTTAACTAATATTACTTGACATTTATATCTGATCGACGTGACATGCTTAATAGAAAATAACGACAAATGTTACATAAAATGGTTGACTGACGTGTTTTCCAATTCTCAAAACACTATCATTGAAATATCAAATGAATTATAGATTTATTCGTCGTTTCTGTTTTATTAAGTCATTACTTACTTTAGTTCTTTAATATATTTAAATGTCAATGAAGCCTTTACTGACATTAACTCTAATTGTTTCTGTTAAATTAAGTCATTACTACCTTTAGTTTTTTTTCTGTTCAATTAAATCCTAACTAAATGTAGTTGTTTCAATTCAATTAAATCCTCACTAACTTAAGTTGTTTCTGATCAGTAAAGTCCTTACTAACTTGAGGTGTTTCCGTTAAAATTTCTCTTACTAATTTTATTGTAGGTGTTTCTGTTCAATTAAGTCCTTACTATATTTTCTTGTTTCTGTTCAATTTAATCCTTACTAATTTTATTGTTTCTGTTCAGTTAAGTCCATACTAACTTTAGTTGTTTCCGTTTAATTTAATCCTTACTAACTTTAAGTTTTGCTGTTCCAAGTCCTTACTAGCTTTAGTTGTTTCTATTTTCTGTTCAGTTAAGTCATTAGTGTAATCATTGTGTGTTTTTGGAACTGCATTTCAGTTAATGTTTTTTTGTTTTGTTTAAAATATAGTTTCGTGAATTTCAAAATAACGCAATAATAGCATAGAAGCTTAAAGTTGAAACCTCTTTATTTCTTACCGATATCTAACGTATCAATGACTGCATTTGTGCTTTTTTTTATTACATAATTTCATGATATAAAACAACTTGAGAGAATGGGAAAAACATCTAAAAATAGAAAACACGTTATTCTGTTGTTTTTTTAGCTTACCAACTTCTATAAGGTGTAAATAATGGTTGTGTCGAAGGCTTAGTTATTATGTTGTTTCTATATTTTAAATAATTTCTTTATATGAAAAAAACAACAACAAATGAATACAAGCTAAAAGTTCAACCATGCCATTCTGCTATGACTCATCTCTTAAAATTTCGAATTACTTTGAACGAAATTATTTTCTCATGTAGAAACGTCACTGATTCACGTGAGAAAACAGTTTTACAAAATGTATTTATCGAACATTTAACAAACTTTTACTATTTTTCCCTTTTCAAGCCAAGGTCCCTTGGGCCACCCAGTTCAGCGGATTTTGTGCTTTTGTAGATATGAAATAGGCGTGATATTGCGTTAGTTGAGTTATAAAACGCATTTCCCCACGCGCTGTTGCTTTCTTTCATAAGAACTGTGGAAAGCAAATCGCCTATATGTGACACTTAGTGCGAATATTTAAATGAATTACGTATTTATACATTTATAAGCAATACAATTTCGCAGATTAGTAACTCCTTAAAGATGTCCTTTTTGCGAGCAAATGCGCCCGCAACTGGGGGTGAAAAAAATGACCTCCAGCGGGGTATAGTGTGCCTGAAAAGAAAAATTCAGTAGACGGTATACATCTTAAAGATCAAAATGCAACATATCTGTTTGATGAACTTAATATTTTACAGTTCAGTAAAGAATTTATATTTTGTATCAGACTAATCAATTAATATGCAAACCGAAATAACGACGCTGCGCATTTAATCCAGTCAGAGGTGCTATTTTTATGCGGGTTATGCTATGCTTTTGGCAAACCAATATTTTCCAGAGACATGGGTCTTGGCATCGGAAAAAGAATGCAGTTTTTATACTATTGGTGTCAGTTAATCGATTGAAGATTTTGTTATTAATTCACACAAATTAAAAAGACTATGAAAAAACTATGTAAAATATAATATATTTTACATAGTTTTTACAATGTTTTTTAACTCTTTCATTCCAAATTTTCAGACACACCTCGTTTATCAAGAGAAATACAGATAGTTACATAATTTCTGTATTTTCTTGATAAAGGACATGTGTCCGTAAATTTGGAATTTGATAGTATATATTTACATATTTATTACTGACTTTCATTTTGAAAGAGTTTGTGCATTTATGAAAACAAATAAAAAGAAATAAGAGACTGCTGATTTGTGCCACTGTGGTTTCTCTGTATTAGTGGCATGTCATAGAGAGATCTAAATCAATGCAAATAAAAACTTTCAATTAAATAATATCACAGTAAGATTTCATTTTTAACACAGTTTAGACTGGAATTACAGCATTGTTACCCTTTATTCAAGTAAAAATAGCATAAATATTTTACGAAGTTATTTTTTACACAGTTTAGACCAGAATTACAGCACTGTTTCTCATTATTCAAGTTAAAACAGCATAAATATACTAAAAAGCAATTATTCTTACACCATTTAGACATATTATAGCATTGTTACCCATTTTTGAAGTTAAAACAGCATAAATATACTAAGAAGCAATTATTTTAACACAGTTTAGACATATTATAGCATTGTTACCCATTATTGAAGTTAAAACAGCATAAATATACTAAGAAGGAATTATTTTACACATTTTAGACATATTATAGAATTGTTACCCATTATTCAAGCTAAACAGCATAAATATATGAAGAAGCAATTAATTTAATCTAGTTTAGACTAGAAATGCAGCATTGTTACCCACTATGCAAGTTCAAAACAGCATAAATATACCAAGAAGCAATTATTTTAACACATTTTAGACTAGAATTACAATATTGTTATCCATTATTCAAGTTTAAACAGACTAAATATACTAAGAAGCAAATGATAAAATTAATTAATTAGATATGTTAACATAAGACAAATAACAATAAGTTCTTAAATAGGCAAATAGTTAAACCCCTCACAAAGACCAACCCGACATTAAGACCAAATTGATTATAAGACCACCTTTTAATGTCCCTTTGAACTGTTTTGCGCTATTTCCTACCCTTGTTTTATGACCACTCTTGGTCTTTATAGAGGGGTATCACTGTATCTCTGATTACAATGACGGAAACATCCAACAATTTATTACAAGCCGTACTGGCCTCCGTTGCGTTTCATGACTCAAATGTATAAACATTAAAACTTGTACTTTTAAAAAATAAATTTATGACGCCTCTAACTTCATAAGCATTTTGATAAATTCATATCTCACACCTGAGTAAACCATCCGTGTTGGTCGTTACGACGATACCCTCTCCTTTACGTTAATCTCGTGTCTACGAGAGCGAGAAAACTACTCAGATGGGTTACACATTATGTTTTCTTCACTGATTTTGCTGTTTACTTTCGAGTCGTATTAAAATATACTCTATACCAAAAGAAAGTGTGCACATAGTTTTCCGGGTGTTTTTTTCATTTACTTTTTTTCTTAATGCGTAGATATCTACAAAATTTAATGTAGTATCAAAATTGAGATAAAAACAAAGATAGTTTTACTATAATATAATTTTAATTGTCAAATCTCTCTTTTTTGGCATTAGAAAAGCAGTTAATGAAAAAAAAAAAACAATTTTTTTTACATTTCATCATATTTAAACGATGTATAATTCCCTTCTCGCTAGAACGTAAGTTTTAATTATTAAAATATTATAAATAAAATATTGTCTTGTCAGTATGATAAACAAAACTGTTAATTAGTTTAAAACACCTATAGAATATTAAGATCAAAGTTATTTCAACGCCCTAATATTCATACCAGCCGTCCCAAACCTTAACCTTTTACTGTGTGGATTATAATTGCAAACATTCTATTTATAAAAGTTAGGATCAAAAGTTGTATTTAAAGAATTTATAAACAATAAAACTATACATACCTAGACGATTTTTTGATCCTTCTAAACAATTCGAATGGTTAGTGTGAAATAATCTTATCTCTTTAGGTTGAAATTAAAAAAAAGAAACCGTGCATTCCAGAGTTCTATTGAGTACTGTTTCTATCGAGCTTCACTCTTTATGCGAAATTTAGGACACCGCGAATAATAATGATTACACGGCGATATACTCATCATTTTTGAAGAATTGTTACCAAATCCATACAACATGTTTTAGTTGAATTTTAAACGGTGAGTGTAAAGCAGAAATTACCGAGTCCAAAAATATTACCAAGGATACTAATGTTTGTGGACTCCACAAAGTTAAAGTCACAAATTGAAAACCCCGATAAATGTACAAATCCATAAAATCTTCCAAAACGGAAGTCAGTTTTAAAACATTATAAAATTTAGACTGTTTAAATTCGAATTTCCAATGAAATATAGATTTCAACTTAAACGGATTTTCAACTTCAACGTATTGTGGTAAAAATGACAACCATGCATCTATGAACAAACTAAAGGGTATTTTTCCCGTGAAAACTACGGAATATTAATTCCACGAAAATAAATCCCACAAATATAGAATCCCACAAAAATAAAGTGTATACATTAAAAGTATTTTTATTCTTTCAGATGACAGTGAGAAGGACAACCGTCCCTAACCTTACCTTTTACTTTGTTAGTTATAATTGCAATCATTTTATTTATAGAAATTATGAACACAAATTCTTTTTATAGAATTTATAAACAATGCAACTATTCATAGAATAAATTAAGTACCTGGATGATTTTATTATCCCTCTTAACCGGAATAGTCATTTTATTTCGCCAGGCTGAAATTTAGCACATTATCTAAAGTCGTTATTTGCACGCGGTGTTAAATACGTGAATTTTAGAATTTTCTCGAATGGTTATGATTTCGCGTTTCAATCTGAATGCAACCCGGCTATGTTTGAGTTAGTACTGCACTTGTGCTATCTTGCCATAGAGCTAGCTTTTATGGCCACGTGGTAGAGCGTCGGACTGGCATGCGAGGGGTTCTGAGTTCAATCCTAGGTTTGGGCGTGGATTTTTCAGAACCCTTGTTACATGAACAATATAAAGGGTCAATTAATCGCAAACCACGTAATGTTAAGCCCACGAAAATACAATCCCACAAATATACATGAACAATCCCAGGAAAATACAAAGTAAATGCATTTAAAGTATATTTATTCTTTCAGACGAGAGTGAGAAGGACAAGTCAGGTCGGGACAGTCCTCCACACTTGCTGAAACCGAAGAAGCCGAGGAAGGCCCGCACGGCTTTTACGGACCATCAGTTAAATTCTCTCGAGAAAACGTTTGAACGCCAGAAATATCTAAGTGTTCAAGATAGGATGGAGCTGGCAGCCAAACTCAACCTGACCGACACTCAAGTGAAAACTTGGTACCAAAATAGAAGGTAATTTGTTTGCTGAGATTTGCTGAAATTCGATGAACTTCACTAAAACTTACCAATGCTTATTGTTAATTAAGAGTAAAACACCTCGGTGTGAGTATATTCCGCACGTGTTTATATTTCGCGTATTTCAAGCTAGGAAGAAGAAGGAACATTTTATCGTTCACACCTCGACACTGCTCATTGATAATAATCAAATTCTGGTTGTAACATTATGTTCCGCTCTGGTTTAAATGTTGCATATGTCGCCTTAGGTTAAATTTGAGAATGTAAAATTAATAAAATTAAACCAAGAAAAATACGAGTTTATTGAAAATTCTATTGCGCGAATGAATATGTCAGTCCTAAATCAAAACCCAGCGAAATTCATGTATTGAATATATATTACCTTACGAGAATGGTTCATGTACAAATGCGAACATTTATTCTCGCGCGGAAATGTCCTTTATGTCTTCTGCGCGAAAAATGATGCCACAGTTTAAGTAAAAATAATGCAAACACCATCGGTAAAAATTGTGGGTTTTCAGAATAAAAAAGCTTAAAGTTTGTTTTTCTATTCTGCATTAAATGTCGTTTAATGAGGCAAACTGCATATTGACCAATAACTTTTATTAAACCTATATATGCTAATTTCCACCTGACGGCAGTCCATTCAATTAATATTTTACATGGGAAACAACTTTGTTAAAGACCTTTTGGTGGTTTGAACTAAATTATACTCTTATAGACTCTGAAAAGACCGTGTTCAAATTAATCAGCCTTATTTGTATATTATTGAAATTCCGGCCAGTGTATTAACAGCTGTTTAAGGGCTTCTTTTCATCGGAAAATTGCTGCATATTAGACCGATACTGGGGCAATTCCGGTTTCCAAGTACATCATCTCGTATGTACCAGTTGACCTCACAGCTGCCGCCTGATCAGTTAATCCACTGAACATCATGTTTTCATCGATTAAACATACGTCACTTGTTCTAACTACTAAACCAAAATTCTCCAAGCAATGAATCAAGTGCTTCCTAATGCGGCAAATGTGCTTGTTTATAATGTATGGAATATGTTCTTAAAATAACGCCTACTCTGTAGGTGGTCCGTACCGAGGTCATCGCAATGAGGTTTAGAATCACTGGGCTTGTTAATCTTTGAAATCTGCGGGAACAAATGTTACATCAAAATGCTTGTATACATATTTCGTCACCTTTATGCAAAACCAATGTAAGAAACTTTGAAATATGAAGACGTTACATGTTTTCTTCGCACTTAGGTTACGATTTATGTTCACTTGATTATATTTGAAGTTCATTTTCATATTGATCGGTGATTGGTTTATTCATCGGTGTAATATCGCGTTAAGAACTTGCTAAGAAGTAAACAACACAATTTTCACCGAGGCGACCGAAGTAGATTTAATTACTGTCAAAAGACGTTTAATTACGGAGTTCCATTCAGGTGTCATAAGTTGCAACGAATCACCTTTCGTCTTATTGAATGACTAACACGATGTCAAACTCTTAAGTGTATAGAACGTTAACGATAATTAGACAGTCACGTGACATACAAATACTTTGAAATTATTGTTTATCAGCTAACTGTTTTACAAATTTGATATTATGCTACCCTTAAGAGTATTACTTACTATAAAATGTTAAACTTGCCCATAAATGCATTAAGATCATTAATGTTTATATAAACATAGTATCACCTGACTCTCTATTTATCCATAACAGTTGTCTTTCTGAGACTGCAAGCCAAAACAGAGTAGCAACATTTAATAATATGTTCTTTGTATCACATAGGGGAGACGACTCTTAAGTCGATAAATTATTTTTATTAGTACTGTTTAGTTTAATATATTAAGAAAAATGTGAATTCTAATTCAGAAGGTGGGCCACAAAGTTGTCCTTTCAGTTCAAACTTTATTATAGCGCTAGATTTTGCTGTTTGACTGTTTAATATATACGTCTATTGTTATATAAACATGTTATAAAAACATAAAGTAAAATATAATATAAAATAAAATATGCTTATTATAAACATTACAATTGTAATCACCTCATGACTTCATTCTTAATAATTTCAGGACCAAATGGAAACGTCAGACCGCCGTGGGTCTCGAACTTCTGGCCGAGGCCGGAAATTACGCCGCTGTACAGCGCATGTTGCAGACCAACCCATACTGGTTTACCTACCACCCTCAGGCGGCTGGCATCATCTCGAACTTAGATGCCTTGTATTACAGGCCACAGGCTGAGACGTCTCTGACCCCACCAGCACAGAGACCAGCTCTACCCAGGATGTTTATACATGGACTTCAACAGCATGTGAACCACCTTCCTAGTCCCAGCATGTTTGGAGAAAATAGAAACTAACGGCGTTAGTTGAAATAGTTAGAACAAAAAAAATCAATAAACAACATAAGCGGTTTCTTAGTCCGGTAATTTTTAAATAGTTGAAAAAAAAATCAATAAACAATGTGAACGGTGTCCTAGTCCGGTCAATATTGGAGAAATAGGAGCTTACAAACCTTGTCGACGGCAAAGCTAAACCTTCTGTTGACCTGTCGATTTGTATAAGTAAACCTAGTCGTGGAAATCTTTGAGAAAATTGGAGCAAATGTCTTCTGTGACGTCGTTGTCTGGTAAACCAAATGAGCGGACACCATGACCATTCATTAATTCGTTAGATATTCGGACACGTTGGTGAATTTGATGAATGAAGTGAAGCTCGATTACACGTGTGATACGGCAGTGTCTTGTACTAACAACTTTGGGGAATAAGCATTTAGCTTGTTGGAAAACGTTGATGTAATTCATTTAAAAAAAAACGTGATTAAGGCAGTAGGGTATTTAGAATGTTGACTGGAACGTGGATAAATAAAACGGTTTGAGCAGTCACTATTAATAAAAAGGACGAAATCACAAGCCATTTGGGGCGTTAAATTGTTGTTTTTGTATGACAACACTGACATAACCGGTAATAACTGCTGTGTGGCAAAAGTCTTTGCCTGGGGCGTTAAACCGGTTTTGCTGTGTGGAACACAGCTCTTAAGTGTTGAATGTCATTTGCTTAAGCTTCAAACCGGTTGTAAGTTATGATCAACAATGTAATAGTTTGGTTAAAAGGAACTTTTTGGCATATTTGTAATTCTAGCTCACTGATTGGATTGAGAATGGGGATAAACACTGATACAGATAGGAGAAGATTATATACATCAATATAAAAGTGAATTTTAAATGTGATGAAATTCGATGATTGCGTCTTGTTGTATTTGAATGAAGAACTTTTATTATTATAATTACTTTATGTTTACATGATTATTTTATAAATGAGAGACAATTTTCATTTTCAGAAAAAACAGGTTACTTGTCACAAATATAAACGTAAAACAATACAAAGATGTGACGTTAATCTAGATAATGATTTTAGTGACGTCACAAATTATGGTAACAAATGATTAAATTTTTTATGTTTAGTTGAACTTTATAATGATTCTACAAATATGAATTTATTATGAACATATTATATAAATGTCTTGTTATTGTACAATGTTTACATTTCATTTGATCTTCTTTGTAAAAGAAATTAAATAATTTATCTAAAAATATTTTTGTTCTTGTCTTTATGCCCAATGTGTGTTAATTACAAAAATATCAAAGCATCTTATCAATAAAATCTTAAAATTTGCAAGATTTTTGTGTAGAATTACCGGTTTTTATGATTGGCTCGTGGGGGTTCATAAGTTTTATGATGGGCACTTGAGGGTTCGTTAGTTTTTTTTTGCTCTTCGGTGTTCATAAGTTTTATCTTTAATATGATTGGCTCTTAGAGGGTCATATATTTTATGATTGGCTGTAAATGGTTCATAAGTTTTATTATTGGGTAATAAGGGTTCGTATATTTTATGATTGGCTCTTAGGGGTTCATAAGTTTTATGATTGGCTCATAATTGTTCATAAGTTTTTAAATATAATAAAGCTAAATAATGCGCGAAATCAGTCCTCTGATTTTGTTGTTTTGAGTGTGATGGATTTGTTTGGACAATTGAAGATGCAAAATGAGGATGCTATAGTCGTTCTCGATACATTGATCAAAAAGTCGCTGTCTAACTCACTATGCCATCCACCTTGTTTATTAAAACCAAACGACTCAGAGTGTTAATATCGCGCACTTTATGTATTTATTATATCTGGGTTTGCGTGAGTATAGAAAAAAAAACGAACACATTTTTTGCACAACCATTTTTGAGATAAATTGTAAAAGACAAATGATATGTTAGCGTAGACATTAGAATTCCTATTTGCCGAGTTGATTACATATTGGCTACCTGGGGAAGTTCAGAAAACGTTTCCGATTAGCAAAGCACGATGTAAAAATGGTATCCCTCTTAGAAAAGTGGATGGTTGTTATCAAAAAGAAATATGCGTATCAGGAATCGCCACACAGCCTCCTCACGCAGCGCAAAAGCAGAGAGGAAAAGAGAGCATGTGTTTATAAGAATATCAATTCAAATAAGACAGCACAAATAAAACGAAAAAAGGAACCCTTGGGGTTACCGCCTTTGAACGACCAGTTGCAAAACAATTTGCCATTAAGGGTTTGAACCAGGATCTTGGCTGCAACATCCTCACACTTGCCCTAACAGATTTTCATATGAACAAACAAGTACACGTTGTCTTGGTGAAATAATTTCAACCCACCCATCAACTTAACAATGTTGAATGCAAAAGCACACAAACATATAAAACATAATAAGCCAAAAGCATTGTTAAGCAATAGGATGGGTAAGAATTATCTTACCGAGACCAGAGCAACTGGAGCCAAGTAAGCAAGAACACGATGACAGGGATAAAAGAAACAAATCGAACTTCTTTTTTCTTTTACAAGATTTCCCCATAAATCTTCATGAACTCTTAAACCCCTGGCACCGTCGTCTTCCAGTTTAACAATCACCAAAATAAGGCGCCAACAAACCGATCCTGAATAAGCAATGTGTACTAAGTTGCGTTGCGTACGTTGTGTGTAAACAGCATCACGAGCGGCCTTCGGTCTTGCGTGATGAGATTTACACACGCAACTTGAATAAACGAGCTCTTAGACTGCATACTGTCCCATTATTCTATTTATAGATTTAAGACACGCCGGGTGTTCTTCTGGATCATATACAAGAACAATGCTGTCATTTCGTTTCATGTATGCTTTTCCAACACACGATTGATTTACCCTAACTCAACTTTATCCCATGGGATTTTCCATAAGCAAATACTATTTTCCAACTCAATTCGACCTTCTTCGTGCGAATAATATTTTTAATTAGAAATGCAATAGATTTCAGTCGTTCGAGAAAATGTTTTGTCCAGAATAAACGAATACCTTTTATCCCTGGCAGACGCTAGTGTGACAAAATTAATGGAAAGTAGAAAATGTTTCCATTCGGCGTGATACACCATGGTAAGATCAAATGAAATTAAACACAATGTTGATGGTTTGAGAATGGCGTTTGTTTCCTTGAACGTTGACCATGCAAGTAAGCGATAAATCTTGGTGAATAATCTGCTTAAAATCAATATGATCTTAAGCGCGGACGTATATATAATTTGTAGAAAACCTTTGGTTTTAAACTTTTACAGCACACACACTAAAACAGTGAGTTAGTCTTGTTATTTTAATTTCAGTTCAACTGAGATCTAATAGAAAAAAGGATCATTGAAAGCCGCCACTGATCACGACAAATAATCAAATTATTGCAGGCTTGGTTTGATTGAGCCTGTTCATGGGCATTGATGTACATGCATATTGCTGCCCATGCCGCTTAGCTCCGGGTTGAACGCAACTAGGTGTTTACACCAGTCAACAGTACATTTTTGATACACCCGAAATGATAATGATTATATGGCGGCAAACATGGAACCTTCGATGCGGTATTTTCTGATTAATACTATTGCATGTTCGGCCGTGTAATATTAAAACGACAATACGTTTTTAGAAGTACTTTGATCATAATTAAGTACTGTGTTCATCGATCTTAAAAGAACGTAAAAGTTCTTGATAATAGCACTTAATGAATGTACGAGGCGACCATACGACACACACAACGCAACTCTGGTATTTGAAAAAATGGAAAACGAAGCTTTGAAAGCAAACAAACACGACAAATATCAAACGAAGACGACAAATATCAAAACTACTTTTCTATTTTTTATGTTTCCTAACAACTTAAGTCATTTGGCTCTCCTGCTATAAGAGAACCAATAATGATGGTTTGATCCAGAAGTATGCTATTTTAGTTGTTGGATGTTCTTTTGCTAGCCACATATCCATCCTGTCAGTTTCTTCAAGAATGTTTTTAATTTGATTTTGCTATTTTAATAAAAATATATAAAGATCAATGGGAGAGAACACGACAATTATGAAAATAATGCAGGCTCGGTTTCATTGAGCCTATTCGTGATCAGTTATGGAAATGCATATCAATGGCCATGCCGCCTAGCTCCGGGTAAAGCGCAACTCAATAATTATACAGACAAACAATTCTAATTTCGATATATCTTGAACAATGTTGTGCATCTGGTGGTAAACATGGGACATTCAATGCGGTATTTTCAGGTTAATACAATTCCATGAAATTGATGAGTTGATTACCTGAGATACAATATTTGTTTTTTCGTGTTGTTTTTATTTGTTATATCAATTACAATTTCAGAATTTGAATTTATATTATCATACATTTGTTTCAAATTTCCACTAAACACTTGTTGAGAAAAGCCTTATTTCAGAGGCTAGGTTCAACTGCCATTGTATGTTTGAACTACATGCTGATACCGGTGAAACGTGTAAAACTTGCTAAACTTTCTTCTTAATTTGTGGTACCGATTACTCCGTTTCAAAAGTTTCCGTGTCATATTAAGATTTCTTTGTATCCGATCAATCTTTTTGGGGTTGTCCCGGTTAGCTCAATTGGTTGATTGTCAAAATTGCAAGGCTAGGCGCTGTCGCCGTGACGGTGCGGGTTCGCTCCCAGGTAGAGGCAATATCATTTTAAGTCGTCTTTACACTGTTGAACGCTCTAGAAAAGCGAACAAGCTGTGAAATATTTACTCCGGAATTCATTTGGACATATTTTGTTGAGATTGAACAACCGTTATTATTTGCATTAGTCTAGGTAACTCGAGGTGTTGATAAAGATTATTATATTCAATTTAATATTTGAAAGAAAGAGCTAAACATGTAAAATCTCCCTTTCATACAAAGAGATAAAAACAATTAGTAGAGATTGGTTTGCCTATTATGTGTATATAAATGTAAGTATCAAACCTAAATAATAAAACCAGTAAACAAAAGACAAGTCCAAAGAGTCAATTTATCATACGAAACATCTGTAAAAAGAATGTTGCCTTTATTACAAGCAAAGGTGTTATACATTATGTGCAAGTAAAGTGTACAATGTACGTAGCTCGCCAAAACATCGGTAATTTCGACGAGACAGTAAACATAGCAGTAACTGGAAGCAGTTAACATGGTGAAATATTTTAAATGTTTTGATGATGTTGCAGTTATTTCATTGAAAAGCAACATACAGAGTTTATCAAATTTTAACCTTTAGGCTAGGCGCTCTCGCCGTGACGGTGCGGGTTCGCTCCCAGCTAGAGTCATTATCATTTGAAATTCACAGTAGCGCTATTTGTGCAGTGTGGCGGCCGTAAAAAGTCTTCCCGTACATATAGTCAGTACTGTTATCAGTAAAATAACCCGTTACCGATGTCCTGCTGTGATCGTTACGTATATCAGGGCTATCCGATCAACCTTTTTGGGGGTTGTCGCGGTTAGCTCAGTTGGTTGCGTCGCGGGCATTGCAGGACTAGGCGCTGTCGCCGTGACGGTGCGGGTTCGCTCCCAGCTAGAGGCATCATTTTATATCAAACTTAAACACTTATCAATGCAAGCAGGTCATTTTGGTGGATATCATTTCTTAATAATGATTTTTGGCGTATGTAAATCTATTAAACCATGCATATTTGTTTTATAGAGTCTATTTTAATATGATCTGTTAGGCTAGGTTGACATTTTAACATGCACATTTATTTTGTTGCTTTAAAGTGTAAAATACAATATCCTCGTCTCATTCTATGAGTGACTCGTCCTGTGCCAAACACATTTTCAAATGATTTTGTTCACTTGAAAGCAGTCTTTGAAGATTTATCACCTAAGCATTGTCAATAAAATACAAGAACGTCGTTTCGACACACCTTGACGTATGCCTGAACGACACAAACGTAGCGCTCTTGTTACCTGGGAAACATTAAATGAATTTGACACGTGTATTGCAAATTAGACGCGTGTTAATTAAAACGAAACAAGAAGCAATCACCTTTCTTAGTGAAACGATCTTAAAGCTTACGATCTGTACTGTAATTCTTTAAATTAATTTCTGATTGATGATATTGTTGTAGTAAATACCATTAAATATTTCATGGTCCGTGCCCTTGCTTCTTGCACGAGTCTAATTAATTTGTTCACGGGGCATTGGATTGCAAACATGTTTTACAATCGAATATTAAAAGGAATTTATTCTTTAAAGCTGCTAACGGTTAAGAAAAAAGGACAGTTACAAAATTCAAAGATCATGTTAATATATTTTAATGCAAAACATTGAGATAACATAAAACACAATTTAAATACAATTCACTTTTTAAACCAGAATATGTTTAGATTTTTTATTTGGAATATTAAATAAAAATGAAATAAAGATTTCCTAATAGCATTAAAGAAAACAAACTTTTAACTAAAAAGTTATAACATTATTAATGAAACAAACAACAATGTTTATAACTATAGCATTAACAAGTAAACACAAATAAAAATGCAATTTGAGAAGATATAAATGAGATACATACACACGTTTATACAAAATGACAGACAAAAAACGTTTATACATGTATAAATAAATATTTAAAAAATTTGATAATAAAGTATTTAAAGAGGGTTATGATAGTTTAAGAACTTTTCTAGCCGCTCGTGTTCAAGCTGGAGTATTTAATATTGAATTTCCGGGAAAAACCATTCCCTATGTTGTACAACAATAACCAATGTTAACCAATAATAGCCACAATAAATAAATGATATAACAATAGTTTCGTGTCTTACGTTAGAAAAATTGCAAAACTATTTAAAGGTGAAAAAATGTCCTTTCCTTCCAAGCCGTTGAGTAATTTAAATACCTGAGTATTCCATGTGAGAGAATAATTGACGACGATACCGAAAATGTCATGCTTTAATTCTCAATGGATATAATTTCCAAGATCAGTTTGATTTTACTTCCTGATTTAAGTTTTTAATTAGTGCAATTGAGATTGCATTTTGTCTTGGAAGGTTCTCTCGACACGTTGTTGATATTACAACACTGAGAAACACAGTCAATTTAAATTATTTTGAAGCTTTGACTTAATAACTGTCGAGTTGTCAGCAAATTCATTAAAAGTAGACATCTGCATTAAAAGCGATATTTGATTATTTTAAACCATTGATCAATAATGTATAAAAAGAACAAACGAGGTCCGAAAATACACCCTTGAAGAACACCAGAAGACGTTACTTTAAAGAATGATTAAACATTTCAACATATTAAAACGGTAAGATTAAAGAAAAAATCAAGAAAAGTTAATAGAAGTAATACAGTATATGTTAATTAGTACGAACTTTTAATTTTCCTGGTCAACCAGGTCGAATGCTTTACTTAGATTAAGAAATACAAGTCTATAACTTCATATTTTTCAGATCCAAAATATTGAAGACCTGTTTCAATGCAGCTGACAGTGGAATGTCAAATCATCAAGAACACGATGACGGGGATAAAAGAAACAAATCGAGCATCAAGTTAGAACATTTAGCAAACGAGTGTCACGTAATGACATATAGTTATAATTGAACACTTCGGCACAATTTTTATGCAATTTCTTCTGTCTTAATCAGGAAAAATATGCATTAAGGGCGTAGGTTTACAGCAAATTTTTTTTCAAGTAAAAATTAAATATATTTTCATCATCGTCGTCATCATCATCATCATCATCATCATCATCATCATCATCACCACCACCACCACCATCATCATCATCATCATCATCACCACCACCACCACCATCATCATCATCACTACCAACACCAACACCACCACCATCGTCGTCGTCGTCGTCATCATCATCATCATCATCATCATCATCATCATCATCATCATCATCATCATCATCATCATCATATCTGATAATCTCACTACACAAAGCATGCTTTCTATTCTCGAAGAGAGTTTCTATTTTGCAAAATAAAACCACGTAATGAGGTTATAACAGAAACATTTTATATGATCATGTAAGAAAAAGAACAACGGCATGGTATTTTCTCTATCAAAAATTCATTACCGGCTAATCAGCCTTAATTAAATCGAGCATCCGCGGAATGATATAGTCCCAAATGGTTTCCTTTTATCAAGGAATTACTCATAAAATAGTGCGATACGCATCAATGTTATAAATTAAGTTTGTTAGGCAAAAGGCGAACAATGTGTTTTTACAGGAAATAGAGGAGCAACGATCTGTAGACTATTGTAATGATTTGTTACACCGATGTTTATTCAATTTAGTTAATCAATAATGTTTTCAGATATGGAATTTATATTTAGCGTGGAGAAAATAAACAACGCTGAAAAGAACAAAAATAGGCTACGAAAATATTTGCTTTACACCGTTTGTTTATCTTGTTATATATACTTAAATGATATTACCTCTACTGATGAGCAAACCAGCACCGTCACGGCGACAGCGCCTAGCCATGCAATTCCGACAACGCTTCCGTCTGACGGCCGTTTAAAGAAATAAGAAACACAGGGTTAGGGTAAGGGTTAGGGTTAGAAATGCAATTTCGTGTTTAAAGAAGTTGCGTTTCTCATTTCTTTAAATAGATGAAAGGGGAACTTTGAAAGTCACCGAACACGACAAATATGAAAATACTGCAGGCTCGGTTTGATTGAGCCTGTTCATGGGCAGTAATGGGAATGCATATTACTACCCGCGCCGCCTAGCCCCGGGTTGAGCGCAATTCAGTAATTACACCATTAAATAGTACAATTTCGATCCATCCCAAACGATGGTATGATATGGCGGTGAACATGCAACCTTCAATGAGGTATTTTCAGATTAATACCATTCCATGTTCAGCGGCGTATGGTCCCCAGATAAAAATGGGTTTGCCCTAAACGAGAAAACAATGGGCGGAACTAAACATAATAGAATTTTGACAGGGGATCATAGAATATAAATCCAGGATATCACAGACGACGGCAAAATTTAAAGAGCAGGAAGTATATCATTGGGTGTGATTGGACAATATCCAAATCTATATTGGCTGGGAAATTGAAACCACATATCTATAAACTGGCCGATATATTAAAACAAAAGTAATTTTAGAACATAGTACATAAGTATCGTGCTCAACGACCTTCAAAGGTCGTAACTGATAACAGCACTGATTGAATTAAGTATATACATGTATATTTAGACGGTTGATATGGGTGAAGATTTATCATTTAATATGTATTGGCGGTAACGTCAGCTAAAAGAGTTAATTCATGTTGGGGTAACCTTAGAAATACCTAAGAAGTCCCTACACATCTGGAAAATCTAGCTAAAAAACTTTAGGTAACCGAAAACCTTCCAAAAACAACTAATGCATCCGTAAAATAATAAGAAAGAAAACTTAACGGAGTTTAACGCAGAGGTACCTACGAAATATATGACATACATACGGGGATTAACGATGATACCTACAGAGTATATCGAAAGACATACGGGGATTAACGATGATATATACGGAGTATATCGAAAGACTTGCCTATGAAACTGAGTACCAACCTTTGAAGATTGCGGAAGATGTACCTAACTTTAGTCTTGGCTCAAAAGTATTAATCAGTTACATGTTCTTCTTTTCTGTTTCCTCAAATTTAATAACTTCTTACTGATTTTAATGCTGAACTGCAACTAATAATGATTTCTTCCCTTTATTGTAAGGGTATGTTGTCGCTTTATATTGTGCAACTTTCGGTTTAGAAAAAAAGGTAAAAAACGAAAGTTAGGATTGAAAGATAGTGACTGAGACCCGTGTTTTACGCGCTAAACCATGAAGCTTCGGTGTTCGGTAACTGTCGTGTTTGGCGACCTCTAGGGTTTTTGTTTTGATTAGACAACGTTAATTAGTGTAAATATCCATAGCATGACGTTTGGCTTGACTTTTAGATGATACGAACACACGCGCCGTATTTGCATGTTACAATTTACAGCGTGAATTATGCAACGTATCATCAAAGTAAAAATGTTGCTCACACGTCATAATACCAAATTGCTATGTCGAATTTTGCCTCTAGATGTTTATCTGTTGCATGTTACTAAGTAATGTAGATGTAAAAGGGTGATATTTAACACAAAGATCAAATAGAAAGAAACATTTCGTTTGATTTCTGAATATACCTAGTTTGCACCAAATTTGGCCTATTAGCAACGAGCTGTGAAGAAATAATGAATATTGAATAACAATTTCGTGTAATTATACATGTTTTACCACATTTTCCTTTGAAACGGGCCCAGGGGACTCGTTTCCGGTGTATTTCAAACATATGCCTCGCCGGAATAATGAGGCTGTTGGGAATTGTACTTACGGTCCGTAAACTCATATTTACCGATAAATTTGATGAGGTCTCGAAAAGTCCCGAGAAATCTCACACTTGACGAGATGGTAATCTGCATTTGATTAAGATTGGCGAATTTTCCCCACACTTTAGTTAGCATCACTGACCATCGATGTTATTCTGATGTGTTAAAATGTGACAATTAAATAGAAAATTGTACAAACTGGGCTTGTTAAACCTGGTCTGATAATTATCGGGAATCAGCCAGGCGAAATGTCAATTAAGGTTGCTTTAAATCAAGCAGTGTCATGAATATTTATAAGCTTAGTCTTTTAATTCTCAAATGTGTTTGTTTTTGAACTGTTTAGTACATCAGATTTAACTTTTATTTGGTAATATATTAAACATCCATTTTAAGTCAGAATGTTGAATATATTTGGAACACATTTTTTAAAAATGTAAACTTGTACGAAATTGTAATACATGTATAAATTGTCTTTTTGATCAATATATGCAAAATTCAACATTCTGATCATTATTAAAATGAAATTGCCTCTACCTGGGAGCAAACCCGCAGCGTCAAGGCGTTAGCGCCTAGCCCTGCAATTCCGACGATGCAACCAACTAAGATAACCGGGACAACCCCAAAAAGGTTGATCGGATAGCCCTGATATACGTAATCATCACTTCACGACATCGGTAACGGGTTATTTTACTTATGACAGTACTGACTTTATGTACGGGGAGACTTTTTTACGGCCGCCATACTGCACAAATAGCGCTTCTGTGAATTTCAAATGATATTGCCTCTACCTGGGAGCGAACCCGCAGCGTCACCGCGACAGCGCCTAGCCCTGCAAGTCCGACTAACTGAGCTAAGAGTCAAATAGAAATGATGAAGAGTCCATTACATTATTTTAAAAGTAAATGGTTCACGAGATCCAGTTGGTGAACCTCAGGTTTATCTAACTGATGCACGTTAGAAGCAGGAGAATATGTGTCAAGCCTAGACTCGTAGTATAAAAACATTAAATTAAATAATGATAGTGCATCTACTTGGGAGCGAACCCGTACGGTACTGCGACAGGGCCTAGGCAAGCATGACCGATTACGTTACCGACCAAGCTAGCCAGGAGAACCCAAAAAGGTTGATTAAAAACCTAACCATCACTGCATCACATCAGTAACCCATTATTTACTGTTATATATTTTTTCTATTTTAGAAGATTCATAAGTAACAGAACATGTTTAGAATATTTGGCGATAAATTAAAATATGTCCCATTAAAATCTCAGCCAAGAATATTTATTTTGGGGTATGTGGATACATTAAGAAGTGTCGATATTTTGACTCCAAGTAATTTGGTATTTGTAAGGTTATTTTGCTTGACGTACCATTATCTTATTATACGCTTACATTTATAAGCCTTTGTGTTTTTGCAAAAATAACATCATTTACTTGTGGTCAAATCAAGAGAAATAACTTGCAATTGCCAGCAACTTCTTTGAAACATAGATATTTTGATAATCACAAACCCCCTGTAGCGCGTTTCCTTCCGGGCATTAATTTCTTGCTAGATTTTGAGAAAAAAATCAGCATTAATAACCTTTTAAAAGGCAGCAGATTTTATTTAGAATAAATGGAAATAAAATAAAACAACTTCAATCGTAGTCTCTCTCCTTGTTTGACGCCTTTAAATGAAATATTATCTCCAACACTAAGTAAAACTGACATGAAAACGAAAATTTGAATAATTGCCTATCTAAGAATTTCGCTCAAGTCTGAACAAAAATTGCCATGACTCGATTAATACACCGTTCGGCCATGCAATAATGCGCTAATATTTTCCTCGAATACCATTCAACATCCCATCACTAGCTCATTACTTCAATAAAAGATGTTTTCAACACATAATGGATTCGAGAATACCAGGCACTTCAATTGTGATAACAATGAATAAGAAACTCAATCGCGCGGCAACGCTTTCTGTCGGAAAATTAGATTCAAAATACCATAGAAATTCCGTCGATTGTTATGCGCCAAGAACTACTTACGAAGCAATCCCGCGGATGAATATTAGATGAAGAAGTGCGGTTTCTGCAGAGACCGTAAGTTTGTATTCTTCCGCGTAAATCAAGCGGTTCCACAATTTATTGAATCACATGATTTGTGTTTTGAAGAAGTTAATGTCTTTGAATCGTAGTAATTGATGAAGATTCATGGGCAACAATAATTGTTTTCAAAATAAGAGTTCGCAGTTAGTGATTAATAAGGCGTGAAAGATAATCTTAGTAGAAATTTGATTGCATTTTCAGAAAATGCTGGTCCAATTAATAGATGAATTTAAAACCAATATTTACAGTGAAATTACTAAAAGCATAATTTAAGCAGGGTTATACATTAATTGTCACGTATTTTACTTTCCTTAATCATTTCTGTCCTGTTTATATCGCGACGGCGATATCTGTCTTCGAAAAATTTATAATTGTTAAATGTAACCGTGCAACACAACGCTCTTCGGGCTTCAAACACTTTAAATGTTTTCCATACCCCGGATGGTCGTAAAAGAATGACAATTAAATCCTGAATTGTGTCATTGATATAACTTTTCATAGTTAAGTTCTTATGACATTTTCAATTATTTCATACTTTGTCATAACTTTAGGCGAATCAAATCAGAAGGAATTAAAATTGAAAGCCACCGAAAACGACTTGATTTGATTGAGCTTGCTCATGAGCCGCAATGGAAAGTGCATATTTACACAGGTAAATGAGCTTGTTACACATTCTGACAACATAATGGCCCAGTTGCTTGTTACTAATGTAAGATAAACAGTCACAATATAAAATTAATAATTCTCATTCTTTTATTCAAGTTTTACTGTTTTATTCGAATTTTCGAACTCATGTCATTTATCGTGGTTTTCGAATTTTTCGACACGTCATTTTACGTTTTTTCTTAAAATAGGACATGACTTCGAAAAAAAAGAATAAAAGAGTGAACATTTACTTAGATTTATTATTGCCTTTCCTTTTGAAAGAATTTACCTTTTTGTTGAAGTGGTAACGTTAACGTTAATTAACGGAACAAGAACATAAGACTAAAATTTTAAAAATCATCTGTGGCAAGAAATATCAAATTCAGTGACTGAGGTTGGGGTGTGTATGCCCACACAAAAGCAGTGCAAGTACAAGTGAAGGAATTCGGACGGAGATGCAAAGATTGCGGAAGTACGCTTTAAAAAAGTACATTGGACCCGACATTGGAATACGGATTAGTGTACCAATTAATTAAAATGATTCGGAATACATATGAGGCGCGTCGCGGACAGTCGACGTAATTCAATGAAATGACCTCAAAAAGTTGAGCAATCAACATTGCCTCCATCTAGTATGCGTTTTTATGGTAAAAGAAAAACAACAAACAAACAGTTTTAGCCTCAATGTGTAACAAATCTACTATCGGCTATTAGAAATTAATAGATAATTGAAAGTTCTTTCCAAATAAAGTAATAACAAATAATGTTACAAATATCACCAAAGAACTTTTTCGCATTGATGAACCCGCATCTGTATATACATTTCAAGACATCACTAAAACCAAGTTTCATCACACAGGCAGAAAACAAACGTCGGATAGCACACATTTATATAATTCATCATTTCTAGCCAAATGTGTTTTGTACATTTCGTCGTCCATTAGTCTTTTTGCTAATGAGCAATTATCCATTCGCTTTCTCGTAACCAATTAGGATGTTTTGACATATTTTGTTCCTATGCAACCAAACTGACAATAAATTCTAATTACGCCCCCCTTTTAGTCGTTTCGGTTTAGCATTACGCATTTACAGTCTTATAATCACCATATTAAACATTAACTGTTGTTTTTCAGACGCAAATAATCGTCTGTGTGAATAATTTCGAGGTTTTTACACGATCTCACGAATGTTAAAGACGATTTTCCACGTTTTTTCTCGATTTGCACAAGTTGTTTCGGAAATTGTAAGACAAAACGTCACGCTCGTAAAATCTCGTGTTACCCTTATACCGGAAACAGGAAATTTTACTATGGCACCGCCACTTAAAGCGATTCTATCCATTAAATATGTCGTGGTTATTCTAATTCGTTGCCTACATTACCCAAGGCTAAAAGTCTGTCTCTTGTGTTTAAGGGTCAATTACATTATGGTGAGTTGTCATCACAGATCTTGAGAATTGTTTCATTGTTGTTTTGTTTTATGGGAGAAAAAACACCCGATAGACAAATCAAATACTGTACAATCATTAATTTTCGAGGCGTAATTGATTTTTATGATCGATCAGCGACTTCAAACCAAGCACGAAATTTTGAACATAAACGTTTTGAAGGAAATTCAAAAGCATGAGTTTTGTTAACCCCCAAAAATATCACTCAAACGAAAACCAAAAAAAAACTTTATGATTTTGAGAAAATTTTATACTGTTACGCAGGGAATCGGACCTGTACCGCGATAGCGCCTAGCCAGATGTCCCTCTACCGATTGAGCTAGCAGTGAAAAACTTGTAAAATATGTTTCCCGAAAAACCTCGAAACAATGTTAGTCAACGTGTTACTCCGGATACCGATATATACTGATTACAGTACTGACTAATTTGTACGGGGAGACTTTATACGTCCGCCTTACAGCACAAACAGAGCCCGAGAAATTATCGACAAAGTTAACGCAAAAAGTTGCTTTAAGTATTCAAACAAACATATACTAACATTACGGACAATCAGAATGCCACTTTCAGACAAATCATCAATGACGTTTCAAGTGAAATGTTACACTATTGTTTTTCAATCTTTCTAGACAGAAACCGTTAATTGATCGCGGACGTTCTTTTAAGAGAATCGTCAAGACTCCGATTTAATGGATATAAACGAAATGTTTCCGGAACTTAATTGCTTCGTGCGTGTTCATTTATTTTCTCGTCGCGCCAAACAGTTCTTCCGTGTTCCGAGATTGTTTCAGTTCCAGTCGTTTGGTTTTGGTAAATCGGAATTGTTTCGCGAGTTAACTTCAGTTTTGGAAAAACAGCTTGACTAACACACTTTTGATTAGCAACACTAAAAGACAGACATAAGACATAAATATAACAGGTATTTTTTAGGTAGATTTACAGGTCTACTAGGTTTCGACTCATTTCCGGACAGTGCCACTATTCGGACAAACGTGTTGTAATCATAGACTTTATCTTTTTGTTTACTTGGCTGATGCAGATTATTAGACAATGAACAAATATTCAGTGCCCAAGGTTATAAAACTGAGCATGGAAACCAGTCTCAAATCTCAAGCATCTGATTGGCTGAAATGGCGACCAGTCGCCATTTCAGCCAATCAGATATTATTGTAATGTTCTTACTTACTTATTATAATATTCTACTCCTATCTAAAAACTAGGGTTTCCAAAGAAAATCTGGTTCAAAAGACACGGGTTACACTTTTGAATTTTTTGCCTTCTCTAAAACAGAGGGAAGCAGTCAGCTAACACATATCAAACAACTGATATTGTGTTTGTAAATTGGAAGTTCTCTTGAAATCGAAATACATTGCAATAATTAGAATTCGTCAGATTCTGTTTCATTTCAAGACTTTTGGATGTGGCAAATAATAAATAGCTAAAATAGTACTTTGAAAGCCACTGAAAACGACAAATATGAAAATATTACAGGCTCGGTTTAATTGAGCCTGTTCATTGGCAGCAATGAAAATGCAGATTT
Organism: Corbicula japonica; assembly: GCA_038501625.1. Classification (NCBI taxonomy): domain Eukaryota; kingdom Metazoa; phylum Mollusca; class Bivalvia; order Venerida; family Cyrenidae; genus Corbicula; species Corbicula japonica. Next base: position 450,934 of record JAZAYU010000113.1, read on the forward strand.
CTGTCCACGCCGTCTAGCCCTGGGTATAGCCCAACTCAATACGTACACCAATTAAAACTACAATTTCGATCCTTTCCAAGCAATGACGGTGAACATGGAACCTTCAATGCGGTATTTTCAGATTTATACAATCCAATTTTCAGCGGCGTATGGTCCCAAGATAAAAGAAAGCTATGAACTTTAAAATCTAGCAATATGTATTCCAAACTGTGAAAGCTGGGATTAAACGTACTTCCGCTTTATTCAACTTGTTTATATATTTTCGGTTTATTATAATCTTAAAAGGCAAAGAAGATAGTCTCTTCCTGGAGCCAGTCGCTTAAGAGGCGTTAATTATCAATTAATGATGAAGAACCCTTTAAATTACCGGCGTACAATATAATACCATTTTCTCTGAAATGCATTTAAGAACCTTTATCACCTTCGAACAAGACTTGACAACAATTATCACTTCCGGTTTTTCAAGCGTCTTCACATCCGGTTTTCAAGCGTCTTAATGTAATAGTTTCTGATTGGCGGAATTATTGTGAACATCTTTATTCTTACGCTTGTAATGTGCCCCATATCCGGCATTTCTTTTCTAATCTGCATTAAAGAAGCAATTCTACTACGCGTGTTTCTCCACGTCTTCCTTTTGAGTTTTAGTTCGGATAATTTTGTCAGAATCACCGCTGATCATTAAATGCCTGGTTTAATTAGTTTCAAGCGCTAATCTATTGGAAGTTCTGTAACAAGGCAATGATGTTACCATAGAAAAGGAAATAGCATATTCAAATCGGCGAAAACATGCGTGCGTGACACCATTCATGCATTTTCATCACATCGCTTGCTCACGTGTATGAGCGGAGGATTGGCTATCAATTACAGTTTTTGTCTTTGGCTTTAAGGAGCTATTCTTTTTAGAACATGTCGCTTAGAAGATAAAAACACACATGGAGAAAAGCCACTTTTTAAGACCGAACCAGATTTGCTACTTATTTAACAAGCTTTAGAAAAAGAACAAACATGACTAGATTGTGGTGTAAATTGGAAATTTATACCCGCTGACCTTTTAGGGTTTTTTGGTTTGTCTGTGTCATTGTGTATGCTAAATCAATATCCAAGGCCAGTTAATAAAGAAAACATTGCAGACCGCCTTTATTAAACTTATAAGAAACGAGATTTTTTCTTTGGAGGTGGCTGAAAGTCTCCCCGTACATTCAATAAGTACTGTTATAAATTATTACAAACGTTTGAGCACGGTACATATATTTGTGTCAATATTGAGTAGCGCCCAATCAGGCTCTAGGCGGCGTGGACAGTATTATGCATTTCCATACATCATATCTTGTTTAACTGTGATAGAGTTATAACAATTTACCTCTAAAGTCATGTCATTAATTACCATCTATAATTAGACGCACAACCCAGTTCAAACATGATTGTATGATACGATCTTGGTGGTGAACAAATGGCAATATGATTTTGAAATATTAAGATAAAAGGGGCCATGCTGTTGATTCCAAATTCAGGGGACGGAATCCGGAAGTTAAGAGGACATGCTTACCGACAAAACTTCGAAAACAAATTCGCAAACATTAAGCAATCTTGCCTTTTTTTCTATCGATTTGTCTGGCATGTAGAGCAATTTCAAATGTGTTTCTTGTTTTTTTTTTCATTTTTTACATCCTCTTACAGTCTTGTATGCTCATAAATGATAGGTGTGCGTTCGCCTTTGGTTGCGTAAGCTTTTTATTGGACACGGTTTCAGCTATTCCTTTGAATTAAATATAAACATTTAAGGAAATTTAATTAAGTATGGTTAGTCTTAATTAAAACTCAGCTCATTATTGCTTGTTTGCGTTCATAAAAATAGAATACAAAACAAAGCATTTAGGTAAAATAGTAGTTCAAAATGCATTCACAACTGATTTCAAAGTAAGTTAACCATTATGTTTTAAGGCCAGGGGCCGTTTATGTTATAAGAAAAAAGGAACGAGCTATTATGTTTGTCCATAGACTCGATGCACCATCCGTAACATCAAAGAGAACTATCGGCAATAACAGGTAGTCAAGATATAAATGAATGCATGCACAAATTTGTTTGAACTCGGTTTGCTAAGCGTAACCAATTGTTAGAATCAATAGTCTATTAAAAGGTCAAGAAAACGATGGTACTTTATGAACCCACGTCTACAGCGTCAGTTCGCTAAATGTAGTACTAGAAGAGGTATAGATTAGCCAGACATTTTTAGGTTAATACCCTAACAGCTCCTCGATGGTGTCGATTGGGAAAATGTGATGGTTTCGAGAAATCCTACTTTTAATAATAAAAAGCTTTAAAATGACCTATTTGATAAATAAATTAAATAACTCATACACGGCATTCAACACCTGCTGTAGTGATACAATGTTTACATAACACCAAAAGCATTACAAACACGGCGGAAAGCCCTAGACAACCATTATTATATTTCTAAATACTTGATATCGTGATTTGGCTGATGTAATTATTTGAGCACTGGTCTAGGTTATGTCATCGAGTACATGTACCCACCGACGTTTTTCTTTATAGTGCATTCTTGGTTTATTATATGTTTGAATGCCTTTGCTTGTTTGCTTGTAACACATGTCAAGTGTAGATGAGTTAGATTCATTACCTCAGTTTGTACTTTTTATTAAGATACATGTTGGAGCACCCAAAATATGGTTTACACTGTTTCATGAGGAAATCCATGAGCAAGAAATTAATTTTGTTTATCTGGCAAAACTTACTTGCGTTTCAGCCGGGGCAATGCATAATGGACAGTAAAACGGGTTCCGATTACTGCCCATGAACAGGCTCAATCAAACTGAGTCTGAAATAATTTAATATTTGTCGTATTCAGTGGCTTTCAAAGTTACTTTTTCATCTTGTTACACATAAAAAAATACACATCACAAAACAGCGACATTTGTAGAAGACTTTCTCCACCTAGAGCAAAAAAAGGAGGAAGCGACATGCGAGCGAAGAGAGAAAGAATTTTCTGGAGCTAAATATACCGCCAGATTCAACATTGCTAAGTTTAATTTTTTTTATAGTAAGCAGTGACTTAAATGGTTTTTATGGTCTTAATTAGTCAGACACGTGTGGGCTTTTACCAGATTTTTTTAAGCATCCTATAGTTCTTATATCTGTAGATGTTATCTTAAGAATTGAGACTTTTACTTTTCACACCTATGTAATTTATAACGCAACTGTGATAAATTATAAATTTTTATCTAAAATAACGCCACATAACTATTGAGTATGCGACTTTTACAATTTATTGCATCAAAGAACAATGCATTAGGAAACAAAATCCTTAAATGAACATTTAAAAGGACACGTTGCTCGTAATAAATCGAATATCCATGTGCGCCCTATGCTCATGAACAATGTTTAATGTTGTAAATGGAAATTGCAAAATATTTGCAAGAAGCACAAAACGTTACCTTATTTGTAGATTAAAACTTAATTATCATATTACATAAAAGTTAATAGTTTGATGTTGAACATGACATAAAAAGTTAATAGTTTTACTTTGAACAAAGTATTGCAAACCGTGTTGTACAGACTCTCAACGCCGAACACCGCAGGGTTCCGCTGAACTCTTGTATCTGTTTCGAAGATCAAACGGTTTTCTCGAGTAACAGATGTCACTTGCAGTAGGCTTATAACACGCTCGTACATCTAAGCATGCAATAGTTAACCAAGTACGCTTGCTGACTTTTTTCAAGTTTGGTGCCGTTTCATTAAATCTTATATTTTTATAATTTTCCGAATTATATTTATATTAATGAGTTAAATTATAAGACGTGTACAATAATCTTTTGAAGATGCCAGGCGCATCCGTTCATGCTGCATGGATAATTAAGTTTGCACATTTTGGCTCTTGTATTTTTATATTCTGGTCCGTTAATTGTATTTTTTCAACAAATTGAACGTTAAAATTGCATAAAGCATTTTGCCTTTTACATTTTCAAGCTGTTTCGGACAACTTTTTCTATGTAAATCACTTGTATCAGACAAAATTCTTTGTAAATTGTTTGTATCAAACAAGATGCATTTTAAAAAACATTTTAATCAACTGATGTTGCGTTAATGGCGATTGTCTTGGTTTAAATAGGGACAAGAATATTTTATTTACTAAGATTACGATTTTAGTCGCAGTAGTTTCCCATGCATTGACAAACTCACACAAAGGTCTAGAAGTTATACTAGGTTATTCCCCATTGGGATTAATGTAAACTCGCTCCAAAGCGTAACCCAGGTTCTCTTTATCGTTAATTGTCTTTGGTGTCTCATTTGACATTGATTCTCTGACAAACTCGTGCTCTTTTTCCTAATATGGAGAATAGCCACAACCAGAAAAACAGCCAGAATCCCCTCTAACATCTTAATCGTAGTAAATAAAATATTCTTGTCCTTATTTTATATTTTGCTATATTTGTCTTGAATAAAATATATCATATTACAAACATATCATTTATTTTTCTTTTCATTTTGGCTACATGATGCGAACATGTTTCATCCTAACGTGCACATTTCACCGTGTTTTTGTATATAAAATTATTGACTGGTAACATCCTGTGTTTTATTGAAATTTAAACACTGAAATTTGTTAATCATAAAATTGTTTGGCTTCAATCATAAATGTATTTTTTTCATATGTGTACTCGACATTTCTGAAGTAAAAAATCTTTACCTAACTTGAAATACTGAACGTTCATGACAAATGCGAATGTTAGAAAGCATTTATCGAATGCAGAAATCTATATTTGCTGTGTGTGTTTTTTTTTGCAAAATATTTGTTGTTTTTTTTTCACAATTATCAACAAAACCCATCTTTAACACCATCTCATGAAAATTCTTTAAAAACCTACAACAAATTACACACGTTAAAACATTTGATTTATTGTTTCATAGATCACTCATCAAGTGCGTGAAAGGAAATAACACTTTAATATAACTGTCATAGAGCATAAGATATGTATAAATATTTTTGTTGCTTAGCAAACTTTGAGCAGCATAGCTTAAAGTTTAAAAAACATATATATAAATGCAGCCAGGCAAAACACTTGGGCACAAGGGATCTGTGTTTTATTTATAATCAGATAGCCGGATAAAAAATAATAATTATGAATTCATATTAAATTTAATATAACTAATTAAGATTTCAATTCTTAAAGGGCCAAAACTCTGTTTAAATGGCTCGACTTTCTTCCAAAGTGATTCGCCTCATACTTACAGTTTATGAACGTATAAATGTTCTTTTGTCGTGTAAATCTCAACTGATATCGCTATGAGCATTATTTTAAAACGGGTATGTGTACACAAATTAACTGAAATCTGTAGAAAGCACGAAATGCACGTGGATTATGGAAGTAGATAACTAAACAGTGTATAATCAAACCTTTACTGTCATATAAAGGTATTCTATTCAATGGATAACAGTAAAACTTTCGTTCAAATATTCATACAAAAGTGTATACATAGAAAGGTGAAATATGCATATCAGGAATTGCCACTTGCAGAAAAAACAGCCTCCTCACACAGTCAAGAAGAGGAGAGAGGGAGAGAGCATGGTTAATAAAATGATCAGTTTCAAAAAAGACACCACTAACAATAAACAAAAATTAGAACCCGACTTGGAACGGTCAGTGGCAAATCAAATTGCCACTGGGGGTTTTAACCAGGTTCTAGGGTGCACCAACCTCACACTTGTCCCAACAGGTTCTCATATCACAAAACAAGTACAAGTTGTCTTGGTGAAAAAAACTCCAACCCACTTATCGGCTCAACAATGTTGCATGCAAAAGCACATAAACATATAAAACATAAAAAGCTAAGAGCATTGCAAAGCCGAAGGGGCGGGTACTCAATGATCTTACCGAGACCAGAGCTCCTGGAGTAAAATCAGCAAGAACACGATGACAATGATAAAAGAAACAAATCGAGCTTGTAGGTTCTTTTAAGAAAAGATAAAAGTTGCTGGGCGTACTTACATCGTGACAGTATTATTTTATTAAACCTTATTTTACCAATTGATTTTACATTCACGAAAGAAACAACGAAAGCCTGTGAATAAGGAGAAAAGGCCGCTTTAATAACTTACCACTCGGAAGCCCTTTTATTTGTATTATTTAACAGATTTTGTGTAATATTGCCCTGTATGTAACCATACTTTGATGTAAAGAAAATCTGTTCTGTTCTGCATCTGAAAACAAAAACTGTAAATTTCTCTGTTTGTCTAAAAACCGCCAACTGGCTTCACTTTAAAGGGCAGAAAGCCAAACTGTCTGTTAATTACTCTAAAACATTTCCCTAATGGTTATTACTATCATGCTTCATTTCCCCTTTCGAAGTTGATTATTTATCATCATTAACTGTAAGGGTCTTGTCTCACTTGATTTGCCATTCCTTGTTCTTTTATCTGGACAATTGCATTTCATGCAACAACCAAATTAACCCGACGAGTAAAAAACGAAACGAATGACTTCAAAAACATCTGTGAGAGAATTGGCTTCACATAGACCTGTGCGTTTGTTGATCTAAATTAATTACTTTTAACAGTTTTTCAAATGAATGTGAAGAGGCAAGTGGGAATTAGTAGCATGAAAGGGCCATATGCACACTGTCTGATGTTCTACCACATTCAGGTGAAAATGGGCAAACAGTTCTCAGAGAGATACAGAGACAACGGTATCTTTATTAGGCTGTTTTGATGAATGTGATATCATAAAAAGCCATTTTATTGTGAGTTACATCTAATGTATTGAGTTGTCAAGGCAAGGTAGCATGAAGAATGGAAACATGCAAGGGAGAAAATACAAAGTGATCTTGTCGCTTTGTTAACCGAAGTGTCATGTTTTTCGAAGATTATTTGTGGATTTGTATCACTGTACATATACATCATAGAGAAACCTGACTATATAAAATAAAATGAAAAGTTAAGGGGACAATGTTCGAATGTTGGTATAAAATATGATTTGTGATCATTTATGATGTAACTGATTGGGTAAATTAGTGGATACTTATAGAATAGTATTTTAAGACTAAGGCTTGATTATGAAAGAAATATGCATATCAAAAAAGCCACATTCAAAAACAAAGCATCCCTAACTTGCCAAAACATTCACACCATAATAAAGCATGTCTATAATATAATCGATTTCAAAATGACACCACAGACATTTAACGAATATGAGAGCGCGATAAGTACAAGTAATAGCTGTAATTAATACAAATCTGAAAACTATTGCACTCGGACCAGTTAACTCTTTTCGCAATTCAAGGTGTCATATGGTAAAGTTTTAAAAATCTTAAAGAATTTATGACTAACTAATCAAAAATCAATAAAGTCAGTAAAGGCCAGTTAAGAAACACAGTACATGTAGTAGAAGAAATAGCACTTATTAAACAAAATATTCTAAGGCCAGAAAATGTGAAAAAAAATCAAAAAGTGGCAACCGAATATGAAAAAACAAATATATGAAATATTGGTTGGAAACTTTGTTAGAATGTGTAATTTGAAACAAGCATAACTACTGTTTTTTTAATATAGGAAAATATGCCACACGTACTTTCCCACTACTGTCAGTACAAGAGGTAAGAACTAGTTGCGATACTGAACCAATAGAGTTGCTCCCCACCCCCCACACACCGGTTTGTGCACAAATCAGACTATACAAATGTAAACAGTGAAATATAATGCAATGAAGTGTTGTGTGTGGTCTTACGACAACAAATTTATGATAATCACAATGACAATATGCATGATTTTGTTTTAAAGAAGTCATCAAATGATATTATGGTATGCCGTCTTTTTTTCTTTGCAACCAAAAATGTTAGAACTTAATGTTCCTTGGAAATAAATGTTACGTGATCGGTGCATAAGCTCTGTTGGATAGTCTATGGTTTTGTGAACTAAAATGTATTTCATTTAGGTGACGGTTATACCAAAAAATGGGAATATTTCCGTTTCAACTGGTTTACAGATACTTACAAATTACGGTAGTCTTTTTACTGCATTCTTTATTCACAGAAAAACAAAATAGATGAAAACGACCTTTAAAAGCAACCGAACGCTAAAAATATCAAAATATTGCAGGCTAGTTTTTATTTAATCTGTTCATTAGCAGAAATAATAATAATAATAATAATTATAATTATAATAATGGTGATAATGATGATGATGATGATGATGATGATGATGATGATGATGATGATAATAATAATAATAATAATAATAATAATAATAATAATAATAATAATAAAAACAATAATAATAATAATGATAATAATAATAATAATAATTCTTTATTTAAAGAAGGTAACATGTACAGATACACACATGGTAATGCAAATTGCTGTTCACGCCCTAACTCAATATTTACACAAATATAACAATCCTGATCAACGGCCTTTAAAGGGCATAATTATAATAGATCTGATTAAACGAGAGGGTTTCGTTACTACATGGGTCATATGAGCTCTTCTAGAAAGTTCTAGGAAGTGTGAATACTTGTTTGCATTGCCATAATGTCTGTGAGATGATTCAAATATGTACAATTCCCCTTCGTGTAGTTATCGGTTTTAATTTACACCCTTGATGGTAACATACTAATTTCAAGCCATATTTTAATTATATTGTTCCACTAAAATACAGAATGTTTGATATATAAAGAAAGTGACTAATAACAGTTTATGGCCTTGAAAAAAAGCTTCTTTTCTGAAAAAAAAGTGAAATATTCATATCAGGAATCGCCAGACTCACAAAACACAGCCTTCCCACGCAGCGAAAAAGAAGAGAGGAAGAGAGAGCATGTTTGTTATAAGTATGTCAAATTAAAACAATACGCCACAAACATTTAACTTTAACGAAAAAGAGAACCCTTGGGGTTACCGCCTTAGAGCGGTCAGTGGCAAAACAAATTGCCACTGGGGGTTTAAACCAGGTTTTAGGGTGCACCAACCTCACACTTGCCCCAACAGGTTCACATATTGACAAACACCTAAAAAAAACAACTCACCTATGAGCTTAACAATTTTGCATGCAAAAGCATACAAACATATACAACATAAAAAGATAATAGCATAGCAAAGCCAAAGGGGCGAGTACTCAATGATCTTACCGAGACCAGAGCTCCTGAAGTCAAATAAGCAAGAACACGATTACAGGGATAAAAGTCTGGTTAATAGACCAGTTGATAATGAGACTGCATTTGTTTTCGTGATTTTCAGTAAAAAGAAATTTTTATAGGTTCTTAAAATCTTTGTTTTTCCACAAATTTACAAACTTTTTAATTTAATATTATATACCAATATCGTTTTAAATTCGGGATCGACCAGTTCTCAAAATTCGTGAAAATAAGTACCCCACGAAAATTAGTACCCCACGAAAAGTAGTACCCCACGAAAAGTAGTACCCCACGAAAATTAATGATTTTACAGTATCCTTTAAATCTGCGGTGCAATTGGATCAATTCTGTATAGAAACCGCTGATAAATGATCGGATTGCCGACTAATATAGCGTAAGAGTTAGCTTTAACCCTAACCCTAGCCCTTATTTTGACGAAAATTAGTACCCTACAAAAATTAATGATTTTACAGTATCATTGAAATCTGCGGTGCAATTGGATCAATTTTGTATAGAAACCGCTGATAAATGATCGCATTGCCGACTAATATAGCGAGTAAATGTACGTCTTTTGAACTAGGGTTGATTTCTGTAAAGCGTTTTTATATTTCTTAAGTCACAAATTAACAGATGTATTAAAGCTATGGGAAGCTGTCATGTTTATACGCTGAATAGAATATTGAAATACTACAGAAGGTGTCTACTTGGTGAACTTTGGGTCTTACAAACAAATTGAATAAATTTACTTAATGACATTACGCCAGGCATGTAGGGCTTATTTCAGATGAATTCCATAATAGTGCATGCACTCCGGGGGTGGTCTGGTCCAGCATGGTCTAACGTTGCTCTATTATGTCACTGCCGGTGAAACGTGTTGGTATTCTAATAGGCCAGTTAATAATTATTTAATTATTCTTATTAATAATCCGTGTTAGAAACATAAAAGCTAAAATATGTAAGGAATTGTTTATACAGGAGATTGGGAAACTTCAAAGGTGTTAATTAATTTACCGTTGACAATTTCTTCATCAACTTTTATACAACAAATGCGAGTAAGAAATAGAAAAATAGAATAGAAAAGAAACACCAGAACGTCGACCTTTAGATTAAAAGTAAAAGCAAATTGTTTCCTTCGAGAACTACTCATTTCCGTTATTCTAATATAAATACGCGACAATAGCCTACTTTTTAAATTCTGTATGTAGACATTACTCAAGTATTGCAACAGATTGTGAACATAGTTTATCAGGGGAGAGTAATCGTATACACGTACCGCAGAATAGTTGAAACAGAACATGTCACATTAAATAACATTGCAGGGTTTTATAGCAGAGCCTGTCCAAGAACATAACTTAAAATGAATGACAATTACTGCTATCACCGCATAACCAAAAGAGTAAAATTTTATATTTATGTACTATGTAAATGTAAATAGTTCTTCGTTTGCACCACTCAACCCTAGGCTAGGCGGCGTGTGCAGTAATATGCGTTTCCATTACTGCTCATAAACAGACTCAATCAAACCGGGCCTGCAAAATGTACAAATTGTCGTGTTTGGTGGCTTTCAAAGTTCCCTTTTCATCTATTTCAAATTTAATAACGGAAACTTAAATGTATGCATTAGTAATACAACTTTATTAACAGTCGTTGACGGTCCCTTTATATGAGACAACAGTTTTCTTAAACGAGAAAAAAACTTAACGAAAGATTTGCTTTATCGATGAATTATTGTGAAAAATGGTGTTAAGTAAACACTTTTGAAGAAAAAATATTTCAAACCAATTTGAACTCTTCATTTTTAGTAGTTTTGTTTGTTTTGAAAAATCTTCTGGAAGAAAGTATTATTTGGCTTGTTTTCTTTTTCGAAAATCTGCTTAATTGGCCACGAGACACGTCGTTAATTATAATTTGGAGAAAACCCGTTAAGAAACCAGTCATTTTTCTAACGGCTGATAGAGCGATGATAAAATAATTGTATAATTATAATAATTGGTTCTTGTAATTATTCATGAGTCATATTTAATGCCAACTTGTCGGGCTATATCGGTTCTCTCTAATGCGATACGATGTATTGACAACGTTTAGAATATTTAAATGAAACAAGATTTTTATCATAATTTTCCTGTAATTTTGTCAGTTTACACAAATGATTGGGATGTCTTTAAAAATGGTTCTTTTTATGATCAATATCAGAAAATTTTCAGACGTTCAATTTCAAGGCACTCTTTTCAAATTGCTAATCTTTGCATCTTAAATTTCAATTTTTATATTTGTTGCATTTCGCGCTTATTTAGTTCAGACGCAAAGCTTGTCAAATGATTTTGATCTCAAACATGTATTTTGACAGCAACTCTGGCGGTAGGCATTATTATAAATCTCTGTTAGTATGATGCCTTTATTCTGCAAAAGAAACAATTCAATAACAAATTCTCTGCATTTGATAAAATAACAAGATTATTCACTACCACCCAGCAAAAAATATAGTAAAATTACAAGGTTAATATTGTGTTAAGTGATAAGTTTATGATCATAAAAGTTTATATGTTCAAACAACATTTAACCAAAATTTCAATACATAATGTTTATTATGCCTGAATAAATGTGTGTGCAAACAATCTCAATTTTACGAAAATTGTTTAACAATAGGAGAAAATTGAATATAAAAGCCAATTTGCATTTATCTTTTCTTCATAATACCGATCAGGTAAATAATAGGCCAGGAATTCCACAATCAGCATTCTTCATCAAACTTCGTGCAAAGGGTCTGTCAAATAAAATGCGCAGCCTAAAAAATATAACGATCTACAAAGAACAAAAAGTGACAGTAAACAAATATTTCGAAATATTTTAAGAAATTAGTGTATTTATTTATTTTCTGCAGTTGTCTAGTTGTTTACTTAGTTAACACGTTGCATTTACAGTAAAACTTGTCTTAGCAGCCACCTGCGAATAGCAACCACCTGTCTTAAACAGCCAGTTTGAATATGCCCTAAACCGACATTTAGTTCTATTTTTTTACTGTCTTTAACAGCCACCTGTCTTCAGCAGCCACATTAAGTCACTCCCTTGGGTGGCTGCTAAAGACGGGTTTGACTGTATATCATTTAAATGATCAAGATTTAAAACAATAAGATGAAAAACAAAACTTCAAAGCCATCAAATAGGATAAACATCATAACATTGCATGCTCGGTTTGATTGAGTCTGTTCATGAGCAGTAATGGAAGTGCATATTACTGTTCACGTCTTCTAGCCGCGGTTCGAGCGCAACTCAATATTTGAACAAATATAAATATCATGCTGAACGTCCATCAACACCGTATTACTAATTGATATTGATTGAATGTACGGGGCAACGTTTTACGGCCGCCACACAGCACAAAAACGTTTCTGTGATAAAGGTTCAATATGTAAAGTTAAATCTAATTTTGACTTCGAACGTTTAAATCCAGTTTAAAAGTCCTGGTATCCTTTCACTGTTTATTTAAAGTATGACACATCTGCTGAAATTTCTGAACAGTAGCAAGTTGTTTTCATTGCTAGAAGAAGGAACTAGTGTTTAAACAATTGTACTTATTCTCAATTAATAGAAATTCAAATATAATGTCATTAGATTAGGGTGAGGCTGTGCTTTCTGAGTGATGCTATTCCCAATATGCAAAGTCCACTGTTAAAAAGGTAAGTAAGTAAATAAGTAAGTAAGTAAGTAAGTATGTCAGTAGGTAAGTAGGTAGATAAGTAAGTAAGCAAGTAAAAGTCTTTATTTAACGAGGATACACATTTGGTTTCCCAATCTTCCATGTGGGCCTCTACAAGAATATTTATTCGAGTAGTCGACCTTAAAACGGTTTATGCTTTAAATTTTTACATAACGCTTTTAAGCATCGATATCTATTTATCGAACAATTAAAATTTTATAATTACTAATATAAAATATGTGGAACAATATAGTTTTCAATATCAAAAACTAATTAATGGATTACACTATTTCTCACTTCTACCTCATTAATTCACGCTCACGTTCGTAGTCAAGGCGCCATTACTGTAACAACCTCCCTACATCCGGGAACTTAGCTTCCATAAATGGCGTCCAAAATGTCTCACGCTGACTTAATTGAAACTAAATTGCGAATGAATTTACCAAACAAAACATTTCAATAACAGAATTATCAAGTTTTTGTCGCAATAATGGATACAACGCGTTCTGCGAAACAAATAGAATTAATCTAGGAACACCACACTTGGCTAACTCTAGAAACATTTTAAAAGGCATTACGGAAAAATCGTCATGTTAAATAAAGCGGATCTAAGGACGTATTTGTGTAGCACAATCTGGGAACAAAGAAGAAAGAAACCCGGCTTAAGTCACTGAGACAAATTGTATTGTACATAAATGGACGTTGAAATCTAAAGACTTTCCGAAAGCTGTCGGTTCTATGATTATTAACTTGCAAAGGGAAATTAAATCACCATGAATTTATAGACATGATAATGATGTAGTGGCTTTGCTTTGCGCAAACGAAATTCCCAGAGCTGTGTCAGTAGAGAAATTATGTTTTCGTTTATGTTGTGTTGAGGTTTATCCGTGTAATGGAAGCTACCTTTTTTACTTTACTTGCAATGTAAGCATTTGAAAAATTATTTTTAAAAATATAAATATAAATGATATGGCCTTGACATAAAATCCAACCTGAAGCCCTTCACCGACATCGCCAAACCAAATAAAATCGACCAAGTAACGGAAGGCGCTAAGAGCCACAGTTTTCACAGACCCCCCCCCCCCCCCCGCGTTACAAAATAACTTTGAAATAAGTTATCATCAAAAATGGATTTTTAGAACCTGTTGGAGCAAGTGTGAGGTTGGTGCCCCAAATCCTGCTTTAAAACCCCAGTTGCAAATCTCCAAGGGGATAACCCATCGGGTTCTCATTTTCCTAAAATGTAGAATTACATGTATGGTGTCTATTTTGAAATCAATCATGCTCTATCTTCGTTGTGCGGGGGCTGGGTCTTCTGAATGTGGCAATTCCCGATAAACATATTTCACGTTTTTAGAACATGGTTAAAACCACCAGTGGCATATAATTTGTCACTGACCGTTCAAAGGCAATAACCACTCGGGTTCTTATTTTCCTCGATTGTTTATGGTGTTTATTGTGAAAACTATCATTTTAAACTCAAAAAAAATAAAAGTATCCACTTTCCTATTTTAAATTTTGTTAAATTTGAAAACGAAAACTCAAAATTCTATATTTGTACAAATTTGATTTTCTGTTATCATTGCAAAGGGATAAAGTATTCTTGAAAATTTGCAGTCACAACTTAGTTATCTTTCCCTTTGTTATAATAAGGGTTTCAGTAAAATGCCAGCTATTCTTTAAAATATTCACAATTATTTGAATTAAATCACTTTCTCTACCTCTTGTGGATAAATAAAATCACATAATATTCATCAATAACACGAATGGTCCTCGATAAACAACGCTAGAAATTCCAACCATTTCCAATTACCTCCCTTTAAATTGAATATGTAGTGTTTTGTAATCCATGATTAATTGTTATCCGATTGGCAATTCCTTAGGTCTTGGTGTGGAAGTTTTTATTCATGTAAAAATGAACTTAAAATCAGCTGAGATAAACTAACAAAACACCATTCAAAGCGTGTCTGATTAAATGAAAATATGTTAATGAGAATATAAGCATAAAAAGTGAATACTTTTTATTTGTGTTTAGTATATAATCTATGCTCTCTTCTTCTCTGTTTTTGGCTGTGTTGTGAGGCTGTGTCTTCTGGATGTTGGTATGTCTTATATGCTTATTTCTATTTTTAATAATGCCAAATAAAGGGTTAACCTTTTTTTCAGGACGGAAAAGAGTTTAAAATCAAGTTAATCATGGTCAAAAATTAATGTTTATACAAATGTCTTCATGTGTTCATCTTTGACATGGCGAATGTATCGGCGTCCTAGTTGCCCTTGTAGCAGTCTTTATCATCTTCGTCGAGAATACGCCTCAAAGAAGCTTAATTAATGTTAAACTATGTATATAATCTTCAAAGGCGATAACCCCCACGGATATGTTTATTGTTAATTGCTTGTGGTGTCTTATTTGAAATTCTCTTATGAACTCATGCTCTTTCTTCCTCTCAACTTTTTGGCTGCATGGGTAGGCTGTTTATTTCTGGTTGTGGCAATTCCTGATATGCATACATGTATTTCTCTTTTTTTGTTTATTAATATCTGCTTGCAAAGAGCAAAGAAGGAAACCAATCCTTAGGTGAAAAAACATCATTTTTTGCAGGTCAGGTATTAGCAATTACTTTATAACGGTTGTATAAAGAGCTGAAATTGGCCTGTTTATACCAATTTTGCAATGTTTTACATTGTTTTCTGTTTAAATAGAAGTTCTAAATAATTGGTTTATTGTCTTGATGTATGCCTAATTTCTTCTTATCAACTGACAGTTCCAAAACTCTCTCAATTAGATACACTTATGCCCTCTTTTTTCTGACACGCAACATCATTTGTGACTAAATTCTGATCAAAGAGTTAGCGAACCTAAGCTTCCATTGTCTTAAGAACCGGACCTACTTTTACCAGCTCTAAATGACGTCTTTACAAAGTATTAACTTCAGTAAGATAACAAATTTGGGAGACTCAGGACCCACGCGGCGGCCCAAGTGTTTAAATTGGCACATTAGCTGCTATTAAGGATCTTTGTTTCTTATAATCGGGTGGCAATTTTCACCAAAACGTTGCTATCTTTAAGGATTCGAAGGTCGATGATTAACGCAGTGGAATGAAAATTATCATATTTAACTGATTGACAATAATTATGTGTTAAACAGGCTGTACTGATTTACAAGATTTGTCAAAAAGAAAACCTTGGATCTTGTAGAAAAAGCGAAATTTGTAAAACGGTGCTTAAACGTTGATTTTCCCTTTATTGTAACTTTGCGTTATCAAAAGTACATCATATTTATTCTTTTGCCGCTCAGCTATGATTACCCCGTTGTCTTGGTATTCTTTTGAACAGATAAATAAAAGCCATGTAAACAAAAAGTATCGTTTGCTTTATTTAATTGAACAAAAAATGTTGAATAAATAAACATAGCAGCAAGAAATAAATATCTAGCCCCTGATGTAATATAATGGAAAATAAATGTTGAACATAGATGAGATAAACTCATTGAGGCTGATTCTACTTACAAGCAATAAAATTTCATAATTGTTTTAGCCCTGAATGTCTTCTTGGCAAAGAAAGATTCGGCGAAACATTCTTGTAGAAACAACATAAACACACGAAACAAAACAAACAGACTGCGACACCACCACCAACAACGACATGAGCAATCAATATAAAACACGAGTGATGACTATACACACAATGTAGACGCTCCCAAGCAGGTAAAGGAACAAAAAACAAAACCATCAAAAGGCCTAAAACAAGATACCAGTTACATTGATGAAATCCTACACACACCAAAACAGTGACAGGATTTCAAGAGCAATTGTCTGAACTCCGTTTTAGTTTATTCTGTATCTACCATTCTAAATTACGACATATGCGTTAATTAAAACCGTTAATAGCCAGTTTCAGGAAACAAAGAACTTCAACTCAGCCAAAAGAATGCGGAAGAATAGAGCAAAGATTTTTAATTTGGCCTATTAAAAAGACTTTTAACAAATTATCTATTAAAATAAATTAATGCATATGTAACATTTGTGTTGTAGTAAATATCATTAAATTTGATTTGCAATAAAATATTACCTTTTATAGTTAAATATTATGATTCCATAGAAACTTGATTTTTATAATCGAGTCGGTATTGAAAAATTTAGATGAAAAGGGTACTTTGAAAGCCACCGAAAACGACAAATATACAATTCAGACTCGGTTTGACTGAACATTTACATGGGCAGAAATAGAAAACATATTATTTCACCGCTCCGCCTAAATAAATGAAATGAAAAGTTTCTAAAAATTCTGTTGTAAGCGATCAATTTGTAATAATAACAGTTTAACTGAAAGCCATCCAAGCAGTTTACCTTTCAAACGTCTTGAGTTTCTACGCGTATATCGCATTTGTTCAAACTAATTTGTGGTTTTCAGTGAAAGTTTCTATAAAACAAGATAATAGTGTAGGGAACAATTTAATATAAATCACAACTTAACCCGATCGCGTTCACCGTTTCTGAACGTTTGCATCAGTGAAAACAAGCTGTCATTTCAAGATTATTTTATCCCATTATTACTACTTCTGATTCGCATTAATTTTCTTGATGATATGTTGAATATCAGCATTGAATGTTACTTAAATTTCACGGGGCAATAGCTTGTTACCATTGGAGGAAAATAAATGTATTATCCTTGCTTGTGTTTCACGGGGAGTCAAACTAAATACAGCCACGAAACGACTTCGAGTTTTTATCACCTGTATTCAATTTTACGCTTAGATGACCATGAAAGGGAGTAAATACTGGTTTCACAATAATTGACGTGATCATTTACATCTATCCAAACGCTATAAAATTAGATAAAACCAATAAATTAGGAAACAATTGTAGAAATTTAAGAAAATCACTACTGATTAAATATATTTCCTGTGCCCAAGTGTTTTATAAAAACACCTGTTTAGTTTTTTAGACAGAAATTATGTGACACACAACATTGTAATCGCAAATACATTGCAGCGTGTCATAAATCCATCATCTAAGAAACAAGTTTAACATTCTCTGTGAGACAATTTTGATATCGAAAAAAATGAAGAAATTTTATTAAATACCCAAATCTAGGTAAAAACTAAACATTTTGATAGCTCTGACGCCTTACATCATAAACACTTTAATGCTCAAATCTGATTTTCAATTAAACTTATTTGTTTCAATTAAGGAGTTTTTTTTTCGTGGATTACTAAGTAAAATGATATAACATCATCCTTATATTATTTTAATAGAAAAAAAACTACAAAATATTTAGTCCTGATGGGGATATCTTAGAATAAATGCTTGTGTTACAGTTTTAACCTCAATATTGGAGTTTCTACATGTACTCAAACAATGTTCGTATATTGTCTATCAGATTCTACTGGTAAGTATAATATATAACTACGTGTCAAACAAAACATATTATATAACCCAATAAACTAATACTAATCATCAATTAAGTAAGATGTGTAATTTCACAATTTTAAAAATAGCACTTTAAGTTTAATTAAAAATGCAACATACGAATTTTCGCGATATAGGTTCCTGATTAAACATGTTTATTTATGACACATCTTAAACATGAATGACTCGTCATGAAGCTGAACCTAAAAGGGCTAATTTGCCGTTTCTTAGGCAACATTTTGGAAGGTTCATGTCTATCAAAAAGGCTTTTCTTAGTATTTTTAATCATCCCATTTTATTTTTATTTTAGCATACGAATTCATAGCTTATTTGTCGTTTTTACAAATTCAGTAAGCTTACTTTTACTTACAAACAGACGATGATTTTTGTGGTGTAATATTTAAAGCTTGTATTTTATAAATTAAAGAAACATATATTGTAATGCTTTACAAATGAATTTGAAGTACAGAAAAATGCTATCGAAAACTCTGTATGATAATTTATAAATCGCGTTTGAAACATTGCGTGATTTCAGGCAATATTCGTATAAAATACTTCATAATGATGATAATGATGTCTTTTTATAAAACATGATGTTTTCACATTTGTAAACTGTAATTTTATCACTTAAGTCCGGATCGCAATGTTAAAAGGATGTATAAATATATCAGTAAATTACACAATTAAAATTACTAAATAGTCCATCCGTTAAACTAACATTATGATGAACTATCAAAAAACATTATATTCGCTATTTATCGGTCATTACTTCTGATCATAAACATTTGATCCCCGCAAATACACCTGGGGCCTGTGTGAAAATCCGAAAACTTGTGTAATTTGTTAACATTTGCGGTTTAATTATTAAAGAGAAATCTAATTTGAAGAGTTTATAGCTGATAATGATAAGATCATTATCAAAAATATTTTTGCATTTTCACCTAATAGTTTAATTAAAATAAATGTTGCAAAAATTGCCGACCTGGGAGTGATATACAAGGTTATAAAACTAACAGGCGTGTAGACAAATGCCCTCCTAAGAAAATATTAAAAATTGAAAAATTTAACTTAAAAAGGTTATAAGCTTCCAACGTTCTGTATGTTTGTGTGTTTTTGCTTGCACCATTGTCGCGTGGAATGGTGGGTTCGAGTTATATCAGCAAAAAAGCTTGTACTTGTTTGTTTATATAAGAACCAGAAGGGGCAAGTTTTAGGTTGGTGCACTCTAGAACCTGTTTTAAACCCCAAGTGGCAAATTGATTTGTCACTGGCTGTTCCCAAAACTAAACACGAGAATGTTCGCTAGCGAATGACTTATAATAGGACAATCTCAGTGTAGTAAATTTGTTTATAACGTAATGAATCATGTACGTATATCAGGAATTGTTACACTCAGAATTCACAGTCTACCCACACAACCAAACAGCAGAGAGGAACAAAAGAATAAACATGAGTTTATAAAATGACCAGTTTCAAAAAAGACACTTCACAGCATTAACGAAAACAAGAAGCTGTGTGTAAACAGCCTTTGAACGGTCAGTGGCAAAACTTTTTTACCTGAGGGATTAAACCAGGCAGGTTCTAGGATTCACCGTGTGGTTGGCTAAGTTTTTTTTGTAGTTGGTTACTTTGTGATTATTGGTTATTGCAAACACATATTTTGGTTACTATTTATCATTTTGATAAACTGGTACTCGTCTAACTGTTTCGTTTCTTTATTACATTTACACATAAAGTGGGTAATGACGCCATTGGGATCATGTAAAGCATGGACTACGAATGGAATAACTAAGAAATCATTGTATTAAACACAAACCATGCAGTGAAAAAAAAGGTAAGAGATAATATATCAAAAAGTTAGGTATCTAGCTACGCCATTGACGATGGCAGTCGCTTTCCGCTTCCGGTATCGAATGACAAAATAAAATTTTTAAAAGTGCAATTGAAAAATAATCAATCGTTGTAATTGGACATTATATTTTTAGGGAATGTGTTCAAAAATGTGAAAAAGTATTAAATTACTTAAAAGAGTGCAAAGAAGATATGGGCCAATTTTCGTCTACGATTTTCTTTCTCACTTCTGCTCGTTTAAATTTAATATACTGATTTCGTAATTAAGTAGAATTTACGTTTTTGGTTATAATTACAGGCAATTTCATTAAAACAGGCACCATGTTTTGTTAAATTCCCCCAAAATCTGCCTTTTGATAAAATCTTAAGCTGCCAATGCCAATTATGGTATTGTTTTACTTGAAATGTACAAACATTAGGTTTATACCGATGGAAACATAGTTTAATCGTTTTAAGTCATTTGTACTTTACTGAAATAGATAAAAAAAAAAGGAAGTCAACTTTGAATAAGACGTGAATAAGACGTGGCTAGGCGGTGTGAGCAAAAATAGGCATTTCCATTACCGCCCATTAACAGGCTAAATAAAACCGAGCTGCATTATATTCGTTTATTACGTATTTGATGGCATGCAAAGATCTCTCTTTCATTTATTTTATCGGAACGCAAATGTTGCGGTCCGAAGCAGAAATATCGGAATATGTTTAAAAAAATCAAATATTATAAAGAAAGTGTTATGGTAATTTTATCTCAAGTCATACGGTCACAAAATGATCTTTACCTTGGATTGTCGATCAATAAGTACCCTTTGGATGCCATTGAGCAAGATACCTATATCTGTGTAAAAATGAGTCGCGCCCAACCTGCGTCTAGGCAACGTTGACAGTTATATGCATTCCCATTACTGTCCATGAACAGGCTCAATCAAACCGAGCCTGATATATACTGATTATTTGTCGTGTTTGGTGGATTTCTAAGTTCCTGTTTCATCTATTTAAAAGAAGTACTATTAATAAAAATATATAGCAGCCTGTCCATGGCGGTTATTGGAAATTCTCCTCCCATGGTAGGTGAGTTGGGATGCATATAAAAAATCTTTATACTTTGTACTTGTTTGTTAATATGAGAACCTGTTGAGGCAAGTTTGAGGTTGGTGCACCCTAGAACCTGGCTTATTTGGTTTGCCACTGACCGTTCCAATGCGGTATCCCCAAAGGTTCTCTTTTTCTTTAATTGTTTATGGCGTCCTATTTGAATTCACATCATGCTCTCTCTCTCTCTCTCTCTCTCTCTCTCTCTCTCTCTCTCTCTCTCTCTCTCTCTCTCTCTTCCGCTCTTCTTTTTCGCTGTTTCGATAGGCTGTGTTTTGTGAGTGTGGCGATTCCTGATATGCATATTTTACGTTTTATAAGTCTGCGTTTTGAGATTTTTTTTTATTTCACAATTGGTCTTGTTAATTAAATGCTAAAATCTCCTGGATTACACTTACACAAAATAAACAAAACGGTTTCAGAGTACACATAGAAAGTTCATTAACCAATTTCTCTTGGTTCACGTTGTCTAATACAAATAATCAAATATGTTAATCAGTTTTTGTAAAACCTACACCCTGAGTTAAATGGATTGTGAAAAATTAAGCGTTATAACCTTTGTCTATCGTTTAATTTTCTTTAGATTAATCTCTCTGATAACAGGACATGTTTAAAAAGCGAGAAAGTGCTTGTATTGTCTCATTTCGGATTGTGAAATGATTCGATTAGTGTAGATTATAGATAAAATAGATCAGTTTGACAACGATAAAAACAAAGTGAACCGTATTAATTGGTATAATTTCCATATATTGAATACAAGAGCTCTACTGTATGACCTTTTGATTGATTCATTTCATTAGATTTGTCAGTGGATAGACCTGAATGATTAATTGATATATTTTCTGTAACTGTTGGGTCAGTAAGTAAGGGTGCAACGTGTCAAGTTATGTCAATCTGGAAATGTTGTATGTACATATTAAAGGGCAGTTTATTAAGACAAACAAAGAAACTCTGTATAAATACTTGACTTAACGAACATTATCTAGACTTGTGTCTGTATGCGTACTGTTTTAGAGAAAGCTATCTAGACTGTGAACGAATTTCATGTGTTTATGGTGTATTTATTGTTTAGAAACGGCTGATTGTCATTTGATATCCTGATTCAGTTCTTGATCTATTATGTGGGGATGATAAAGTTTGACAAATCTTATTGCTTCCTATGAAAATGCTCAATCAAATTGAGACTGCAATATGTTGATTATTTTGTCGTGTTTTGTGGTTTTCAAAGTATTTTTTTTGCATTTACAGTCGAACCTCGATAATTCGAACTCGACGGGACCGGGAAAAAAGTTCGAATTATCGGGGTGTTCGAATTATCAAAGGTCTGTCGGCCGGCGGAAGTGGATATTTGTTTGTTCATGTTTTTAATGTCTGTTTATCTACATTATCTTTTGTATGTGAAATAAAAGACAAGCCAAATATTTGTTATTTATTTGTATTTCAAAACTATATATGCATGTTTACATAATTATATACATGTACATGAACGTTACTCGAATACATTTTGTCATACATAATATACGTAGTGAATGATAGCACAAATCATAAATCACAGATCTTCACGTCACAGATGTTTAATTTACAAACTCTGCCATGCTCTAGTTTGAATGGCCGCCCGCCTTACAAAGTCTTTTTTCATTAAAACATTGTGCATCTTGCACAGCATGCTTAGTTCACGCTCACTATTATCCTGACATTCAAAGTACCGTCTCATCGTTTCACAAGCACTTATCGCTTCTCGAAGAGAGGGCGTCGGCGTCGTTTCCTCCTCGATTACTTCACTTTCATTTTTTGTTTGCAAATTTAGTTTGCAAGTCTTAATTATTAAAAATTTTCTTTAATTATATTTCTGATAAGATTTTAAAGAGATCAAATAATTTAATATTATTTGTTTGTAACAGGTATCGCGTTGCTTGAAATGTGTCAGTTTCATAGCGTGTGCTATTCATACGGCGCCGCTATTGTTATCCGCTCGAAGTGTGAAAACTTTAACATGTCATAATTTTGGGCGATATATTTCAAAGGTGTTCGAAATATCGAGAGTGAAATTAATAGAAAATTAAAAGGACGGACTGGACTTTGAGTTCGAAGTTCGAAATATCGGGTGTTCGAATTATCAAGAGTTAATGCATATAAGGTATATAGGCGTTTTGCCGGGACCGAGATACGAGTTCGAAATATCTACGGTGTTCGAATTATCGAGGTTCGAATTATCGAAGTCCGACTGTATTTAAAAAAAAAACCAGAGTAACGATGTTTGTTCCGTGATTCGGCAGTAAAAAGTCTTCCGTACATTCAGTCAATGCTGTTATCTTTAATGACCTTTGATGACCGTTGGGATGGATGTAAAGTGTACATTTTTTGGTTTAATATTGAGTTGCGCTCAACCTGGAGCTAGACGGGGCGGGAAATAACATGCATATTCATTACTGCCCTTGAACGCGCTCGATCAAACTGAGCCTGCAATATTTTCATACTTGTCGTCTTCAGTGGGGTTCAAAAGTCATTTTTTTATTTATCTCATATGAACAAAAAAGTACAAGTTGTCTTGATAAATAAGCTCCAACCCACTAATAGCTCGACAATGTTGCATGCAAAAGTACACAACCGTAATACTATACCACATAAGGAGCTTATATGATTAACAGTCATAAATTAATTTCACTTTAGCACATCCTTAGGATAGATCAACTAGTTTTATTAAAAAAATGAAATTATTTTCTTTTGCGTTGTTTGCTTTCATTTAATTTATTACAAGTTTCTCACTTAGTTAAAACTGAACTTTTCTTGTAATTTTTACATTATGGTATTTATTTTCGACTAGTAAAGATTCCGCAAATTAAGCCTATATGTTTTGACTATCGAAGCATATATGTACATGTAAAAACAACTTTGAGCACTTAAAACAGGGTACGGGTTTTATTTCTTATGATTTGTTATAATAGCTATTTTTTCTGCGTTACGGCGTTATGTCTTAACGTAGCTGTTTCTTGCACGTCTAAAGAAGATGTTTGTTGTGTTAATTTGCTATTACTTGCAGGCCTAGGTGCGATTTTTGTTGTTTCGTATTGTTTATATAGGTATCTTTTAATTGTTATGTATTTATGTAGCTATTCAACTTCCTGTACCCTTTACTTTAGAAAATCTTTATATTTCGTTTTCGTCTCAAAACTGTTTTGAGCGTGTCGTTTCTTTTTAAAAGGTTAAAGGATGTTATATCTTTAACCTGTTGGGGCACGTGTGAGTTTGATGCACCCTGGAACCTGGTTTAAAACCCCAGTGGCAATTTATTTGTTCCAAGGTGGTAACTCCCCTGGTTCTAATTTTCGTTTATAGTTTTCTGGTGAATATTTTGAAAATTTGATATTGATCATTAAACAGTATAATTATTGAATTTAGTAAACTGTATAAACATGATCTCTCCTTCCCTCTACGTTTTGCTGTTTGGTGAGGATATGTCTTCTAGATGTGGTCATTCCTGGTATGCATATTTCACTTTTTAAAGCCCCCCAAAAACCATATTGCAGGTCAACAAATTAGGATTGAATATACCAGGTTATGTTCAAGGTTTAATTTATGATTGCATTTGATCCAAATTGATATTATCTTAACCTTTTTTTCCTTCTAAATAATTCATGCCAAACAACGGAAATGTTTAGATGTATAAATGCATTCAAACAAGCCCATATATTACATTCTAGTACTGAAAAAGCTTTTCAACATTCAGAACCTAATGTGGTGCGATTATGAAAATTATGATGGTATAATGTTCTTGATTTTAGTTGTTCGTTTAAAGGGTACGACCCGATTCATTTAATTGTTTTAAAAAATGAAATATATTTTGTTCGGAAATTGGACCAAAGAAGAATTAATACAAATGTGTCTGACATGAAATATTACACACGCCTGCTGTTCAAAGTGGTTAATTTTTGTTTATTTATATTTTCAAATAGATATTTAACTAACACTTTATATGTATGTAATTGTCAATATCAGCATTCGTTATGAAATTTAATCTTTAATCTGACTTGTGTTATCCTGTATGTTGTTAAAAGCATTTCATTCAAGATAGAAAATAACGAACAGGAACCCTCTTTAGCAAGAAAACAAAACATATTTTCAATTAGCAGTACATTTCTTCTACCTTAGTCGTTTTAAAGAGCAAACATCCATTTTATACCATTCATCTTTTGAGCTTGCGATGTAAATAAATAGTATGGTATGCATTTAAAAATGTAATAAAACAATTAAAACGGTATTAAAAACTTATTCCAAACCAATGTGTTTTCGTAACGTTTTTTTTGGCATAGTAAAGCTAAGAAACTACGTGTATCATATTATATTGTAAACCTATGCAATTGATGACAACTTTTAAAACTGTCTAAAAATTGAGTGTCAAACTTAGACTCCGACCGTTTTCTTTTTGCGTTAGAGTGTGTCATTTGATTATTATTGAATTACATTTGTTTATTCAAAATTGTCTTTACATGTATATTCTATAAACGTTTTCTTGCATCGTCACTGCATTTGTTTATGTCAGGGACTCCAATGGTTTGACTTTCCTTGCTGGCTATGGTTGTGGATTACAATAGCTCATAACTCATAATAGCAATATATGAAAAGGGACTTTTAAAAATCCATTGAACTCACTAAATAATTAATATATTGCAGGCTTAGTTTGATTAAGCCTGTTGTTAATAGGCAGTCATGGAAATGCATATAACTGCCCACGCCCTCTAGTCCCGGGTTTAGCGCATCTCAGTATTTACACAAAAACCGGTACAATTTGATCCTTATAAGCGATGATGGCGGTGAGCATGGAAATGTCATTGTTGTAGTGTTACATGTAGATTAATATTTGGATTTTCTAAATTTAACTCTGTAATTTCTGGTTGTGGCAATTCTTGATATGCATGTTTCACATTTTAGTGATTAATTTTACTAGCGGATAAATTTTGATAAACCTGCCTCTGGACCCAGTATTTCCTGGTTTTTATTTTCATGTTCACAAGATTGATCGCATTGACTATGTTAACTGAAAAACTCCATTTAGGATACCAAAAACAAAGATAACTTGTGATTTACCGATTTTATTACCATTTCCCACGAAATTTTATTAGAAAACAATTAAGATACAAGAACAGTGAGAATTACATGAAAATAAATATTATTCACATCTCGTGTCAATTGATTTTCTATCTATTCAGAGAGCAGTATTGCTCATGCGCATGAAACTTGTAAAATAGATGCCTTTTGACTTTGTCACAGTTTTTGTCTTGCTACTTAATTGCCTCTAGTTTTAACAATATAAAACGTGATAATATCAGTCGTAGAAATAGTAGATTCAGTTTTAGCTACTTCAATATAAAGTCTCACGTCATTGCCTTTAGTTTTAACAATATAAAACGTCATAATATCAGTCGTTGAAATATTGGATTCAGTTTCAGCTACGTTCAAGATATAGTCTTACGTCGGGTATTCAACTACTGATACATATACATACTTTTCTAATCGTTAAAGGAATAAAAGAGAAAACAGAAAGGAAAAGATAAACATGAATAATTTGTGTTTAAATGCGAACCTAAATTTCGAACACATTAAAATTTGAGTTGAAAAAGAATTGCACATTTGATTTGACAAGTAATTTTAAACTTTTGTAGTCTAAACTTAAAATAAATAAAGCATTTTCTTCTATAATTTAACACTGATGAGTTCTTCGTAAACAGGTAAAAGTCAGTCTCTTCATCGTAAGCAATACAATATCATGCTTAATAACCGCATAATATTACAGACCACTCCAGTAATTTTCTTTATGATATGTTGAAAATCAGCATTTTATGTAACTTGTTCACGTCCAGTCTGAGATTGGCGCCCATGTAGAAATGTAGAATGTCGCCCATTAATATTTCAACAGATAGTTCCTTGTTTATCTTCTTTCAGGTTTCAGGCCAAATGACCCATTCCTTGGAGATACAGTCTAGAAACCAATTGTCTATGTGAAGATAGAGGAGATACGCCTTGTCGATAGTATAGTGAATCTAAATTGGACAACAGGGCTTGATTGTGGCTCGGAGATGTGGGGTATGATGCCCAGTATGGGCTCGCATGAATCATTCTCTGAATGTTATTGTAACTTCCGGCCTCGGCCAGCAACTCCAGACCTACAGCTGTCTGTCTCTTCCACTTGGTTCTGCAAGAGAAAAAAAAACATTACTGAAATTTACAATTCACTCGACTTAGGTTTATACACCCATGGGCAAAGTGATTTGCAACAGGCCGTTCCAATGCGATAACCTCTCAGTTTTCCGACTTAAGCTAAATTGCTTGAAGTCTTTTTTTAAATGGATCAAATTGTAAGCCCATGCTGTCTTCCCCAGTCTACGTTATACTGTTTTCTGGACTGAAGGTTATAAAGCTGAGATTGGAAACCAGTCTCAAATCTCAAGGATCTGATTGGCTGAAATGGCGACTGGTCGCCATTTCATCCAATCAGATGCTTGAGATTTGAGACTGGTTTCCATGCTCAGTTTTATAACCTTGGGCACTGAATGTGGCTATTCCTGATATGGATATTTCACTTTTTAAATCATATATCGATACAAGTTGTTGTCTACAGAAAAACGTCAACAGCAAATTATTATAACGGCTGAATATTTTTAATTAGCTTTTGTGTCATTTAAATTAAATATTTTATTAATTCAGTAAAATACTTTTTAGAAAGTTGTTCTAATTATATAAAACTGGTCATGGTTAAATCTTAATCATTATTTGCGTAGATTTGTTTTGTAAGCAAAGCAATAGAAATCCCCCTTATGTTTTAATTTGCAACACTTTCATATTAAAAGCTTCAGAAAGAGACGACGTAGGTCATCATCAATACATCATACGTCGTTACTTGAATAAAAATAAATCACAATTAACGACACAAAACGACAAAGTTCATTTTTAGAGGTAATCGCGGCCATATGCCTCGGATTTGCCGTCGACAGTTATAATGGAGTAATCACCTTCTTTAAAAGGCAATTTTCGAGTGATAACATCAGCATCATATTTAAACTTGGCCCATCGGCAATTAACCTGTGCGCATCATCACGATCAAGCTTTTTAATTAATCATGTAAAACGAGATTGATGAATTTACCTTCTGTTCAAAAATACTGGCAAAATTGCAACATACTGTATCCTGATTTTTGTGAGAATTTTATCCCCGAAGTGATAATGTATTGTTTTTAAAGGTGACGTTTTATGATTCAAATTAAGTACATTTCCATTTTCCATTGTTAAACATTTGATGTTTGAATCATCAGGTTTATTAAATGTTTGGTTAAGAGTAGTAGCCAGTTGTGTAAATACATAGGTATAATTCATATATAGAGGCTTGTTGAGTTTGCGATTAATGAAGACCCAGATCAAATTAAAGATTTTACACGGTACAACGTAGATCTAAACTGTTTTGTTAATGAATTGTTAATGAATTAATTATGTTTCTTAAATTGGATGGCGAATGGTGTAGACTTCTGATCAGACTTCGCGGATACACATGCTGATCTGGGTCTACACATGTTTACTCTTTGCAACGATAGATACAAAGTTAGTCTGTTTAATACTAAATTTTATAATATTACTAAAGTAAGAATAATATTATCTATTGAGCACCATATGTTTAGTACCATTTTTAACTAAATTATTGCAATAAAGGATACAAATGGAACTGTGAAAGCAGACCAACACGACAAAAATGAAAATATTGCAGGCTCGGTTTGATTTAGCCTGTTCATGGGCTGTAATGGAAATGCATATTACTGCCCACGCCGCCTAGCCCCGGGTTGAGCGCAACTCAATATTTACACTATTAAACAGTACAATTTTGATATAAGATTAAAAGCAATAAAATAAACTTTTCATTACCTTCTGTTTTGGTACCATGTTTTAACTTGGGTGTCTGACAGGTTAAGTTTAGCAGCCAGTTCCATTCTGTCTTGTACACTGAGGTATTTCTGGCGCTCAAAGCTCTTTTCTAGCGAGTTAAGTTGGTGGTCGGTAAATGCGGTTCTCGCCTTTCTTGCCTTCTTGCTGGACTTTGAAGAACCATTTTCTGAATCAGGGGAGTGATCATCGTCTCCTGAATCTAAAGATTCAAAAGATATGTTTTAATTAAAACGTAAAATAAATATACATATCAGAAATTGCCACAATCAGAAGACACAGCCTCCCCATAGAGCCATGAAGAAGAGAAAGAGAAAACTGAAAGAGATAAGGAGTTTGGGAAGGAAAAATGTTCACTGAAATATAAAAAAGTGAAATATGCAAATAATGAACTGCCCCAATCAAACAACACTGCCTCCCCAGTGACGCAGCAAATGTTCTTAAGACACCCTTTCACAATTTAGGGTTTAATACTTTAATTTATCAGTTGTAGCTAATATTTATTGTTTGTACCATTCTATTATGCTTTTATGACTGAGCAAGACCGAATGTAGCCGAAATTTCGTACTATAAATACACTTTAGGATCCTTTTCAATTGAATTTTACTGCGTATGTAACGGTAATAACAAATTCCGCTTTAAATACATCCAGTCTTACGTTGGCCGCAAACTTACCACAATATCTTTGTTTACAGGTTTTCTGCTGTTGAAATTACCAATTTTAAATACTTTATATTTTAGTTCTTACACGTGACTGGGAACCTTTAAAACTGCATCATCTGCAATTTACGAGCTGTGGCTTTCTTTATTTTCTTAACAATAAAATCTACAGCACGCTTTTGAAATTCGAAATCCATTAACAATAAAAGAGGATGATATAGGAGTTTTAACTGAAACAATACAATCATTTATTTTCATCATTTAGAAGATTTAATTTCATTCGTGATAATTCTTTCGCATGGCTATCATTTGTATCTTGAGTTTTCATCAGAAAGCTCTGCCCATCTATTTATTGGAGGTAATTGTTTCTCTTTTAGCGTGTTTAGCATTTTCTATAGTAAAGAATGTAGCTATTTGGGTTTCTGCTTGCTGGGTGTTTTACAACTCATTTGATACTTTTTCACGCAATGGAAGCGCGACCCGTGTCAGCCGCATTGTTCAATGTTTATCAAGGGTTAAATAACTATCTAGAGATAATGTAACTTAATTCTAGTTTCTGTGAACAGTTCAAATTAACGAGATAACACTAATTGTTTATGTGAAACTATTTTAACACTTCACAATTTGCTACGTCTATTATTTAAACTGTAACAAAATCTTAAACAAAGATAATGTTACGGATTGGTTCCACATTTGTTGTGCTGTTTTGTTGATTTGTTTACTATTTACTGACTGTAAAAAAGATACGATTTAATCTGATGTAGTTGCAAACAAATGGTGCAAAAATAGATAAAATATTCGTGTGGTTGAGGGAATTCATCAGGTAAAATCACGTGATTAATCGCATTTTGCGATCTGTAGTTTGTTAACTTTTTAAAATTGTATATTTGTAAAAATTATAAGTAAACCGCACCTCTTAAAAATTCATTAATATAATATTAATGCTAAGACCGTGATATATTTTTTTTGTTTTAATATACTCAAACAATGTTTTTTTATTTAAGAAATAAAATCAGTTGTCTGGCTGACCACATATCATTCAAGGTTTGAGTATGATTTTTTTTAAATACCTGGCTGATAAAAAGTAAGTTGTAATATCCGTAAAAAACCTTCCTATAATAGTAATAGATGCATTTATTTTGTCAGGCTTAATAAAAACGAGTCTACTTTCATGTTTATTTTCAAAATTCTCTTTCTTATTTCTTTCTTAAAATCCTAATTATCATTCTTTTATAATGATCATGGATTTTATATAAGGAGTTTTATTTTAATCAAAATTTGCCAATAAACTTACATTTAAATACGCTTATTATAGTTTATGACTGTGATAAGGCGTGTATTTTCTGCGTTTCGCTCTTTCGCTTTATGATCATAACATTTATAATCCTTTGTAGATAGTGTCTTAAGGACCATCAGCATTGTTGTGTGCGTTAATTTTCGACAACTTATTATCTTTAGTATCATCAGAATTTTTGTGTGCATTAATGTTTTTGACAATGAAAGTAGCAAAATGCAAATAATCTGCTAAAACGAAATGGTTCTTGATAATTATCACCATCACTAACGTGGCAGATGCATTAAACAAGCTAGAATCTGATATAATTATTTCATCAACCATCGTATTAAGAATCGGGCAGTCGGAAAAACGCCCCGACAAGTGCGGCCTATGTCGCCAGTTTGGGATGCGCCTCGGTGAACCTTATTATAATCTTCGGGACTGTGTACAATGAGAGGATACGCTAGCTGGCTGGGCCAGGCTTTCAGCTCATTAAGACAAGGAGCACGGTCATTATATGTGCTCATGTTACGCGGTTGTTAAATTGTTAACATTATTGCCGAGTTTGGTGGTGCTTGCTGGTATCTGTAGTGTGTTATTGTTTATATCTGGGATTGAATTTGTTACATTTATCTCATTTAGACTATCTTTAGACCATCTTGATGTTCGTAAATTTGCAACTTTTTAAACAATAGTGAGGACCATTTAAAAAGATAGCAGATATCAACGATACAATGCTTCGTTAAAACATTTATGTTTCAACAAATTAAAACCGCTGGGGTAATACTTTTATTATACATGTATCTGCTTCCTTTTAAGGTTTTGTATTTCAAGCATTTTGTTGAATTATTGAAGGTTTAATTATATCACAAACTGTTTTTAAATAGGCAAAACTCCCTAAATCAGAATTTCAAAGCATTTTCCCGTTCATCTCGATTTCACTGGGTTTTTTTTCTAATTTCTAATTAAGAGTCGTAGATGCATTATCTGTATAGATATTTATAAGATATCTATAAATAAGAAGAAAAGAGAAAGTTAAAGCCACCGAAAACGACAAATATGAAAATATTGCTGGGTCGGTTTGATTGATCTCTTTTCATATATATTATGGTTGTCCAAGTTAACGCGTCTGGTAGCGTGCTCGGATAAACATGTATTTGGCAATGCACTGTCGCGGTTCGATCCCATGGAAAGAACCTATTGCATTCAAAATCCTTTCATCTTCTGTTTAATTTCAATGTTGCTTTTTGGTCTTTTATTGTTAATATATCGGAAATAAATTTAAATAAAAGATTGTCACAGCATTTCTGTGTTCAACAGTTTCGCTTCAAATAGATTATTTTAACAAATATGTTGGGACAAGTTATGAAATATTTAATCGGCAATCGTTACGTCAGTGGTTTAATTACCATTGTTATTTTAATAATTGATTTATAGCACATTTTACGCCTTTTCCAGAACATTAGTTTTAAACGCAAGATTGGTGTGACAGATTGGAAAAACTCATTCCCCCATCAGGTATCTATGTTGATGTTTTGATAATTAGACATGCAAATAGTTAGGAACATTAAGAAGGACTTAAATAAAAGAATATATGTATGTCATATTTAACAATGAGAATATGTGTATAATAAACCATACAAACTGCTGCGTTTAAAATGTTAACAAATTAAAGTAGTCAAAAATCTTGTTATATTTACAATGTTCGAGTACTTACAGCTTCATAATTATATGTGTGGCCTCTATTATGATGTTATGTATATTTTCAGGAGAGGGACTTTACCAGCTACTATAACTTTCTTCACAATCCAGCTTTGAACGTTCACTATGTACTATTGTCGAAGGAATAAATATTGTTCAAACCAAAATGTTTCAAAGTAGCAATTAAGTATTATCTTTTCTTGCATGTGGTGCAACCGACTATACACAGTAGAAAGCGGAACTAACGAATAAATAAATAAAACATAAGAAATACAGATTTCTGATACCAGACCAGCATGAATGGGTGAATAAACAAGTAGACTCCTAAACAAACAGATCACTTCCCACATTTATAATGAATTGGAAATGTCTGGGAAAAGTGAAGATGTAGATATGCAGTTAATTAACTTGCTCTGAGTCAGACTAGGTATTCTGAATATGGGATAAAAATTGTACTGCTACGTGTGTGAATATCGAGTTTCGATTTAAGTCAGCGGGTAGACTTGCTGTGCAGTCAATTGCATTGCCACTACTGAACATAAACAGGCCCTATCAAGCCTTGTTCGGTGACTTTCAAAATTTCCCATTTATCTTTGTCAGTAAATAATAGCTTACTACGGCAAACATTTATAATTCTCCTAAAAAATTTCTCCTAAATTCTCCTACAAACATTTATAACTTTCCTTAAGTTTTTTTTAACCCACCTACATTGATAAACATAAAAGTTATGAGAAACTGCATGTAAGATGATGCTTAATGCCTTTACGGCCAGTGTAGACCCAGAACAGTCTAATAACATGTTGATCATGATTATGGTCTATACTGTTCAACTTTTAGTCAGAGAAGCATACTAAATATATACAGTAATTGTTATTTTCGGTCCTGCAATTCCCATTTCAACCAAGATCAACTGTATTATTATATGATTAACTTTTGCCTGGTAAGTTTTTAACACAAAACATACAAAAACAACAGTTTTTTTTAAATAAACGAAAAGTACAGTGTCATATTAAAAATATTTATTGCATGTTTAAAGACGAGTTACCAAACTTGTAAAATATTAACGAAACAATAAAGACTAGCTTACCTTCTTCAGAATCCGGTGTTTCAGATCTGTCGGAAGGCGAATGAAGCAAAGATGACGGCGAAGTTTGTCTGTGTGCCAGTAAACTGGCGGTTCTGTGAATGTCTAATGAATGTGTTAGCGGCGTACAAGGCGTACACGGTGTACTCGTAACTGATGTATCTGTTTCTGAGTCCATACGCTTATTGTTAGATAAAATGTCAGTGATTAAAAACGAAGGGCGGATGGCAGGTTTTGTCATTTTTTCAGTCTGTTTTGCACACGCATTGCAAGAATTGCTTGTTAATGATGAATTAACACTACTTTCAGAATCGGCATCCGCCTGTAGTCTGTCTTCAATTCTTTCACTAACAGTTCTTGATAAATCCTCGTGATTGTCAGACTCCACGTCAACTTGGTCCTCGTTTTCAGAATATGTGTCCGATTCTTCAGAAATGTTTGACGAATTCATCCTTTCCTTTCTCCGGATCCCTGTATGTGATTGTATCATCTTCGTCCTAATAAAGCTCTCTCCCTTAGTTCTTCTAGCGTTTTCTGCACAAATTTTCTTCTCCAATGTGTTCTGTCTCGTCTCCTGATACAGAATGATTTAAACTCCCAAATTGCACCCTTCTTAAAGATAATATGTTAACATCGTAACCTTCTTAAACGTAATTATCTCTTTCAAAATCTTTGAAGTTGATTCAATTGTCTTCTAACTGACATATATGGTAACGACTTAATCAGCCACTAGAAACGTATTCAGAACCGACTCTAGTATTGGTAGTAACCCACGATAGGCTATGGGTAAATGACATCGAGATAATTGGAAATACAAGTACAAAAACAGAAGTATTGGCTTCGTATTGATTTTCATGTTATATGGCGATTTTCTTCTTTAGAAATTATAATCTGCCGTGTTTCCAGCTGTCATCGGAAACCGATCGCTCCTCCCAGCCGCTAAAAATGGACTTATAGCAAGTGCGTTAAATTAACAAGGGTGGCGCTTTAATGAATAATATCATTCGGTAATGAAACACGTCTTTTCAGTAAAAAAGAATGTAAATAACATCTAAAGAATTGAAGTTGTTGCGTGCTCAATATCATTTCATCTATGATCTTCCTAAACAATAAAAGGGAAACTCAAAATTGCAAAATTAAGCAATTATTCCATTGGCGCTTAAACGGTTTAACGGGCATTGAGTAAATATATTACAAAATTACAGTAATTTGAAACAAGTCATTTATAATATCATTATATTTTTTTCTTTTGCCGCCGGGCTTTCAAACTTTGAACACAGAAGGTTTTCGGTTAAACTAATAAGTAGTAATTATCGAGATAGTATGGTTAAATTAACACTGAAATGCCGGACCGTTGGGGGCAAATACTTAGAATAACCATACATAATTCGTTAAACGGCCATTCAAAAATAGATTCTTCCCCCTGTTGAAAACCTAAATGACAAAAATGGCGAATAGTTTGGCAAAAATATAACGAGTGACTCAGCATCTAGTCCTACTTTAAATTGAATTATCATATTATATATCAATGCCTAATGGGGTGTGATAATAACTTGTTGTCATCATACTGTACCTGTTATATGCTATACTAATTGTTCGAATTACCTCTGTTAAAGAAATTCCTGCGCAATGACACGAAATGATCTCTGCATATAAACGTTTATCATTGTTATAATTTTAATATTACTTAAGATTTAACATGTTGTAATGTGGAAATCAGAAATGGCAAAATCCAGAAGACGCAGCCTCCCCAAAAAGCCAAGAAGTGGAGAGGAGAAGAAAGCATGGCTATACAATGAATGTTTCAAATAGACGCCACAAACAGTTAACGAAAGTGAGAACCCGAGGGGTTACCACCTCGGAACGGTCAGTGGCAAAACAAATTGCCACTGGGGTCTTAACCCAGTTCAGAAACTGTGGTTCGAATCCCATTTTTCAAGATGATCTTCGGCATCAAAAATTAGTGATATTTATTCATACTATAATGCGATTGAGCTGCTTTAAATCGATTCACATTCTATCAATTCTTTTTATCGGAAAACTATGACAGCTTGTTTATATTTTATTTCAACAAAGCGACACTTAAATTATGTTTTAACACTCCCTTAACTGGAGTTTTACCACATTAAAAATTAGTTTTAATAAAGTAAACTTCGGGTAGCTTGGCAAACACAAGTGTGAAACTATTGAAAACTACTACAAGGTATGAAAGACAGGTTCTGATACTGCATTAAAATCCCCGATTATAAGCGGTTTAAGACCGCGGCGTCCACAGATGTTTCGCTAGCGATATACTGATGTAGTTTGACTTACGCTTTTACAGGTAAATGAATTTTATTTGACTCTATTGTTGATGCGTAGTTGGAATTAATGTCTTCCCAGTGAGAATTGATATCTTAACCGGTGTTTTGTGCAAGATATGACTACTTTATAGATCGATCTATGTTTGGTGGGCGTTGTCGACAAAAATTATTTAAGCCGTGTCATACGGAATAGGGTTTTCTTTGACATTTTTATTTATTTTCGGTTTTGGTATTTATTAGAAACACAACAACTTTATTTTTTCGTATTCGTTTCTAAACATGATATAATTAAGGTCACATTTAAATCTTAAATGAAAACCAGGGTGTTTACAGCCTAGGAACGGTCAGAATGCGTGCGTCAGAAGTACGGTAATGTATGAGTAACATTTAGTTACTCTGTTACGCAATTAAATCACTCTCTTTGATTCTAACAAATATTAATAAAATAAATAGAAATAGACATAACTTATGCAAAGTGTGTTGAATGTTAGGAATGATATACATTTTTTAATGAAAAACAATAGATTATTGCAAGTAAGTTTCAAATATAGTAATTACAAAAGATATTAAAGGATCTCCGGAGATTTTTATCATGTGACGCGTCCTTATGCGCGCTGGATTTTATTTAAAACCTTCAAAGGGGAAATACATTTGTACTTCTTCAGTCCCGTTTTGCAATTGGCCAATTATCCAGCTTTCTCCATACGTTTTAATAAAAATATATCATACGAGAAATATATCAGAATTGGTTTGAAAATGTTCAGGAATTGGATTCATTTAGGAGCATTCTTAGCGTATTTACAAGATAATTTCCAACTTTCTGGCAAAATCCTCATGAAAATTAATCAGTTGTTTCCCAAAAAGAACGTTTGAGCAAAACCAACGCCCCACCCATCCACACTTGATACATATAACCAATGTTCTAACAACACGGACTTTTATATTTTTTCCACTGAATCAAAGTTTGTTTTTGCAAATTTGAATCTAATTGTTTCACACGTTTTATAAATTTGCTATTAAAATCCCATGTGCTTTCGATAACCAGTGACAGTTTATCAAGGTAGAGATAAACTCAAAGGTCACAAACAGGTTCTACCTGTTTTGGCTCAGATCGCTTTCTTATTATTAAAATAAAGATTCTAAAGATTTTTGATGAACATATTCAATTACGTAATGATGCGATCGCTTAGATAATGCAGAGGTCGTACAAATGTATTCTGTATCCACTTCTCAAAAAACAGCTGACGATTGTGTGACTTTTGGCTTTACTCCTATATCGATTTAATTGTCTTTAGTTTATTTAAGGAACATATGGTTATTTTAACGACAGATTCATTAAAAGTGAAAATGTGTATTTATGGTTCGTGTTGTTTGACAATACTTCAATTATACGATCGTTGTAGAATCGTATTTAAAAATTGATGAAAACCTGTAGGGGCAATTGTGAGGTTGGTGCACCCTAGAACCTGGTTTGAAATCCCAGTGGTAAATTGTTCAATGTGGTAAACAATCCGGTTCTCATTTTTGTTGATTGTTTGTGGTGTCTGTTTTGAAATTGGTCACTTTATTAACCATGCTCTCTCTCTCTCTCTCCTACTCTCTCTCTCTCTCTCTCTCTCTCTCTCTCTCTCTCTCTCTCTCTCTCTCTCTCTCTCTCTCTCTCTCTCTCGTTTTCTTCCTCTTGACTGTGTGGGGAGGCATTGTCATATGAATGTGGCAATTCCTGATATGCATTTTCACTTTTTTCAATATTTTTAAATGCAAGTTAATGGGTGGTTTACTCAACTTAAACTATTAAAATAGGTTTGGAATCATCCCGTATTATTTAAATAATCGTATGAAGCCAGATATAAGCAAAGGTGCTTATATCTCGCACTGAAGGTACAGAGCAGTACCCCAATAACACTAAGTTTCGGGGCAGCTTTAATATTGGAACACTATTATTTTTCACGAAATAAATATTTTTTTAGGATTGGTATTTTTCAGTGTCCTAATGTTTTGTGACAATTTCAGAAACATAATTTTTCCGACCCCAAATTTTGGGACACGAACTATTTCAGTTAAATTTAGTTTTAACTTAGGGTGATTACGGTATTTTTTTTTGGGGGGGGGGGTTGGTGGGGTTATAGAAAATTAACAAGCAAGCAAAATTATAGTAACAGAACTGTACAATACTGAAAATTTGAAGCAACACGATAACCATACTGGTAATACGGTTAATGTTATAATAGCATAACGGATTAAATACGCATATCAATAACTGCTACAGCTAGAAAACACAGGCTACAAGAAGAAAGGAAAAATAGCATTTATAAAACGATCAGTTTCAAATATTAACTTACCATAACCAAATAACGAAACACAGAACATGATGGGGTACCGCCTTGGAACGGTCAGTGGCAAATTAAATGCAACTGGGGGTTTAAACCAAGTTCTTTGGAGCCTCAACCTAACACTTTTCCCAAAAAAAAGCAACATATGCATATCAGGAATCGCCACACTCAAAAAACACAGCCTCCCCACTCAACGAAAAAGAAGAGAGGAAGAGAGAGAGAGAGCGCATGTTTTATATATGTATGTCAATTCAAATAGGTCGCCACAAACAATTAACCAAGAAATTCAAATGACGTTTTGAAAAAGCTTAAATCAAATAATTTTCAGGCGTTCTGTTTGTCTACTTATGATTTCTCAACTTTATATACCTCGCTCCCTCATAATTTAATAAGAGACAAACTAACCAGTCTCATTGAAAAAACGTTTGCTAGAGAAAATAAAACCTTCATCGCTTGTAATGAACATAGGGCATTTTTTACAGATGGTTCTTATGATAATTATACTTTATGGACTTGTCAAGACCTAATAGAGTCGCTAACTTTCTTACTTGTACTTGATAATATTTATGTTAGATTCGGTACCTCTATTTATAAACAAGTAATAGGCATCCCAATGGGTACTAATTGTGTACCCCTTGTTGCTGATCTGTTTTTATACTGTTATGAAAGAGACTTTATGTTATCTCTTTCTACTGAACATCAAGATGATATTATTACAGCTTTTAACAACACCTTGAGGTACCTTGATGATTTATTAAATATAGATAATAACCATTTTCCATTACTGGTTAATAAGATCTACCCTAAAGAACTACAACTTAATAAAGCGAACACTTTAGAACAGCAAGCAAACTTTCTCGATCTAAATCTGTCAATTGAAAATGGTTATG
Source organism: Corbicula japonica (assembly GCA_038501625.1). NCBI lineage: Eukaryota > Metazoa > Mollusca > Bivalvia > Venerida > Cyrenidae > Corbicula > Corbicula japonica. Next base: position 490,296 of record JAZAYU010000113.1, read on the forward strand.
TCACTACTAAAATATATGATAAAAGAGATGATTTTAATTTAATATAGTAAATTTTCCGTTTTTAGACGGCGATGTTCCCCGTGTAACATCTTACGGGGTTTATATTTCACAGCTTGTTCTCTTTTCAAGAGCTTGCAACGATATTAATGATTTCAATGAACGTAATCTTTGCATTACAGAAAAACTTTTAAAACAAGGTTATCGGTATCACAAATTAAGGAAAACATTTTGCAAGTTTTATCGTCGATACCCAGATCTAATTAATAAATGCAGGTGCAGTTTAAAATCACTATTGCAACAAGGTATTTCACAGCCAGTTTTTTATGGAGATTTAATTTATAAACTTAAGAATATAAAGGGCAATGTTAATTTCTCCAGGTTATTCGTAAAAACCGTCTGTAAATTTAAAAAGAAATGTTACCAACATGATATTTTACAGCGCTCTGCATGCATGGTGATTAACCCTTCTACAGCTGATCATTATGCTTACCTCTTTGGTTGCACGACGGTGGCAGGGGTTTAAGAGTTTATGAAGGTTTATGGGGAAATCTTTTCTTTAAAGAACCTAGAAGCTCGATTTGTTTCTTTTATCCCTGTCATCGTGTTCTTGCTGATTTTACTCCAGGAGCTCTGGTCTCGGTAAGATCATTGAGTACCCGCCCTTTGGCTTTGCAATGCTATTAAATTCTTATGTTTTATATGTTTGTGTGCTTTTGCGTGCAACATTGTTGAGCCAATAAGTGGGTTGGAGTTGTTTCACCAAGACAACTTGTATTTGTTTTGTGATATGAGAACCTTTTGGGGCAAGTGTGAGGTTGGTGCACCCTAGAACCTGGTTTAAACCCCCAGTGGCAATTTCATTTGCCACTGACCGTTCCAAGGCGGTAACCCCTCGGGTTCTCATTTTTGTTAATTGTAAGTGGTGTCTCTTTTGAAACTGATCATTTTATTAACCATGCTTTCTCCCTCTCTTCTTATTGACTGTGTGGGGAGGCTGTTTTTTCTGAATGTGGCGATTCCTGATATGCATATTTCACCTTTTTATATAAAGAAACAAGGATCTGCAATATGGGAAGGCACAGGCAGTTGACGATAAGATATAGATGCAAAACTGTGTTAGGAGTGCTATGCAACCGGCATTAGGGACAGCATGAAAACGTTGTAATGGGTGTTTTGCAACTGAAGATATGAGTGGGATGCAAATCGGTCATTTTATAACAATTATTTCTTTTACCATGTGCTCTCTGTGGCTGTTTTGGCAAGGCTGTGTGCTCTGACTGTGGCTATTTCTAATATGCATGTTTCAACTGTTTCGACGTTCATGTAGTTTTTAAAAATTCACCAATGAATTCTGATAAGAAAACTTTCTCTCAGTGTTGTTATCAATTACTCCCTTTGAAGGTCGATGAGTAGGAGACATTTATTTGTGTAAACGCGGAGCTAGGCGGAGGGTATAGTAATATGCATTTTCATAACTGCTCAAACAGAGTCTGCATTGTTGTGATATCTGCGTGGTGTTCGGCGGCTTTCAAAGTTTATTCTTCTTTTTTACTGCATTATTTTTTAATTTGTCGTATTTTGCGGGGTTTTTTTTGTTTCTAGCCACCTGACAGGTAACCCAGTTGAATGAAACTATTAATGTTAAAGTATACATTTCAATTTATTTAGATAATATTTTTACAAATATAAGACCGATTTCGTAGATAAATTTGGCAGTTACGCATATTCACATACAAAGTTAAGTTTTATTTTACATATTTTAATAAAAGCCAACAAATATTTAATTATTTAAATCAAAAGGCATTTATTTTCCACATGAATTGGAAAACAATTAAAAAAGTGAAAAAAAAACAGTGTTGACGGCTTTGAAGTTCACTTCGTTCCATATTCCCCAAAAGGATGTTATTGTCTTTTTATCTTTGATAGGACAATTTACTGACAAGTATAAAATTGTAATTGAAACTGTTTCATAATACATATTTCATATCAAAATGTGTAAAAGCAATTCATTTATAAATGGGTTGTGGTTTGAATTTCATAGGTGACTTTTATCACGGAGATTAATGTCCGCGTTAAATATTGATGGCTGTTAAGTGAACGTTTAGAAATACGTCATGGTGAAAGAATTAGTAATTCGTAAGCTCTGATAGTTTTCGAAATTTAGAAATAACTGAACCACAACTTTTAAATTTTTGATGACTTTAAGCTTAGAAGTACTATGTTCAAATTGAGAATACAATTCAACAGCAGTCATGCATCTAAATGAGAAGTTAGAACATTTTATACAGAACAAAAGTTTGGTTAAAAGTATTCGATAATTAATGAATATTTTATCATTTAAATGACAAGGGGTTTCACAATTTATTACACGAGTTTAATTGTGATAACTAAGCAGCTATTAGTTTCTCACCTGATTCAACACATGCAATTAAATTGGTTATAAATGTAGACATTCAATGCTAATGATCGAACCATCCTGAAAACCACATAAGCGAGTAATAAGCTATCAAGTGTACACGTTGGAGACAACACACGGATCAAATGAAGAATCGGTTCAGTAGAACATGTAATTAGCAACGTGTCACAGTGGCCGGTTCCTTTTTGTAAGTCAGACGTAGTAATTGACTAGTTCTCTATAGACTTTCAGAACTTAGACGTAAGAATAAGCTGGCATGAAATTTTCTGGTTTTATTAGTATCGAAAATATTAAAACGAGGACTTCGATTTCTTTATAATTTGATTTGCCACTGACCGTTCCAAGGCGGTAACCCCTCGGGTTCTCATTTTTGTTAATTGTTAATGGTGTTTCTTTTGAAACTGATCATTTTATTAACCATGCTCTCTCCCTCTCTTCTTCTTGACTGTATGGGGAGGCTGTTTTTTCTGAATGTGGCGATTCCTGATATGCATATTCTTATGTATGAGTATTGTTTTTAAAATATAATTATGAAAATGTAATTTTGAAAACCACCAAGCAGAACAAATACAAAATTAGTGCATGCTCGATTTGGTTAAGCATGATCTTGGGCAGTAATTAAAATGCATATTCCTGCCCACGCCGCATAGACCCGGGTTGAGCGAAACTCAATATTTTCTCCAGAAAACAGTACAGTTTTGATCTATTACAAACGAAGTTATGTTAATGAAGTAGAAATTATCATGAGTAGCGCTAAAATCGGAGCTAGGCGGTGTAGACAGTAATATGCATTTCAATTACTGCCCATGAACAGGCACAATCAAACCAAACGAATTTTATGATTTCTTCATTTAATCATTAATGACACGTTGAATTGGGTCATCTACAACGCCATTATTTCACTGTCCGTTTTGTCCAGCAATGAAAACCGTCAGTTACGACTATATAATTACGTGCAAATTAACTTTAAGCTATTATTACCCCAGAGGGCTGTGTATTCTTTGTATTATGTTTTATGTAATTAATGAAATATATAACACATGTAGCTTTCATAAATACATCTTATCTAGCTTCGACAACGATGATGTAAGAAGTATAGTACGTTATCGATAACTAGACAGTCACGTAACAGACAGGTACGTTAATGATAACAAGAAAGTCAGGTGACAAAGAAGAACGTTATCGATAACAATACAGTCAAATGACAAACAAGTACGTTATCGAAAACAAGACAATCAACTAAAAATACGTTATCGAGAACTAGACAGTCACGTGAAAAACAAGTACGTTATCGATACCTAGACAGTTACGTGACAGACAAGTACGTTATCGATAACTAGACAGTTACGTGACAGACAAGTACGTTATCGATAACTAGACAGTTACGTGACAGACAAGTACGTTATCGATAACTAGACAGTTACGTGACAGACAAGTACGTTATCGATAACTAGACAGTTACGTGACAGACAAGTACGTTATCGATTACTAGACAGTTACGTGACAGACAAGTACGTTATCGATAACTAGGCAGTTACGTGACAGACAAGTACATGAAATATGGTATCGGGAGAGTTTTACAAATTTGTTGTGTTCACCTCTTGAGTATTGATTACAAGAAATATTAATATATTTAATTCGACCGAATCTGCCATAAGTATCATTGGTTACATAAACAAAGTATAACGTGACTGTTTAATTATCCCTAATAAAAATGAAATATGAATACCAGGAATTGCCACAACCAGGAAAACAGCCTCCCAACGCAGCTAAAAGTAGAAAGAAAAGGAGAGCGTTAGTTTATAACAGAATCAATTTGGACTTCACAAACAATTAACAATAAAGTGAACCACCGAGGTTACCGCCTTGAAATAATCAGTGGCAAAATAATTTATTAAAAGTTATAGTACGAAAACATTACTTATTGATTACAATTTATAATTACGAAGCCACTGCCGCTTGATTGCAATAATGTAAAACCTTCGCTGACAGAACAATAAGTTCTTCAACACTTAATCCAAACTTATCAAACCGCTACCTTGATGATGTTATAAACAATAATATGTCGCCATTATTAAATAAGTTTGCCTTTGTCAACAATCTTGAAGTCTGGATAAGGAGATGATCTGTTAGGCTGATATATCATTAATGCATTTGCATGCGATTGTCATTTCTCAATCGCCTCGTCCCTTCATTGTTTGCCAAGTTTTAAACGTTTGTTTAACGATTACATCTTATTTAGACCAGATTTTCTATGGACGATTAATTTGGGTTAACCATTTGTACGTATATCTGATAACTTGCCGTTTACTTTGGCAGTTCAATCAGTCAAAACTAAAGAAGTTTCTAACAAAGAGGTACCTACCTTCTTGGCCTGGTTTCGTATGACACATGATTTACAGCATTGTCGCGATGTGAAATGAATTGACCATCTATCATAAATTTAAGGAACGTTTTCGTTCTAACTTGGTCGCGTTTTTTACTATAAATATCGAGATCGGTCATTAATTCCTTTCATTTGGACCCGGACAACGGTTGGTGTGTTGCTGCAGTTTGATTTGTTCACGTCCACATCGTAAGGTTTAAATAATACAACTTTTTTGACTGAGTGTCCACATTTACCCAAATTTCATTAGTAAAGATTTGGAACGTGCATATCAGGGAAAGCCACACCCAGAAAATACAGCTACAATAACTAAATGTTTATTATACGAATACGAGTAGCTTAATGTTAATTTCTCCCGGTTATTCGTAAAAACCATCTGTAAATTTAAAAAGAAAGGTTACCAACATGATATTTTACAGCGCTCTGCATGCCTGGTGATTAACCCTTCTACAGTTGATCATTATGCTTACCTCTTTGGTTGCACGACGCTGGCAGGGGTTTAAGAGTTTATGAAGGTTTATGGGGAAATCTTTTCTTAAAAGAACCTAGAAGCTCGATTTGTTTCTTTCATCCCTGTCATCGTGTTCTTGCTGATTTTACTCCAGGAGCTCTGGTCTCGGTAAGATCATTGAGTACCCGCCCTTTGGCTTTGCAATGCTATTAAATTCTTATGTTTTATATGTTTGTGTGCTTTTGCATGCAACATTGTTGAGCCAATCAGTGAGTTGTTTCACCAAGACAACTTGTATTTGTTTTGTGATATGAGAACCTGTTGGGGCAAGTGTGAGGTTGGTGCACCCTAGAACCTGGTTTAAACCCCCAGTGGCAATTTCATTTGCCACTGACCGTTCCAAGGCGGTAACCCCTCGGGTTCTCATTTTTGTTAATTGTTAGTGGTGTCTCTTTTGAAACTGATCATTTTATTAACCATGCTCTCTCCCTCTCTTCTTCTTGACTGTGTGGGGAGGCTGTTTTTTCTGAATGTGGCGATTCCTGATATGCATATTTGAGCTTTTTTTAAGCAATACATTGCAAACAATTAACAAAGTGAGAACTCTGTGGATACAACCATCGAACGACCAGGGGCAAAACATATTTGCTATCAGGTCCTTGTGTGCTCAAACGACACGCATGCCCTGCCAGGTTCCCATATAACGAAACGAAAACGTTTCCTCTGGTTATTAAATATGGTCTCATTTGCTTCCAACTTTATAGCCATGTGGGAAGGCTGGGTTTCTTGAATTTGTTACTCCCGATACGCATATTTCACTTTTTTTTGATGGGATAAGGGTTCTGAGTGCTGGTTACATTTCCCGGCAAGCTCAGTCGCTAGCGTTATCAGAATTACATGGCGAGGCGGTGTCGCCCTACGGTACGGGTTCGCTTCCCACTAGAAGCATGGTCATTTAAGAAAATACCTAAAATAGTAAAATATACGACGAAAGTGTATCTAACCCTGTATGGAATATGTGTGCACGTATTTTAAGGCGGTAAACCAGTAGCTTTAAATCTTAGTTGAAACAAGTTGAGATATTTTTGTAATGATATCTTCCATATGATCCATTTTGAGTGTCAGATTTCTTGGACAAGATGTTAATCAAAATGACTTGTAATAAACGCAACATAATCTCATCGACTGTTTACGTGAATAGTTTTTAACAGCTTCGTATTAGCACCTTAATGCTTCAGCTAGCTGGGGTAATACTATCTTGAGTTGTATTGTCCGCCATTTAAGAACATGAATACACAAAAACATCGGTAATGTTAAAACAATCTTAGGTAGATAAGATATGGGAGATGGCTCGAGTTGCGAGATATTTCTGCAAGCAAAATGTAATACTCGAGGTGTAAACTATCGTTGATCTCAAGTACATATTAAGAAATAGATAAGCAAAACTTCGATTAAAATAGAAAAAAATAATAAGGGGTAGCCTAAAGGTATTCACATTTCGAATTGTATGCGTTTCTATGTTTATTGTTGTTTTTTTTTAATTTAAGTACATGATTGGAATTGAACTGTTTACTTGTCTAAATATTAAGTTGCGCTCCGCCCGGGGGCTAGGCGGCGTGGGCAGTAACATGCATTTCCATTACTTCACACGAACAGGCTCAATCAATGCGTTTCATATTTTGTCGTGTTATTTGGCTTTCAATGTTCCCTTTTTTATCTATTGTAATCAGAAATGTGAAAACATGTATCAAAACAACTCAGCATTCAAACACAGAACATCCTTAAACAGCGATCGAAATACTTTTCGTTGCGCTCATATTTAGCAGTTGTTATGTTGTGTAAACATGGACGTGTTCGTAGAAAGTTTAGACTATGAATAGTAATGAACACAATACTTAATACCACTTTTTTATTTCCTCTGTCAAAATTATATTCTAGTATTAAGATTCTTCCATCGTTTAAGATAAACCTGTGTCTTCATATGGGGACCACTGATCACGGAGGTACCATGTTCACTTGCTTATTGAGTGGATCACACTTGGTTTTATTTACTTGGTAAATATACATAATAATTATGAGTGTACATATTGATTTGCGCTTAACCCGATGCTGAGCGACGTGGGCGGTTATATGCTCCTTATTAACTACTCTTTACTTCCATGACTGCTTAAGAACACCCTCACTCAAACTTTGTCTGCAATAATTTGATATTTATTCTCCTGTTCGGTGACTTTCAAAGATCCACTTTATCTATATCATGAACTGAGACTGCAATATTTTCATAATTTCGTCGTGTTCGTTGCCTTCCAAGTTTCTTTTATTTTATTAAGGGAATCTGAAAATATAATAATGTTGCTAGTGGTGGTATTTGAAATAATGAGGAGCATGTTCAAACGAAGTGATTATAAAGACAGTATAAAGATAATTAAATAATTTCGTTTTGTTATTTTGGTCATCACGCCAATTCAATTAGACTGGACGATCTATTTATGAAGCCAGCGACTGCTTGATTGTACGGGCGATAAGGCAACATCAACAAACCATCATAATCCGGCTAAATGTTACCATTCTCTAATTAGATGTTTACAGAAGATGCCTTCTCCATTTTTGGAGGTGCCCTTACTAATCATTATTCAATTCCATGTCGCGGACACGGACGTGGACACGGACACGGATCACGCATCACGGAACTATGGAATACCGGCCTTAGTCTAGTTTGCAGCTCGTCTTGTATCCATCTCCAGACAAACTCGTTTAGTAGCTAGGAAGAAAATAGAACTATTAAAGCCGCCGAACGGGAAAAATGAACATATTGCAGAGTCGGTTTGATAGAGCCTTTTCATGGACAGCAATAGAACGCATATTTCTGCCTACGCCGCCTAGCTCAACTCAAAGAGTACACCAATCGACAGTCAGTACAATTAGCGGCGTCGGGAGTTATATGCTTTTCCATAGTACAATTGCGATCCATCCCAAACGGGAGTGACAAATAATAATGGAAAATTTCCTTAGTGCTAGTTAATAACTTGCATGGGGATATGGGAGCCTCACATTTGCGCTTTAGTTTGATTACAAGAACTGCAGTCAGTGTCTGAAACATTGTTTTAAATTGTTTCTATGCAAACACGGTGAAATATGTATATCAGAAATGGCAACATCTAGAAGACGCAGCCTCTTCACATAGCCAAAAAGGAGGGAATAGGTAATAATACTGTCAATTTATAAATAGACATCACAAACAAGTAACGAAAATGTAAATCCGAGAGGCTACCGCCTTGGGTCGGTCACTGGGCACAAAACAATTTGCCACTGGGGATTTAAACCGGGTTCTATGGTGCACCATCCTCAAACTTGTCCTAATAGAAGAGAACGTAGACATCTGAGTCATTTCATTTTCGTTATGAGCGTCCACGTCCTCAAATGAATTAAGGAGCAGCAAAAATGAATAAATTAATAATGTTATTGTTTTTTGCGTTTCCTGTCTTCCAGACTTCCTTGAAAAAGTTTATTTTCACTCCCACACTTTCATACACTTCCTTTTTTGACAAATCAAATAAACAATAACCATTATTGACACGTTTGTCTTTTAAAATTGTGTACTGAACATCAAACAATAAAAGTGAAAGGATTTGCATTGTTTGTTAAAATGACAGCACAATGAATGAAATTGACCTGGCGTTATGTGCTGGTTTATTAACGGATGTAAGCAGCGCCAAGTACTTCTCGTGTTGTTAAACAAGAATCCAGAAGACATACAATTAAAGAAACCGTTGACTCGGTTAATTGTGACAGGTTTAATCACAGGTCTACAGATATTAAATTGACAGAACACTTTTAGTTTTGTTTATTTTGAAGTGAAGTCATTGACGAAAATAAATTATTTCGCGTCGATTGTTAAACTTGACGAGCTTCACCTACTAATAAGGTACTGCGTTCGTCGATTGTCGCGAGGCTTTTCATCCGGTATGTATTGTTTTCTGTATCAGATAAACATCTCGTCTGTAGAGCAAAGCAGGCGAATTTTTAACTTTAATTAACAAAAGTGCAATCACAAAGCGCCAGCCTGCAATTAAAGCGTGCCCATGACTAAATACAAAATAAAACAGTTTGCAGTGTGTGTCAAGGTTTTTGTACTATAAGCTAGGTTGATGTTAAACCAGACACGACTACCAAAACTATTTTGTTCATAAACAGAACATAGGCAAATTAATTATCTAATAAAATATTTAAAAGAATGCAGCCCATATTAGCAAAACAAAATGCTGATTCACTGTCATATGTAGTAGATGAAAAAGGAACTTTGAAAGCCAGCGAAAACGACAAATATGAAAATATTGCAAGCTAAGTTTGATTGAGCCTGTTATTTGGATGTAATGCAAATGCATATGACCGCAAACGCCGCCTAGCCCAATGTTAAGTGCAACTTAATATTTATACCAACAAACAATACAATTTTAATTTATCTCAATAGAAGGGTATATGAATATGAATGGTTTCAAATGCTTGCTTATAAACACATGTTCATATTAACTAACAAACATAAGAAAATAGACTGAACGATAATACGAGCGATCAGAAACGGCCGGAAAATTTATGTTTGATTTCTTAAATGAACAATAAACTATTTTCTATATCCGTTGTTTTCACTTAAATTCTGTAGAATCCGAAAGAGCACATTATCTACCCATTTTCACTTTCAATCTTTACAGAAAATTACAGAAATGTTTGCTAGCAAAGACACAAAAACAATTAGGCATTGCCTTCATTTGATGTTAAAATGTTAATCAATTAATTTTTAATTAATGTAATATGTAACGTATTATGCATTACAATTACTGCACATGAACAGGCTCAATCAAGCTGCAATTATTTCATTTGTCGTGTTTTGTGGCTTCCAAAGTTCATAGTTTTCATTTATTGTAATTGTTCTGGCAGGGCAAGAGTTAGACTTGTGCGTTTTAAGGCTTTTTTCAAGGTAGAAACTCTGAAGGTATTCTGCCTCACTTACTGAACATGATGTCAGTTTCAATCGGATTATTTCATGAGTGTCCTCTTACTGTCATGTGTTCTATTAAGGCCATCCACAAGCTTTATTCAAATTCATCTTTTATTTAGTTTGTTAAATTTCATTATTTTCGTCTTACATGGGTTATAATGCAACATATTACCGGCGTTTTACTTTTTGGACTTAATTTGCGGACATGTTGTTATATTGAAAAGTACCCATTTGTCCTTGTTCAGCATGATTTTTATATATTATGTGAAAATACTAAGTTCCGCTTTATTCGGGGCTAGGCGGTTAAGAGAGTAATATGCATTTGCACTGCTGCTCATGAACAGGCTCAATCAAATAGAGCCTGCAATATTTTCATATTTGTCGTGTTTGGTGGTTTTAAAAGTTCATGTTTTCCTTTATTTTGTTATAATTGCTAAATTTCATAAATTCACCACAAAAATATGTTAAAATTATTGAACTCGAATATTGTAGTTAAAATGTAGCACAAATAATGGGAAACTACTCGTTTATTTTATGACATTGCTTTTTCTCAGTTTTCTCCCTTTGGACATAAAGATATGGTTTGTCAGTTGTTAGGGTTCTTTGATCGGTTCATAATTGGGGTTTGTGAGACTTTAGATAACACCATGCTCTGTAAGTTTGCACCAAGTTTTAATTCTTAATGCCATTGAATGTAATTCTAAGCACGAGACACTAACGGTAACAAACACTTAAAAGCATCGGACGGAAATTTACGCTGGTACATGTACACGCTACCTGTACAAAAACATTTGTGTAACCATATTCGGTCCACATTCGACATTTGAGGTCTAAGCCGCATGTATTTTAATAGACTGTACTCAATCCAGCTCTTATTAGTTTTAGGTTCGTATAAGCCTTTTGAGTTATTGTAGTCCATTCAACATATAATATTTAACTCGTCACATTTGTTATATTTTTTAATGGCGAAATGTATTGTTTGCCGAGAAATTTACTCATGGCATGGATTTTTAACCATTGTGCACGAAATAGCATTCGCAAATTAGACATATAAGATCGTTGTAACAGCTAAAAGAAAGAGAGAGAGTAATGTGCAGATAAACAGACTTAATAAAAAAAGAAGGGACTTTGAAAACCACCAAACACGACGAATATGAAAACATTGAAGACTCGGTTTGATCGAGCATGGACAGTAATAGGAATTCGTATTATTGCCCACGCCGCCTAGCCCTGGAATGAGGACAACTCGATTTATGCATATTTACATTCTAAACGATGGATTGCATATAGCGATGAACATTGGTTTGCCCTATACAAGAAAACAATGAGCGTAACTAAACAGAATGTTGACAGGGGATTTGAGAACAAATTGAGCCTGCATATTTTCGTTACTTGTCGTGTTGGATAGCTGTCTAAGTTCCTAATTTAGTTTAGAAAACTAACATAAAATTCACTTTAATATGAAACTGAATCAATTAGATGTCTGTTACAGAAAATACTTCCATGTAAACATAATTTATTATGAACATAAAGTTAAAATGACAACCTGATTTAAAAAGTTTTTAATGAAAATATGTGTAATAAATTTTATGAAACATAACAAAATAACATGAAACATTATTAAAATGCACGCTTTACTGAACTGATTCAAAACATTAGCAACAGAGTATCATGTAACAATAAATATATGTTATCATTAAAGTTAAATAATGTAATAATTCATAATCATGTAATCATAATCATGTGGCTTTCACTAAAGTGATGAAATTTTTTTACCTTTCCATGTACATGGTATAGTTTAAATATACTGAGTGTCAAAATTTCAAAATTTAATGTCGCTATGTTGAAAGTAAACATAAACTTTAGGCCCCTGTGGAAAAAGAAATTTATTTTACAAACAACAAAAGGAAAGTTTCCACGTACATTCAATCAGTGCTGTTATCAGTTGCGTCCTTTGAAAGTCGTTGAGCACGATACTTATGTACTATATTAACAGTACTTCTAAAATTGCATTTGTTTAAATATTTCGGCCGGTTTATAGATGGTTGGTTTCAATATTCCAGCCAATATAGATTTGGATATTGTTCAATCACCCCAAGGATATACTTCCTGCATTTTAAAGTTTGCCTTTGGTGTCTGTGATATGCAAAATTTATATTCTCAGATCCTCTGTCAAAATTCTATTTTGTTTAGTTCCGCCGATTGTTTTCTCGTTTAGGGCAAACCCATTCTTTTTTCTGGGGACCATACGCCTCTTAACATGGAATGGTATTAATCTGAAAATACCGCATTGAAGGTTCCATGTTCACTGCCATTTGCATACCATCGTTTGGGATGGATCGATATTGTACTGTTAAAGGGTGCACATATTGAGTTGCGCTTAACCCGGGGCTAGGCGGCGTGGGCAGAAATATACATTTCCATTACTGCCCATGAACATGCTCAATATAACCGAGCCTGCATTATTTTCGTATTTGTCGTAATCGATGACTTTCAAAGTTCCCTTTTCATCTATTTCATGAACGCATAATTCAAAAAGACAACTTGAATATAAAAAACCCGTTTAAATGAATATATTTGTTATTTATGACACATGTTATTTTAAAATGCACAATGCACTTAACAGATTCCAAACTAGCAAAATAGTTTCATGTAAAAATAAAAATCTTTTATAATTCATGTAAACAATAGTTTATCATGAATGTTAATTTAAAAAAGAGATATTTATTATAACAAAATTTAGCGTAACCACTTTGAATGAAATCCAACTTAAATAAGAAATATTCTTTTAATAAATGCACACGCTATACAAAACAACAACATCTTACTGACAGAGTTATAGCCGATTCTAAATTTTACCAAACGTACAATTATGTAAATTATTAGATGTTAAAATTCGTAGATACTTTTATCTGTTCGGACATGAAGAAATGGTTGTAAAGTTTAATAAAAAAGAAACGAATTAAATTGTTTTGTATGTTTATATCGCATAATATCGCTTGAAATATTGAGCGTATGCGTTATTGCACCGCTCGAATCGACAACTCTTAAGCGTTTTCTTTCAAAAAGTTACAGCAGTTACCTCCCTTAAGCTTAGACTTTATGCAAATGTATTTTTATTGAAATCTATGAGTGCTTTCCTTCACATTGTCAAATCGTTGTAACCTTTAAAATGTACTTTTGCGCATAAATAATAAATGTACAACGCGTGTTGGTGTGCAATTACCATGATATTCAATTTGGAGACATTAAAAATGTTTCAAAAATGAATAGACTTGTGTAGTCGCAAACATCGCCACTGTGACAGTCCCTATTACTGACAACTTTTTAAAAAAATCGGGCATAATATCAACACTGAAAGATAGTTTTCGCATGCAAAAAACACAATACTGCATTGTGTTTCAAATGTCAGGGATATTTGTTCAGGAATGTAAATTTGGTTTAATGAAGTAAGAAATAGATAAGAGGGGAACTTTAAGAGCCGGCGAACAGGACATATATGAAAATATTGCAGAATTGGTTTGATTCACCCTGTTCATTAAGCAAACATTGAAATTTACATTAATGCCCACGCTGCCCTAGCCCCCGGGCCTAGTTGAGCACAACGCAATAATGTATTTACTAAAACAGTTTAATTTTGATCGATCTCAAACGATGGTATGCATATTGCGGTGAACATGGAATCGTCAATGCGGTATTTTCTGATTAATCAGCGGCGTATGGTTCCCCGATAAAAGAATGACTTTGCCCTAAACGAAAAAAAGAAAAGGTGGAACTGAATAGAATTTAATTTTTGACAGGGGTTATGACAAAAAATAAATCCTGCATATCACAAAGAACGCCGAAGGCAAAAAATAAAGACAAGTACTTCAACTTAATACCGCATTGAAGTGTCCATGTCCACCGCCAAATTCACACCATTGTTTGACTCGCTTTGGATTGATCGAAATTGTACTGTTTATTGGCTTAAATCGGGACTAGATGGTTAAGGCAGTACATTTTTACATTTGTATTTCCATTTCTGCCCTTGCACTTGCTCCATCAGAGAGAATATGTTCATTTTTTGTTTGTTCGATGGCTATTTAATCTCCCTTTCCATCTATTCAAAACATGTTATTTCAATGCTTATCAGCGAAAAACAAATGAACATATGACAAATGCATAGTTTTAAAGGTTACCCTTTATTTATTGTGTTTTATTGTACATTTAAATTATCCTTCGAGGACTAACCTAACTGTTTTTGGAAATCTGGTTTGCTTAGCTCGGATACAAAAATCGTATTTGCAACCATAAACTATTTACCAATTTTTATATTTACGTCACTTATTATGAATACAATCAGGGTAAGAGTTAGGGTTAGGGTTAGAGTTACAATCATTTTATTTTTGCTGGTGATTTTAATGCAAATTAAAATCTTTGATGAACAGCCGAGCTGGCAAGCGAAGTAAACGTTGTAAGCTGAGAAAGTCTTTTATTGTACGTATAAATACGCCTGTTACATAGAATGAATATAAAACATTAAGCAACATTTTAGAAAGAATATAATCGACGATTAATTTGACAGCTAATTCTTAATGCTGTACAATCTGGTATATATCTCATCAGGTTGCTAATCGTTTTTTCGACTTAAAAAACCATATCAAAATCGATTCAAGTTAAGTACATTTTCTATCAAATCGTCGTCATAAAAAGATACAAAAATTGATTATTTCTTAAGTTCTGCATAAATTTATTTATACGGATGTGCAGCATAACATGACAATACGCGCCCGACAGTGTTTGCAAAAGATCCACAATACATGGCCACGGTTGCCAAGCAACTAAGATACCGCGGATGAGGCATGCAGAATGTCAGCGGCCATGAAAAGAACATCCCACATAAAATGAAAGACGTTAATCAGTCGTGAACGATCTAAATTTATTTCGATTCATTCTCCAATTAAGCTTTAACAGTTTCAGTATTATTCTACGACGTGATTGAAATTATAAAATGTATACAATAGATCCACTTGTGGCAGGTAGGGTTGGTCAAAAGTGTTCAAATTACTCCATTACTTCAGTAAAATGTCTAATATTGGTTTTGTAGAAAAATTTATTGAAGAAAGCTAATGTCCCTACAGCCGTACTACAACTAATAAGTTTATATCGTTTTTTTTATAATATTTATTTCTATATTTGTACGAGTATGGTTCAGTAATTAAACGAAGCATAACCTACTTTTTAGGATATATACTGAGAACAAAAGAGGTGCGACTCGGCCCCACAGTAAATGCCGCAAATGCCTAAACATCTGTTTTTCTCGTTGTTTTAGACTCAAAAGGAGCATCAGTATTACAAACACTAGTTTAACATTTAGATGATAATTATAGTTATTTAGATGTCTAGATGTGTCTTTTAGTTATTTTTATCACCCACACCTATGAAATGTTCATGTTTTCAAAGAAATAAAGTTATAAAAAGGGAACTTTGAAAGCCATTTGACAGGACAAATATGAAAAAATATTGCAGGCTCGATTGATTGGTCCTGTTCATTACTTGTAATGAAAGTACATATTACACTACCTACGCCGCCCAGCCCCGGGTTGCGTGCAACCTATTATTTTCGTACCAGTGAACAGTACAATTTTGATCCATCTCAAACGACGGTATGCATATGACGATGAACATGAAACCTTCGATGCTGTTTTTTTATTTCAGATTGATACCATTCGGCGAGCTACAGTCCTAGGATAAAAGAATGGCTTTGCCCAAAACGAAATTTTTATTGTCAATTGGAATAAGACATGTTACACGTATGATCCATTTGATAAGTAATTCTGTATCTAATCAGTGCGAAGGCGGTAACCAGTCAAGTTCTCATTTTTATGAATTGATTGTTGTATCTTTTTTGTATGAATTGAAATACAAATGTATTGTCGTGACATATACTTTATTCCGCTTTACTTATTGGCTGTGATTTCTGAATGTGGCTATTCCAATCATCAAACAACTTTCGATGACAAGATTGAAATAAACAGCGTTTGTGTAATGATTGTAATATTAAATTAACCCTTAAAGCGTCACACAAACCATGCTTTCTTTAATCAGTACTTAAATGACTCAAACGGCAGTGTGATGAAGTATAACAACCTGTGAGTTTCACGTCCAGTCAACAAAATAACTAAACCGGTTAACTCAATAGCCTAATTGGATGGCTAGGTGCTGTCGCCGAATGGGTTCGCTCGCCGGTAGGGCCAATATCATTCAAAATAGATACCGGTTTTTGCACAACATCGGGCCTTCAGTCCAAATATTTTGTAATTTTGAATAACCCATGCATATGAACTGAATATTTCATTGCATCGATCAATAATGTGCAGATTGAACAGCTTGCAAGTGCATACCAACATCTGACACTTTTTCAAAATCAAAATTTTATGTATTGCTTATTGTTTACTTGGAGGTTTGTATGAAAATTGAATGGTTAGATCCAGAGCAGCGGGGCGGCCGTTTAATTTTCATGCAAAATAAATACATGATAACATAATATACTTCTTAAAATTTTATAAGTGTCCAAGGTTATAAAGCTGAGATTGGAAACCAGTCTCAAATCTCAAGCATCCAGTCGCCATTTCAGCCAATCAGATGCTTGAGATTTGAGACTGGTTTCCATGCTCAGTTTTATAACCTTGGGTACTGGACCACATTTTTATTGTGTAGTTATTATTGTTTAGGTTAAACTTTTGAAAAGTGTATGTACATTAAAATTAATTTCATTTGTATTGATTATTTTATAAAACCGAAGAACTTTGAATTATTAATTTAAAACTGAAACATGAGTGTAAATTATATAAACTTAGAGACTACAAATTTAAACTGGTCCTTATCAAATTCTGAGAAGTATATAATGATTGAAATTACTGCCGTCCAATAAATGTGTTTTGTTACTTTACTGTGTATTGAACTGCTTGTATAACTATTGTTATGAACATATGTTTGAAAGCAATTATACACTGTCTTTATCATGCAACACATGACTCTTACAGGTGAATCTGTGTGAATGTAAATTCTTGCATGGAACAACAATGAATTGTTTGCCTGCTGAAGTACAGTTGGTAAGCAAATGTCTTTAATATCGCCCAACGTAGCCAAACTTATTAAAGTTGAAATTAAGATTTAAATCATTTCCTTTGCCTCCGACTTTGTACGTATATAACGCCTACTTCAAACATTTTACAAATATCATAAACAAACTGTATGTGTTCACCATTAAACATTCGAATAAAAGTATTAAGCTAATCGACCTATAAAACACAGACTTAGCACGCAACATTTTGTGAAGTAATTGTAAAAAAAAAATTCAAAAAATACAGCAACCGCATATTAGGTTCAAATATAATTTAATCTCTATACAATAACACGCGTTTTGCCATATTTTACCTACGAAAATAATAGGAACTAGTGAAATAAAAATTGCGAAAGGGTACGTTTCAAAAGAGATAAATTAAAAATAAAAAGTTGATGCCACGTGAAATATACAATGTATCGTCACTTTAGTGCAAATGAGGTTAAATACCATTGAAATAAGGAGTTATACCATTTTACACTTAGGTGACGATAGGTTGTGTTTGTATCCTCCACGCTTTAATTTTTTCTTTTGGTCAATATATATATATAGTGGAAGATATACGTATATTTATATATATTGAAAAATCCGTTCTTTTTTTTTGAATCGCTGGAGGCCATTGTAAAACTTTAATTATTTCTACTTATTGGTTTACCAATTTAAGTTTCATTTAATGTTAACAAAGTAATGCTAATATGAGTTCAGTAAATGTACTTCAGCATAAAAATCATAATAATACTTGAATTCAGGTTGTTTTTATCTCCAATCATCTAATGGGAATGTGTGCATCAGGTAAATTATTCAAATTGGTTTTTATAATCTTTCATCTTTCTAAAGGTTGAAGCAGACGTATGTTAATGCATTATTTTGCCAAAAGGTAAGTACATGACATTTATACTGTATTACCTCAAATACAAATTTCATTTTCCCAAAATAGTAACACAAACATGTAAATGAAACAGTATTCACTATTAATTTCATCCTATTTACGTCTCCCCTTCCTGCAGCCTCAACTTTTGCAGCGATGACAAGAGGGCGGGGCCTCGCGGACATGCATCATCGACCACAACAATGAAGCTGTCATGGCCATCCTAACTGAAGGATTTCAATTAATAAAACGACGCAGTGAAAGTTTTGTGTGTATATAAATTTGATGTGTATAGGTCCACTGTTTCAAATCACTAAAACTCAACTTTAAAACGTCTCTTTGCTTTGGCCTGAGATGACCTTATACGGTCTATTGCCGTCAGCAGCCCACGGTCACACTGTGTTACAATCAAATGGTTAGTGTACGTAAAGCAGTGTTGTGTGGCCGTTTTAGGTTGATGGATAACAACCACATATGAAGCTTAAGAATTTACAACTTGATTAGTTTTCATGTGAAGGCGATTTACCGACATGAATTTACTTGTTTCGGGATTTTATGTTTTCTAAGTGTGTATAAAACCTGGATTTTCACCGTTTTGATTCACTTACTTTGGCCACCATATACAGCTAATGTTAAACAGTTAATGGTTAATTGTTTTAATTTAAAAATGTACTTTGATGGAAATTTTCCAGTACAACTTGTTCGGAACAGTAATTCTTTCCCGCCAAAATCTAAATCTGGAAATAGAGTGGAGGATACAACATTTCATGCGAGTCAGATAATAGGCATAATTTATTGCAACAGATTTGTGCGCCATGATGGTATACAGAAGTGCAATACGACACCATTTATAAGGTAAATACTTTCTTATTGTGGTAATGCGGTTATTTATTACCAACTTTATGAAGCAAAACGCCAGTTAATCATGAATTACATGGGATATTTTATTTAAAATGTCAAAATAAGGACATTAAACGATAACCCATAGCAGTCAGGGTTAATTTGTATTATTTGAAAGAAGTATAGTAAAAATGACTAATTCGTGATAAAATTTAAGTTTCGTTATAAATAAAAACCCATAAAAACAAAACACGTTTGCTACTAAGCAATAAAACCTATATATCAATAAAAGTCACATGTCGACTGACTGTAATTAATTAATTATTTAATGCGACGCACCACTTCCGGTCTGAGTGGTGAAAAAAAACTTGACATAAAAATGTCATTTTGAAACCAAAAAATACAAAAATGTTATTTTTTTAGATGATGAAAAAATAATAATACGTTATTATGTGTGAGAATCCATCGGTTGTTTCTTTTTTGTTTTGACAATCAAAGGTTTGGTTCAATCGGCACAGCCTCTTCCTTTAAGACAAAGGTCAGGAAATAACATGCAACGTATTAAATAAGATATATAGTTAAAATTGATAACTACAACAACAACAACAACCATTTAAAATTAAATGTATTTTTCACAATCTGCATCTATTTCGGGTTAATGCTCTGATTTAAAAGTTACTTGTTTTCTTTTATTTTGAACAATAAAAGAAACAAAGACAAACGCTTAATTTAAAAAAAATGGGCAGAAAAAACGTATTGTTTCTCTATTTTACTTTTGAATTACATTTATTGTACTCTGACTGCAGTTTAAAGGTAATATTCAATATAAATAAACATTTCATTAATATAATTTAGTCAGTGATGTACCGTTCTTGTCTATTTATGTCAAGATTCAGTTATCATGTTTCACTTCAATCAAACTGAACTTTCACCCAATAATACTTTATTATAAGTAGTAAACATTAAAATGAATGTTTGAAAAGGCTTTCACAATAAGTCACCAATAAATTGGTCACCGTGGAAGTGTATTTAAAAATCCAATTGACTTAAACAGTTAAGTAGAAATCAACGTGCAAGGAACAACCTCAAATACAATCTAAGAAAACAGCTGGAAAAGATTTTTAATATGACCAAATGTTGGATATCTTATAAAAAGAGTCACAACAATTAAGCGATCAAACGCAAACTATGTTTTTTCGCCTTGGGGTGGGGGAGGGGTGGGGGTGGGGGGTGGGTTAGGAGGCAGCTAAATCACATAGGAAAAGTGTGGATGTAAGCTAGAAATCTTAACCAGAGTCAATTGTAAATTCAACTTAAAACTCCCCTTATAATGAACAATTAAATGTTATAAATAAACAGAAAAATGTAAAACAAATGAGTAATAAGAAAAGTAGAATTCAGAGCCTCTTCCTCACAGCAAAATACGTAGAGAGGAAAAGAGAGCATTGGATTAAAATTTAATTAATTAATTTTAAAATAACCCCACAAACAAATTAAACAAAATGCAACGGATTGTAAAATATTTCGTTAAAAGTACCAGTGAAGACCCGTGCTTAACAGTTACTATTTTTAAGCCAGCCATCTTTAGATTTGGAATTTGAAACACAAATGTTTGGGGTTTTTTTCCAATAGGAATTTCAAGAAAGAACGTTTGTTTCCTTTTTTGTAATTGTCTGGTGATTATTTTTTAAGTCTATTACATGTACCATGTTACATTTTATCAAAATTAATAAATTTAATGTAGTATTTTAGGCCTTCTTACTTGTGTATTAATCTTGAGGCTGAAGTATATATTAAGTGAAAAATGTTTATTTTTTACATTACTGTGTGAAAAAAATAATTTACGAAAATCAGGAAAACCCACATTTTGATCATTTTGAAAACAGGATATAAAAATCTAAAAAAAAACCTCTTATTTTTAAACCTTTCTAAAGATTTCCAAAAAAGTAATATATGCATATCAGGAATCGCCACACTCACAAAACACAGCCTCCCCACGTAGCGAAAAAGAAGAGGAAGAGAGAGATAGCATGATTCTATCAATTTACGTAGTATGTTAAAAGTTTCATGTTATATAAGGTTTTTTGTAATTTATGTATTGGATTCGGTGAAGAACATTCTGTAAGCTTTGCCCAAGTATGTGAAACAGTATGACTTGGTTGTTTACTTGTGCAAAGATCCGTGAGGACAAAGGAAGTGCAATCACCCCTCAGTCTCCTGACCATCCTTTGTCAAACACAAGTGTTCATTTGCAAGTGTATAACACCTACTTTATGGTTATTAGATAATTCTCAAATGAACACATTGGCATCTTAATCGACAAGTTCAATAAACAATAGAAGTATGACACAACACCCCTTCATCTCCTGACCATCCATTGTCATACACAAGTGTTAGTTGGCAACTTGTAACACCTACTGGTAGAGCAAATTGCCTTTGCTTAAAATTAAAAAAAAACAACAAGTTACTGAATCATTCTTTGTTAATAGTTGATAAAACACTAAAATTAAAGGAATTCTTATTTTGTCTAATAACTCACCAGAGTAAAGCCAAAAACCTCTTGAATGTTTGGGGATTTTTTATCTTCACTTGATGTTCGAGTGAAGTTAGTTCTAAAGTAACTGAAGTAGAAATTAAATAAAAGTTTAATGGTTTGATTTCTTCATTTCTTTTATGAAAATCTTGAAAAAAAGTTCAATTGACCAGTATCGACCAGTATTGACCACTTGGGGAGTATTGACCAGGACGGTTTTAACCGGTTAAAACCGCTGGTTATAACAAGGGGCGGTCGATTGGGGCCAACCCTGATTTGGATATGGGTCAAATATTTAGTTTTAGAAATGTGGGTTCAATCCAGAGCTAGGCGAATGTGAGTTGCATGCATTTTAATTACTGTCCTGTACAGGCTTTATTCAAACCGAGCCTTCAATATTTTCGTATTTGTCGAGTACAGTGGCTTTAAATAAAAGTTAAATATGCGTATAAAGGATAGCCACATTAAGAAAACATTTTAAGAAAATAGACAAAAAGAGAGTATGTGTTTATATTACGAAAATTTTTATAAGACACCACAAACAATTAACCTTAATGAGAAATCGTTGGTTGCACCACTTTATGCCATTATATTAAATGGACACGCTTATTTTATGAATTTGAGCAAGTCCATTAGGTGTTCATATTGTGTGTGTTTGCCAACTTTTTTCAAGCGAATTATCAAACTGTGGAAATCCTGATCAGACAAAATGGATAAGCATGCAGGTTTGGGACTTGATTGTCACATTAGTGACAGTATATGCAATCAGATGGCTGAGATTTAAAATAGATGAAAAGGGAACTTTGAAAGCAACCGAACACGACAATTATGAAAATACTGCAGGCTCGGTTTGATTGAGCCTGTTCATGGGCAGTAATGGGAATGCATATTACTGCCCACGCCGCTTAGCCCCGGGTTGAGCGCAACTCAGTAATTACACCAATAAATAGTACAATTTAGATCCATCCCAAACGATGGCATGCATATGGCGGTGAACATGGAACCTTCAATGAGGTATTTTCAGATTAATACCATTTTATGTTCAGATAAAAGAATGGGTTTGCCCTAAACGAGAAAACAATGGGCGAAACTGAACAGAATAGAATTTCGACAGGGGATCTTAGAATATAAATCCTGCTTATCACAGACGACGCCAAAGGCAAAATTTAAAAAGCAGGAAGTATATCCTTGGGGGTGATTGAACAATATCCGAATCTATATTGGCTGGGATATTGAAACCACCTATCTATAAACCGGCCGAAGTATTAAAACAAAAGTAATTTTAGAAGTACTATAAACATAGTACATAAGTATCGTGCTGAACGACCTTCAAAGGACGTAACTGATAACAGTACTGATTGAATGTATGGGGAGACTTTTTACAGCCGCCACACGGCACAAACAACGCTACTGTAATATTGAAATAGATGAAAAGGGAACTTTGAAAGCAACCGAACACGACAATTATGAAAATACTGCAGGCTCGGTTTGATTGAGCCTGTTCATGGGCAGTGATGGGAATGCATATTACGATGGCATGCATATGGCGGTGAACATGGATTATTTGTATAAAGGATTCAAAAGAAAAAAGTTTTGATTGATCCTGTTCATCGGCAGTCAATCACAATTTTTGTGTCTGTGACTTTTTTATTCACATTTGTTAGAAAGACATAGTAATTAACAACCATAAAACGGAAATACAGCAATTGGTTTCATGATGAAAAATTAGAAAACAAAATTGGAAATTTTTAACATTATAAAAGATATATGTCTTCTGTCATTTTCATTTGCCATATTTCACTTATTCAATTTCAGTTTTTCAAATGAAAGTTAAGAATTAGTATACCTCAGATGTTCATGTATGCAGTATGAATAAAACACCATGAAAATACAGCGTCATCTCGTTTGCATGACAGTCATTTAAGGTCATTTTCTCGTTCAAATACTAAACGATTTCCAGTGTAATGATATGTAATTATATGTGATGTAGACTTCACAATAGGTGGTTTACTGGGTACTTAGCTAACTTTGATTAGTACGTTTGTCTTGTGCGAACAATTTCAGTAGTCCAGTTTTACGCTTTAGGCCGTGATTTAATTTATATTTGAATATATTACAATTAATCTTTAATAATGAGATATTTACTTAATAATGTAAGAACTATTAATAGCAAAGTAAGTCTTAACATTGAAGCACTTTACATATTCGGGAATATAATTATACTGGACTTGAACGAAAAGTCAGTTTAAGGATCACAAGGATCGGCTTGATGTGTATTTTGTTATTTTAATAGCTGTAAAGGGAACTTTGAAAGCAATCGAACACAACAAATATGAAAATATTCCAGACTCGGTTTGATTGAGTGTGTTCATTGATATTAATGAGAATGTATATTACTATGACAATGCTCCCTAGCCCTGGGTTTGGAGCTCAATATTTACACCAGTAAAATGCACAATTTTGAATTTTAATTTTGAAAGTTATAATACTTAAAGGAGACTGTATTTAGTTTTTTATAGTTTATTGCACAGATTAATTAACCAGGAGGGACATAACGCACTGAGAGACATATATAGTTTTATTTATATAGAAGAAAACACATTACGCAATTTAAACTTGCTTGACAGCGTACGTCCAAATTTAGAATAGAACTCAAGGTTATTGCTACTTACGAAGATTTATGGATATATTGTCACATATTTCGTCCTGGTTTATAGTGCATCATTGATAACTTGACAGTCACGTGACAGGCAAGTAAAATGAAAACATAGTTCATTAGTAAAATTGTTTACAATTTTGATGTCATGTTTTTTTAACGAGTACTGATTACTGGAAAATAATATTTTATTAGCCCATAAATCCCATTATATCATTCTTGGTTATGTAAACAAAGTATCTCCTGACTGTTTACTTGTCCATAATCAATACAATATACTTATAAAGAACCATCATCATAAATCAATAGGCAAGTGCTGTTAATTGTATCTTAAACATCACATCTTAAACAAGTTTCATATAGCGAAGGTAATGCATACATGTGAAAAAAATAAGTCCTTTGCAGAAGCAAATATTTATACGCAGTTTGTTCACATGAAGATAGCATGCTATAAAATAAAAGTTATGGTTTGCGACGTCATTTTTCAAGATATGATTCGAATAGTTGGAAAAAATAAGCCACACGTTGTTTTAAAATCTCGCCCCGTATATTCAATCAGTGCAGTTATCAGTTATGACCTTTGAAGGACGTTGACCACGACGTGTGTATAGAATTTTGAAAGCCAACTTACACGACAAATATGAACATATTGCAGGCTCGGTTTAATTGAGCTAGTTCATGGGTATTAATGGAATGCATTTTACTTCCCACGCAGTATTACTGAGTTGCGCTCAATATTGGGTGGGCTACTGTTGATGAATATGCTCTATCAAACCAAGCCCGCAATATTTTGATATCTGTCGTGTTCGGTGGCCTTAAAAGTTTCTTTTTCCATCTATTTTATTATAGATAGCTTATTACTTTTATTTTTAGTTTTTCGAAATGGAGAGATTTGTTCCAAATCGGTTCCTTTTTTTGCAGGTTATTCGTTGACAAGTATCTGGGTATCATGACTTATAAAATGTGAAATTGTTTTGTTTAAATATATGAGGAAAATAACCTGTACAGTTCTTTTATTACTATGATAAAAGACAATGGTATTTCCAGAATTTTTAAAGGTCATCATCAAACTGTATTATATTCACAGTCTTTGCTGTTTTCTTATTGGTTGGTTTTATAGTACAACGGAAATCAGCAATTAACTTCACACTTGGCCTCAGCAGCGGTCACATCCATTTCTATATGAACATAACAAGAGTTCCCTTAATAGAAGGAAAAATCATATATGCATGAAGAACTGTCATGTCTTGCTGGTCAAAGAGCAGTATTTCTATTCATGTAAAACTATAAAATTACCATCTTTGGTGGTAAACATTCTGCAATGCGTAGTACCATTTACGGACATGTAGTTCATTCAACAAGCATATTGTTTAAAATGGCTTGATATTGGAAACTACTTTTATTAGAAACCTATCTTTGTATCGTTTGTTGGTAGCCAATTGGTTAATATGAACTTATAAGCTATTGTACGCAGCTTATGGTTAGAAGGAACTCAAAATCTATTTTAAGTAGTTATTTGTTTTGTTTTTAATTACTGTAAGCGCAATTCGGTGTTTATTCTGGTGACCTGTACAATTTAGATCCATTCCAAAATATTATGCACATTGGATGGGATAATGCACAAAATTTGAAGTTGTTGTTATTAGAAACTTTTGTTACTTAAAACAAACCATATCAATACAAACACTAAACATATTAATTTATTGCATTTCAAATAGCATTCATTCTGAACAGTATCTACAATAATATAGTCAATTATTTATATTAAACTTTCTGTAAAAAAAGTATTTTAAAGTTTGAGCATTACCCTACCCAAGAAGCATGTTTGTCTCCCCTTGCGTAATTTTTGAAGTACCATTAACATACACAAGTGTCGTTCGGCGTACCTGATAACAGCACTGATAAGAAGTTTATTTGTTGAACATTGAGGCTGACAGGTACTTATTTAGTTTGAAACTTTATCTACTGCATCTAATTCTGATGTTAAACAGGTATATCTTCATCAGTCATAATTAAATAATTATTAACGTTTCTTTGTTTTGTCTGGTCGCAGTACAGTAGTTACATGTGTCGCTTTAATTATCATCTTTGAGTACGAAACATTTATTAGTATAAATACTGAGTAGCTCTCAACTCGGGGCTAGGCGTCGTGGACAGTAATATATATTTCCTTTACTATCCATGAAAAGGCCCTGTACTATACTGACTGCCAATGAAAACGCAACACTATATTTCGGTATATTTTTGATGTGTGTAAAAGTTTAATAAATTGACAAAGGTAGATGTTTTTGAAAATTACTAAGATGTCGTTGGACCAAGGAGTATATGTTGACGGTGAACAATGCATCCGACGAGTGATTTCACGTCGAGTCATCTCTCACTGTGTCATGCCCAACACCTTATGTCTTAGGTTGTCGAGAAAGCCTTGGCAATATCACATGTGTACAGAGTAAAACTTGAAAACTGCAGACGGGTTTGGAAAAACGAGAGTAAAGGTTAACAAATGAACTTGTTTTCATGTTATTCGTGCATGTCTACATGCCAAAACGAAACATTCTTGCGTTTGTACTGGGTTACTGTAGGAGTTTAAAAATCAGCGGACCATTTACTGTAGGAGTTTAAAAATCAGCGGACCATTCATATATCGTTTGGTTACTTATTAATTTAAAACACATCTTCCATCGCCTATTTATTACACTTTTGCAAACATCAAAATATTCCCCAAAAAAGTGTTGCGTTTTCATTGGCAGTCAGTATATTTTGATATTGGTTGTGTTTGGTGGCTTTTTAATGAATCTATTTAAATATCACAGACGTGAGCAAGATGTTACTTGTAATACTTAGGCTTCATTGTATTTCGCGGGGACAAATTTTCGCACAAAAAGCGCAAAAGATATATTTGAGAGTACATAAATTCGAGTAATAATTATTCAATAGAACATGTTATTAATTAGCGTAATTTCGCTGTGTTTAGAAATCGCGCATAGCGCTAAATTTAAACCATACGAGATATAATGATATCACAGTAGTTCGAATAAGGTGTCGCTTTATTTGTTTTTTCTGTGAGAATTGTAGCTTTTTACTGGTTTTGCTGAAATAACTGTGTAATTTTCATTCGTGTTTAATATTGTAAAGCTGTCATTTCTTTTGGTTAGGATTTGTTCGAGTTTGAATAACCTAGTATACCCTAATTTTAATAATCTGTTCATCAAAACTGTTTCATTTTTAATAATAAATTATTTGCAATTTTAGAGGAAATAAAACATGAATCCCAGTAATTTTTTAAGTAAAATCCACTATAACTTTCCTTGTGGTTGGGGCTCATCTTATATGTTTGCAAAAATCTTTAAAAGAGAATATGTGAAAAAAAAGAATATGGTTGGGCTCGCTTGATTTGCGCATGTGCAGTGATATGTGCGTATCAGGTATAGGCACTTACAAAACGCAGCTACCCACACAGAGAAAAGCAGAGAAGTAAAAATAGGACATGTGTTTATACATTGATCTGTTATAAATAATACACCACAAACAATTTATGAAAAAAAGAACTTTACGGGTTACCGCCTTTGAACGGCCAGTGTAGTGTGTATGCTTTTTCTTGAAGAGAAAAAGCACAGTTGGGACAAATTAATGAATACTAGCTTCCATGAATAACATGAACAATATCCGAATACAAAAACTGTAAGGATATCATATTGGTAAGTGACACAACATTCGGGGTTTCAACCAAATTCTAGTTGCACCGACTTCACACTTGCCTTACATGGGTACCATAGGGAAAATCATGCACACGTTTCTTAAAGTAAAACCACTAACCCTATACTATTCAACTGCAAAATATTGAGCAAAATAGTGAACTATACATATCAGGAATGGCCACATCCAAAAGACACAGCCTCCACACACAGCCAAAACCAAAAAGGAGAGATGAAAAGAGAATATGGTTTATAAAACGATCAGTTTTAAAAAAAGACATTACAAACAATTTACGGAAATGGGAACCCAAAGGGTTACCATCTTCGAACGGTCAGTGGCAAAACAATTTGCCCAATAGGGTTTAAACCAGGTTCTAGGGGTGCACCAACCTTACACTTGCCTTAAAGGTTCTCATATGAAACTGACATTACTGCCCATCTTATTGACAAAATATTGTTCATGGTACATTAAATGGTATCTCTTACCAATCACAAACCATTGGTTATTCATAATATCAGTACAACAAATCATTGATTTATGCGAGCAAGCGATATCACCAAGATTTATTTTCTTAATAAAAACTGTTGGGAAATCGTTAAGAAATTTTTCTTGTAGGATGTTCGCTAAGTTATCATGTCAGAATCTGACATCGTGCATCACTGTGTCACGACAAAAAAGATGTTTTATACAAATTATGCTTAAGGTTAGGAAGTGGTAATTTATTGAAATGTTGACTTAAACACTAAGGACTTTTTTATCATTACTGTTTTTACTGACTAACCATTTAAAACAGTTTTAAAATGGTAAGTCAGTAAAAACCGTAATGATCAGAAAATGAAGAAGGTCATCTAGTCCGAAGTTAAGCGCAACTTAATTTGTTGTACATGTCAAGTTAACTTTCTAAATGTAGATCTATTCATACACAAATAAGCATAAAGTTGTTCTAGTTTAAGTACCCGCCCTTTTGCTTTGCAATGCTTTTGGCTTCATATGTTTGTGTCCTTTTGCGTACAACATTGTTAAGCTGACGGGTGGGTTGCATTTATTTCACCAAGACAACGTATACTTGTTTGTTGATTTGAGAACCTGATGGGTAAAGTGTGAAATTGGTACACCAAAGAACCTGGTTTAAACCCAAAGAGGCAAATTGTTTTGCCACTGACAGTTTCGCGGCGGTAACCCATCGGGTTCTCACTTTCGTTAATGGTTTATGACGTCTTTTTTGAAACTGATTATTGTATCTTTTCTTCTCTACATTCTGGCTGTGTGGTGAGGCTGTGTCTGCTGGATGTGGCCATTCCTAATATGCATGTTTCTCTTTATTTTAAACTGTTGATATAAACAGACCTGCTGCAACTCTTTCTGTCAATACCCAATTGAAGGTTTAATCTTCCCAGTTGTGTGCACATCATTGTTTGGGATCGATCACAACTGGTAATGTTTACCTGTGTAAAAATTAATTTGCGAACAAACTGGGGCTAGGCGGCGTGAGCAGTAATATGCATTACCATTACTGACCATAAATAGACTCAAACTAACCGAGTTTGCAATATTTAAAAAAAAAACATGCAGTAGCTCCGCGGTTACGATTGTCTTAATAAGTTTGTGATCTTTTTAGACATTAATCACTCTCCTTCCCTCTCTACCTTTCATCTTTGTGAGTATGCTTTTTATGAGTTTTCTAAATGCGGCTATTTTTTACCATATTTGCATTATTCAATATGTCACTTTAAACAAAGTGCAGTAGCGCAAGCCACTTAAATAAATTCAGATGTCATTTGGATTTAATATGCAGCGAATGTCAATAAACTGTGTAATTAGTCGTCAAGATATTACAATTTTATGGACTATAAATGTTTGTATTAAAGTCACTGCTTTGAAAGTCGAAGATTTTTCGATTGTAGAAAAGGCCGAATGGTTTCCAATATTACTGGCCGGGAAAAAAGCATTAGAGACAGATTTGTAAAACACTTTCCCTCTATAAAAGATGAAATAAACATTGGTAAAGTTGTATATTCTGATGCATTCGGTGTCTTCAGTTAATGTAAGCAAGGCAAAACATGTCAGTTTATTTCTGTCCCGTGTAACTGTCATGTCCCGTTCTCACGATATTTAAGCCAGGAAATTGTTAACACGTATGGAAAGGAACAGAAGGTAACAAAGCAGCGAGAAGAAATGGTAATGTGTATGTTAAACACGACAAATACAGGTGACTAAAAGTCCTTTTGGAATGCTATTTATAGAAAACAGCTGACATGCATTAGTGGTAGAAGCATAATTAGCAAAAGATACTAGCTCAAAAAAAATAATTAAAAAAGATAGAAAAAGTAACTTTGAAAGCCACCGAACACAACAAGTGTCAAATTATTGCAGGCTCGGTTTGGTTGAGCCTGTTCATGGGCAGTAATGGAAGTGCAAATAACCGCATATCCACGATTTCAGCGCGGCTCAATATTTACACAAATATAAGTATCGAGCTCAACAAACTTAAACCCTTACCCATTCAACAAAACAGTGATTGAATCGGTATACTATCTTAAGTCAATTTTAATATCAGCCCCTGGCGATGTATTAAATATTAAAAAAGAATATGTCCTTCTCAAAATTTTAAATTTAAGTGTTAAGTAACAGCAAATGTGCAGCCAAGAAAGCGTGCCGTTGAATCAATATTTTGTCCTAGTTTGTTATTGATAAATTGTAGAGTTTGTTTTGCCTAAATTTCGATTATGTCATCTCATTAATTAACGACATCAATATGTTCAGTCGTGAAATATAAAAGTATAAAACATTACAAATTATTAGAGATTCTATAATTTAGTATTTTCATATGAAAGAAACGAGTTGTAGGGTTGTAGAAAAAATGTTAGTAATATATTGAGGTTTGTGACCAACAACTGGGAAATTTAAGCCTAACTAAAGAACATTGAAACATTCATGGAAAATTCCATTTTTATCGACGCTGACAATAACGCTTACCAGCCATATGTTTACCTAAAATTTCAAGATTTTTTAAGGAAGACAATCACACTTGCTATTAATACCACAGAATTTTGCAACCGCCCAATGTTGATTTTTCTCAACTAGTCATCCATTAAAATGCTGATGCCCAACAGTTACACCACATTGTGATTAAACATTTATAAATTACATTCCTTAATAATTTTTTAACAAATTTAAATGTTGAATATGGATTTATATTTTGTTTTCAAATGTTATAAGCAATCTGTTTTTGCATCAATAACGATAAGTCTGCATATACAGTAAACACTCTTTTTTATGCCATCAAAATTATTTGTTTCACAAATTTAAATGAATTTGCTGAACATATAGGTTTATATTGGCAAGGTATATCCTAGCTGGGACACATAAGTAAGGCGTTTAAAATTCCATTTTTTTCTAGTCCAATATATATTAAATTAAAAACAAAATTATAATAAGGAAAACTCAATATCTTTAAATGTGAATTGTTTGTATAAATCCATTTTCTTTATTTTTTTTAATTGATACTTTTTTCTTAAAAAAAATTCTGTAAATATGAGTTCATATTCTTGCCAAGGAGTTATAACAAATGAAATTAAATCACAATTTATATTTATAATGTAACGTCATTTTAAGTGCAGAAGTCTGTAAACGTTTTCGTTAACCATTTTACTAGCATGTAGACTACGGTTTATACATGTACGATGCATACGCGAAAGAGTTGGCCTTTTAAATATGATTGATTCATCAGTGAAAGCAAAATCGACTTAATCTAGCTCATAAAACATGACTAGCTATGAGTAAGAAATGAAGTCATCTGTGACGATATAAAGTACAGGTTTTTGTCCATTAAGAGGTTCAGTCATGTATCATGTCTTTGCATGTTAAATTAACTTAATCTAGAGGCTTCCGGACAGTAACAAGGTTGCAGTCCTTAGTTGGTTGTTTGTTTGATTTTTGCTTTATCTGTCTAATTAGTTTTAATGAAACTAGGCATTAAACTGTATTAAATTTTTTAGAATTGTTTAACATTGGTCTGATACATACCCAATAATTAAAAAATGATAGGTATGACTTAGAATAATTTCTTTTTCATTCTTTAAAGTTGAATTAACAAGTGGAAACTTACATAGCTTAATAAATGTATATGTACATTATTAGAATAAGACTTTTCTATTTTTGGTATTCAATATATTATAAAATATTACAAACTGATATGAATAATGCCCCAACAGGTTTCTTCTTTTCTTGTTTTGTCACTAAGATTATATATTATTTATTGATTTAATTTGAACATTAGGAAGGAGAGTTCCTAGAATTTCTTATTTACAAGGAAAGTTCAAGAATGAGATTTGAAATAATTCACGTGCAATTCGCAAGTATTAAATAATCTGTGGAAGTAAGTTAAGTTTGTTAAAGCTGTTTTGACCGAACTATAATGCGTTTACTTAGTAAAACTCTAACAACGTTGACTTTAAATAGATACTTTCGAATGTTGACTGCGGCAGAACAATACATCAGATTTAATTTGTTTACAGTTCTTCTACAGTTTTAGTTACACATTTTTATATTTATAAATTGAATACAGTTGTATCTCTACTAGAAAATACTCGTTTTAATGAAATTGCTATTTTTATACCGGTAACCGATGCTCTGTTTCTTCTTTGCTCTTTTGTGTGTTGAAAGGCTGTTTGTCCGAGTGTGGCCTGTCCTGATGTGCATGCTTCACTGTTTTCAGTTAGTTTCAAATTTTTCAAATTGTCAGTTTGTAGTATGTAAGTTTGTTTTGTAATAATGTCATTTAAACGATTAGGCCCTATAAATCATATGCTTTATCGTGAGCAATTTCAAACTGACAGAGTACTACTCCTTCGTTTATATATTTTTCTGTGATTTGTCCAACTGTTTGACATGTTCTTGCCGCAGTAAGGTACCAGAGCGTTGTTTGTGGCGTGTTGCGGCCGAGAAACGTCGCCCAGTACAATCAATCAGTATTGTTAACACTTACGTCCTTTGAAGGCCGTTAAATACAATATTTATGTGTGTGTAAATATTGAGGTTTGCTCAACCCGTGTCTAGGCTTGGTGGACGCTAATAAGCACTTCGATTACTGCTCATGAATTGACTTGATCAAACCGAGCCTGCAGTATTTTGATATTTGTCGTTTTCGGCGGCCTACAAAGTCTCCTACCTTTTACCTTTGTCTGTGCATGTTTGATTTGTGGAATACCACTCACCAACAGTGTTATAGAAAAGCTTTCAGGTTGCAATATAAATGTCTTTCCTATCAGAGAATGAATATAAACATACAAAAGGTAAAATTGTTTGTACTTGAATTGCTAGTTGTAGCAAACTAACTTTTTTGTTATGAATTGTTCATATAGCGTTTCCAGTGATGTGCAGGATTTAGCTTTGCTCAAGGAATCTTTCCTTTTGATTTACTGTTGCATCTCGAATCAATAATGTATATGCAACTGTTAAACACTTTATGCCCTAGTTACTTGAAAACTTCGGGGGAGCTTATATATTGAATCGATAATCTTGCAGCCGGCTGTATCACTGCTTTCATCGTCTATAGCAGTATAAGTTTTCATTTGGAATGCTAAAAATGTGACAGATTCTAACTTATATTATACTTTTAAATAAAATTGAACAAAATATTCAGGAAGAACAATTATGATCTTTTATAAGATAGTACGAATAGTTATATCGGTGTTATATCTATGTCATTTTTCATGTAAAATGAATGAAATATATAATCTGTAGCGGTGTGCAGCTTCCCTTTTATGCATTTATATGTTCACGTGAGCGGTAGATAAACTTAAGCAATCAATATATTGGACTAATTAAGCAAGCAGAAAGACAGATGTTTTGGTAACAGTGGGCAATGCGACAAATATCTTGGCCCAACTGGAGACGTACGCAGATTTCATTGGAAAACACTGCAATCAACCCGAGCCTGCATTATTTTGATATTTGTCGTATTTCATGGTTTTCAATGTTTCTTTCTCATATATATTCGTAAAAACTGTATTAAGAAGTGATTCAGGATGATATAGAGGATATTTGTTTTTACCAGTGTAAGATAGAAATATGTGAGCTCCGGAATTCGTGTTTTTTAACGAGTGGCGAAGCCACGAGTGAAAATACATAATTCCGGAGTTCACGAGTGAAATATATTTCTATCTTTCACTGGTTAAAACACATTTTATTTTTATTGTATGCTTTTGATGCACAATTTATGTGAACTAGACAGAACAAATCCATGAAAAGGCGCCAAAACGTTTGCTTATGACGTGATGTCATAACGTCGTATATCCAAACTTGAGCCCGTTTTCTACACGTTCTCATTCAGAATGTTATGTACATTCGGGTACCAACGTTAAAAACAGTGAAAATAAAAATAATATTCCACTGTTTGAAAACAGTGGAATACCACTTTTATTTCACCGGGAAAAATTATATAATTCACTGAAAAGCATAAAATATGCTTTTTAGCAACTCGTTTCAGTTTTAGTGTATTTGTGTGCTTGGTTACAATTAATTTAATTTTGCAATTTGGCTCGTCTGGTACTAGTTCAAAACCCGATTTCAGTATGTTTTTCCTAAATGTATTTTTAACAGGTTCAAACCAAATATCACAGGATGACAAAAGCGTTTCTTTGTCTGTCTTTCCGTCTGACCGTCCGTCTGTTCGTCTATCTACTTAGGAGCTATTAAATAACTTGGGACTGACGCTAGTATATACTATTATTGGATTTTTATGGGCGTTGGCATTATGGGCATTAAACATATGGAATATATAACTGCCAATGCAGTTATTTTTGCACATCTCATTTAAATATTTTGACAAATTAATGTAGGCAGTTTTAAATAGGTTTTTAGTACTTCTTAACTCCTACGTTCGGCATACTTAATGGGTTCCCACGTGTGTATATAAGCGATTCTGACAGCAAAAATCATTAAGATAATTTGAGATAAGAGCAATGTGACATAAGAATGCAACTTTTATAATGCAACATACTAGACATTCAGACTCGACCTGCAAAAAGAGTACCATCTGTCAGTTTTTATTTTAAATAAACTTGAGCGATGAAAATCTTATAAGAATATAGATTTAAACGGAAATTTAAAATCCTCCGGCTTAAGTCACTAAGCTGTTGTCAATTACGTCATTGGAAGGCAATTGAACACGATACAGATAAAGTATGAATGATCCTCAGTATTTTTATTTTCAAAATGGAAATACTTTCTAAACAAAAACCACTTTTCCCCTTGTACAGTGTAACGTTTTTTTTATCGAAAGTGTAAACATTTTTCTGGGAGCTGCTGTTACTTATAGACATGATTACTGTTTTCAGTTATT
This sequence comes from Corbicula japonica, assembly GCA_038501625.1. Lineage (NCBI taxonomy): Eukaryota > Metazoa > Mollusca > Bivalvia > Venerida > Cyrenidae > Corbicula > Corbicula japonica. The sequence continues at coordinate 525,588 of JAZAYU010000113.1, forward strand.
TAGCCAGTTTTAGTTTGTCAGTTTGTGTTGCATTAATGCCATTTCAAACGATTAGGGACCATAAAATCACATGCTATATTGTGAGCAATTTCAAACTGACAATGTACTAGACTAACGATTGCAATGCTAGGCGCTGTCGCCGTACGGGTTCGCTCCCCAGTAGGGGCATTATCATTGTATATCTTTGCTGTGTATTGTCTAACATTGTGTCATGTTCCAGTCGAAGTGAGTTATCACAATAGCGTTGTTTGTGTTGTGTGGCGGCCGTTAAACGTCGCCCCGCACATTCAATCAGTACTAGAAGGCCGATGAGCACAATATTTATATAATGTGAAAATACTGAGTTGACCGCAATCCCGGGCTACGCGGCGTGGACTGTTACATGTATATGCATTTGCATTACTGTCCATGAACAGGCTCAATCAAACCGAGCCTGCAATATTTTAATTATTTGACTAAAATAAATTTATAATGTTTAATGTTATTGTCAATGTCGGTTCATTAATCACATATATTAAACGTAATTTTAAGATTTTAAAATATTTTAGCGTTATTTGCCAGACTAAAAACAAAGCAGGATAAATCAAATTCAAAGTTTGTTTAACCTTTAAATATGCGTATTAAAAATAAAACTGGAGGTTTTTATGTCGTTTTCTAGCGACACAAAACTGCAACATACGATAGGAAATTCACTTTCACTGTAACATTTTACATTTACAATACAGCGAACAAGCTACTTTACATGTTCATTTAACAGTCGAAAATATCCCCTCGGGGCGTAGAAATGGTTAGTTTATACACCATTACTAAGGCTATTGCAATTTTCACAGATAACACGCAAAATCTAAGTCCCGCATGGTAATTTTCACGCATTGTTATTTGTACAAATCGGGCAAAAGCGATTTTCGCCGCCATATGCACACCGTTGTTTGGAACGGATCTGTTTGCCTTAGTAGATGTTAGTAAAATGCTGTTTCATTACTGCCCGTAAACAGGCTAAATCAAAACGAGGCTGCAGTATTTTCATATTTGTCATGTTCGGTGGCTTTCAATATTTATTTCTATCTATTTCATTTTGTGGTATCATTATATTTCGTGGTGGCTTAAACTTTCGTATAATTCGCACAAGTTAGATAAAGTGCGCGTAATCAAACTAAAGCGAAATCAAATCAGAACACTGAATATGTAGTCTTAATAGAATAATACACGTAAACAAATGTATTCCTTGCGCGAAAATGCCATTTGTAATGTGTATCATACGTTAAATCCAATCCCCGCGAAATTAAATGACCCCACAGAAGTCGATCGTTTAGTTTTTAAATTGTTCATACAAACTCTATGCCTAAACAGTAATTGTAGTCCTAATGCATCACTCCGAGGAGATCAGTTATACTTTTGCTAATATATTTCTTCCCGATATCCCATATACTCCATTTGCACGTACTGAATTGATTGGTGAAAATAAAGTTGTCTGGAATCTGAAAAGTAAAATATCGCAGTGTAAAAACGTTTCAATGTTTAGGCAGTTCATGGTATATAGGGACATTTTAGTTCGTTACATGAAAACAAGGTAAAATTAATCAGAAATGCAAGTATGGTTAAGATGTTAAAACTCCCTTAAGTACATTTACACGATAGAAGTAAGCTGCTGTTATAGAACTATCACTCTCTCCCACTCTACGTCTGTCTGTCTGTCTGTCTGTCTGTCTGTCTGTCTGTCTGTCTGTCTGTCTGTCTCTCTCTCTCTCTCTCTCTCTCTCTCTCTCTCTCTCTCTCTCTCTCTCTCTCTCACGCTGACATGGCAAGGCGGGGAGTCTGTCTTTTCTGAAAGTAATGTGTTTAGAACTTGCTATAAATTCACCATAGTATATGTATCGACATGAACGAAAGCCGTATTTTTTTTTCATTTTGTTTATTTTTAAAAAAAGTTTAATATTATTGCATGTATACACCAAACATTATGTATCACAATAACAGATGCATCTAATGGATATGTTTCCCTCCAGATTTAAAAACAGACAGCTGTTACAAGTGACAAGTGCTTCAAAATGGTTTGATAGAATGCATATTGTACGAATATGTGTGGGCAATCTGAGTTTTAAAGTTTGTGTTGTGCTTGTCAAGTGTATGTTCTACCGTTCGTTTAATGGGTATCTAACTTGTACATGCACCATACAATATTTATTCATGTTTACGTAATTACCTTGAAGATATTTTGTTTATGATGGTGTACATGTATTTCACATAAACTTGGTTCTTTGTTGTCATGTTTATTTGTCTTGAGTCCCTTTTTTTCTAAAGCTTCTGTTGCTGCACTAAGCCACTTAGTTAAAGAAGACCTGAGGACTTCTTTCCCCAGTAGAGGCTATATCATTTGAAATTCACAGTAGCGCTATTTGTGCAGTGTGGCGGCCGTACAAATTTTGACTGTACTATCATAGATTATAATAATATAAAAATTATATTAAGATAGATGCTTATCTTATAGTGTGCACTTTCCTGAACTTCTTTTTGTATCAATCTTTTTGTGTAAGTATTTTGAAGTATAAACTCAGATTACATGTGACAAAATAAGCCGCAATAAAACGACAACAACAACCAAAAATGCAACATTTTCTCCCGATGTAAAATCATATCAACTAAAAATATCAATTTGTCATCAAGACAAAATTTACTTCAGGTTAAATATTCCCAACAAAGAATTGGCTTGGTTTGGCCTGTGAAAATTGCAGGGTATCGATAACAAAGGGGCGAAAAGCTAATTTAAATTGGGTACTTGGCCGTATGGAAACTTTTCTCACTGAATTGAATTAACACCGCGTGGATGCTTTGATATTGTGCACTTGTGAAGAATTGAATTGAAAATTGATGGATTGATTAAGTTAAGGAGCTGAAGGGGCCACGGAGGGGGACAAAATAGCAAAGAATCGGTATCAAGTAGTAATGATACTTAAGTATAACTTTAATTTCGGTTGTACTTTCTGAGTTAAAAGCAATTGTCGGATACGTAAAAATACGTTATAGTAGGTGTATATTAAGTGAAGTTTTAACAATTAAGAGAGTAGCGAAGAGACCGTGGTTTCTTAATTGTTAACCATTCTCTGAATATACACTAAATTTACTTTGGGATCACCACAATTGTACCTTATAACTACCTGATTATATTACGTCATCATATAATAAATATTCAGTACTTAACAGACACTGAAAAATTAAAAGGTTGAAGCGTGTTGTTTTAACTAATAAGAGGCGATGAATATTTGAAATTCTGGCTCAGAAAGGGAATTGAAAATTGCGGTGAATACTAACGAAAATAAATGACTTATTGCTATCAAAAATCTCTCTTTAGATATTTATTTATTGTGTATGTATGATTTATGCATGTAACCATAATTATATAATGATTTCATTTAAGAAAGACATCTGTTATGCCTTCAGAGATTCGCGTGTCCATTTGCATACAATATATTCATATTTAATTAATGTTTTATAAAATTAATTTACATATGCATAATGTTTCGAAGTCCTTGAAAGTCCTTTACAGGACCAGTTTAGAAATATAAAGATCGGTTCTTTTTTCCCGCCACGACAAAACGTATACGAGTCGTTTTATCCATAAAAACCACCTACACGTTTATATTTTAAAATCCCCATTTGCGCTTGTTTGTTATTTTATATATAATTTAATATGTTGCTTTAATTGAAGTTTGGTGTCAAAAATTACTGAAAAGACTTTTTTAATGTTAAGATCAAACATCAAAATTAGACTTTTCTATAAAATAGATTTGTCTATAAAAAATATTATATTACCCTTATTACTGACCTGATAAATATTGAATATAGACGGGTAAAATTGTTTTTTATTTCATTCTTCTCGATCAATTTCATAAATGAAACGCAACTTTTAGCAGGATTGAATATCCTTAAAAGAGGCTTCCCCAGACTTGCCAAAATCTAGTACATACTGAATGCTAGTACAGTATCTAACCAGTACACTGAATACCGCCAATTTTCTTCCACAGTTCCCCAAAACATACATTTTATCCGAAACTTTTAAATTGAAGTACTCTTTGAAAAGGAGGATTGGGGTTAGCTCCCTTAAAAATCTAATAAGATTTGTGCTTTTGAGAACTGTGGTTAAAGTTTGCTTCTTCAGAACTTAATTCAATATCTTCTTTATATGGTAAGCACTCACGTTTATTATTTATCTTTACAAAGATTTGCAAAAAATATCAGGTTCTCATTTTTGTTAATTGTTTGTGTGTCTGTTTTGAAATGTGTCATTTATAAACCATGGTCTCTCTCTTTTTCTTGGCTGTGTGGGGAGGCTGTATCTTCCGTGGCAATTCCTGATCTGCATATTTTTCTTTTTTAAAGAAGTTGCGGTAGTTTCCTATTTCACAACGTACATGTATTGAATAATATGTACGCACCGTCTGCATGATGCGAGTCAGATATACTTGGAGTTTTCACGAAAGGAAGTCTGTTTCTGGCCAGTAATTAAGATGTTATCAGTTCCTTTCAGATACGTGTACCGAAGCATTGAAATTACTGACGGGTCGGCATACATTGTACCTACACTTCTACACTCTTGCCTTTACTCACTTCTAGATCTAAACATGAGTAGAATACATTATTAATTATCATACTTGTAGACTTGTGCACAGTAAGTAAAAGTCTGATTCGAGATTCTTCTTCTATTGATTGGATTGGTATAACTGATATAATATTTTAAGTGAAGTTTTTATAATTTTGCACAGCATTTCAACATCTTCTAATCTCTGTCATTTAACAGGAGCTTTTGAACTTAAGAACTAATTTTCGGCGGTTGTTAGGCCTGCAGTTTGTTACTATTTTTAGACCACTTAAGACTGTCAATAGTAAAAAACTGATAACTCTGAGTGTGCCGACCCAAAAACAACCTGAATTTTCAATACCTCATATTATTCACGTGTACTATACAGACGGTGCCCACGTAAAATTCATAATGTCGTGAAAACGGAAAAACTACCAAAGTCCTTTTAAAATACATGTTAAGATTTCACTAATCTTGCGAAAAAAATCCCAGACAGTCTAAATGAATCATAAAAAGTCCTTGATCTTTTCTGTAATATAAAGAGCGAATTCATAATTAAATCACGCTTGGTTAAATATGCAAATCCTAGCTCAATATGAACCTGATCAACAAAAAGATGATATTGATTGAGGAATATACCAGACGGAAAGGTTAATGAAAATATCACAAATGTAAGACAGAATATAACCTGTTAAGAATTTTAGTGCACGGCGCCAAAACCATCTAGTGCAAATCAAATACAGTGGCATACACATAATTGAAAGACACATACAGAAAACAAAGTTTAATTTTATTAATAATATTACCTGTTGATTTTAAATTTATCCTTAATGCGGATTAAGAAAGATTGTAAATTTTGTTTACGTTACATTGAGCGAAGTTTCAGTATTGTAAAATATGCTAATAAGGTATTAGTTAAATGTAATTACAAGGAAATATTAGCAATCAGTACTAATTAGTTGCATTGAATGTATAGTTAAATTTAAATAGATTATTCATTTCTGCATAAATTATAATTTGTAAGATTGAGGAAAAGATACTCGTATAATGCGGAACACCTCCAGGTTGTCTTTTTTTTGTAAAGTGTCTGTGGTGTTCTTGTTTAAATTGATCTTCTTATAATTCCATGCTGTCTTTTCCCCTCGTTCTGACTGCTTGGGGAGGCTGTGTGTTCTGGCTGCGGCGATTGCTGATATGCATGTTTCACTTGTAATAGTAAAATTAAGTGTAATAGAAAAATACAGAGAGTTCGTTTCACTGAATAGAAAGAAACAAACTTTCGGTTAGTTAATTTCGTCACACGACACGTAATGTCTATCTAGAAAACCACTATTTAAAGTTTATTAGTTAAACAATTGAAAATGAAAGTCTGTTAAACGACTCATGTAGCTTTCACCAAACAACTCAAAGGTGGCGCTTCGCTTAATATACAGTATAATGGGTTATTTTCGCGAACGAAAATTTTCGCGATTGTGCCATAATATAAATGTTCGCTGTTGTAATTTTAGCGAATTTGCGCCCTCAGAAATTAATTTTCGAGCGTTTCCTGTTGCAGGGCTTTTATACTTCTATATTTCTTGTATTGTCTAGCAATACAGTGCGTATTGTCTAGCAATACAGTGCACTGCGCGAAAGTTAAGTTGGGAATTCTTGGCGTTTATTATTTTAACGAATTCACGACGGTCGCGAAAATAGCGAAAATATAATGCTCGCGAAAATAACCCATTATACGATAAGTCGCTTAATAATGTTATCACTGACTCGGAATAAATTAATTTTAATGTTTAAACGTCAGCATTTGAAAAGAGACTTCTGTCGGCTAGTTTGTGATCATTTAAATTGATGAAAAGGGAACTATGAAAGCCGACGAACATGACAAATATAAACATATTGCAGGCTCGGTTTGATTGATCCTGTTCATGGGCAGTAATGGAAATGCATATTACTGCCCACGTCGCCTAGCCCCGGGTTGTGAATATTCACTACAATAAACAGTACAATTTTGATTCATCCCAATTGATGGTACAGTGTATGCATATGGCGGTGAATGTGGAACTTTCAATGCGGTATTTTTATATTAATACCATTCCATGTTCAGCAGCGTATGGTTCCCAAATGAAAGAATGGGTTTGCCCTTAACGAGAAAACAATGGGCCGAACTTATCGAATTTTGACAGGGGATCTGAGAATATAAATTCTGCATGTCTCATTAAAAAAAAGTATCAAAACTATATTCGGTTCAGTTTCATCCGATTAGGACAAGGATATTCTTTTATTCTCAGTTACCCTGTCAAAATTCTATTCTGTTTAGTTCCGCCTTTTGTTTTCTCGTTCAGGGCAACCCCATTCTTTTATCTGGGGACCATTCGCAACTGAACATGGAATGTAATTTATCGTTTTAATACCGCATGTTCGCCGTCATTTGTAAAATGTCGTGTGGGATGGATCGAAAATGGTACTGTTTACTTATGTAGATATAAAGTTGCGCCTACATGTAACCCGGGGCTTGGCAGTGTGGTAATATGCATTCCCATTACTGTCCATAATAAGCTCTGTCAAAACGAGCCTAAAATATTTGCATATTGGTCGTGTCCGGTGGCTTTCATCTTTCATCATTTTCCTTTTTGAGAGACAGTTTTTCTATCTCAATGATTAAAAATCCCTTTTGGAAATGAAACAAGTACTTTAAAAATAGAAAAAAAAGTGAAGTATGCTTAACAGGAATAGAAACAGAAAACACTTTGTCCGCAGCAGCCATACTGCCGAAAGGAAAACAGAGCTTGGGGTTATAGTACTACGTGTATGTAAGACTTTGAAAGACACTTAACAACTTTTCTAAGTATACACCTTCTTTCTTGGGCATTACTGGCTTGATAACTAAGCTATTGCTCTAAAACTTAAAACAATAAAAATGCAATAAATACTAATAATTTATTTTTAAAGAAATGGTCGAATTTAACTGGGAAATTGGAAAACTTAGATAGGCGACTACATTTTATGCTTTCAAACTGATTTGCCCCAAAAGTGGGTTGGACTATAAACAGTTATAAAACATTAAGATTAGAATGAAATGAATTTAATTTAACAGAAATAGAAGAATAGCATATTTCTAGGTTCCAAATGTTCATTTATATGTACGCGTAATTCGTTTATTAAGTTGAACATCCGCTTTTTAACTGATTTTGTGAATTTGTATTCTGTGGGTTTCAGTATTCTAAATGATTTTGTGCAGTCAGTTGTCGGTCATTTTGAATGAAGTTTTACTAATAAATCAGTTAGCATCCATTGCATGGTTATTAAAAGTTTTAAGGCAATAGCCCAAAAGATCAAGCCTGTAATGCCCAAGTACGAAGGTGTATACTTAGAAAAGTTGTTAAGTGTAGATTAAAATTGAGCTTTGAAAGCCGCCGTACACAACAAATATGAAAATATTGCAGGCTCGGTTTGATTTAGCCTGTTCATGGGCGGTAATGAAAATGCATATAACCGCCAACGCCTCCTAATCCCGGATTGTAACGCATTATCATCTATTCTATTGGATAGGTCAGCGGTGCACTCTAGAACATGGTGTTCTAGAGTGCACCGGCCTCACGTTTACTTATGGTGTACATAGAAACTGTTTCTAAAGATGTGATTTTACAATGATTAGACGTCTTGATAAGAACAGAAACGACCTTTGCTGGATAATATTGTATTTAGGAACAACAGAATATTTAACAAATAATATACACTATTTCCTTGATTATATCTACTTAATAAACTAAAAATATCACTCTTGAACTTTCAATACAATTTGCCATTTTACGGTAGTTTGATCACTTAAACGCGCCAGCATCCTTAAAAAATCTAGCAATATGCGATATCTAAACGATCATTTCAGTAATGAATAAAACATTTTTTAACTTTTTTGAAATAGGTTTACCTATCTGAACTTAAACTAAAAAAGGCATTCACATCAATAAAGCAAACGTATGTTCGTGATGTAGATCTAGTTTTTCTATTTAAAATTTAATATATGAAAATAACCACTAAAGTATAATCAATCCGTCCTTCCGAAATGTGATGGTTTTAAAAAAGCTGCGTTCATTGAAAGTCTTATACAATTTAAAAGTAATCAACATTCATGTTACGAAATCTACGTAAGGAGTTGCAGTGCATGCTTTACCATCTAAAATGGAAAAATGCTGAGTTTTAAATTAAAATCATCATTTAAATTTCTTAACACCGATACCTGGATTAAGTACAAAAATACAACTTCAGTGAACTATAAAAGACAAATATACATGTACCTACATGTACCAGTTTTTAATGATTTGATTTACACATTTCTCCACGTTGCAAAGATATAGAGAAAAAGTGTTTTACCAGCGAAAGATAGAAATATATTTCAACGAGTGAGCCTTGGAATTCGTATTTTAATTAAAATTACTAGTATACTGTTTACTGCTCTAAATATTGAGTTACGCTAAACCCGGGTATTGGCGTCGTAGGAAGTAATATACCTTCCCATTACTGACCATGAAGAAGCTGAATTAATCCGAGCCTGAAATATTTATGGCCCACGAAATGGGAGGCATATAGAGTTCTGCTCATCCGTACGTCCTTCCGTCAGTACGTCCGTCCGTACATACGTCCCCCAAAGCTTGTGGCATCAACTCCTCATTAACTATAGGGCGGATTTCTTTTAAACTTGTCAAAATGATCAAGCAAGATGTGTAGATAACGTAAAGAAAATATCGTTTTTTGCGACCATTTTACCAGAGTTATCGCCCTTTGTACTAGAGTTATCGCCCTTTGTTATAAATGTTGTAGCAGTGGGGGCATCAGTGTACTCGGACACATTCTAGTTTCATGTCTGTCGTGTTTGGTGGCTTTCAAAGTTCCCTTTTCATGTTACAACCTGTCGGCTTGATCTGCCAATGCTGCACATTCCAAGGAGCTACTAACGTGTCTCTAGCATAATTACAATCACAGTATCTGTTATCGATTTTCTGCCAATAACCAATTGCTCCGTGACAACAGTATTAACTGTCATAAAATCGCGGAATTGTGATTTTATTGATGTAATAAAACCCTGGCATTTCTTAATCTTCGTTAACTCCAGTTTTATTTTAATAAAAGTCTTTAACAACGACGTATGTTGCCAGGTAACAAACAAAGGTTTGCATAGGAATTCAATGCGAGTACCTCATTTAATGCACATGCATACCTATCGGTATGGAATATGCTCTGCACGTTGTAAAAGCATGTCATTTTAGTAAATGAAATACGGGATTTAACTGCATGTTTGAGTTCTAGATACGTAAATAAATAAAACATAATGTTACGTAAAGACGCCGATAGCGATGCAATCTATTTCACTCTTGCATGAATACCACCTATATTGTTTAATTCAAACTTTGTAAATTGTATAAAATATGTTTTAATATAATTATGGCAATATGCAATTTTCGCTGATGTGCAATCGATGGAAAATACTACATTTAAAATGAAATGTACATATTTAAATAGGAATGTACATACATTGTATATAGATGTTCATGTAAGCATTTAGATGTAAATGATTGCGTTTATATGGTAACGTACACGTTTAGATGGTAATATACACGTTTGGATTGTAAAGTACACGTTTAGAAGGTAATATACACGTTTAGATGGTAATATACACGTTTAGATGGTAATATATACGTTTAGATGATAATATACACGTTTGGATTGTAAAGTACACGTTTAGATGGTAATATACACGTTAAGATGGTAATATACACGCTTATAGATGGTAATATACACGTTTAGATGGTAATATACACGTTTGGATTGTAAAGTACACGTTAAGATGGTAAAATACACGTTTGGATTGTACAGTACACGTTTAGATGGTAATATACACGTTTAAATTGTAATATACACGTTGAGATGGTAATATACACGTTTAAAATGGTAATAAACTGGTTGAGATGGTAATATACAATTTTAAAACGGTAATATACTTGTTTAAAATGGCAATATACGCGTTTAATGGTAATATACACGTTAAGATTTTAAAGTACAGGTTAAGATGGTAATTTATACGTTTAAAATGGTAATATAATAGTTTAAAATGGTTATATACGCTTTAAATGGTAATCTACGCGTAAAGATAGTTACGTACATGTTTAGATGGTATTGTACATGTAAAGCTGGTTATGTACACGTAAAGCTGGTTATGTATACGTTAAGATGGTTATGTACACGTTTAGATGGTTATGTACACGTTTAGATGGTTATGTACTCGTTTAGATGGTTATGTACACGTTTAGATGGTATTGTACACGTAAAGCTGGTTATGTTCACGTTTAGATGGTTATGTAAACGTTTAGATGGTTATGTACACGTTTAGATGGTTATGTAAACGTTTAGATGGTTATGTACACGTTTAGATGGTTATGTAAACGTTTAGATGGTTATGAACACGTTCAGATGGTAGTTCACATTATTTTTGTGTTCTATCTTGCAGGCCCATATTCAGCAAACGTCTGAAGAAGATCAAGTTTGAATTGTTGTTTTTATTGTGACAACCTATGAAGGAACCAGTATATATTGTCTACATATATTGTCTACATATATTGGGTAAGCTGATTACTTACTATTAAAAGTTATAAACGAGTTTTAATCAGAATTGTTTAACATCAATTTTGCTCTCTAATTTTAATATAATTTGTTTTGTTTTTTATGAACAACCGCAGAGTAAATAAGCGACTGGCATACAGTCGACAATATGAGTCTTTCATGTTAAATGCCCAACTGACCGAAATTACAACTGTTAATGTGTTATGAACAGATTAGACAATTCATAGTATTTATGAGCGTTGTTTGTTAACAAATTCAAAAGAGGTGTCGAACTGGTATCGTGGATTCTCAGAGCTTCATCTTAAAAATCAGAATTTATGACCTATCGTATCGCCAGTTGTTGTTGCTGTCAGGCGTTTTTCAGAGCTTCCATCTGCAAATTGGAAACCTAACAAAATAATCCCGATTACCCATTCTTTATCATAACAGATAATTGTTCGGGAAAAATTTAATGTGTATGAATGATCTTTGATTTAAAAAAATCTGTTTGAAATCTGTGCATATCAATGTGAATTACATTAATATATGTTTGGATCTAGATAAATAAAAAGTAATAATGTTTCGCGTAAACAGTAAGGGGAAATAAACGCTTCAAGGAGTAATCTAAACACCACATTATTTATCTCATTTTGACACTAGGCCAACCTGTAAACAGGTTCATAAGAATGTGAGGATAATACAAACATGTAAATCAAGAATATAATATTTAAAAGCGTTGCAATGGTTTTCATTGACAGGCTTTCAAAGATGATGAGCAGTCGTTAGAAAGAATAAAAGCTTACAATATTTGACACCTTTGGCCTTTGCTTTTCTTAGACTAAATTGGAACAGTTTGGCTTTAAATAGTCTTTATAATTTACCAAAACTTTTATTGGTCACTAGTGTCATACCTTTAAAATAAAAGCTATTTTAAAGCTTCTACATGTCTATGTACAAAAGGTTTAAAACTTAAGTGTTAAGAATTTTGTTACCTTTAAACACTCACCAAAAATTTAAATGGTCGCTTTTAAAATAATTATAAGCTACTCTTAAAGCTTTTACATGTCTATGTCATAAGGATGAAGTCTGTGCTGTTCAGAAATCAGTTATTGTATATAGATCTACCAGTATAAGAACGTTTACTGAATTTTGTCGAAATTAAAATTGCTTTGAAAAAGGCTGCTTTTCATTTTTTGCTCAGTATATAAAAACAATTTTAGTTACCTTAAAAACAATTTGTTGTTCCCGAACACACCACATTTTTGGAAAAGCAAATAAAAGCATCGACCAGAAAGCCGCAAACAAGGAAGTCAGTATTCTGAGGCGTTACAAACAACTAACAAAAAAGGACAGTCATTCGCTGAAATTAAAAGCATTATTACTTAACGCTGATTTTTATCTTTTAAGTGGTTTAAATGAATTAATAAGAACATTTATTGGTGTCCGCCTTTAAATTACGTCGGGCTACAGTAATAGTATATACATAACAACATTTCCATAGCAACACCCAATGTTTATGTTATATTATATATTAATATGAGAATCAAAATTACACAATCTATCTGGCGCATCCCCCACCCCTCAAAAGCGTCAATTAAATCATGTAAACGATATTTTTGTTTCTTTTTTAGAGGTGCGCTACCTCTAACTGCAAATCACTGAGCCGCCCATGTCATCAATTATGAAAAAGTGAAATATGCATATCAGGAATAGCGACATTCAGAAGACACAGCCTCCCCACACAGTCAAGAAGAGGAGAAAGAGAGCGTTTTTTTATTTAAAAAAAATCAATTTCAAAACAGAAATGAGAACCCGATGGTTTACCGTTTTGGAACGTGGCAAAACAATTTGCCATTATTTGTTTAAACCAGATTCTATGGTGCAACAGGTTCTTGAACCAACAAGTACAAGCACATAAACATGCAAAATATATAAGGTTAATAGCCATGTCAAAGAAAAAAGGCGGGTACTCAATGATCTTACCGATAGCATAGCCCTTGAAGTCAAAAGGCAAGCGTTTTATTTAAACCACTTTAACTCATTCAATCTTATGCCCGTTTATATGAGTGGTCGTTTGTTCCATTTGCAAAAGAATTCCAAGCTTTTAATTTTCATATGTCACCGGTTGATACTAAACTTTTGTGTTTCTGATTAATTTATTTTGACAAAACTGTGTATTCTTAAAGGCATTTAGAGCCCGGAGATGATTTAGCTGTTACTATAGTTGGAAAGAACTTACACGTATCTATTATATACTCAAAATACGTAAGTAGGTGATTTTCTTACACATTTTGAGGGCATAATGCTAACTTTACATCAAAAGTTATTGTCCCTATTGGAAAGCGAACCAGTATGGCATCAGCGCCAAGCCATGCTAAATGCTTAGTAAGTATTGTCGTCTGCTTAACTTTATGACGTCATTTCAAGGATTGACGTCAGCTGTTCGAAGACACATTTTTTCCGCGACATGCCACAATAAACAATATATTGATTACATACATTTTATTTATAATATTTTATTTTATTTTCAGTTTGTTGTGCAACATGCAAAAACGGAAATGAGTATTACACAGCACGTCTGGGGTGAGGTGTCACAAGATACCAAACTGAAAATGATTGTACACTGCAAATAGAATTTAAACAAGTCCTTGAAACCTTTCGTCAACTGTATAGATTGATGGAATAGAAAGGAATAGAAAACGTAATAAATGTGAACAATTCCCGGAAAGCTCGGATAAAATACAACACTCGCTGCATTGGGAATGAAGAAAAGTTAAGCGCAGATAACAACGTGGACTAAAAAGCCATTAATAAATTTGAAAATTCATAGAAAGCTCGGATAAAATATATCACTCGTTGTGTTTGGAGGGAAGGAAGAAAAATTATGCGTAAAGTAACAACCGTGATAACAGAATGAAACGTCAATCTTTGTACAAACTATGGAAAACGAAAGCAAAGTTATTGTCGGGAAAAGGAAGGAATCAAACTGTATTTTCTATGAAAGGAAAACCAACGATTTGGAGGATGCATTTGATATTGAAGAATTTGTGAACAGCCAGAAGCTATCTATCCATGGAGAAAATTTACATGTGACTTATCGGTAGTAAATCACATTCCTGAACAACGAATGTAAATTAAATGAATAGCCAACGTCTTTTTATTTAAAAAAGCAAAATGCATATGAGGAAAAGCCGTTCTCACAATTCACAGCCTTCCCTGAAATCACAGGGTCTCTATTGATAAAATTATCAGTTTCCAATAATTTCAAGTAATTTAATGATATAAAAGACCCTTTCTGCCTTGTATATTTCATTGCAGTTTTAAAATATGCAAATATTCATTTCTTTGAAACGCACCCCGAATATTTCTCCGTTCACTCGACCATTCGTAAGAATCGTATGAATAGATGAAAACGGAACTTTGAAACCCACCGAACTCGACGAATATTAAACTAGTGCAAGCTCCGTTTAAATCAGCCTGTTCATGAGCAGTAATGCAAAGGCATATTACTGTCCACGCTGCCTAGCCCCAGGTTGAGCGCAACTATATATGTTCCCCAAATAAATGCTTTTCAAGGGCGCAACTGATAACAGCACTTATTGAATGTACGATACGATGTTTTACGGCCGCCATACTACACAAACATCTCTTCTGTGATAATTGAATATATGAAAATTGAACTCGGATTAATTGTACATGTTCATGAGCAGTAACAGAAATGTATATGACTGTTCACAACTAATCTCGCTGATAAAACGATACATACTTCTTACACGTAAGAATGAGGCAGACAAAATACATTGAGAAGGAGACTAAATATAAGAATGGAGCGGAAAAGTAACATTGAAAAGGAGATTGTAAAAATGGAATATTTTAAGCTGGTTTGGAGAATTATTAATCGGTTTGGAGTATTATAAACTGGTTCGGAGTATTACCAGCAGGTTTGGATTAATTATCAACCGTTTTGGAGTATTAAAAATTGGTTCAGAATATTTAAAGCAGATTTGGAGATAATGAAAGGTTTGGAGTATTACAAACTGGTTTGTTATATTTTAAACAGGCTTGAAGAATTATAAACCGGTTGAGGGTATTATAAACCGGTTTGGAGTATTATAAACCGGTTTGGAGTATTATAAAGAAGTAGGAATAATATACTGGTTTGCAGACTTATAATAATATGGGTTTGAGTAATATGACTATTATCAACCGGTTTTACAAACCGATGTGGAGTATTATAAACATCGATTATAGGATAAACGCTGTGGGAAAAAACTGAGAAAAAAAATAAATGGGAACTTTAAAAAGGATTTGATTGATGGCAGTGGCGGATCTAAAGATGGTTCAGGAGGATTGCTCGAATCCCGGGTTTTGATGCAGCAATATTTAATTTTCATGTGGATTTTGGCCAGAATGTTGGAATTTATCATGGATAAGACTGCCCCAAACGAAATCCTTTTCTGGAAATCTTGCATGACTTTTACCATCTTATTTAACATACACCGGGAATTTCGAAGTCAGAGGATAAACACTTAGAGCTTTGGCGGATATCTAGAATCGGGTCAGGTCAGGATCCCTCGGCCTTGATTGTCCAAACGCAATTCTTGTTCATTTGCCAAGAACTGTGTATGGACATCAGTGCCACAATATAAAGCTACAGTGCACATCATGGCATCAGTTTCGAATTCACTGCGGATTATCTAAACTGTTCCTGGGGTATGTTGTTTTCGTTATTTTTCATTAATTAACTTTATTTTTGTCTTCTCCCAGTACGTAAATTCAGTGTAGTTATCAGTTTCAATAACCTGCATAGATGGTTATATGCTAATTTTAAACCATACAGTATAGAGGACTACTGGTTGGATTGTTTTCACCAAGACAACTTGTACTTGTTTTGTGATATGAGAACCTGTTGGGGCAAGAATGAGGTTGGTGCACCCTAGAACCTGGTTTAAACCCCCAGTGGCAATTTGATTTGCCAGTGACCGTTCCAAGGCGGTAACCCCTAGGGTTCTCATTTTTTTTATTGTTAGTGGTGTCTTTTTTGAAACTGATCATTTTATTAACCATGCTCTCTCCCTCTCTCTTCTTGACTGTGTGGGGAGGCGGTTTTTTCTGAATGTGGCTATTCCTGATATGCATATTTAACCTTTTTTCAATGTATATACGGATTATCTTTACTGTTCCACGGATATATTGTTTTTGTTCGTTTTGAATGATAAATGTTTTAACCTTTTTCAGTTTTTCTTAAAAATTACATATTGTTTAAATGTGTAAATAGTACGAGGCGTTGTGTTACAGATCATATACAGGCTTAATCAAACATAAGTTAAGAAGACTTAGTGTGGGCTTGTAGTAGCTATTTGGTTGCCGTTTCTACAAATCTTTTTTTTTCAATTTAATGTTTCGATAGTTCATTTATTTTAATGTATTTATTTATATTTATTTATATTCACATATGGAGGCACCTCACGTGGTAAAGATGTCGACGGTGATTTTTTTTTAAATTTGAAATGAAACTATTATTACGAAAAAAACGTACGATTAGCTATTGATTTTCGATAACTAGCAGAGGAGAATTTATTACAAATGTTTATCATATCATATTAATTTACCGCTTTTGAAGGGTTTGCGGTTGCATTTTCTATTGACGTGGCCCATATAAATTATGTAACCCTTGTCTATACACCCACGATCTCCGACATGATGTCGCAACCTACTTGTACAATGTTACCGGCTATCATCGCCACCTTCATGCCGGACCACCCAGATACGTCACAGTGGAATATGCACTACCCTGTATTTATAAAATACTTAAATATGCAAGTATACTTAAATTAACATTAGAAAATATAAAAAAAAATTTCCACATCCATATGTTAGATATTAGGAAGTTTTTTCCACTAATGGAAAAATTTCATACTTAATAAAACTTGCAATATTTGTGATCAATTTGCACTATCACATTAATACATATTAAAATAAATTTTTACCGTGAACTTTTTGTATTTTATCTCATTGGAAATTTATTTCTTTATTATTTTCTAAATAATATTTTTATCAATATTTTATAAAAATATACTAGAAGTTGAAACAAAAATGATTGAGTTTATATGTCCTTTTTTTACAATCGATGCAATCATTTTATTTCAGTTATAAAAAAGGTCATTATATGTCGACTAAATCGGGACATCGAATATTAAATGTAAAGTTATTGCGAACCGGGAAACCATCTAATGACGAATGTCCCTGGCAACCAGGAAGCCAAATGAAGAATGTCCCTAGAAAACAAGAAGCCAAATGAAGAATTCTCTAGAAACTAAAAGCCAAATACATGTATAGGAAGTTACATGAACCGATAACTAGACAATCACTTGGCAGACAATTACAAGTTCCATTGTACTATATGGTTTTTTTTATATATACCTTACTTCCATAAATTTCAGAGTTCTTATGCAAACGTCTTTTATTTTGTTGATGTACATATGTGCTTGGTAATTCGAGCATTAATTCGACTGAATTCAGCGTGCCAATGTTTATACATTCCAGTATTAATAAACTATTCGCTAGAATCTAACTGGCAACGACAGTTTCTCATAAAATTAATTCTTAAAATATTTAGCCAGATTTCGACTTTGCAATGTTTCGTCCCCACCCACCCACTGCAGGAAAGTTGCCATAGGAAACATGATATCAAACTCGGCCAATGTGGTCTGAAAAGCTACTCCTTCGACCAAGTCCGGTGACCATATTGCCCGAGTCCTTAATACAAGTTATCAAGTTCAGTATTTATTCTTTTTATCACACGTATTTGACTTTTTCCGCTAAATAAATTATTAAATACCAGCAGCAGGAAGAAGGGAGCCAACCACCATTCTGAGAAAATGGTTAGTCTCGTTTGTTTCCCCTGATCTGGGTTAATACTGATCACTGTTACATTGCCTCATAAAACAGCATTATGTTTTAATGATTGAAAGCTATAAAGAAATAAAGAAAAAAAACGATACAATGTTTACAAAATAAACTAGTACTAATTAATGCTGATTGAATATAGATAAATCAAATCAGAAAAGTTTACATGTATGTACTGCATTTATTTAAGCGTGCATTTTCGTTTTATTGTGTTTTATTGCTGGTTCATCAGAGCGCTTATAACTGATTCGGGTACATGTATTAATTATTATTTAAGATTTATTTAGAATACAAAGCTTAGCACACTATTTGTTCCCTATTACCATGTTTGAGAGAATCTGCTATGTTATCATTAAGCAATAACTCTAATATCGTCGAGATTTTGTAATTATCATGCAGATAAATAACAGAGCCATTTGCTTTTATCGCACGTTGAATTTGAAAGTTACCCTATACGACATGGAACAAAACTAACAGTTACGTCAAGCAAAGCCTTCCTTCTAACCCTGTAACTGCAATAGTTACTTATATTAGTTCACATGGTCACTTTTTGACAGTTTATCTCCGCCTACGCCACAAAAACAAACAAAACACATCTATAATGTCGGTTAGTCAACATAATAAACTTGACCAGGTCTTCGGCCAAACAACGATCAAAGGGAAACAACTACGGTTGGTCATTTGTCTAGCCTTCAGAGGTTAGGCGCGCATCTGTCGCCTTGGGGGGACATGGTAATTGTTGTAGTAAGTGGTAATAAACAGTTGCTAATATATTTTTCCTGCGCAAGTGCGCTTATATAAGCAACAAGAATGATTACATGCATTTCTTATGTAAAAGTCGTTTGTCGTCAATAAATATTAACTATTGAAGCGAACTGTTAATGGTATTCTAAGTTGTTTTTTATATATCAAAATGGATACTGGTGTCACACTGTAAGTTTAATTTACATAATTATATTGAATATGTTGTATGTTGTTATTTCTGTATTGTTATAGGTATTACAAAGTATATTTTGACCTTTTATTATAAAAATAAATGCATTAATAATAAGATCCATGTTAGGCTCGAGCGAATTTTACAGTAAATGAGTGCCAACCGAAAACGGCATTTAACATATTCGGTCTTCGTTTCGACACTTGTGCTGTGGTGTGTGTAAATGGTTTGCACTCTGATCGAACCTGCGAGTAGAAAAACAGCATCTACAGCATCTATTAAATTACGGTTTACGAGAAATATATTATCTATATTATCCGCATAAATTAAAGAGACTTAGTTTTTGCTTTTACTGTTTTTACTTATTTTATTATTACTTATTTTGCTTTTATTTTGCATTTTAAATTAAAGAGACTTATTATTTGCTTTTACACTTGGCATTCCCCTGCAAAATTTGACTGTAAAAATAATAAATAACATTTACTTTGTTTAAAGGCCTTCTAAAAGTTTAAAGATTGTTTTTTATTATTTGAAAACACTTCTTAATTTGTCCTGATACTTTTCCATGCACATTTCACGAAAGATTAAGATTATTTGAAACTCTTTCTGTTCAAATGAATCAAGTAAATTGAAATTTAACAAAACTTGTACTGAACTGTTCGAATAGGTGCTTTTTACTCAATCTTATGCTAACAAATGTTTTCATTATGTAATTAATTAACCGCGAAGTTGTTATATAAGTTTTAAGTACAACTGTACCAACTAAGCAAAATAATGGTTCCGTTCTGTATTTAACTAACATAATATTATATATAAATCCAAGCCAACGAACCACAGACTTGATTTTGGATACCGAACAACTTCATTCTTGAAATAGCAGACAAAACATTTTTTGGCCGACAGACCCAAGGTTATAAAAATATATAAAAATAGTGACAAACTGCAGGCCTAAAAACCGCCTAAAAAGTAGTTCTTATTTTCAAAAGTCCTGACATCAGGTGTACCCACCCCTAAGTACTTTCGATGCTTAGATTGTTTGAAGTTATCATTATTAAATATAAAATTTAATGGCAATGCAAAATTTATCTTTTAATTGAATTATCCGCTTAAACGGTTGTTAACACGACTTTCAGTATGTTGGTTGTGTGTCATATTATTGGCACATCTGGTTGGAGATCACTCGTGAGAAGAATTCCGAATGCAGATCACGTGATGAACCCATGTGACCTTACAGAGCACTGGGAGGGCATAGGTCATCACCAACCTGGGGGCAATGGCGCAAGAAATTCTTTCGGTGTCGATTTTAAACGACATGGAATGGTAAACACTTTTGTTAATTTTACATTATATTTTGTTCGGGACCGTTCATAGCATAGTGCCGTTTAGATCATGCAAAGAAAATAACAAGATGCCGACATGGATATTGTTATAAATATTTGTTTATATGTTGTGGTCCCATGTTTGGCGAAGGAGTTTGAAATTGGTCAATTCGGACACTCTACGAGAGCCTGATATCTTAGTTCTATTTATTGTGGGTTTTCCGTTTTATGTGGCTCTTGAAAGTTAACACTGCTCTCTCATTTGAAATTCACAGTAACGCTATTTGTGCAGTGTGGCGGCCGTAAAAAGTCTCCCCGTACATATAGTCAGTACTGTTATCAGTAAAATAACCCGTTACCGATGTCATGCAATGATTGTTACGTATATCAGGGCTATCCAATCAACCTTTTTGGGGGTTGTCCCGGTTAGCTCAATTGGTTGCGTCGCGGGAATTGCAGGGCTAGGCGCTGTCGCCGTGACGGTGCGGGTTCGCTCCCAGCTAGAGGCACTATCATAAACGACTGTCCAGCTTTACATTTTATAAAAATTAGCACAATTTAATTTAAAATTATAAAAAATGAAAGAAAATAAGTTTAAATTTCTCGAAGAGCCTGTTCAGAAAGGGTACTTTCTCGCTTAGTATAGTGAGGAAAATAATTATTAACTTATTACATAGCCAAAACAATAAAACTCAGAAAAACAAGGAAATAGGTTTTCATATTTCATAGCATTTTAATTTACAATTATTTCAAATCATGTACAAAAATATTGACCATGCCACAATCATTATCTTCATCAGTAAATGTTATTAAACAACAAATAGACATTTAAAGTTTGGTAAAGTTCCAAACAGCCTTAAAGACGAACTGTTCATTAGATGATTATGACAAAGAAGAAAATGGAAGAAATTCTTGCACATAAGACACCGCGAATGGTGTGTCGTCATTTTCAGTCTCACTGTGACGAGCATTCTGAGAACAAATCAAATACTTAATTGAATTAAGTATACATAATTATACATTTAAAAAAACTATCAACGCCACACGCTAAGAAGACCACCTTTTGGACTTGGCAAGAGGTCTTAATAGTGGGATAGGTCTCTACTGCAGGTTTGACAAGCAAATTCGCTGAATTTATATCCCCCGCCGAATACTGGCTATTACTAACAAAACAGTTGAAGACATAGGGCTTTATTTAGGTATTTATCATGGCAAAAACAGTGAAAAAACACTTCAGATGGTGAAAAGGGTTTGGCAGCTAACCAGAATATAAGAATGAGACGTAAAGTCTTAAAGTTGTTGAAATGATGAAAGCAGTAGTAAAAAAATAGCGCAGTATTTAATTGAAATCCAAGCAGAAGATGCAGAGAAGTAGCGCGGAAACGAATACTACTCTATATGCATAGTGCATAACTTATCAAAGGGCCATAACTCTGTGTTAATCTGTCAGACCAGAACAAGACAACAATATGGGCATCTTGTCTTGGTATTGATGGTTTCCAAAGTTTCATTGAAATCCATCCTGTAGTTGCAGAGAAATAGCAAGGTGCATAACTTATCAAAGGGCCATAACTCTGTGTTAAACGGTCTGACTGGAACAGGCCGATAATATGCGCATCTCCTGTTGGTATTAAAGGTTTCCAGAATATTCATTGAAATCCATCCAGTAGTTGCAGAGAAATAGCACAGAAACAAATTCTGCTGTATATGCATAATGCATAAGTTATCAAAGGGCCATAACTCTGTGTTAAACACTCTGACCGGAACGATATGCGCATCTCCTCTGGGTTTTGATGGCTCCCAGAAAGTTTAATAGAAATCCATCTGGTAGTTGCAGAGAAATAGCACGGAAACAAATACCGCTCTATATGCATAATGCATAAGTTATCAAAGGGCCATAACTCTGTGTTAAACACTGACCGGAACGATATGCGCATCTCCTCTGGGTTTTGATGGCTCCCAGAAAGTTAAATTGAAATCCATCTGGTAGTTGCAGAGAAATAGCACAGAAACAAATACTATTCTATATGCATAATGCATAAGTTATCAAAGGGCCATAACTCTGTGTTAAACGGTCTGACGGGAACAAGACGATGATATGCACATCTCCTCTTGGTATAGATGGTTTCCAGCAAGTTTCATTGAAATCAATTCAGTAGTTGCAGAGAAATAATGCGGAAACGAATACTGCTCTATATGCATTATGCATAAGTTATCAAAGGGCCATAACTCTGTGTTAAACGGTTTGACCAAAACAAGACGACGATATGCGCATCTCCTTTTGGTATAGTTGGTTTCCAGAAAGTTTCATTGAAATCCATTCAGTAGTTGTAGAAAAATAGCGCAGAAACGAATACTGCTCTATATGCATAATGAATAAGTTATCAAAGGGCAATAACTGTGTGTTTAACAGTCTGACCAGAACAAGATAACGATATGCGCATCTCCTCTTGGTATAGATGGTTTCCAGAAAGTTTCATTGAAATCCATTCAGTAGTTGCAGAGAAATAGCGCGGAAACGAATACTGCTCTATATGCATAATGCATAGGTTATCAAAGGGCCATAACTGTGTTAATTGGTCTGATCGGAACAAGATTACGATATGCGCATATCCTCTTGGTACTAATGGTTCCCACAAAGTTTCGTTGAATTTCATCCAGTGGTTGCAGAGAAATAGCGCGGAAATGAAATTCGGACGGACAGCGTGACAGCGTGACGGTGTGACAGCGTGACGGCGTGACGGACGGACAACGCCAAAACAATATCCCCCTCCCGATTTCGTCGGCGGGGGATAAAAATAGTGCAAAGCTGTAAACTTGGACATTGGAATAGTGGTCTTATTACTAACATGGTCTTAATTTCTGGTTAGTTTTACTGAGGAGTTTTTCTATACAATCCTTGTTAAACCAGCATTCAATGCTGATTAGAAACTTTAAACCAAAAACAAAGAATCTAATAACAGCTGGGTTGGCAAGTGTCAACTATTTACTTACATATATGTATTAATGCGGTTAATTTAACTAGTATTCACTAACTGCATTGTTAAATAAAACTACGAAAAAGAAATAGACATTTACTTGAAAAAAAATGCTTTCATATTCTATTGTATTTTAATTGAGAAAAAAAAACAAGATCGCTGAAAATGATATTCTGTAGATACTTCATCACTTCATAAATTACATGTACGACCATCTAAGCAATACTATGGTCGGATCTTTCAATGTTCGTCCTGATATCCTACATGTTCGACCTTATGTAACATCTATGCATTATATTATTTGTTCAACCTAATCAGCCTATGCAAAGGCGGTATCAATTCTGATTGAAAACGAGACTCAACCAACAATATCATCACTCCAATGACTCTTATACATCTATCTGAAAAAACAACACGAACTGATCACTTAAAAATATAAATACAGTAAACCAATACGAATTTTCTATCAATTTATTATTAAATCATTTCCAAAAGAAACGCATAATGAACATGTCTGTCTTAAGTACATGTACCACCGAAAGACATAAGTATGATATCAGTCATGGATTTTTCTGTGACAAAGGCACCGACTTCCAATAATCAAGAAGGGGCAAATAATTTGATCAAAGCGTATGCTACTTTAATAAGACATATCAGGACGTTTAAACATCTGAAACTCGGTTCTATAATTAGAATATTCAAATGTCCCTTAACAGTTATCTGGAACAAAATGCATTAAAATGTCAAAACATAAAAAAAACTAAAACACAGTTCCATAATAAATAAAAAAAATCATAATCAAATATCCCTAACGGGTTATCTGGAACAAACTGCATTATCATGTCATAACAAAAAAACTAAGCCTAAAACTCGATTCCATAATAAATAAAATGTAAATATACTTGCCATTTATCTGGACAAAATATATTAAAATGTCAAAAAACAGAAAACTAAACAACAGTTCCATAAGACATATTTTTAAATATACTTGCCAGTTATCTGGAACAAAATGCATTAAAATATCAAAACATAGAAGAAAAAACATGGTTACATAATAAATATATTTAAATATACTTGCCAGTTATCTGGAACAAAATGCATTAAAATGTCAAAACATAGAATAAAAAACAAGTATATATAATAAATATATTTAAAATTATATACTTGCCAGTTATCTGAAACAAATGCATTAAAATGTCAAAAGATGGAAGAAAAAACAAGTATACATAATAAATATATTTAAATATACTTGCCAGTTATCTGAAACAAAATGGATTAAAATGTCAAAAGATGGAAGAAAAAAACACGGTTACATATATTTAATGAATATATTTAAATATACTTGCCTGTTATCTGGAACAAAATGCATTAAATGTCAAAACATAGAAAACTAAAGCACAGTTCCATAATAAATATATTAAAATAGACTTGTCATTTATCAGAAACAAAGCGCATAAAACTGTCAAAACTTATTTTAATAAAATCTGTGAATGATGTGTAACCTACGGAAGAGTATACTGACCCCCCTTATATCTTTTGTATAGATATGAGAAAAATATGGAGTTATATACTACAAAAATGATTAAAATCAAGAAAGTTATATTATACGCAAAACGTATCTGTGAATTTATAATAATTTAAAATATTTGGAAAAATGATGGTTTTTTGTTTTATGTCAGATATGCTTGTATTAAATAACTGGCAAAATCAATAAAATTATTCTGTCTAATTTACAGCATATCAAAATTGTTAAACATATATATTAATAATATATAATTGTATGCTATCATCTGCAGTAAAAAGTTAGGGTGTTCCGTTGGGGCCATAATTGTTTCGCCCTGTCGACCTCTTGGGCGGGACCATAAAAATGCGACAACACGATTCGAGACCGCGAAACCACGATGCGAGATCGCAAAAAACACGATAAGAGGTAACGAAATTACGATGCTGGTAGGTACTCGCATTCTACTTTCGCGACCTCGCATAGTTGTTTTTGTGTTCTCGCCATCGTGTTTTCTTAGGACAGTGAGACCATGAAAACGTGAAAGCACGACGAGAGATCGCCTAAATAAGACGCGAGGGCGCGATATCGCTCCGTTGTTTCGCGGTCTTGCATCGTAATTTCGTGGTCTCGCTCTCCTGAAGGTCATCGAACCGAAAACTTATTGCTTTTCCATGTTTGATCTATATGAACTCTTGGGATTCTCTTTGATTTATTACTCTTAAGGCACTATAAGGCATGGTCTTCTGATCGAGTTCATTTAGACACACAGGCCATGCCAACATGACAGTTTGCTTCTGCCTTAAATTTCAAATTGATGATTTTTACCCTTGCCTGTTGACTAATTGACTTGTGTTTAACCTGTTAATTTGCATTCTTTCAAAAGAACAATATATTTTTCTTACATTTGATGGTTTGGATAATGGTTATACAGAAATTTTCAATAGGTTTGTTTGAAGAAAGATTTTTATATTTCTTAACTATGTTGAATACACAGCTTTTGTTTATTTCTAGTGTAGATCCCTAACTTTATTCTATTTGTCATGTTTGTGTTAGCTGATTAGAAGGCGAGATCACAAAACCGCGGAAACACGATGAGAGATCGCAAAACAACGATACGAGATTGCGAATGCACGATGCGAGGGCGCGAAATAACATAACACCTCGTATCGTACTTTCGCGATTCGCATCATGTTTCCGCGTTTGCGTGGTCACGCTATCTCGAGGCCGAGACCACGCACGAAAACTCGAAAACAAGATTCGAGAACGCGAAACAACGATGCGAGGTCGTGAAAGTACGAAGCTAAAGCGCGATATTAATTTTTGCATCCGCACGGTATTTGTTTTTTGCGCGATATTTTTTGCATCATCATTTCGCGATCTCGCATCGTTGTTTCGCGACTTCGCATCGTGTTTTCGCGTCTTCGTGGTGTCGCTCAAGAGGTCGAAATGGCGAAACAACGATGGCACCTTAGGAACACCGTAGTAAGTTGATACATGAGGAGAAATATGTAATTTTCTATTTCTCTCAAATTATATATTATAGTTATCATATAAGTCGTGTTCCAATTTTAGTTATATTATATTTATGATATAGCAAGCTGTTTGTTACAATTACATATATATTTCGCAGAATATAGTTTCGATTTTTAAGAAGGAGATTGTATTTCAGTTAAAAAAACACATGACTTCTGGTCAGATAACTTTTATTACAGCAATAAAAACTAGAAGATAAATTTAAAATATATGTATAAGTTTAAGAAAAATATACAAATATATAGTGATATTATGTATATTCCTTACAATTTTACCCTTATAATAGATTTAAGGGGGGTCAGTATACTCTTCCGTAGTAACCTTTATACTAACTGCCATTATTAATTAACATAACCTGATACCTCTTAACAAAGGATATATCAACTTCATTCAACTGTTCAATACGGCAATTTTTTTAATGGGTCTTACCGTGGAATGACGTCATGGACATATGCAATCTTTTTCGCAGAGTTGTCGTCCTTACACTCACTTTACATCTCTGCGAAAGGCTCAATGTAAAGATTTTTGTCCAAACTCGGCAGTCTTATTCTATACAGTCATAATAATGAATTTGAAAGCTTGAGGTGAAACAAATGACAGAAATCTTCACCATCTTTCATTAAAACCGACGAAACCTAAGCAATTTTAAATGTAAATGGGGAACTATTTTTTTAGTTAAAGTAGTTGAAAGTAGTCCCAGCCTATAACAGAGGTAAATGTAATGAGCCGATAGTGTAAGAGAGTGGACATATGCGCTGGCACAACCTTGATAATAAACGGCCTCTGCGTTGCAAATCTCGATGTTGCCCCTTCTCCATAATTCCTGATCCCACCGACATGCCTTGTAAACGTTCCCCGATCAAAATGTGAATATAGACTACCCCCGTTTTTTGTGATATATGACCGAATTGTATTACTCTTTATAAGTAAAATCAGGAATCTGGGGAAACTTTTTAAAAAGTGGGGCATGAGGTGCTTGTACGTTCGTTTAGCTGTTATTGTTTTGGTTGTGGAGCGAATGACATAGCATGACAGAGCAATCAAAATAGAAAGAAAATTTTAGAAAGTTTTGGCTATTTATTTCTCTTCTGAATATGATTTTTTTTCTATTATCTTATTCTATAACCTTGATTTCGACATCGTTTTATACTTTTTAACACCATTATAGTATATTTAAAATTATCTCCCCGCAAATTTACAGCATTCCAGTGCTCTCAATGCTTTAATTACAGCACTTCTTTCCTTCCAACAGTTTCTTTCTAGAATTTAAAACATTCAATGCTTTAAACAGTATCTACAAACAACACCACCACCACCAACAACAACAACATCAACAACAACCAAACAAACGAACGAACGAACGAACAAACAAATCAGTTTGGTACCTATTTCCATTCCATAGTGTATTTGAATCGATTTACCTCCTGTAAACCCAGTCCGCACTGTGCAGTCCGCTCCCATGTTGTTTCCAACAAGTCCCGTTTCAAAAATGAAAAAAATAAAATAAAAACAAGACATCTGTCAGTGTCTGTAGGCCCTAGGCTTGCTTCGTCATCTTTCTCGATGTGCATCCGCAAATTCGACTTTCTTTAGCCATAATCATCCATATCCTACAGTAAATGTCAAAGATTTTAAATTACAAACCTTAGCAGAAATTAATACACGAGGAAAACCACACACTTCGTCTATAGGCCAGCTGTATATTCCGTATAGAATTGTCTCAAACCAAGCGTGACAATGTCACATTTTACACATGTACAACCAGTAGTTGCCGACGAACAATAAATGGTAAAAATCTCAATTTGCACGTGCAGTTGCGAACAATTACGGTTCACGTTAACAATGCAAAGAAAAGTAACCCATTTTAAAGTAACCTCTTTGACATCTAACATTTGTCTCCCTTAGATAAAAAACCACCTGTCATAACTCGGACTTCTATTGCGCTTACCTGAAAACAGTTTGCAAACAAAGTATTCTTCACGAAATATCGCATTTTCGAGGGTTCCTGTTTGTGGATTTGAATTTATGTTCAATCGTAATCGTTAAGGTTTTGAATTCGCTTATGGGTCTGTCCACGAAAATTAGTACCCCACGAAAACACGTAAATTATGCGTCAAACAAGGAAAGAGAAATATTTTTGAGGCTCCCATCCGGGTAACCCCTTTTATTTTGAAATTATATGCGTTACGAAACAAGTACTTGTGTGATAAGATGAATACATGGTCTATAAGTTATAACACAAACATTTTAAAAGCAATTTTAAGGCGTCATTCAACATATTAATATGGATATAAATCTTTTTGAATCATAGGGATGTAACTTAAGGTAACCATAAAATTTTATATTTTAACATATTTACAAAAAAGACAAGTTTGAAACATCTCATCTCCAAACTAGCGGACATTGCACATTCTATTGGAATTTTTTTAATTTCAAAAGTTTTGTGAAATTTTGAGAAGATAAACATTTCTCATTTGCTAATCCTTGTTTTAAAGGACGCTGTTATTAAAATTTTATAGACATGGACGCTAGATTTCTGTCAGATGGACTCTGACGGAGACGGTCGGACGAACGGTGAAGAACTTGGTGATCCAGAGTGCACGTGGAAACCCGGAAATGACGTCACTATGCATAATGCCAACATTACACACCCAGGTGGGTGAACTTTCTGCGTTCTTATTTTAATTTCATTTCATGAAAAATCACACGAATCATCATTACTTAGGTTTATAATTATCAAATAATTTATATTAATAATTCATTTATTGTCGTGGGGTACTAATTTTCGTAAATTTTTGTGGACGGATCGTTGAACAAATTAAATGATAAGAAGAAATATAAGACTGAACATAATTATTTTCAAGTTTAAAGTAATTCAAAACCCCGAAATAAGGAACCCTCGAAAATGCCATTTTAAAGAAAAAAAACAACAACACAAAATTGTATGCCCAGCAATATTAGTGCATTAACAGTACTACAAACTAAATTATTAGTGTTCTGTTTTTAATAAACTATATATATTCTATTCCATTATATTCGGTTCCGTTCTATTCTATTTAATTTATTCCATTCTATTCTATTCTTACGAACGTTTGTTATGAATAGAAAGTGTGTTTGTTGTTGGTAGTGTTAAGACGTTAGCGGGATATTTTAAATTGTCGTTGTGGGCAGAGCTAGTTAGATTTTGCTACGATATTTAACGCTCTTCTTTCTTGAGGGTGTGTAGGTGATTCTTAAGGTATAAAAATAGTTAAACAAAATAGTAACAAAAAGGTATGTCTCTATAACACCTGTTATATCGTCTTTCAGGCATTTGCGAGCCGCTGGGTTCCGCTGTCTGTAAAGACAAAAACGCTTGGCTGAGTTGTGATACCAAATTCAACTGTGACTTCATCAATGATCCAGGTAATACACCGATTCAGGTGAAATAACTCTTCGAAAATTCATTAATTTGTTATTTTATACTATTTAAAATTCACATGTTTATTTCAAATTTTCGAACGCAGAAAAAATCTGTATTTTTCTTGAAAAAAACAACAACAACAACATCAACATGAGTTCGAAAATTTGAAATATAGTGTTAAGTTTAGTATTCTAACTGACTTCCCTTTGAAAGATTTACTTGCAATTGGGAAATGTAATTTAAGTTGCCTTTCTTGGAACTGAAAGTTCTTATACACGTAAGTTACGGAAATCACGCTTCATTAACAGAGAAGCAAAACATTGTAACCTTTTTGTAAGCTCGTTGACCATTGAAAATTCAACAACTTTGGAAACTTGGGACTTAACAATACAGTGATTTCGGGGTTAAAGGTAAAACAAAATTGTAATAAACGACATTAAATGTGGTATCTTTAAATTCTGCGGATATTCGCTTAACAGCATTAAATGATTTATTCGCTTGGGCTTAAATTTGCGCAATCGTTCTTTGCTTTGATGACATATAATAACATAGTGTATTTACTCTACGGTTAATATTCACGCATTAAGCCTTGCGCGAAATACTCGAAATTGGAATCAGTATCATTATATACATTTCACGGGAGGGGGGAGTGGGAGGGGGGGGGGGGGTTAAGCTAATTATAACCTCACAAAATTTATCCCCAACGAAATTTTATCATGAAAAAAGCTTATTATATAAGAATAGTAAAACTGCTCGAATCTTAATCTGTACAAAACATGCCATTTGTAACAAATGCACGAAAATTTAAACCCGCGAAATATAATGATACCGTAATAAGGGTCGTATACTTAAACAATTCATTGTTTTAATGTGGACCTAATAAAGGGATTTTATTGTGATTGTTATTACAATGCATGTATTCCAGCAACAATGAATATCACCATACACATTCCTCGTATGGAGGTTCCTGTGAAAACGACCACCCACAAGTGTATGTTGTTTGAGTTTCCCCAAGATGGTGACTTCCACATGGTTGCGACAACACCATACATCGACAACAGGGCCGTTCTGCACCATATTTTGATTTATGGTTGTGATAATGACAGTAAGATATTGATTTATTACAAGAAAACAAAATAAACACAATGTACGTTTTATACTACAATGTAGCCATTAGTCTGATAATAAGTTTGTTAGCTTCTTTATATTTTTATGCATCATGACAAAATGTTAAGTGTAAACAGTCTATTTTCTATCCTACTGCATGGAGAGAGATGTCCGTATTGTCAATGAAGTTCTGGTGACTCGCATGAGATTAATAGTTGGAAATTAAAGGAAACCAGGTTAAATACGCTTAAAGACTGCGGTATCATTTTATTTCTCGCAGGTTTAAATTTCGCGTTTTCCGTACAAAGGTAAAAGCGCAAATTTAATCACAAACGATATTACACCATTATGTTTGTTCTAATAGAAAAAAACATCACTTTCGCAAATTTGTGTCTGCGCGAGTATATATGATTTTGCAGCTTTTGTTCGAAAATTCGTACCCGCGAAATTAAGTTTTACTACAGTATTGAAAATTTATTTTCAATGATAAACCTTAATAATTTTCTTCCTTTAGGGAACGTTAAGGGTTCTAACACGATCTTTAGCCCAAGAACTTGCATCTACACTGACCGCCGATATCCCGGAAAAATATCACCTATATGGTTTTGTATATTTCTTGAATTATATAGAGCAGCCGAAACATGGAGTCGGGGAGGTTTTCGATTGCGAGTTGACTTTCGACCCAGCATGCACGGACCTACTGGCGGTTTGGCTTCTCGGCATGAGCGGGGAATGCTTGCACGAGAACACGGGCTTTAGGATCGGAGCACGCGGTTACAAAAGAGCTGGATTACAGGTAAACCATGTGAAGATAATACCATCTTGTTGTTAGCAATTGTCGATCCTGTGATATTATTATATTTCGCGCGGGGTTTAAATTTATTGCAGCTTTTGCGCGAAATTCGTAACCGTAAAATTAAATGATACAAAATGACGCGGGAAGGTCAATCCTAGTAGTTGCGTATCTGCATCAGTTTCTGAGTCGGAGAAAATCAAACACACATTAAAAACGTTGACAATTTTTTACTAGATGCTCTTAATTTCGTGGGCATTAAAATTCGTGGTTTTCCGACATACAAGTTCTTGGTTTTCCGACATACGAGTTCGTGGTTTTCAGAAAAACATTATTTTTGTGGGTTCTAAACTTAAACGATCTTAATTTTCTAAATTACGTTAATGTTCAGTTAAATAGTTATAACATGAGCATACACGATTTACAATACTGAAGTCCCGTTTACTTTCGCGGAGACATATTGTCGCGCAGATGCCGCTAATGACATTTTCGTGCAGGCATAAATTCGCGTAGTTGTATTATTTTTGTAAGATAAAAAAAGCTCGCTAGGAAATTATTTCGCGCACATTCCCTAGCGCGAATACGCGAAAATAAAACTTACGCGAAATTTTAATTATTACACGGTTTTTACTTCCGTGTATTAACACTGTGATAATTTGTTGATAAAAAAATGAAACATTTATTAAAACAGGTCCACTGGGAAAACCAACAACTGTTGCCCGGCATGTTCGATGGCTCCGGTATGACTATATACTACACTAAGCAACTGCGCATGCACGACGCCGGAGTGCTGTTTATAGGCCAAGTTCACATGATAATCCCACCTGGGAAAAAGAACCACACGGAAGTCGGCCATTGTTATTCGGAATGTAGTAAACGAAAATGGTCAGAAGATCTTCATATAACATCGGCCGTTAACCATTTGCACTACCTTGGTAATTTGTTTGGAAATTTAAAGTTTTGCATGTTGTTTATAGGTTATTAAACACACCGTAGTGATTCGTTATTAGGATTTTAAAGCTCGTAATTAAACAAAAAATGACACCCCGGTTTTAATTAACTAGATCTTATAGGTAATTAAGCGATTTTCTTAAAAAAGTAGACGTTTGTTTGAAAATATATAGCCCACCAAAATCACTTAGTGTCTAAGTGCAAATTTAAATGCATTTTAGTAAAAGCCTGAAACGGGTTTAAAAATAGGAGCGGGTGTCAAGGATGCCATCTATAAGGAATAGCAACACTCAGGCAACATAGCCTCCCCACACAGCCCAAATGTAGAAAAATAATACATGTAATGAGCTTGTGGGTTTATCGCCTTGGAACGGTCATTGCAAAAACAATTTGTCACTAGGGTTTTAAAGCAGGTCTAGGGTGCACCAACCTCACACATAATAAAAGATTCTCATATGAATAAACAAGTACAAATTGTCTTGAAGAATAAACTTCAACCCTCCAGTTTACTCTATATATCTATCTGCCAGTAATGTCAAACCCCTTGTGGGGACCTAGACATTCCAGCTATTAACTGGTGGAGGAAGACCCCAGGTGCCCCTCCGGGCATTGTTTCAGGCACGGGCGGGAACCTGGGTAGAATCACCGACCGTAAGTTAGCTGGACAGCTTCCTCTTATGAAAGATGTCGACTCCGGTAGGACTCGAACCCATACGGCGAGGGGCGTGTGGTTGTCAACCAATGAACTTACATAATGCTTGTTGGAATGTACTATTCTGCGAATGAATACACTAAGTTTTAAATAAAGATCTGTTTTCAGGTCGATTCCAGAGTATCGAACATCTAAGGAATGGTGAAGTGATAAACGTCATCACACATGAAACAGACTACGACTTTGATAGCCCGAAGTTACATGTGTAAGTTTTGTTTAAATCTTAAGAGGCATGGCGAAATAAATGTACAATTAAATTTGACCTCGAATGTAATCCCCTAAGATCAACGTAAATCCTTTTGATGTCATGTTATCAATTACGACCTTTGATGGCCGTTGAGCAGGATACCTATATCTGTGTTAATATTAATTTGCGATCAACCCATGCTGGGCAGGATAGAAGGAAATATTCATTTTCATTACTGCCCATGAACAGACTCAATCGAACAGGTCCTGCAATATTTTATTTATTAGTCGTGTTCGGTGGCTTTTAATGTTTCTTTTTTTTATTTATTGTACTGAAACAAGGCCATTCATTTTCAGCTTTAAGGATCCAGTAGTGATACGTCCATCAGACGAAATCCGTACCACGTGTTTATTTGACTCAACTTCACGAAACGTGACAACTCTTTCCGGTGCTGGTTACCGAGAAGAAATGTGCTTCGGATTTCTCACTTTTTATCCAAAGCAGGCAATCAGTAGAGGTGCCACAATATGCACTTCCTGGAAAAATATTCCTCACTGCAGATTTGAGTTAGGTAAGTGTTGACTGGCTTTTATTGTTTATGTGAGTTCGACGAAACTTTTATCATTTGAACTAAAATACTAACAAAATAGTGAATATCAAGGTAGCAAAATATTGGGGTCGTATACAGTCTATGTAACCCGTGATGTGTCACGTTTATTATAAATAACCACTGTATGTTTGTTATTTATATCATGATGAAAACGGCAAATTGTCCATCAATAATATGTATTTCTAAATACTGTAAATGCTTAAATTTCGAGAGATCAAAATTTCGCGATTTTTATTAAAAATCAGCTCTTTAATTTGTTCGCGTTATTATGAATTCGCGACGTCGTAATAGGCTTTATTGTGGCATAGTTCTATCATAATGTTAAAATGCCTATTTTCGGATAAACTTTTATTTGGATATACGGAAACTCATGATTCATTCGCAATATAAATGAATTCACGATGTAAGCGATTCGCGAATATAAGCGAAAATAAAACTAACGCGAATAAAACCAGTTCTACAGTATTCGTAATTATTATAAAAAAAGCTGGAAACAGGTTGTGGTAAATTGCTTGGTTGGCAAAAGAGCGAATGACGTCACGATTTTTTCATAGCAATTGGTGGTAAATGCGTGTACGTCCAAGCTTTGTGCAAATCCAGTTGTTTGCAAACTGTTTTTACGTTTTTTACAGTGGCAACGTCCAAAGCATTTAACTGCAATCTGAGTATAAATATAGATGTAGCAATTTGACATATTACTTAGTAAATTAAGGTCATTTTACTTTAAGACGAGGTCTACTCTGTTTATATTTGCAAAAATTGCAGATCGTTTTTCTTTGATAAGAGGGGCACATGCACTATGATTTGATACCTTACGCAGATTTCAATCATGTTACAAATAATTTACTGTATGCTTTTAAGAATCTGTTGACGTCATGTGCTGTTAAAATGCTGTTATTCCTGTCAAAGCTCATGCACCCATTAATGTTGTATCACTTAATTTCGCGGAGACGAATTTTCGCGCAAACGTTGCAAATGATATATCCGCGCGGGTATAAATTTGCGCAAGTTATTTTTTTGATATATAAACATAGTATTGCGTATTGAAATTTCGCTGGGTTTATAATGTGCGCTTTTATCCTAGAGCGAAATGTGTGAAATTTAAACCCTCTAGACGGTTTCAAGAAATCTAATCTGATTTTTTTTAAAATTGCAGACAACACCGTCAATGGCTGCGATTTTAAAAACGTCCACAACATGTCCAACCCAGAGACTAAATCAATATATGACAGAGTTATGGAACATTGCAGGCCGTTCGGTCCTTGTTTCCAAGAGTGTGACCCCGTTGTCAAGGAGATAACCCAGTTACCGTGTTACCATGGTGACATGTGGGAGTGGCAGCGGAACAAAATGGGCGGAGATTATGATAATAGGACAGAAACCGCCCAGTGGTATCGTTTTTATGCAGCAATAGACTCGTGTTTAAAAACTGATTGCAGTGAAAAGTTCGAGACATTCAGAAATTCAGAAAGTCCACCGGATAATGGTTTCACAATAGTTTCGTCTTACTTTTGTATTTCTCTGTTGTTATCATTAAACATATTGTTAAGTTAATATTAAAATATAGGAGTGGTCAATAGGCGAAAATCCTTCGCCTATTGACTACTTATACAATCGAGTTTGATGTGTGTGATTTACTAACTTATATTCGCTGCCATAGCAACCACAAAATCTTTCGACAAAAATTGCATGATAACCTCCGTTGTTTCATGTAGCCTCTAACCAAACAATTATGTACCAAGTTTTATAAACCTAGCTTCCATATATTTTGAGATATTGCAGGATCCAGTTTTTCTACACAAACAATAAATGAGAAAGAGATCCTGAGAGGTTATCATCTACTTGACAATGCAGAAACACACCACACCGCAGGTTATCGAGGATCTAGCCTAATTAACTCCATATCGGTACACACTGTTCATTACCACCCACAAAATATGCGCACGAAATTCTAAAATACGCCCATCATTGTGACACAACGTAGTCTCAATCATTCAGACGCTCTGATTTCGCAAATGCGATTAGAACGTCTGAAGACATTGTTCGTTAAAAAACCAGACCCTTCAAAACAAGGCTTGTAACTAGCATAATTATGAGTACATGTATGCAACGCCGTTGTTGTCTTGTGAAAACGGTTTTTATACAATCGCCTTGCCAGCTGGAAATCAAAAAGACTCATCCTACGGCGACACGCACTTTCTAACTTTATTATTGCCCCCACAGGCGTGTTCAAGTAAGCTTGGTTCTGCGGTTACCACGAGATCTTATAAAAAGTTTATACAGACGTTGCAAGCAATAGTTACCTTGTTGCAACCTAAGAAATATTTTAGAATGAAATCATTTCAATTAGAAGATCATATTTTTCTCTCTAAATTTGGACCCTTTGTTTCGGCTTCCACACTGCAATATGATGTTGTTGAAAAAAAAAAGACCGGCTCAGTTAAGAGGTCACAAACATTGCAAATGGCGAAGACAGGCTAAAATTTCAAAGAATTAATTTTGTGGGAAATACTTATTGCCACCTAGATTTTAGTAAAGAAATGTATTTAGCTATGGATGTTGTAAATGTTTGCTAGCTCAATTAAGTCCAATTCATTTTCTAATTACCCAGCACATACTAAAACCAAAGAAAAACCGTTTGCATGAGAACTCTGAAATTCATGAAAAATATACCAAAGCAACTCATACCTGAAATAAGTATATGCTGGTCTACAATGTTTAGTGCCAATTCGTCAAAATAATGTTAGGGGTTTCAAGAAATTCAAGGAAATCTTACTTCCTGGTTCAAAGTGAAAGTGAAAGTGAAAGTAGGAAGTAAGTTTTCCTTCAATTTCATGCAAATGGTTTTTCTTTTGTTTTAGTATGTGCTGGGTAATTAGAACATGAATTAGACTAAACTGAGCTTGCAAACATTTACTACATCCATAGCTAAATCCATTTATTTACTAAAATCTAGGTGGCAATAAGTATTTCCCACAAAATTAATTCTTTGAAATTGTAGCCTGTCTTCGCCATTTGCAATGTTTGCGATACCTTAAGAATAGAACTAGTACTGCTGCGACCTAATCCGGTTCACACATACATGTACATCCAACCTTACTACCCATTCCGCCCAATTATATGTTCATTATGTAACACTGGTGACTGAATTACGTTGCTGACAAATACTGAATTGCATATATTTTAATCACATTTGTAGTGAGATAAAGGAAAGAAACTAAAGAAAATTGTGAATTCTGAAAATTTCGAAATCATACATTAAATGTAAATTAGATTGCAATATATGTATATACGAGTATATAGTATAATATTATAAATGTGTATAAAGTCAGTACTGTTATCAGTAAAATAATCCGTTACCCGTGTCATGCAGTGATGATAACGTTTATCGGGGCTATTCGATCAACCTTTTGGGTTGTCCCGCCTAGCTGAGTCATAGCAACCTATTCTGTGTAAATATTATGTGCATGACATTAACATTCTTTATCTTGCAAAGTTGTAGCTAAATTAAACAAGAGATAAACCAGAATGATAAAGATTGCCATGTCACTAAAATATGAAAAGGCGAAATATTGTTCAGTAAAGGAGCTTTAGTTTGTAAAGAGTTTTGTAGAAAGAAAACATGGCGTGTCACATCTGCATTCAACTCTGAGCAGTATTTAAATATATTTAATTTATTACACAAACATTACTCTGGAGTTTAGGATTGAACCTAGCTAGATTAGACAGCTTACGCCGAAAAAAAAGATACACGGTGCAAAATATTTACTTTTTATCTAAGGCAAAATGTATTGTAAATAGTACACTAAAATAAGAGAATGTATATATTAAATGGGGATCATCATGTCACTTTGGTTCACATCTGAGTGTGAGCTGGTTCTCAAACAAGAATTCATATGATTCTCACATTGTTATGTGTATTCGAAATGCAAGCTAGATTAAACTAAGCAGCAGACGAACCAAATACAGCCATCGTCGAAGAAAAACGACGTCTTCGAGATCTTCCAATCCCTAGAGAAAAAATGTCGTCTGCTTGATCCGCCCATAAACAAAGAAAAAATTCCGTCTGTTGGATCTACACATCCCTGGTGAAAACAGTCGTCTGCCGGATCCACCTATCCCTGCTGAAAACGTCGTCTGCTGTATCCACCCTATCCTAGAGAAATGTCGACTGCTGTATCTACCCATCATTTGTGAAAATTATCGTCTTTATGATCCATCAATTTCTAGATAAAAACTTTTATTGCTGGATACACTCAACCTGGAGTAAACTGCCGTATAATGGATCTACCCATCGAGAGAATTGTCGTCGGCTGGATCCGTCCATCCCTAGAGGAATAAGATCCACCTATACACAGAGAAAAAATCTCGTCTGCTCGATCCAACCATCCCCGGAGAGAAGTGTCGTCTGCTGGATCCACTTATTCCTGGAAGAAATATCGTCTGCTAGATCCACCTATACTTGGATAAATAGTAGTCTGCTTGATGCATCTAGAGATGGCTTCTGCTAGATCCATTATCTGGAGGAAACCGCCGTCTGCTGGACCCACTCATCCCTGGAGAGCAAGTGTCGTCTGTTGGAACTACCTTTTCATGGAAAGTTTTTTCGCTGCTGAATCCACTCATCACAGGAGAGAAAAGTCGCCTACTAGATCCACACATCCCTGGAGAGAAATGTCGTCTGCAGGATCAACGAATTCCTAGAGAGAAACCTCGTCTGCTGAATCCACTCATCACTGTAGAGAAATTTCGTCTGCTGGATCCACTCATCACTGGAGAGAAAAATGTCGTCTGCTGGATCCACTCGTCTATAGAGAGAAATGTCGTCTGCTGGATCCATCCATCACTGGAGATAAATGGCGTCTGCTAGATCCACACGTCCCTGACGAGAAATGCCGTCGACTTGATCCACTCATCCCTGGAGAGAAATGTCGTCTGCTGGATCCACTCATCACTTGAGATAAATGTCGTCTGCTGGATCCTCTTATCACTGGAGATAAATGTCGTCTGCTGGATCCACTCATCACTGGACAGAAATGTCGTCTGCTGCATCCACTCATCACTGGAGAGAAATGTCATCTGCTGGATCCACTCATCACCGGAGAGAATGTCGTCTGCTTGATCCATTCATCACTGGAGAGAAATGTCGTCTGCTTGATTCACTCATCCCTGGAGAAAAATGTCATCTGCTGGATCCACTCATCACTGGAGAGAAATGTCGTCTGCTGGATACACTAATCACTGGAGAGAAATGTCGTCTGCTTGATCCACTCATCACTGGACAGAAATGTCGTCTGCTGGATCCACTCATCACTGGAGAGAAAGGTCATCTGCTGGATCCACTTACCACTGGACAGAAATGTCGTCTGCTGCATCCACTCATCACTGGAGAGAAAGGTCATCTGCTTCATCCACTCATCACTGGAGAGAAATGTCGTCTGCTTGATCCACTCATCACTGGAGAGAAATGTCGTCTGCTGGATCCACTCATCACTGGAGAGAAATGTCATCTGCTTGATCCACTCATCACTGGAGAGAAATGTCGTCTGCTTGATCCACTCATCACTGGAGAGAAATGTCATCTGCTGGATCCACTCATCACTGGAGAGAAATGTCATCTGCTTGATCCACTCATCACTGGAGAGAAATGTCGTCTGCTGGATCCACTCATCACTGGAGGGAAATGCCATCTGCTGGATCCACTCATCACTGGATAGAGATGTCGTCTGCTGCATCCACTCATCACTGGAGAGAAATGTCATCTGCTGGATCCACTCATCACTGGAGAGAAATGTCGTCTGCTGCATCCACTCATCACTGGAGAGAAATGTCGTCTGCTCAATCCACTCATCACTGGAGAGAAATGTCATCTGCTGGATCCACTCATCACTGGAGAGAAATGTCATCTGCTGGATCCACTCATCACTGGAGAGAAATGTCATCTGCTTGATCCATTCATCACTGGAGAGAAATGTCGTCTGCTGCATCCACTCATCACTGGAGAGAAATGTCATCTGCTACATCCATCCGTTGAGAGAAACGCCGTCTGCTGGATTCATCCGTCCATGAAGAGAAACGTCGTCTCACCATTTCCTGGGAAAAAATGTCGTCTTCTGGATTCACGCATACCTGAAGGGAAACCTGGTTTGCTGGATTCACCCATCCCGAAAAAAATTTGTCAGCTGCATCCATTCCGCGAGAAACCTCAACTGCTAGATGCACCATTCTTGAAGAAAAGTCGGTCGTCTTCTGAATCGACGAATTCTTTGAGGTCAAACGTTGCCAAAGTCTACTGGATCAAATGTTTAAAAAATAACGCTTTCTTTTTCTAGAAATGAACTTATTTCAAAATAATTAAATTCCGTGTTGTTGGCATTTGAGTTTTGAATTTTCCACAAGTTATGCGCTATTTAGAATACTAGAATCAAATTAATAGCAAAAGGAAATTTTTTGAGCTTAAGAA
Source organism: Corbicula japonica (assembly GCA_038501625.1). Lineage (NCBI taxonomy): Eukaryota > Metazoa > Mollusca > Bivalvia > Venerida > Cyrenidae > Corbicula > Corbicula japonica. The sequence continues at coordinate 566,155 of JAZAYU010000113.1, forward strand.
ATTGACCTCAAAGTTTCTTGCTGTGTAGAATTTTGCAATGACTGGCAGTTAATTAAGAAAAAAATATATTATCAGTTAACCCACTTACATTATTTGAGATAAAATCTGAAACAACGTAGTCTTAAAACTTTAAATAAAAACTTCAAGATTAATTCGTCCTTGTTAATAAATTAAAGTAAGTTCTTTCATTATAATAAATACAAATTTAATATTGTAAGGCAATATATTTTCTCTTAACAAATTGCTTTAGAGTAAGTAACAGGGATTTTAATAGCTTTTAAGAAAAAATCAGGGGGCATTTTACCACTGTTAAGACTTTTCGACGGGTCTTAATTAGATAAATGCGAGTATTTTGTATTCAGTGAACATAAATATTATGGAATTGCATAAACTTCATTTTAATTTACTTTTATTTGTCAAAATGTATACTTATTTAAAATGCAAGAGACACAATATTTATCATTATTTTTGCAAAATAAGACCACTTTTTAAAATTCTCCTGCATGAAAATTACCCTATGCTCATAATCAGGTGGGGTCAAAAGTGGAAAAAAGTCAAATTTTCTTGCATGAAAATGCAAGAATCTGTATCTATTGAATTTCCTGAGTAATTTTCATTTAAATGAATATTTTAAAAGTTACTTTTGTCAATGATAATAAACCTGCGCTTGTATCGAACGGCAAAAGCGCCTAGAGACATAATGTCGAGCACTCACCGAATGAATTATTTGGAAGTTGCTCGGATATCCCTATTAAAGCAATCATCTCTACTGAGGTATCATTATATTTCGCGGTGGTTTAATTTTCGCGTTTTTTAGCGCTAGGGTAGGTGCGCGAAATTAAACCCTAGCGAAATCAAACCATTAAATAGTTAGTCTTATTAGAACAATACAAGTGCGAAAATTTTGAACCCTCGCGAAAATGTCACTTATGTCATTTGCGCGAAAGTTGATCCCCGCAAAATTAAATGATACAACAGTATTTGACACCGGAAACCGATAATATAATGATAAAAGAACTGACTTATTTGCACGTGGAGATTTTTTATGGCCACCACACAAACAATGCCACTGTGAAACATAACTGATGAGACACCCCAACCGGGAATCGAACCCGTACGGCGACAGCGCCTAGCCACAAACCTCGAGCAATCTACCGATTGAGATTACCGCGAGGCACTCGAAAATCCCCCATAAATTTCCTGGGCAGATAACCTCGATATACTGATCGTTATTTAATGACACCGTAACTACTCATAGGGGTAATGACTTGCCTTTGGAGACTTAGTATTCACTACATTGCACAAACACTACTACTGTGAAATATAAATGATTATTTACCGAAGTTGGGAATCGAAATGACTACCCATTTTTTGTTATAATAAGAAAAATGTTAATGTACCAGAGTTTTTTCTTATCATCGTCTCGAAATCACTTTGGTGCATGTACAATGTACATGTAACGACTTTGAAACCGACAACCTCTTATAATATTTACATATGTCTGATTAATAAATTATTACGTTACTGTCTTTTTTTTTTCAGAAAATGTTTCATGTACCAGAGTTTTATCACATGTCCCTAAAGTTAGCCTGAGTGCTGGAAGATATTGGTGTTAATGAGAGGATGATCCTTAAGGGCGCAGGGTACAGTTTCCGAGGCGGCTTTCAGAGTCTGTGACTGCGCGCGAACTCTTTTTTACTGAAAATACAAATTTTGTACTGCTAAAATTGTGTTGTTGTATTTTCTGTGTTGGAGGGGGGTGGCTTCATGCAAACAACAAGCAACTGGTCTACAGTAATTATCCTTCAGGATTTAATAAGACATATAAGCTCACCCCTACCCCTGTTTTTCCAATGCAAATTTGGCTAAAATCCTACATATTTGAAAGCCTGCAAAATATTTCCTGCACGAACTTTTGAAATAAAACCCCTTTCCTGTTAATATTTTATCTGTGCCCAATTCCCCAAGCAGATGGAAAGTGTCTCCCATCCAGCTTGATTTTTCAGCATTTGTCATTGAAATACCTCACCGTCAAATTATTCTCAGATTCAACCGAGCAGACTGTGTTTTCATCCGGTTACTATTCAACTCAGAACATACAAAGCTACCATCCATGCATTTTAGCCACCATGATCAGATTTCTTATTGCACAAACTATACATAATTATAAAAGAATCTCACATTTTAAATTTAAACAATGATTTTATGGCATTAAATTCAAGGGTACCCCAAATATTTAAAAAATCCACCGGGACCAAAGTGCGAAACTGTACCCTGCCCACTTAAGAACTTGCGTCTCCCTTTCAAATCTCATATATCCCCCTTTCATCTCAGGTTTGATCCTTTTTGGGTTCAACAAACCACTTTAAACATGTTTTACTAGCCAAATGAGGTTAATAGAGCCAGTCTGACACCTACACCCAAATAAAGGGAAATAAGCAGAATATCACCCGCTTGGGCAGGGTGATAGTATTTCTGTTACAAATGCCAAACCTTCCATCAAAACTGAGCAAAATGACTGTTTTCAACTCAAACTATGTTCAGATATTGCATTTGCATTTCATCGAAGTCAACTTTCGCATACGAAAAAATTAAGGTTTTTACCTTAAGAACTTGCGTCTCCCTTTCAAATCTCATATATCCCCCTTTCATCTCAGGTTTGATCCTTTTTGGGTTCAACAAACCACTTTAAACATGTTTTACTAGCCAAATGAGGTTAATAGAGCCAGTCTGACACCTACACCCAAATAAAGGGAAATAAGCAGAATATCACCCGCTTGGGCAGGGTGATAGTATTTCTGTTACAAATGCCAAACCTTCCATCAAAACTGAGCAAAATGACTGTTTTCAACTCAAACTATGTTCAGATATTGCATTTGCATTTCATCGAAGTCAACTTTCGCATACGAAAAAATTAAGGTTTTTACCTTAAGGGCGCAGGGTACAGTTTCCGAGGCGGCTTTCAGAGTCTGTGACTGCGCGCGAACTCTTTTTTACTGAAAATACAAATTTTGTACTGCTAAAATTGTGTTGTTGTATTTTCTGTGTTGGAGGGGGGTGGCTTCATGCAAACAACAAGCAACTGGTCTACAGTAATTATCCTTCAGGATTTAATAAGACATATAAGCTCACCCCTACCCCTGTTTTTCCAATGCAAATTTGGCTAAAATCCTACATATTTGAAAGCCTGCAAAATATTTCCTGCACGAACTTTTGAAATAAAACCCCTTTCCTGTTAATATTTTATCTGTGCCCAATTCCCCAAGCAGATGGAAAGTGTCTCCCATCCAGCTTGATTTTTCAGCATTTGTCATTGAAATACCTCACCGTCAAATTATTCTCAGATTCAACCGAGCAGACTGTGTTTTCATCCGGTTACTATTCAACTCAGAACATACAAAGCTACCATCCATGCATTTTAGCCACCATGATCAGATTTCTTATTGCACAAACTATACATAATTATAAAAGAATCTCACATTTTAAATTTAAACAATGATTTTATGGCATTAAATTCAAGGGTACCCCAAATATTTAAAAAAATCCACCGGGACCAAAGTGCGAAACTGTACCCTGCCCACTTAAGAGGAGAAGGATCAGGCTCATGCACGAGACTATGAAAAATATCTTCTGCAAACTGAGAGGTATTAACAGAACTTATCATCACTTTGGCGGAATGTTAGAGGGCACCACGACCGAAGGTCTGAACTCTGACACTGACAGTCTTATGTGTGACCATAGATTGCATGTGATACAGGATTGGGCGGAGTGGAAACGTGGTGTCATAAATCTGCTTATGATTCAGGAGGAGACTACTCCTCCTGGTTACTGTATGCTACAACTGCTAGACGATAATGTTCCTACTGCTGTCACTGAGATATTTAATGAACATTATGTAAGATACAGAGAAGACAAAGTATTACTGAAAAACACTGTATTTGACGAATATAAAACATTTTTGGGACATGTTAAAAATGGCCCTGCAGGAACAATGACATTAGAAGGAGTAAATGATCAAGATTTTGTTATGGCTATACCATTCAACACATTGCCAGAATGTTTAAGAAATTGGCTTCAAAAGCAGGCACAACAAGGCATGATTACGCAAGATATGAAGACATATATAGAATCAAATCATTGTTACGTAGTCGCTGTAGGGCGCAAGAACAGTCCTTTTGAAGAGGCAGAGTGGAGAATATCAACTTCTCATACTGAGAGATGTGCCATGTTTAACCTGAACATCACACAGTTACAGTGCTATGTTTTGTTTAAACTATTGCTGAAAACACACCTCAAACATCTTCAAGAAAAAGTGCTTTCTAGCTTTATGTGTAAAAATATACTGTTACTTAGCATAGGAAACACACATCCTAGCAAATGGTGTCCTCAAAACTTACTTTCTGTGTTCGAATATGTTCTTCTTCAGTTAAAACAAAGTATATTACATGAACATTGTCCACTTTTCATTGTACAGGAAAATAACTTAATGGCAGAAAAATTTTCACCAGAAGTCAAACGTTGGCTGTTGGAAAAAATACAGTTTATATATGAAAAACATGGTCGTGCTTTCCTTGATGTAGAGATAGATGATATAGGAAATAGATTGCGAGTCCAACTAAGGGAGGACATTCCAAGTCACTATATCTTCGTCAGATACTTTTCAGGAGATGTATTTTATAGCCGTTTATTTTATAGCCGGCTAAGAACCCAGGTTCTGAGCACACGTTTTCTCTCAACTCAATAATTTAAGGAATGAATACCTTCACTGATATTATAACGACATTGCTGCAGTTATTCCATCAGGGAAATTCTTTAGAGCAAGCAGCATCACGCCTTCTGACACCACTGTTCTGCTCCTCACTGGGATCTGTGATAGCATCAAGAGACATACATAACAACCAATCTCTATCATCCGAGGCTCGCACCTGGCTATCACTGGGACTGAACTCTGATGTAGCATCCGGCAGACTGAAGCTGGCATCTGTGTACTACAGTGTTCGTGACTTTCACACAACAGAAACAATCCTGAGCAATATAGCAGAGATGTATGATCAAGGTTTAGTAGAAGCTGTATGTAGTTGTTATGTTGCGGCAAACTTTGTACTTAGTGAAAGATTTACAGGTTATTGTAACAACCACAATGAACATCTATCAATAAGAAATATTGTAGCATATTGTGTTAAATTCATCCCTGCGGAAATCCACTGTCAGCCACAAGAGCTGCAGTATGAGATGTTTAGATCTACTCAGGAGGAACGAGCACAAAGAATTCCATGGTTGCATTGCTGGATGGACTGGGCAGTGGTGGATTCTCTACCTGTCTTTTTTCTGCAGTACAAGATATACGGTCATCTTCAGAGATATGATGAGCAGCGTCAAGCACTTAACAACCTTTTAAGAACTATTCATAGAACCGAAAACCTCCGACACAGAGAAACAGCCCTAAATCTTCTAGGCCAGTGCTACCAGCAAGAGAACAGTCATGCAGAGGCGTTACACTGCTATAGGATTTCCCTCCATATCCAACCCACAAACAATGCTGCCAAGCTAAACATATGTTGACTTCTTTATGCCATATACACAAACCGCCAATCAATGCAGTGATTAGAATTTGGTAATGAAAACATTTGATTAGAGACTTTATAATGGACATGCATCTGTATTGATCTGTTTTAAATGCTGCATCAGACATGAGTTTCAAACACTTAAACGTTAAAATTTATGAATAAGAGACTTCATAATGGACATGCATCTGTATTGATGTGTTTTAATGCTGCATCAGACATGAGATTCAAACACGTAAACGTTAAAATTTATGAAAAAAAGACTTCATAATGGACAGGCATCTGTATTGATGTGTTTTAAATGCTGCATCAGACATGAGTTTCAAACACGTAAACGTTAGTATTTATGAAAAAGATACTTTATAATGGACATGCATCTGTATTGATGTGTTTTAAATGCTGCATCAGATATGAGTTTCAAACACTTAAACGTTAAAATTTATGAAAAAAAGACTTTATAATGGACAGGTATCTCTATTGATGTGTTTTAAATGCTGCATCAGACATGAGTTTCAAACACGTAAACGTAAGTATTTATGAAAAAGAGACTTTTTAATGGACATGCATCTGTATTGATGTGTTTTAAATGCTGCATCAGACATGAGTTTCAAACTCTTGAACGATAAAATTTTTGAAAAAGACACTTTATAATGGACATGCATTTGTATTGATGTGTTTTAAATGCTGCATCAGACATGAGTTTCAAACACTTAAAGGTGGAATATGTGTATCAGGAATCACCACACTCACCAAAAAAAAACAACAAAAAAACAGCCGCCCCACGCAGCGAAAAAGAAGAGAGGAAAGAGAACATGTGTATATAAGTATGTCTATTTTGAAACTGATTATTGTATAAACATGCTCTCTTCTCTCTACGTTTTGGCAGTGTGGGGAGGCTGTGTCTGCTGGATGTGGACATTCCTGATATACATATTTCTTGTTTTTTTTATGGACCAAGTACATATCAACTTTAAAGGATATGTTTATGTTATCAATAGAAGTATAAAATTACATATGGTTGTATGCTTTACTGTGTGTCATACAAGCGCATTTAAAAAATGTTACAGTACTCAAACAATAACTCTTAGGTATATATTGATTATGATACACATTATTGCGTCTCTTGATATAAGTGATAAGTAGTTACACGACAGACAGCGGGGTGTAAAGGGTAGTACCCCTATTTTTTGTGAAATATAATACATACAATACAGCAGAATACATTAGTATAATACTTTTAAAGCACAATAAACATATATGAAAAGGAAACTGAAATTCTTATAGATTGTTTTATGGTTAACAAGTATGCACAATTTCGAAATTGTAGTGTTGTGGTGGTAGGAAACAAATTTTCCTGAAAATTCAAGTTTAAGGAGTTTAAGAAGGGCCATTATACACAAGAGCTGTCAGAGAAGACACTGGAACCGACTATTCCGTTCAGTTGAAACAAATGCAATTAAAGGGCCAAAAGAACAACAACTATGGCAAAACGTTCAAGTGCAATCAGGAAAAATATTCAGAATATTATATAAGTGAATGGTAAGGGAGAAAACTGATGTCAGTGAAAGTAGTTGGCCAAGTGCACATTTTGGTTAACACAAAATTTAAGTGAAAAAGGGGCATAACATAAAAAATATTGGCAGTAGAGTTATTGGACTTGTTGGTTATGATGTATATTTTAATGGTAAGTATACCATGTTTCAAGGTTATATCTAAAGGTGGTTTCAAAGTTATTGGCAAAGTGCATATTTTGCTTAACACACCATTTAAGTATAAAAGGGGCATAACTTGAAAAATGCTGGTAGCAGAGTTATGTGTCTTTATGGTTGTTATGTAGATTTTGAAGTTGTATAAATATTCCAAGATTCAAGTTTATTGATCAAGTAGTTTTGAACAAAGTTAGCGACCAAAAGTGCACATTTTGCTTAACGGACGCCAACGCTAAGACCGATGCATGGGTGAGTAGAATACTCCCCTATTCTTTAAATAGCTGAGCTAATAAACCAAATAAAGGTCTGAAATGCAGTTCTGATTCAGGATATTTTAAGTGATAAAAATTATGATGGCAATTCCCTTTTATTGAGCAAGGGGCAGATTGAGAAGATGAAACTAGTTGTCTGTTGGCAACATGTCGAGCCCCTTTTACCATTGCCTTCGAGATGGGGACCTGGGGTTTGCACGTCGCACTTCCTGTCATTGATGTTAACGTTCATGCCAAGTATAAACAAGATTGCTCAATGCTTTGGAAAGTTATCTGACATGAACTTTGGCCCTAACTGTGACAATGACAAATGAGATGAGAACCTGGGGTTTGCAAGTGAAACCCGTCTCAGCGAGGTTACATTCATAACAAATACAAACAAGATTTTCCACCGAGTATTATATACAATAAGGGTTTATTTTCGGCAGGAAAAATTTTTCTTTATGATCATCCACACATCCTGCTTAATCATCTGTGAAAATATGCATATCAGGAATCGCCACACTCATTAAACACAGCCTCCCCACGCACCGAAAAAGAAGAGAGGAAGAGCAGCATGTGTGTTATTAATTAGTCAATTCAAATAAGACACCACAAACAATTGACGAAAAAAAAAAGGAACCTGTGGGGATACCGCCTTGGAGCGGTCAGTGGCGAAACAAATTACCACAGGGGGCGGGGGGGGGGGGTTAAACAAGGTACAAGGGGGCACCAACCTCACATTTGCCCCCAACAGGTTCTTATATCACAAAACAAGCACAAGTTGTTTTAGTGAAATAACTCAAACCCACCCATCAGCTTAACAATGCTGCATGCAAAAGCACGCACACATATAATACATAAGAACCTAATAGCATTGAAAAACCAAAAGGGCGGGTACTCAATGATCTCACCGAGACCAGAGCACCTGGAGTCAAAACAGCAATAAACCATGACAAGGATAAAGAAACAAAGCGAGCTTTTAAGTTCTTTTCAAAAATTGATTTCCCTATAAACCTTCACCCCTGCCACCATTGTGCAATCAAAGAGATAAGCATAATGATCAACTGTAGATGGGTTAATCACCAGGCCTACAGAGCGCTGCAAAATATCATGTTGGTAACCTTTCTTTTTGAATTCACAGATGGTTTTTACGAATAACCGGGGCAAATTTAAATGCCTTTTACATGATTTTCTTAAGTTTATAAATTAAATCTCCATAAAAAACTGGCTGAGAAATACCTTGTTGCAAAAGTGATTTTTTAACTGCACCTGTATTTTTGAATTTAATCTTGGTAACTTGCAAAGGTTTTTCTTAACTTGTGAAATCCACCCAATAGTAAATAAGGAGTTGATACCACGAGAATGGAGGGATCTACAGATGGACAGACAGACGGGTGCAACTCTATATGACTCCCATTTCGTGGGGGCATAGCAAATGTATAAAATTTAATACATGGACTAGCAAAACAGAACTCTGAACACTTCTACAAATGCTATCTCTCATTTATTAAAACTTCCCTTATATTATATTTTACTATGCAAGTTTTTACTGTATTGAGAATTGTTTGCAATCGTCTATCTAACGAGCTTAAATGTTGAGTATTTATCACAGGGGATATAGGGTCCTGCCCTAGCACTGATCCTAAAACATCACTCAGAATCCTGTTGTCCAGTGTTTTTAACCTCAGCCAGGTGGACTCTCGTATCCTGAAAAAGCAAAGGGCACAAACATTAACCCTTACCTCCATAGATAAACCTTTATTGTGTGGGCAAACAGTTTAGATCCAGATCAGCCGGCACATCCGTTCGCTTTTTGATTTGTTAGTTTTTTCTGATCAAAATGTGACCAGTGCAGATCCTATTCAGACGGCAAAACTGTGCTGGCTGATCTAGATCTACACTGGTCCCACATGCGTAAAAATGGGTATAATATATGGAGGAATGGGTTAAACGATGAATGTATTAATACCGGAGTTATTTTTTCAGGGCATTAATATTTGCAGATTTTTACAATTTTAATCGAAGAACATTATTATTTTAAACACATCTGATATAATTCAAATTACAGTGAAATACACGTAGCCTTTATTTTCTTGCATACTGGATAAGTGTTTCCGCATGATTTAGCGGGGAAGAAAATCATATCTTTTCCCTAATGTACGATTTTTCTTGCAATCTCAAGGCGCTTTGAAAAGTAAAAAAATGCCGTGCCAACACTGTGGAAACGCAGTACAGGGTTACAGGGGCTTTACTTACCCCATTGAAACAGACCAATTGTCGACAAATATATAAGCCAAGATTATTTTTACCAGAGTATACAATGTGACATAAAATATTCTTTACCTGCAGCATTGGTATAATGGTGCTAGAATGCTTCTCTCGTCAACATAAGGATTCCCAAAACTGGAACAGTAAAAAAGACATTTAATGATATCCATAAAAAAATTATATTGTTTTAACAAGGATTTAGAAGTCGCTCTACATCTGTAGCCAATCAGAAGCTACGAAAATTCAAATTCCTCAGCAATTTATTTCAATAGAACTCCTTTCTTTTTTTCTATTTTGCAATAAACAAAACAGATTGATATATTTTCACCTGCGCATGCACATGGATGCAAATGTAGGTAGACTTCTAAGTCGAATTGAGTCTATTAAGACATTTCTATAAAAAATAGAACCCTCTTCGCTGCGATTGTTTTGGCTTTTTTTTATATTGAAATATCTTAATGGACTCTATCCTATACATGTTAAACATGAATATCCATGTGCTACTAGTGTAAATCTAGTTCAGTCAGCACATCTGCACAGTAACAGCAGTATCCAAATTGTTTGTTTTTACAAACATTAGGGATATTTGTGATCAAGAAGCCAAAATTTTGTATCCTGATCAGACTGCATGGATGTGAAGGCTGATCTGGATCTACTCTGGTCACACATGGGATATAAGCAATATCTCATGAAGAAAATGTTTTAACAAAGTAAGCAGACATTACTTAGGCAGCTGGTGGACAATCACACTGAGCGTCACAGATGTAAAAAATTTTTTTTAAGGAAATACAGCTCAACAAAGCAATTAAATTAACCCTTTCCTTCATAGATACAACTTTATTGCGTGGGTGAACAGTTTAGATCCAGATCAGCTGGCATATCCGTGCCATCTGATCAGTATCTAAACTGTTTGCTTTTTGATTCATTAGGTTATTTCTGACCAAAATGTGACCAGTGCAGATCCAGATCCTGTGCAGGCTGATCTGGATCTAAACTGGTTGCACATGCGTAAAAATGCGTATATATGGAGGAAAGGGTAAAGCTGTATTTATTTTATACCCAGGAATGATTTTAGCATAGTACAGGCATGTATCTGCAAGATTGATACAGTCAGTTTAATAAATCTGTATCAAACAATTGCATGTGGTTTCCGAATCAGGTTAACAGTGTTCTATGTGACATCATAACTACTACAACCGGTTCAATATTCTTACCCCTTTCATCAATTTTCACACCATTCATAAATTTTCTATCCTGTTAATATTTTTTATCTATTTTTATGTAAACCATTATTTCAAATTGTCCTACTATTCAACTGTTCAAAATAACATGTACCGTTCCCTGAAAATTGTCACTTTGGTTAAAACAGATTATGAATCACTTGAATTTCCAGTAGCTGTGTAACTTGTTACCTTTTAGCATTATCTAGAATCATCATGACAGATGTGTCCAGCACACCCAGAGTCTCATAATGATGACGATCAGCATTGCCTATGAGGTAGTCAAACACTGCGGTATCTATGATGTCCAGTAACCTAGGACCTTGACTGTACAGTGGGTTCTTTAAAACAGTGTTGATGCAATAGTTGTTGTCCGTTTCCCATCTGAAGCAAATAAAAGATTTTTATTGTTTGACTTTACATTTTGAGCAGTTTGAGATTGCTTCATCAGCGCCGTGTATATTAACCCTTTCCTCCATATATACGTGTTTTTACACATGTGTGAACAGTGTATATCCAGATCAGCTGGCACATCTGTGCCGTCTGATCAGAATCTGCACTGGTTTCATTTTGTTCAGAAATAACCTAACAAATCAATAAGCGAACAGTTTAGATCCTGATAAGATGGTTCGGATGTTCCAGCTGATCTTGATCTAAACGTTTTGCCCACGCAATGAAGGCTTATCTATGGAGGAAAGAGTAAACATAAAGAATTGAGATGTACCATGTAGGTGCAAATGACTGATCAATGATTTCCACATTCACATGAGAGTGGAACCAGATGCTGGTTCACTAAAGCTGAATTAAATTTATGCTTTATGGCTTTCTGTGCCACTTTTGACGATGTTTCTACCATACTAAACAATTTGTTGATTTTAAAGGTTGTTAACTTTGGAGGATACAGAAAATTATAAAAAATATCTGAGTAACCTAAGATAAGTGACTTAAAGTTTGCAAATTGTTGCCCAAAACAAACATCAACTATCTGTTGTTGTAAACATGCACAGGTTCAACTATGCAAAGTTGGTTGCACCAACTTTGGAGTTGTTTCTCCAAGACATCTTGTATTTGTTTGCTCATATGAGAACTTATTGGGAAAAGTTTGAGGCTGGTGCACCCTAGAACCTGGTTTAAACCCTAAGTTGCAAATTATTTTGCCACTGACCATTCGCAGGTTGTAACCCCAATTGTTCTCTATCATTAATTGTATGTGGTATCTAATTTGAAAGTGATTCTCTTGTGAAATCATTCTCTTTTTTCCTCTCAATTTTTTGGTTGTGTGAGGAGGCTGTTTTCTCTAGTTGAGGCAATTCCTGATAAGAGTATTTTCATTTTTTGTAACACGAAGACCAATGTCACTACAAATGAAATTACCTACTGTGCTTGCACATTGTTCCTGTATGTTCTGGACCATGGGTGTTTGTGTAGTTTTAGTGTGGCAGATTCTGGCAACCATAAAACAATGGCCCCTTCCATAAGCGGTCCCTCTCCACACAATCCTGTCTCTTCTCCCTAATATATCAGAATAATAATTTGTCATAATGAGTACCTATTACAGTTCATAATGAGTACCTATTACAGTTTAACACTTAACATAATTTATACTGTAGGATTTTGTTGTTTTTTTTTTGGTGTTAGTTTTATTTTGCTTCTATTCAGGAATGACTTACCGAATTCAAAAATAAATATATAGACTGAGGATAATAATTTAACCAGTGTAAGATAGAAATATATTTCACCAAGTGAGCTCAGTAATTCGTATTTTCACGAGTGGCGAACCAGTTAACGAGTGAAATATATTTCTATCATTGAGTGAATGATTGACTGGTTAAAACAAATTTTCTTTTTATTTTATGCTTCTAGTGCAAAATTTGCGTGAATTTGACAGAAAAGTTGCATGAAATGGCGCCAAAACCACTTGTTTATGACGTGACATCATGACGTCAAATATACAAATTTAAGCCTGTTTTCTAAACATTTCCATTTGGAATGTTATGTGCACTTGGGTACCAACGTGAAAAAAGTTTGTGAAAATAAAAATGATATTTCACAATTGTTTGAAAGCAGTGAAATACCATTTTTATTTCACCAGGAAAATAAAATAAGGTAAAATGGTGGAAAGATGGAAAGACAGTAGAACAATATTTATATGTTGCTAATTTCAAGAATTAAATTGCTGAGATGGACTTGTTTCCATAAAATAACAATCAAAATCATTCAAATGGCATTTACTAAACAATTGTAGGATAACAAGTTAAATAAATGAAGAAATTGTAATAGTGTCACCTTATATCCTCACCCATCTTAGTATTGTTGATTTTACAACCCTTTAAATGATGGTTTTTGTCTTGAAACATAAAGGCCTTATAGCTTTAAAATTGTTATTAGATTTTGATCATAAAATTAATAATTGCAAAATATTGTTGAATGGTTCATAAACTTCACCACCAATATTACTGATCCATAAATATAGAGATAACTCAGATATAACATTGTTAAATGATAAATGCCATAAAATTTTGGCCAAATCACACAATAGTAAAACATTACAATCCGAATGAAATGCCTGCTTAATTAAATTGACAAGCATTAATGCTTTCCTCCATATATACGACATTTTACGCGTGCGCAACCAGTGTAAGTCTAGATCAGCCGGCACATCTGTGCCATCTGATCAGGATCTGCACTGGTCACATTTTGGTCAAAGATAACCTAACAAATCAAATAGCAAACAGTTTAGATCCTGATCAGACGGCACAGATGTGCCAGCTGATCTGGATCTACACTGTTTGCACACACAATTAATGAGGAAAGAGTTAATGTAAATTAATGTAAATTAATGTAAAGGATATTACCTTACAATAGTAACATTTCCCATAGAAGCAAGTATTGTTCTGTCTATAGAAGAAAGTGTTTAGCAACTGGGATTTAGCCACTGGTTTGATTTCTTTCTCTAAGTTCACAACTCTTCCAACTGCCAGAGGGGTTCTTCTGAATTCCAATAATCTGAAAAGCAGAACAGTTAAAAAATGTAGAATTTGTAAACAGACTACATCTAACTAGTTTACTGGGTTTAATTCCGACTGAAAAAATTGTAATGCTAAGTTCCCACTGCCGATCTGATCAACTCGATCATCCCAATCCCCTAAATTTCCCGACTGAGCCCGACCAAGCTTGACTAAAGGCGTATACATGACTTCTTCTCAACCTCTAGTCGATTCCACATGACCCCCACACGATTATTCACAACTCCTTCACAGCGTCAAACCGACCATCTTACTAATTTCAGCTCATTCATCCTGACCTTTACAATGCCTCAGCTCGACCAGCTACCAGATCTCCACCCGAACAGATTGACATGGTCGTACTAGGGTCGTAGAAGAATGTGTACCAAAACTTTTTGAATAAAAACTTCAAACACTGTTGGTCATTATTCATTTATGAAAAACCATTGTGCAGTTTTACACATAAATAGTGTCTAGCTCGTGTAAGGTCAAAAAGCATTCGGGAAGTGATCATGTGTGGTCGAGTAGCAGTCTAGTTAATCTGGACACCAGTTTGAATAGAGGTCGAGTTGATTATGTTGGAAAGCAGCTATTTCCCCATTGTGCCTAGCTTTCTACAGCTTACCTTCCTAGGTGAAAAGCAGCTATTTCCCCATTGTGCCTAGCTTTCTACAGCTTACCTTCCTAGGTGGAAAGCAGCTATTTCACCATTGTGCCTATCTTTCTACAGCTTACCTTCCTAGGTGGAAAGCAGCTATTTCCCCATGCCTAGCTTTCTACAGCTTACCTTCCTAGGTGGAAAGCAGCTATTTCACCATTGTGCCTATCTTTCTACAGCTTACCTTCCTAGGTGGAAAGCAGCTATTTCCCCATTGTGCCTATCTTCCCCAGCATATGGTGGTCCCTCTATCACATGATCCCGGGAAAACCTGAAACAAAATATTTTTTTTATTTATGTATTTCCTTCCCAAAAGATCATTAAAATTTTTATCTCAAATATAGAGAAAATGTCTACAAATCTAACAAATCATTTTTCGAAAACTATAACTACATTTTTCCTGGAAGTTCTATTGAATTCTTCCTTGAGGTTTTCCTTTCAGTCAAGAGAAATGGTGGTTTTAAATCACCAAAGATCATGAATTCAAACATTAGAACTCTCCAATTTCTCAATTTAATTATTTTTCTGTTAAAAATCATCATTGCAAAATGCAGAGTTTCTGGTCAAACTGTCTGCACATCAATACTTGTGAAGAAAATTAAAAATTTAATTAATGTTATTAATTTATTTGAATAAATTCTATGAAAAACTGAAACAGTTTACTGCAGTATCATATTGTTTAGTTCAAATTTAGTTAGAAATAAATGTCATTTTTGTGCGGACATAAATTAGTGCAGTTGTATTATTCTCATAAAATTAGCTATTAATTGGTTTGATTTTGCCAAGGATTGATTTCGAAGTAACTGAAGTCTCAGTATTCAAGAGATTTTATAAATGATAAGCAAATGGGTGTAACGATTGCCGCAGGATATTCATATTGCAGTTTTTTAAACTTAATATTAAGAAATTTGGAAAATTTTTGGACATTCTAATTTTCTAACTATGTCTTCCAATTTTTCCAATGCAAACATTTTACCATTTTGGTTTGAAGACTGCTTTCTGTCCACCATCCAGAACTAATGCCATCTTGAGTTGTGTCCCTTTATATCCAACATCGGCAGAAATTATCTTTCTTGTGGCCATAGCATGTAAAACAGCACCTAAAATAGACACAGTCAACTCTGTCAAAAAACATGAAACCATTCATAAAATAGAAAATATATACTTTTTTCCTTAATTAGGGATATTTTTAATTATGACCTCAGAGAATCCCCTAGACTGACCTAGGGTTTTCACTATGTGCTGAATCACGAGGGTAATTTTCGATCATTGAGAGGGATTCTGCTGAATAATGGCCAAAATACCACTTATTCAAGCAAAAAATGACAAACTAAAATCATAAGGGTCAAAATGAAGCCATTTGGACATTTCAAGAGTCTAGGAAGCTGATCTCTCCGGCCAAATTGAGCCCCAGTGACCAAAATCACCCTAGCCATTGAGCAGCTATTGAAACCACCTTTTTTTGGCTGCTGATAATTTTTATTTCCCACATTTGCCATATTTGTGTACAGTCCTCATTGCATGTTCATTAATAAAAATCATATTGTCCCCATTACATTTTAAATGATGTTTTGTGTAGTTTAGCTTGTGTGTCTAATTGTAAATAGAATTTTAGGTTGATTTTAGGTCTAGCTATTTTTATTTACTGTTTTAACATTTCTTAATTTATGTAAAATAAAGATACATTAATTATATTTATTTGTGACAAGTTTTATTCATCTGCATTTTGTCACAAGGTATTAACTTGGTATCGCTGAAAGTGAAATCTGCATTTCGTCACAAGATATTACCTTGGTACCGCTGAAAGTGCAATGACGAATGCAGACCTCCCTTAACAAACTTTTTTTGCGACAGTTCAATTTAGTGATAAAAAAAGCTGAAAATTTTTTTTGCAAGCAGCCACATATCGACCACATAAAGAAAATGAGAATCACCACTTGTTTTTATTTCATCAAGATAGCGTTTCTTTGATGCAGTGTGCTTTTTACTGCACTGATTTTTCCGAAACATGTTTTCCTCCATATATACACATTTTTACGCGTGTTCGACCAGTGTAGATCCAGATCAGCCGGCACATCCGTGCTGTCTATTCTGGTTCTGTACTGGTCACATTTTGGTCAGAAATAACCTAACAAATGAAAGAAAAAAACAGTTTAGATCCTGATCAGACAGGACTGTTAGCCTATACAATAAAGGTGTATCTATGGAGGAAAGGTTTTAATGAAAGAATATTATAATTGATCTGTCTAGGAAATGTGTTATCAAGCTTGCAACGGCTCAGAAACATTATAATGCACATTTAATAATTTGTTATCTGTTGATGGTGAAAATATAATTTTACTGTGTTTATACACTGGTCTATATAGGAATGCATTTTAACAGTAAGATGGACGTCATAAAAGCATGCCTAGTGTATGATATGGGGCGCGTCACGGGAAAAGATACATTCAGACAGTTGACGCCAATCCTTAAAATGACGTCATTAGGTTTTGCGGACGACATTACTTTTTATAGAATTTGCATTAAACATATCATTATATTGTTAAAATGTGCAATAAAACCACATTTTTGTTATGATAAAATAACAGATAAATGTAAGTTCTTTCTAAATATAGCAACAACTAAAATGTAAAAAAATATCACCGAAGGTACCTTTTCCCGTGACGCGCCCCATATCTAGATGTACTGTTATAAGTACAGTTTCACATAAAAGAGTATTTATTAATAAGTATACAGTATAAATTGAATAGGAGTCTTTCCATAAAGCATTCCATTTTTATGTAACCTATGTGTATGTCCATTTCTAAGTATTTCTACAATCTTAAGTTGCCGTAAGATTAAAGGATAGTACAGAACGCAAGCAATAATCGAAATCTCTATAAAATCTGTCTAATTAATCTAAGATTCTAATAAATCAATACCTTACCAGCCGATTTCAATGGAAATGAAACACTCTGAGAAAACAATTATTTTACTGATATTTATTTCATAACTCTTTACTCCATGGATACACATTTATTGTGTGGGCAAGCAGTATAGATCCAGATCAGCTTGCACATTTATGTAATCTGATCAGGATCTAAAATGATTGCTTTTTGTTTCATGTGTTTTTTTTCTGACCAAGAAGTGAACAGTGTAGATTCTAATCACATGGCACAGATGTGCCAGCTGATCTGGATCTACACTGTTTGCCCATGCAATTAAGGTGTATCTATGAAGTAAAGGGGTTAAGTCAGAATGGTGCCAAGTAGATTTCAAAGTTTGTAGGTTTTGATAATTAACCACTCAATTCTTATTATCCATCTTGGATAATTTACCACTCAATTCTGATTACCCCCCTTTGATAATTAACCACTCAATTCTGATTATCCCCCTTTGATAATTTACCACTCAATTCTGATTATACTCCTTTTATAATTAACCACTCAATTCTGATTATCCCCCTTTGATAATTTACCACTCAATTCTGATTATACTCCTTTTATAATTAACCATTCAATTCTGATTATCCCGCTTTGACAATTTACCACTCAATTATGATTATCCCCATTTGGTAATTTACGTCTCAATTCTTATTACAAGACATCCCCTCCTCTTGTGTGATAATTTGCCAATCAATTCGATTATCCCCCTTTGATGATTTGCAACTCCATTTTTATTATCCCCCTTTGATAATCTGCCACTCAAGTCTAATTATCTCCCTTTAAAGGGGAAATCTGAAAGAAACCATTACAGCTTTTAGCTAAATGGCATGTTTTTGTAACATTTGTACAGCGTGCAATTTAGAAAAGTGGAATCTTAGTTAATATCAGTTTTTACATAACTGTAATGGAAAGTTTTATACAATCAATACCAATTTCCATCAACTACAAAATGTAAAAGAGGCAACAAAATGTTAATGCTGGTTAAAGAAAGACAACAAATGAGTTAAAATACTAGTATTCATTTTTTTTTAAGCCATTAATGTTAAGAGCTAATTCTAGTTAATATTTCAAATGGATTTCATTACAAGGGACACAAATCATTCATGCTTTATAGTTAAATAACAAAAAACTATAATAATTCGCAGATGCATTTTTTAGTTTATTAAGAAACATCATCCTGATCATAGTTTATTGATGGCACCATCATGGTATTTTATTGTGGTTGCAAAAAAAAATTGAAATGGCTTCCATTGTTGACCATGGTGAACAAAAATGTTGAAATGGTGTCTATGGTTAACCATAGTCAACAAAAAGATGAAATGAAAACCCTGGTTAACCATGGCCAACCAAAAAAGGTGCAATGGTGTCTATTGTTAACCATCAGGTCACCTCAGCTTTTTATAGTTAAACATGAATTTACATGGTTAACCCCCAAATACCACTGAAAATTTGGCACTGTCTATGGTTAGTCATAGTATTGACAGTGGTACACCATGTTCAAAACTCAGACACACATTATTTTCACCATGGAAACTATGGACTGACCTGTCATTTATAGTAAATACTGTTGACTATGGAAAACCATTATTTTTCTAGTTCAACAATGTTTACTTCTTGGACAGAAATAACCAAATGAAGGAGAACAGTGAAGATTCTGATCAGATGGCACAAATCTGGATCTTCGCTGATGGCCCAAGTGATAAATGGGATAAAATTTAAATGTGACTTCATTTTGCAATGTCATTTCCAACAAAAACTGGATCCAAGATCATAAAACTGAGATAAGAGACCAGTCTCAAATCTCAGCCATAAGATCTGTTACAATAATTGCAATTTAAGCCAATCAGATGCATGAGATTTGAGACTTATCTCCAGATTTAGTTTTAAGTTGTGTGCATTTAAGGACGAAACTTGCATGTAGATCTATAAGCTTTCTTATTTTTTTTTTATCTTAAATCCCTTTCCATTCAATATAATAATAATGAATTTACTATTTCCAGTAAATTGCTTAAACTGTAAAAAGGCAGAACATCAATGTTAGCTTTCAAATAAATTAAATATATAGTGACTGTATTGTATTGTATTACATGCAAGTCATGAATGCAGCACTGGCATGATAAATGTCAATGATCAATATTAAACCATGGGACTGTTTTCCTCTATCCGAAGGAAACATTCTGATTACTGTATCGTCACTTCTGTTGATTATATACAGCGTAACTTTCAGATCAATTCTTAACTCTGTTTGAAAATGAACATAGCAAAACAAGACTTTAGTGTTAGTGAACAGCGACTACCGTCACTTTGGCTGATTATAAACAGCGTTACTTGGTGATCAATTCTTAACTCTGCTTGAAAATAAACATGTATAACATCACACAGGCTTTAGTGTTAATGAACAACAACAACATTATGTGACTATCGTCACTTTGGTTGATTAATAACGGCTTAACTTGGAGATCAATTATTTAACTCTGTTTGAAAATGAACATACCATAACAAGACTTTAGTGTTAGTGAACAACGACAACTTTTTCTGCGAATTGTTAAAGTATAGCTACCCAAAAGCACGGACTTACCTAGTACATGTACCTCTCAAATATTAGAGTAAGTAGATTTTTTCTACATTTTAACATGTTTGTTAAAAATGTTTGATCATCTTAAAGATGCCTGGTCAGGTAAATATAAGAACAATGCTATAAAGTGTTTTCAAATATCAAAATGTATAACACAAACGGTTGAAGACATGCAAAAAAATTATTAATGTGATGCAATATAATAAATCTTGAGTCAATTTAAAAGTGAATATATTTAAAGCTTTAAGTTTTTACACTGTTTTATCACTTAATTTTCGCAGGGATCAAGTTTTGTGCAAATGGCATAAGTGACATTTTTGCAAGGGCTTATATTCGCACACTTGTATTATTCTCATAAGACTAGATATTCAATGGTTTGGTTTCGCTAGGGTTTGATTTTGCGCAAATACCTTAGTGCTTAATACTTGAAAATTAAACCACCGCGAAATTATAATGATACCACATTAGCATTACTAACATAGTAAAATTCACAGCAGGTCCTAAAATGTACTCCTGAATTTCACAGAAACTCTCTCCTGTTCAGTCATTTATATGCATTATTTAGGAGCTCAATGAACATTAACTTAGTAACATCTGTGACACTGATTTATTCTGCCTGCTTTAGACCATTATTAGGCAGCTTTGGGCACCAAATGAAGGCACTGGTTTAATATTATGGATAGATTCTAACACAAGTTATGTTTCAGAAAGAGATCATGATTAGATAGCAAGGATGTGTCAGCTGATCTTGATCTACACTGTTCCCCCATAGAATAACAACCATGTTCCCCCATAGGATAACAACCATGTTCCCCCATAGGATAACAACCATGTTCCCCCATAGGATAACAACCATGTTCCTCCATAGGATAACAACCATGTTCCCCCAGAGGATAACAACCATGTTCCCCATAGGATAACAACCATGTTCCCCATAGGATAACAACCATGTTCCCCCATAGGATAACAACCATGTTCCCCCATAGGATAACAACCATGTTCCCCCATAGGATAACAACCATGGTCCCCCATAGGATAACAACCATGGTCCCCCATAGGATAACAACCATGTTCCCTCATAGGATAACAACCATGTTCCCCCATAGGATAACAACCATATCTAATAGGATAACAACCATATCTCATAGAGAAAGGGAACAAATTCAGTTAAAGTGCATTTCTGTAAATCACCCCTGAAAAAATAATGGAGTCTCTCTTATTGAACCTAAGTTGTGCTCAGGACATTATCTGTGGATAAACAGTTTAATACCTATTATCAAGACAATAAAGTGAACCAGATGAAATGATTGCAGGATTACTCCTGGTAGTTGATAAATTTATCTTACTCTACATTATACATTATTCACCCTTTCCTCCACAGATAAACCTTTATTGCGAGGACGACGAGCGTAGATCCTGAGATCAGCTGGCATCTGTGCCTTCCGATCAGGATCTGCACTATTTGCTTTATGATTCATTGGGTGATTTCTGATCAAAATACGACCAGTGCAGATCCTCATCAGATGGCACAGATGTGCTGGCTGATCTGGATCTACACTGGTCGCACATGCATAAAAATGTGTAAATATGGATGAAAGGGTTAAAAGTGTCAGGTTTCTAGGACACAAGCCAGAAGCATCAATATCCTCTATAAAAGTGTCAGTTTTATAAACAAGATTGTAACTAAGTTAAAGACTGTTCCCAGTAGCTTTGGAACAAGGCATCAAGCAACCAATTTGCATGCATTTCATATGGAATGCTTTGTCATGTTGTCATTGAAGATATATTTTCTTGTGCAGTCATTGCCAATTTACACCAAGGTATGCCTATAGATCATCATTCTGTCAATAAACTCTGACATAAACATCCCACAGGATCACTAACAGAATGGCAATGCAAAAAATTTCCAGACTAAACTGAAGGGAAGCAGCAAAAATAGTGTCATTTTCAGAAAAAAAGGTGAACTGACAACAATAACTATTTTGGTATCATTAAATTTAGCAGCGACAAATTTGGCAAAAAAAGCTGCAAATGATAATATTATGAAGAGGGGTTTTCACTTCACAATTTTATAATATGTGATGGGGAATTAAAAACAAATATTGAACGTTTCTCAATTTATTTATTCCAAAGCACACTTCTGGTAATCCAGTTTAAACACAGTCAACATAGGAAATCCAATGTTCAAGTCCCTTTAGTGGTTAGTCCACAGAATAAAATCTTGGTTATCCAAGTTACTTTAGGAGGTCCTGTATTCTTCAAGGTCCAGAGACAACTGCCTACCTTTTTATATTTTGTTCATAATAATTAAAAACATAAAAAACTAACAACCAATGAAATAACATCATTGTGAAACAATACATTTGGAATTATACAGATGACTGGCATAGCTCAAGGGCTTTCCAGAACTATTATGAACACAAATTTTGAATATTTTCTTTGTGAAAATTATTAAATATTTATCTTGATAAAATAACCAATTTCCAGAACTAAAAGCTTTTGTCACCTGAAGCCTGTGGTGAAAATTGATAATTTGATTATCTGATTAAATTTATTAAACTTTCTTTGGAATGCAAAGAAGTGTCAATTGCTAACAATTTGAAGGTTTTATCACCTATTGTTTTATTGATAGTTGAAGTCCTATTTCCTGATCTGTCAGGATATCAATTGTTTGAGATATAAATCTCAAAATAGTGTCAATTACATATTTTAGTATAAAAACTGTAATCCTTCTGCTTTGAGGCAGATTGGAATTGTACCATCTACAAGTTACTATGTTAAATTATTGATATTTGTGGAATACCCAATATTATATTAATTGGAACTTATATTGTGTGGACTTAACCAACATTCAATTTTTTGAAGTGACACTGCAACTTGTCTTCGCTGTACCTGATGCAATTCCCCCGAACATTGCGAAGCTTAAACTTCTTCAAAGAAATATTTTTTAATCATAATAATAATATCATTCACTTGGGTATAAATTTGCACAATTGTATTTAGCCACTAAATAAAATACGAAATCAAGTCTGACTCTTTCAAGACCAATTATAACGCTTAAAATAAAGGCTGTACAATTTTGCAGAATAAGACAAAATCATTGTTTTATTAAGACCGACAGTTTCCGCAGAAAAAAGTTTTAGCAAAAAATTAAAATGACATTAGAATCCCAGTAGGATACAGATCCTTTTAAGTTGGCTAGCAAAACTTGCAATACAGTAAATGACAAAGTCTGAAAGTAAAATAAAATCTCCAAGAAATGTGCTTGAACTTATTATGTAATATGATACCAAACAACATTCCTTTTTCAGCTATAGACTTTGCTAAAAGTAAAATTAGTGTTACATGTAAGACCATAATTATGTCTTCTTTAATTATAAGTATTTATGACAGCCGGGCATGCAACCCTCAAAATGGAACATTGAGAAAGGTTTATGTCTCTGTTACAAATGTAGGTCAGAAAGAATACCTCATAATTGTTTATTACCAACCTAAAGAATCTACTGAAGGGAACACATCAAGGTTTTCAGTAGGATGGGGTGTTTATAAGTGGGAGTGGGCAGTGATTAGCATTTCCATTACTGTCCATGAACAGGCTCAATCAAACCGAGCCTGCAATATTTTCATATTTGTTGTATCGTTGGCTTTCAAAGTTCCCTTTTCATCTTTTTCATATAAAGGAAGATAACAGTGGCACCTGCATGTTGAATTGTATTCAAGGATGAACCCAATCTTAATGATGTAAATAACAGAAATGAGATCCATCATGATGCATAATTATAAAAATTTAACGTGTAACTATGTCTTAGAGAACTGGCATACTTATCTGAAATGATATCAAAAGTTGAGCAGACATCTTTTTTTATATATTGCATTTCACTGAAATAATTTATATTGTTGTAAAAATTTGTAACAAAATAAATTTTAATATGATAATAGTAAGTTAATTTCCAAAAGAAGTAACAAATAAACAAGAGCTGTCACTTGAAATTGACATATGCCCCTGAAATGCAGCTTTGAAATTGAATAGGTATACATATGTAATAAATAAACATATGTAATGAAAAATATGCTTGTGGAAGACAAAGCATACTGCATGCATATAATGTGAAAGATGAAAGGATCATATGTTTTAAGTCTGTAGTAAATATATAGTTAAATAAAGTTAAATATTACTTTTTTTTTTAAATTCGAAGATTATTGGGGAAATTATCCTGGAAAATGATTATTAGAGTTATGAACCTTACTACATGTGATGTGGGTAATATGAACCAGAGGGCCATGATGGCCCTTTATCACTCACCTGAGTACAACAAAGTTGTGTTGTACAAGACCCAAGACCCATATGGTGAACATTTACACCAAGTTATTTTAAAATCCAATAAGAAACAACAAATCTACAGCTTGGAAAAGAAAATGCTATTTTTCGTAACAGTGACCTTGACCTTTGACCTACCGGCATGGGTATTGTAAGCAACACATCCCTTTGTCATGGTGAACATTTATGTAAAGTTATTTTGAAATCACTTCATTCATTAGGAATTAACAGCCCAGACAAGAAAATGTTATTTTTTGTAAAGGTGACCTTGACCTTGGACCAACAGGCATGGGTACTGTACGTGAAAGTACACCTTGTCATGGTAAACATTTGAGCCAAGTTATTTTAAAATCCAATGAGAAATAACAAATTTACAGCCTGGACAAGATTTTTCTATTTATAGTAACAGTGACCTAGTTTTTGACCCCAGGTGACCCATATTCAAACTCGTCCAATTAATAACTGGGACATATGTCCTGACCAAGTTTCTTTACAATCTGATAATCAGAGTAAAGTGTGACCACTATAGTGTAAACAAGAAAATTCTATTTTTAGAAACAGTGACCTAGTTTTTGGACCCAGATGACCTATATTCGAACTTGTCTGAGAAATCATTGGGACAAACTTCCTGACCAAGTTTCATGACAATCGGAGCAAAAATGTGACCTCTAGAGTGTTAACAAGAAAATTGTATTTTTAGTAACAGTGGCCTAGTTTTTGGACCCAGACGACCCATATTCAAAATTGTCCCAGAAATCATAGGGACAAACATCCTGACCAAGTGTCATGACAATCAGAACAAAAATGTGACCGCTAGAGTGTTAACAAGAAAATTCTATTTTTAGTTACAGTGACCTAGTTTTTGGACCCAGATGATCCATATTCAAACTCATTCTAGAAATCATTGGGACAAACATCCTGACCAAGTTTCATGATAACTGGAGCAAAAATGTGACTGCTAGAGTGTTAATAAGAAAATTCTATTTATAGTAACAGTGACCTAGTTTTTGGACCCAGATGACCCATATTCAAACTCAGCCTAGAAATAATTGGGACAAATATCCTGACCAAGTTTCATGATAATTGGAGCAAAAATGTGACTGCTAGAGTGTTAACAAGAAAATTCTATTTATAGTAACAGTGACCTAGTTTTTGGACCCAGATGACCCTTATTCGAACTCGTCCGAGAATTCATTGGGACAAACATCCTGACCAAGTTTCATGACAATCGGAGCAAAAATGTGCCCACTAGAGTGTTAACAAGAAAATTCTATTTTAAGTAACAGTGACCTAGTTTTTGGACCCAGATGACCCGTATTCGAATTCTTCTGACAAATCATTGGGACAAACATCCTGACCAAGTTTCATGACAATCAGAACAAAAATGTGACCGCTAGAGTGTTAACAAGAAAATTCTATTTTTAGTAACAGTGACCTAGTTTTTGGACCCTGATGACCCATATTGGAACTCGTCCGAGAAATCATTGGGACAGACATCCTGACCAAATTTCATGACAATCGGACAAAAAATGTAACCTCTACTGCGTTAACAAAATTTACCTTAGGGTTAGGGTTAGGGTTTAGGGTTAGGGTTAGGTAAAAAGGCCCATAACTCAGCCAAAAATAATCCGATCAGAAATTCCTTTGGATATGCACAATAAGTCTTGGTGACAAACACTCCTGTGAAGTTTCAATGAAATCCCTCAAGCGGTTTCAGTTTACGTTAGGGTTAGGGTTAGGGTTTAGGGTTAGGGTTAGGGTTAGGTAAAAAGGTCCATAACTCCGCCAAAAATAATCCGATCAGAAATTCCTTCGGATATGCATATCTACACTTGGTGACAAACATTCCTGTGAAGTTTCAATGAAATCCCTCAAGCGGTTTGGGAGAAGAAGCGAGGACAAGATTTTGCTTAAAAGGGCCATAACTCAGCCAAAAATAATCCGAGCAGAAATTCCTGACGATATGCACAACTAGGCTTGGTGACAAACATTCCTGTGAAGTTTCAAAGAAATCCCTCAAGCGGTTTCTGAGGAGAAGCGAGGACAAGATTATTTCGGACGGACGGAAAGACGGACGTTCTTACGAACGTCATTTATGTGGCTACTCTATTGTCCTCTCTATTGTTCTTTTAGCCACATAAAAGAAAAAAAAGCCACGTAACAGAACGGAATGAATAGAATTTACCGTTACCATTGTTCTCATAGCCACATAAATGGCGTGGCGTAAGCACGGACGGACGGACAGACGGACGTTCTTACGAACGTCATTTATGTGGCTACTCTATTGTCCTCTCTATTGTTCTTTTAGCCACATAAAAGAAAAAATAGCCACGTAACAGAACGGAATGAATAGAATTTACCGTTACCATTGTTCTCATAGCCACATAAATGGCGTGGCGTAAGCACCGACGGACGGACGGACGGACGGACGGACAGTGCGATTACTATATCCCTACCTTCGGGGGCATAAAAAGCCAAATCAATGACGTTAGACAAACATTTGCACACTGTGACTCATCATTCATTGTTAGAAAATTACCTAATTATAAATATAGAATTCCCAGTAATGAATATAGAAATCCCGCTAATAAATACAGTAACAGATTTCCCCACTAATATACAATAAATATGGATTTCCCACTCCTACTAATAAAAAACAGAATATAGAATTCCCACTAATAAATACAGAACTCCCACTAATAAATACAGAATTTCCACTAATTAATACCTATTTTCCACTTATTAATATGTTCCCAAAATAAATATTAGAGTTCCTACAAATAAATATAAAAATAGAATTCCCACTAATACATGCAAAATTTTCACTAATAAATACAGAATTCCTTTTTTTATATGTAATTAATATAAAATTTTCACAAATAAATACAGAATTCCCACTAATATATATTTCTCTCTAATACCACTAATAAATATGAAATACCCACTAATAAACACACCATCATACTAATAAACAAGAGAAAAACGTCGCCACACGCCGAAAACCAGGTTTTCATTTAATACTTATACTTTTGTAAAGAAAATATCTGATATGAAGAAACTGAACTTCTATTTTTAGCAACAGTGACCTTGATCTTGATCACAGACTTCTGAGTAGAAATCCTGAGTTGCGTCTTGGTATTAGCTACCCAAAGAAAGTTTGGTGTCAATAGATCACAACTATCCCAAGTAATAAGGAGAAACCTAAATTTCTATTTTTAGCAAAAGTGACATAGACCTTTATCACAGACACCTGGGTATCAATCCTAAGTAGTGTCTTGATATAAGCTACCCACAAACCAAGTTTGGTGTCAATAGGCCAACGAAAACTCAAGCTATTGAGCAGAAACTGAATTTTTATTTTTAGCTACAGTGACCTTGAGCTTTATCACAGGCGCCTGGGTAGCAATCTCAAGCTGCATCTTGATATTAGATACCAACACTAAGTTCAGCGTAAATATACCAAAGCAAACTCAAGTTATTGAGGGAAAACTGAATTTCTAAGTGAAAAAGGGGCATAACTTTGTCAAAATACAGTCAGGGATTATGAAACTTGTCCTGATAATTGGTATTGATATGTCAGACAACTATGTTAAGTTTCAAAGTTGTACCTTGAATGGTTTATGAGAAAAACACAACTTTCACAAAAAACTTAACAAAATGTTGACACCCGCCCGCCTGCCCAACGACATACCCCAATCTAATAACCAGGATTTTTCCAAAGAAAACCTGGTTAATAATTATAGAATTCCTACTAGTTTCTAAATAAAGCTTTACAGATAAAAACTTTCGATAAATTGAATGAATGTTTTAGATTCCGCTCCAGGAGAAAGCAGTAAAACAGTGCCAAACAAAGAAGGAAGTTCCTGTTTATATTGATTGTATAAGACCTCACAATTAATTAAAAAGAAAGGTGTCAATACACAATGCAGACCAAGACTGTTGTACCTTGGAAACAATGCAATGAGAAACAAGATTGATTTCAGTTTGTGATTTCATGGAGATATCAGCTGATCATGGAATGCATTACAGGTATCCTGATTTCTAGGTTATTTCTGACCAAGAAGAATTGAGTCTAGATCCGGATCAGGCTGATCTGGATCTATGGTGATTGCCCATGGGATAAAAACTGCATTTGTTTGTAGTAATGGTTAACATGTAGTAATATAATTCATATCAAACAGTTTGCTAGTCTTAACCCTTTCCTCCATATATATACATTTTTTACGCATGTGCAACCAGTGAAGATCCAGATCAGCTGGAACATACGTGCCATCTGATCAGGATCTGCACTGTTCACATTCTGATTTGTTAGGTAAATTCTGACAAAAATGCGACCAGTGCAGCGTGCAGTCCTGGTCACCCATGCGTAAAAATGTGTATATATGGAGGAAAGGGTTAAGTAATTTTCTTCTAAATCTGCATTTGAGATAAACAAACCTTTACTCCATATAGACACCTTTATCACTTAGGCAAACAGTGTTTCATTAGGATATTTCTGACAAATAACTGAACAGTGTAGATCCAGACCAGATGTCACAGATGTGTCAGCTGATGAGGATCTACTGTTCACACAAGCAATAAAACCTGTACATATGGAAGAAAGCATTAATAATTAAAGTCAAAAGAAAACCCAGTTATCAACTCACTAAGACAATCTTTTTAATTAGATCATTCAAATTAGCTTAATATTGTGCTTGATTGTTTTTCCTATGAATTATTCGGCTTTTTCATTTGAAAATTTAATTATCGTTACACTTATGGCAGAACAATACAGTTATCAATTTGTTCTTTTGATTCAGTAGGGCAGATTGTTGTGCAATTACTCAGATGGGAATAATTAAATCACTTGCGTCACATACTCGTGATTTAAAACCTTTACTAAACCCTTAACTTCATAGAAACAGCAGCTTTTTTATCGTTTGGGCGAACAGTTTAGATCTATCCAGATCAGCTGGCACATCCATCTTGTCAGATCAGTGCCCAAGGTTCTCAAATCTCAAGCATCTGATTGGCTGAAATGGCGACCAGTCGCCATTTCAGCCAATCAGATGCTTGAGATTTGAGACCGGTTTCCAATCTCAGCTTTATAACCTTCGGCCCAGGATCGGTTTCTGATTCAGGCAGATGATCAGGATCTATACTGGTGGCACATGTATAAAAAAGCATTATACATGTTATATATGGAGGAAAGGGACACATATACATGTATAGGTTTTATCATGTGTACGATCAGTGCCATCCGAAGTGGATCTATATTGGTCACCTCTTGGTCAGAAATAACATTATGAATCTAAAAATGAACAGTTTAGATCCAGATCAGTTGGCATACTTGTGCTGACTGATCTATATCTACAGTGGTCAACCGAAGGATAAGAGCAATATCTCACACAGTAAAGAGTAAAAATACTCGTGCCAGAAGAACATGCTTGTAGTTTAATTACTTTACATCCAAACTTGTGCTTATATTTTGTTCAGAAATAAATTACAGTAAGTTCATATCAAGTGTTGCATGGAAGATGTCATAACTACATTGAAGTAAGGAAGGCATAGGCATTGTGACAGCCTTGCATGTTCCCCTCAAATTATTTATGTTTTCTCCTTAGTGCATGATTATTCCTTTCCTCCATAGACATGCCTTTATGGCATGGGCGAACAGTGTAGATCCAGATCAGCCGGCACATCCGTGCCATCTGATCAGGCTGAGGATCTGCATTGTTCCCTCCTACATTAGCTTATTTCTGACCAAAATGCGACCAGTGCAGATCCTGATCAGACGGCACGGATGTGCCGGCTGATCTGGATCTACACTGGTCGCACATGTGCAAAAATGCGTATATATGGAGGAAAGGGTTATTAGTCAATACCTTCAATATAAACAATAGTTATACTTTTGTTGCACTAAGTTGATTAATAAGAATTTCCAGATCAATATAAATCTTACAGGAAAGGAAGCAAGGAAGTCTCTTTAAGTGAGAAATAAAAGTTCAATGGCGCTCCATGAGACTGATGAAGACATTTTAAAAGAAAACATGCACAAATTAGATTTAATCCCTACAGAGATAAAGAAATGGTGCTTCAATAGGATTGATATTTGCCTTGCTTCCATTGTGAAAGCTGCAAAGCAACACAATTAGGATTTCTTGAACAAAATCTGTCTTCAGTGAACTTACTCAGATGACTTATGGTTTTCTTGGAAGAACTGGAAAAACACAACACAACCAGTAATAGAATATCATTTAACACATCACTCAATATACAATGTATAAAACAGGGTATTATATGAACTTGGACTGGCTTATTAAATCTGGATTGTATATATTTTTTATTTGTAACTATCCACCAAGTTGGCATGCATTCATGGTCAACCAAGTTGGCATGCATGCATGGTCCACCTGGTGGGCCATGCATGCATGGTACACCTGGTGGGCCATGCATGCATGGTCCACCAGGTGGACCATACACGCATGCCCACTTGGTGGACCATGCATGCATGGCCCACCAAGTGGACCATGCACGCATGCCATGCATGGTCCACCTGGTGGGCCATGCATGCATGGTCCACTTGGTGGGCCATGCATGCATGGTCCACCAAGTGGGCATGCGTGCATGGTCCACCAGGTGGACCATGCATGCATGGCCCACCAGGTGGACCATGCATGCATGGTCCACCAAGTTGGCATGCATGCATTTTCAACCAATTGGCATGCGTGCATGGTCCACCAGGTAAACATGCATGCATGATCCACCAAGTTGGCATGCATGCATGGCCCACCATTTACTAATTGGGGCTAAGCTGGCATACTGATTAACTCAGTGATATAAGCATTCAAGATTATGTGTTTTATTGTAGTTGAATCCAAGGGTTGATTTATCAACAGCAGTTTAAGATACCAGAACTGATATTTTATGTTGTGCTTTATAATGGGTCATAACTAGGGGTGTAGCTAGCCTTCTATCTTTGAGAAATCATAATGGTCCTATTGGGTCCCAGGAGCATAGGGCATTACCCCCACATGAAAATTTGAAATCAATGGTGCAATTTAGTGAGGATTTTTCAAGCCGAGACGGAACTCCAAGTGCTATTCAGTTTCTTATTTTCGTCAGAATAATGTTGAATCAGCTGTGTACTTGTGTATAGGCAGCTACACACCTGATAACTGGTATTATCAATGGTATAGTAAGGATAAAAATAACAACACATTTTTCTCAGTTTTGATTTTTTTTATCTTCTCAAAGTTCATTCATCGATGAAAGAGAATGCAATTCTTAAGTTACTGCACATTATGTCATTGACTGCATTGACAACTGCCTTTACTCTATACAACTCCGTCCGTTGCAAAAACACAGTTATTTCTAGGCTCTATATTATTAGACTTCAATATTATGACAAGTGGGTTGGAGTTATTTCACCAAGGCAACTTGTACTTGTTTTTTGTATGTGAACCTGTTCGACAAGTGTGAGGTTGGTGCAGCCTAGAACCTGGTTTAAACAACCAATGGCAAATAGTATTGCCACTGACCGTTCCAAGGCAGTAACCTCTCAGGTTCTCATGTCATTTATTGTTTGTGGCGTCTATTTTGAAACTGATCATTGTATAACCATGCTCTCTTATCCTCTCTACTCGTGCGGTATTGTCTTCACACACTGAAAATAAAAAAAAATGGTTAAACTTATCATTTCGTCATTTAAATACATTCATTTAAACAAGTTCGATTAACCATAAGATATAATATTGAGCTGCTTAAACTGTCCCGCCTTACATGTCAATCGATCAACATCATGTTGTTTTCCAATATCATTTCTATATCGTTAAACTTATTGTTATGGTCATTAATACAACAAGCCGAATAATCCTAGAGATATTGTATTAAGCTGCTTTAATTGTCTCGCCTTATGCACTGTTGCTTGACCAGCCACCCCACCCACCTCCCAACCTGGGTTTTACTGATACACCCTTGCTTTCTTACAAAAATGGTGTCAAGTCACTGTTATTATCCTATTGTATCAAAACGTGAGACAATTGACCGTCAAAATCTTAGTTCTAAATAATAAAATAATCTATGTAGATCCATATAATTCAATTATATACATAAAAATACAATGTTTTAGAACTATGATTTCTACGGTGAATTGTAGCCACTGTAAAATTTCATAATCCCAATAAGACATTGGCGCCAAAATTAAATATTCCCGACTTTCCGGGTCGCATGTATAGCGACTCGCGGTTCTCACGAACAGCGACTTCCGGTCCCTACATACATAGCGTTTCACTCTCCCGACGCCCAGTACACTGGCGCTTGACCAGCTTCCCCACCCATCTGCCAACCCTTACTAATAAGCCCTTTTTTGTAAAAATGGTGTCAAGTCACTAATATTATTCCATTCTATTCAAAATATGCGAAAATACACCGTCAAAATCGTATTCTAAAAAAAATTATATTTATAAGTATATAATTGAATAATGGTCAGGAACGGCTCCAGAACCCACCCCCGTTCGATAGGCTGCTTTTCCTACAATACGGCGGCTTCCAGCCTGACAGCTGTTTGGTTCAACGCAACAGTGTCTGATCTAACAGTAAATGTCAAAAAGTCTCACCAAAAGCTCTAAATACGCGTAATATTCAACAGAAAACGGGCTTCGAAATGCAGGTTATTTTTTCATAGATTCTTCACCCCAGTGCGACTTCCGGAAATCCCCGACGCTTTTGTTCGGAGCGTTCTGATTGGTAGAACTTTTGACGTAGTCCGGGAAATACTTTGCACACAAATCATTCGACCAATCAGAACGCTTCTAACAAAAGCGTCGTGGATTTACGGAAGTCGTACAGCGGAGAAGAATCTATGAAAAAAATAACCTGCATTTCGGAGGCCGTTTTCTGTTGAATATTACGTGTATTTCGACTTTGGGTGAGACTTTTTGACATTTACTGTTAGATCAGACACTGTTGCGTTGAACCAAACAGCTGTCAGGCTGGAACCCGCCGTATTGTAGGAAAAACAGCCTCTCGAACGGGGGTGGGGTCTGGAGCCGTTCCTGACCATTATTCAATTATATACTTAGAAATATAATTTTTTTTTAGAATACAATTTTGACGGTGTAATTTCGCATATTTTGATAGAATGGAATAATATTAGTGACTAGACACCATTTTTACAAAAAGGGCGTATTAGTAAGGGTTGGCAGGGGTTGGGGCGGCTGGTCAAGCGCCAGTGGCCCAGTACATTCCTCTATTACGACATATTTTCTCGACGGCCTATCGTACAACTTCCCAACAGATTATTTTTCAGCTGTATACGGAGAATTTCTTTGAACGATTTTTAGATCGGCACGCGACGTTTGAAGATTACGCCGAACAAAGACCTATATATTACATTTATATTTATCAATATATGTCTTTGCGCCGATCGAAGTCTATGTTGTAATACACAATCATCCCATGCATTTAAAATCTGACGTAATAGTTCAAAACAGAAATCGAAATCATTGTTTATAGCGATTGTGAAGATTATTAAGTTCTTTTATCATGTTTTAACTCTTGGAATTTCGGGAGGCAAGTATTCGCTTTACGTTAATATACGACGATCGTACTTTGTAACACGATATAATAGTTTTATTTATTTTCATTCGATTCTTTACCAAATGTATTAATTCTTGAATCTATATAAAATTACATAGATCTACATACGCAACTGTTTTCAAGTCGGAATTAATGTCGCATACGTAGATTTATGCAAATTTGTATTTATTTTAATCGTTAGGGGTATTGCAAGTTAGCCCGCCGGTCAATCGATTTTTCTTTAAATTTTAGTATATATTTATTTTAGCCATTGCAACTTTGCTTTGAAAAAAACAACAATAGAGTAAAACCCGCATTATATACGTTTCCTTTAAATTTGAGAAAAAGCAATTTAGATCTTATTTTACTTTATTGTATTCGGTCGTCGGTCATTTAGAGCTAATATTACGCGCATCGGACTAACACTTCTTTCAATGAAATGCAAATTATTTGCAAAATATATAAACCCGCCCGTTGTTTAAATAAGACCGACCACATCCTGTTTCATCTATGCCACATAGAAGGTACAAATCAAGGTAGCAGAGTTGTCAAGTCGATAATTGACAGGGTAACAGCTGATTAAGCTGTGAAAAATATAGATGTTAGAAAATTTTTGTTTTACAAATTTTGAATTTTCAAACTGACATTTCTGCCGAAAATCAGGAAACGACGGAAATCTTAGAAACAATGATTGTCGCATATTTTTGATAGAAGGAAATGCATTCAGTGACTTCACACCATTTTTACAAGAAAAAAGGGGTGTATAAGTTTGGTTGGCAGGTGGGTGGCGTGGGAGGTCAAGCGCCAGCGGCCTTTAACGTCAATCAATCAATATCAGGTCTTTTAATGGTTATCGACCTACTTATCATTTTGGTTATTGATGCAACAAGTCTGAGTAATCCTGAACATATATTGGCGGCTTTAATTGTAGGTATATCGCCTTACATGTCAATCGATCAACATAATGATTAAAATTAGATCTATTAAAACACTATGTTTAAAATGTAGGCATCACATTTGTAATGTATATGATAACAATGTAATTCGTACAACAAGTACTTGTACTAGATAACATATCGAATCGCATTTAGATTTTACCATGACGTAATCGTAGCTTATTACAGTTTGTCATGTTTAAGTTTTCGCGCTTTTAAATTCAAATAACCGTTAGAAAGTTCGGGAAATCGCGCGGGTGGTACTGACGTATATATAATGTGCGGACAGTTTGAAAAATTTCAAATATTCACCGAGTGTGCATAGAGACACTGTATCTAATCGAAACAATTAGGCTACACTCTGCTTTTAGTTTTAATTATTTGTCATTTACACGTTTTGAAGTGTTATTGCGATTTAAGAGTTGTTTTTTTATATAATATTTTTACTCTAGATTTTTTTTGGATTAGATCTATTATTGGATTTGGATATTATTTGAGGTAAGTGATGTAATATGCTTCCTTATTTGCACACAATTCCTGTCAGTAACTTAATGATAAATATTAAAATATGATAGATCTATGTGACGTGCCGTCATGCATTTATATAAATAATACAACTAACAATTAGATCTATTGATTTAGAAAAAGAAAAACCTAGTTTAGCGGATTCCCGGATGTTCAAAACACCAAAGGCACAGCGGCGAGTGAAGCGGGGTGTGAGGGCCTTAAGCATCATTTAAACTCAGTATTACACTATAACTGAAATTTAAAAGAATTTTCTTAAGCAATGCTTTTGACTGAAATGTTGGGATGTTAGGATCCGCTAACAACAAAGAGTGATTTCTCCCCCTTTACTTTCATTTATTGTTCTCATCTTAAAAGAATTGGAACTAGGCAACTTAAAATTGACACAAACACGCACCATGTTTTACTCAATGAAAAGAACTAACAAAAGCCTATGAAGTATCAATGTACATGGTTTGGAGCTTCCCGTGTTCAATGTGACGTCATATACTACGTCACACTATGTTGTTGTAATTTTCCGACACATAACGAACTCCAAAATAGGAAATTTCCGTCGCAGTTTTACAACGTTACGATATTATTACGCCATTCATAAATTTTCTACGCCATTCATAAATTTACTACCGTGTAACTATTTTGAATTCGACTATTATGTAAACAACGGTTGACTAAATTTTTGTTGTTTTATAGTTTATTTGAATTTTTATTGAGCAAGGAGGGTATATTATAAAAGGAAAATTATGACAGTATGCAGTCTGGAGGTTCGTATTATTTCTCGTTGCGTATGTAAACCACATCACGCTGACCTTCGGTTTCGCGAGATATTGTTAACATACCCAACTCGAAAAGTACGAACCTACTGAATATTCTATATTTATTCCATTTCTCTGTGATCAGTTTTATTTTAAAATGCAATATATTTATCTGAATTTAAATTTTTATGACATATAAAATCACCCGTGTTGGTATTTGCAGTGAATAATGTAAAAAAATATGCGCCAGTTTATTGCATAATGCTGTAATTATAACATAAATATAGAGATACATGTTTTGGCTGATTCCAGGGCTCCTAGCAGTCCTAAACAAAAAAGGCTCCAACCTATGGAAAGAAAGGCCTTTCAGGTGAAAATATTAACAATAAAGAGTAAATAAAGGCAATTTATGACAAATTTCATTTGAAAACAAGAGCTGTCACTTGAAATTGACATATGCCCCCGAAATGCGGCTTTGAAATCGAAAAGGTATACATATGTAATAAATAAACATATGTAATGAACAAGGTTGGAACATGGGTTCTGCACATAAAGTGCATGAACTCAACAGTTCACTAAAGTTTCATGATATTCATTCCAAGGGTTCAGAAAATTTACCCTATAAAATCTTCCAGAGCAAAGTTCTTAATATTGCATAACACAGATCTAAGCAGCAAAGTTCATCAGGTCATTGTCCAGCAACTGAAGCAATAAACTGGTAAACATAAAATCATTGAACCCACAGGTAGAAATACAGTCCACACTCGTTGTGTCAAACTCGCTTAAGTCGAAACATCGGTTATCTCGAATTAATTTCTCGGTCCCGTCAAAATTTGTTCTTTTTACATATAATATTACGCCGTTTAAGTCGAATTCGACTTAAACAATGTTTTGATAAGTCGAACTAAATTTTAAACCCGCCGGCTCAATTATCCTATGTAAAGACATCGGATAAGTAGAAGTGTGAAAACCGAAGCGGTCGAACAATGCGCGTGTTATCATCAAAGTGATAGCTTGTCAGGTAGGCAAACTGTCATGATTATTTAATAATCAATAATGATTGTGTGTTTTGTAAAATGTTCACTCAATTAATGCATTTATGCGATTTAGATATTTTTAATGGCAATTAAAGACAAACAGCGATTTATTACGACCATCGTGCCCTTAAAATATGCAAGCATCCCTTTACGAAAACACATGCAAAAATGACTGATCCAAATGTAGTCAATTCTCCTCAACAAAAAGAGGCACAAAAAGAACGCTCAAAGATAAAGATTATGAAACAAGGTATGCGGCAATCATGGAGGTCAAGCGCGAGAACATTGATTATTTAATTTTATGATGACAATGATACTTAGCCTATGTTTATGTACATGTAATAAATAAAATCAATTTCATAATTTGTTTCATTGTTTTGTTTTGATATATACAAACAATGTTTGGTTTAAATGTTATTAGAATAATGCATTGGGATGTTATGTTGATATAATTTAGACATACACACGCATATTCATGATAGATAAGAAGCATATACGGTATACTATACGTTCATTGGCGTCAATTCGGATGTGTCGAACTTCGGATAACTCGAATTAAAATCGACAGTCCCGGCGAGTTCGACACAACGAGTGTGGACTGTATTGGATTTTGACACTTGTAATTTTCACCCTGCTACTAAATTTTTTCTTTCAAATTTTATCATTGAACATCCAGTGAATGAATTGTTCAGGAAAGATTGAATTTTAAGATGGTATAAAGGCTATGGAAAAATCTGATTGATAACTGTAGAAAATCAAAGGATAAAAACAGATTTTTAAAGAGAAAAAAATTAAAATCCTAAGGGCGGGGCCCCTGGTCAATCTAACAATATGATTTTAATCATTTGTGTAGGAATCATCAATATCAATATTCATACCAAATTTCATGACAATCGGACAAAAAATGTAACCTCTATTGCATTAACAAAATTTACCTTAGGGTTAGGGTTAGGTAAAAAGGCCCATAACTCCGCCATTAATAGTCCGATCCGAAATTCCTTCGGATATGCACAACTAAGCTTGGTGACAAACACTCCAGTGAAGTTTCAATGAAATCCTTCAATAAGTTTCAAAAAGGGTTAGGGTTAGGGGTTAGGGTTAGGTAAAAAGGTCCATAACTCGGCCATAAATAATCCAATCAGAAATTCCTTCGGATATGCACATCTATGCTTGGTGACAAACACTCCTATGAAGTTTCAATGAAATTCCTCAAGCGGTTTGGGAGAAGAAGCAAGGACAAGATTTTGCTTAAAAGGGCCATAACTCAGCCAAAAATAATCCGAGCAGAAATTCCTGACGATATGCACAACTAGGCTTGGTGACAAACATTCCTGTGAAGTTTCAAAGAAATCCCTCAAGCGGTTTCGGTGGAGAAGCGAGGACAAGATTATTTCGGACGGACGGACGGAAAGACGGACGGACGGACGGTGCAATTACTATATGCCTCCCTTCGGGGGCATAAAAAAATAATATACACACTTATTACGAAAAAAAAAGTAGATTTATATAAGGCAACCCACACTCTAAAAAACAGATATCAGAAATAGGCATAATTGATATTATTTTCATACTGTCTGAATTATACATTATGTGCGATAGACAAGCAGTATCTTGATAAAAACACTTGAAAGGGGGATGAAATACAGTAACGCAACTATTACTTGTTAAAAATATTTACGGCAAGCAGTCTGAAAAAAATGGTTTCGTGAAAATTACAGGCTATTTGGCAATTTAAAGGTTTTTTCCAGATGATTTAAAGGTTTGAAATGTTGGCAATGAAATTAAAGGATCTTAAAGGTTTCGCTAGGAGGCCTGTGATTCCCAACTTAAGACTCCGTGAGCGCTTGTTTTTGTCGCCTGAGCATAGGACTATTTTAATATCAGAATTAAAATATTTAATAAATAAACCGGGATTCACTAGTCGAAGTCAGACGTAACCTTTTCGGTTTGACAGTGAGTCTTGTTAGTTTTTGTAATGAGAGTCTTCATATTAGGAAAAATTAATTGCTTGCAAATTCAAGTACATGTACATTTCTAATTGCGCCAGTCTCACAGCGTGATTTCTTGAGATATTATATTGAGATTCTTATTCTGACTATTATGAATACGGTACATTCCTCATATTTGTCCATATAGACTCCAATATATAAACTCTCTAACAGAACACAAAGGGTCCGATCGAATTCTTTCTAATAGACGGGATTTTCAATGATATTGTTAAATTATAGTTAACGAACTTTTAAGAACCTAAATATAATGGAGCTATATTTAGCACCGACGAAGAGACCACATTCATGCGCGATCTTGATTTCAGTGACTTTTGGAAATCCTAATATCGCTTTTAGTCGCGCGGAACAAATTTATTTTAGTAAAATAAAATTTTATTAGCCCGAACTAATGCTGCAAATTTGTGCCTATAGTTCCAAATACATGTAATATTTCATACAAGAGGGGGTTAAATTGAAGTAATGCCGCTTTAATGGGATTCCGAGAAGATACTTGAAATCACAATTAAAATGACAGATGAAACAAAATTGGTTTATATTAAGTCCTTTCCGTTTTAAGGCGATAATGTTATGATTGTTTTTCAATATTGCGAATTTATTTTGGGATTATCATTATATTTTCAGTCTGTAGAAATTAATTACCGGCTAGTATTTGGATTAATGCTGCCTCCTCTGGTTACATCTCCGCCGCATCGATTATAGGTCTCACGTTCCACTTCTTTCTTTATAGCTTTTGTTTTCTTATCCTTGCGAACGATCTGTGACACCTTGAACTTGAAATGTAAAAATAATATCATTGTTAATAGGGCTACTGTATTATGATTTTTTTTCATCTTCACTTTTGTAAATCGTTCACAGGATATAGCACCTCAAAACACCGAAAACGAAAGTAGAATTGCTGAGGTCGCCTTCACCCCAGGTTATTTTGTAAAAAAAATCATTCAATTTGGCATATGTCTTCCAGAAAACGGTTTAACCACCTTGCATTAACAGTAATGAGTATAACGACATAGATTTGACAGTCGGCATTGCACTGTCATAGATAAACAAGAGGGCCAAATGGCCCTAAATCGCTCACCTGATTCTTAATAGATACATAAAATAAAGGGTAGAACAGAAAACATTGAAATACAGTACAGTACAGTATGGTATTGTACGGTATCGAACAGTACAGTACAGTTCAAGTGTTCCAAATATGGGACTTGACTATAAGTGCCTAAATAATCTGAATAGGATCCATATATTTTGCACCACCATATCAGAAATGCCAAGCGCAATTGTTAAATTTGAATCCCAATTCTGTATCAGTTTCTTATCCATAAGTTCAACACCCACTTCCACCCACCCCATACCCCCATTTCTTTTCTTAGCAACAGTGACATTGATCACAGACACATGTTTTTGTTTTGCAGAAATTAGCATTGGTTTACCTACTACACCCCGTACACTCGCAAACAATTTTACATCTACATCCCGCATATAACTGTGCTAGAAATCTTATTAGCATTATCGCACGTATAAAAGCCACGTTACGGCCATGCCCACATTATGAGCGTGAAACTTAAACAATCCTAATTATCTATGTCTGGATACTGCCTACTCTTTCAAGTGTTACTGGCAGGATTATTCAAAGTTAAGAGCCACGGAAACTTTAACAGAATCGGAGACCATTTTGTCACCGCATTTTTTAATCCTACAACACAGTAGATGGACGAACTATTCCAGACATTTGTAGCCGTTCGACAGCATTGTGGTTAAGAAGTATTTTAAGGATGCAAGTTTCAAACCGATATGTTCATTTTTAATAATAATAATAATAATAACCCACGTGTTTGTATTACTGAAAATGAATACCGTATATAATTGGTGAACAACGTTAAAAGCGGACATTTTACTGTTGATTTATGACTTTGGTGACGGAATATTTGCAGAATACAGTACATTTGCTTGGGTGTAATTTTTCAGGCAGGCGTATGTCTGAAATTCAGGTTTTTGTGTGTCTACAAATGGTTGATTTTCTTTATTTTCCCTTTAATAAATTTTCAGGATTTCAGAATTCCTAACTGCCTTGCATTTGCAAATTTGCATTTTACGCGATCAACCTAGACACCAAAAAAGGTAGTCAAAAATCTGTGTTTCGTCCTACAAAAACGGGCATTTGCAGATATTTCAATTCATTTAACACCCATGTTGTATCTTATGTACCCGAGTGAAAAATGTTTTGTTCTGTTCTGTACTCAAAAGCGATGAACAAGCCTCGGTACAAACTGTAACTTGTCAACATTTTTAATTAGCTAATTCGATAAGGCATTAAAAAATCTGTTACAAATTACCCGGCGTCGTATCCTGTATCGAAACGGCAATGTTTGTACTTAAAATCATCCACATTTAAATTCTATTTCTCTTTGAATATCACATAATCAAAAACAATCAAAAGTAATTTCACAAACTTGTTTTAAACTCCGCCTAAGTTCATTTTGCTTCCTGTTGATTGACAAGCAGTATGAGGGTAAACATCGATACTTTCTGTCAGTCAAACTGAACTTCAAAGAAATTGTCGGCTCATAACCAGACTGTGTTGTTTAATCGGCTTCGATATGAAATTGTTTGATCTAG
Organism: Corbicula japonica; assembly: GCA_038501625.1. Lineage (NCBI taxonomy): Eukaryota > Metazoa > Mollusca > Bivalvia > Venerida > Cyrenidae > Corbicula > Corbicula japonica. The sequence goes on from JAZAYU010000113.1 coordinate 608,079, forward strand.
AAGAAAGTGTGTACGTGACATTTAACATTTTTAGCTGGGTGAATATGGTTGATGATGCCATAATTCTGAACTATGATACTCGAGATAAAATTGGGATGTACTTGTAAAATATGGAATAAGTTCGCGTTGGTTAGTGTTAAGTAAAATGCAGATTTTTAACGGAAAGATAGACAAAAAAATTTTTTCTGAAGATGGTCAAAAAATTTTTTGGGTCGGAGGTTATTTCACTGGGTCGGTCGCGCAACCACAAACATTTTTTTTAAGGATGGCCTTGATCATTTGGAAATATCAACATTTGTCACAAATGCCAACAACTAGGCTACACTTAATCACAAATTAAACAAAAGCTACCCAGCGTGCAGAAAAATCAAATACTTCTTAAAACAGACATAGTTAGCATCACAAATGTGTTTACTTTAGAGAAATCGATAAAGTTTTGATGGAGAAGTAGGTTGAAACATTACATATGGTGAACGCGACCTCAGCAATTCAACTTTCGTTTTAAGGTGCTATATCCTGTAAACGATCTACAACAGTGATCTTCATGTCGATAACACTATGCGTAATGTGTTTCCTTAATTATATACAAATTTGCATTTTTGAGTGCCCTAAATAGCTGGATAAAAAGATTATTAAAACGCTTGTCTTTAATTTGTTGATATTTATCGCATTTAATTATTTTTTTTGTTTAATGAATTTTCAAAATTTGCTGTCTTTATTGTCGAGTTGTAGGTATTTAATGGTATTAATGATTTTCAATCGTACTAAATTATATTAAATGCTAGATAGATATCTTTTTTTGGTAAGCTCCACTTAGGTGTCTCGATGGAGACTGGTTATACCCGGTATTTGCACATTTTTACGTCTATTCATAGACTTTTTAGCAGGAGATATATATATAAGATTAGGCCTACACAGATTTGGCGCTATTTAGTAATGTTTAATTGTTTTCATGAAACAAAAAAATATTTTCATATTTCTCATTTGTTTCCCGAAATTTTAAAAATTACAGTAGATGGTTTCAATTTTGCAATAGATGAAATTTTAAAACTAGATTTCTTACCGATTTTGAAGCTGCAAACATCGGTTGTTTCAAAAGCCTTCCTTTAGGGGTATTGTCAAACTTCAGCTGCAAATATTTAATGTTAAGAAACATATTTAAAGTGTGATGTTAGTATTAGAGTCTTTTAATAGAAGTTCTATATTTTTCGAAATCATTTTTAAATTTGATTTCTTAACTTGATGCCTGTTTGTCTTCAAAATTGAGCCGATATAACAGACACTGTTTGAAAATAATTGATTTTAATAGTGTCTAACTCCAGGACAACATTCATAGGTTGATTTTATTATCTTGAAAGCCAACGAACTCTATTAAATTCAAATTATTGCAGGCCTTTTTTTGCGAAGCGCATGACTGAGCACAACTCAATGTTTATAATTTTATTTAAAAAAACAAAACAACACTTTGAACCGTTGCAAAGGATGGTGTTCATATACCATTTTATGGTTAACATTTTTTTATGGCATCATGCGGCCAAAAACAATCGATAGCTCCACTGTAGATGTACAGTAGTTTAAGAACGTTAAATTCTTACCCATATCTCATCCTTATATTTTCCATGATCCTTGGATATTATTTTCCAGGTTTCCCCCTGTTCTCCGTAAGGTATTTTCCGTTTATGTTTAGAAAAATGCCATTGTAAAGTTTCAAGACATTTTCACTATCCGTACTGTACCAAACGACTGGAAGTAGGCCAAGCGCGCAATTCAACCGTGACCGCACGCGACTTGTAGACTGTGTATCGAGTATTTGCGCTAACTAGCGAAAGACCATTACTAAAAATCGATAACCGCAGGAAGTTGTAGTCGCCATTTTTACGCTTTACATCGCCTGCATTTTTTGCGGGGAAATCTGTTTTGTTATTAAGTAAGTATCAATTGTTCACCGAAATGTAGATTTAAATCTCTGTATTGTCATCGAAAAGTTTTTTTTTCCAAATTCTATTGATATGATTCCTCCTAGGGGTAGAATCTAGTTTAGCGGACCCTGGATATTCAAAACAAAAGCCCGTTTGAGCGAGTAAAGCGGGGGTGTGGGGGCGGTAGCCCCCGTTTAAACTCGATATAATTTATATTTGTTTGACATACAATAAGAATACCAATGAATTCTCTCACAAGCAATGCTCTTTAGTGTTAGGGTCCGCTAAACTAGATGCGTTCCTTTGAAACGTCACAAGGCCTACATAATTTGATATGCTCCCACGGCGTGGGAGGCATATAGAGTTGCACTCGTCCGTCCGTCCGTAGAATCTACGTACGTCCCCCAAATCCACTGGGGCTTTGAAGACGGATCCCGTTTTCCTAAAAATTTGTAAAAATTGGCTGCCCCCCCCCCCCCCAAAAAAAATGAGGGTCTACAAAGGGTCTACACTGCATAAACACATCATTCTATTTTGTTTTGTTTCGATATATTGGGATCGTTATAAGTCTATCTAGTCTACACTGAATTTACTACCAAACACCATGTTCTCTGAAAATTCGTGTCCCAACTGTATAAGCAGGTATAAGGGGGATAACAAAACCTCCATTTTGTAAAGCCCTATTTTAAGTTTATACTCGGATCAAAGGGCTCATCCGTGAAGTCTGATCACGATCAATATTTCATCAGTTCGTTTCACTAAGTTATTTGTGACGAAAAGGGAAAAGTGCAATTACTGAGTCTGTAAAGATGGCATTGATTTTAAGGGTGATCTGGATCTAAATTGGCCGCCTTTCCTTTCCTCAGACTTTCTAAGTCACGCCTACTTTAACACTGCAGAAGATCGTTAACGAACTATACATGTTTATCAATAAATGTTCGAACAATATTATGGAAGAAATCTGCCTATAATAAGCACATTTCAGATGCGCGACTATAATATTAGAATTAAGGTTCGAAATATTTGAAAAATACTGCATTGTCATTGGCTCAAAAATAATTTCAACCATTATTACATTTAATTTCAGATTATAGTATATTTGGTGGAGCACAAGTCTGTGACAACAGTGAGAGTGATATTCTTGGTAAGTCTTAATATGAAAGAGAATTGAAGCTGCATATTCAGATCAGCTAGAACTAGTTCAGGGACTCAGAAGTGGTTACTTTATTATTTACGTTACTGTTACTATATAACAGATTAGTGTACTGACCATATTTTACCAGTTAAGTGCTGTAAAAAAATGTTCAGTCTGTTCAATCTTAAAATCATCTCCTTTAAACCATGTTGTGCTTTGTTCTGTAAACACAGACTTTAAATAATATTTTGTATCTTGTACTACTCTATATGACTTAAGTGTGAATGAACTATGTTAAATTTAAAAATAGTCCACTTAATTAACTGGTTTGTTGGGGATGAGTTGTAGTTTAAATTAAATTACAACAATGTATACATTTTGTATCAATTTTATTCACATATTTTATCATTAAATTTGCCAGTTTTATTATATCCATAATTCATCCATATCTTGCCTTGAATCACAGAATCGACATTTATTTTAAATTGTGTTGTGAAGTAGCATCTATTTCGGACAGTGATGTTATTTGTCTATTATTGATCTGTGTTAAAAAATTGTCCATGTTTACATTGTTCCATATATGGTAATGTTTACTAAGAACACGTGGGTATTGCGCTGTAATGAGAAACACGATTGGTTAAATATGACCTTACTGACGATATGACATTCAATATGACGTAACACCATTGCTTAAAATAACCATGCAAGCGTCTGGAAAGAGTACAACTACTCGGGTACATGTTCTATTTATATAGGGCCTACAGCATGTTCTGAAAATAACTGTTCACGAAACAAATAATAAAATAGTTCATATTTTGATTGAATTTTGAGCGTTAATAACAATATGTCAAAATTGGCTACAAGAAATTCTCTCTTAACTCGGTAAAGCTAGTTTACATTTTCTAATGCGTTTGTTAAGAAATGCTTATGTTCAAATCCGTTAAAATTATTTTCTAGAAGGGGTTTATTATGTTTCAGCATCTGTGAGTGGCCTACGTGACCCCACTCATGTTTTTCTTATCTGACGGTCAAATCGGTTACGTAATCGATCGATTTCTTGAACAATGTATTACAGTACACGAGGTTAAAGCAGTTCATTTCTTTATTAGATTACTGTGTTAATTAAAATGGGGCGTGAACAAGAAACTCACAAGGGTAACAGCGATTCCTTTCAACTTTAAATATCGGGGTTTTCGAAAAAGTCAGTGAACATTAGGCAAGCTTATTATACCAGAATTTGATTTAATTAAATTTCTTCATTTGTTTTTATCATTATATTGCAATCCGAAGGATATTGTATAATGAATATCGATTAGCTCTTCAACACTTTTTGATTGCCGTTTTTTTTCATTAACATAGGTTAACATGGTGACGTTTATTCGTTGATGGGTGTTAAAAGTTATATGTGAGTATATTATTTCTGTCTTTTTGTTATTAATTGTGTTATATGGAAATGCTTAATATTTCCGTCATAAACAGACTGCTTTAAATAATGCTGAAGAGTTAAACCGTCTGATATCAGTGTCAGTTTAGACAAGTCGGTCATGGAAATTTCTAATGACGTCACAAAATGATGACGTTGTAATTCAGACTTGTTTTTTTCCCGTTGTTCAATATCTTGTCCGAAAACTGGAATAAAAATATTGAAGTTGTTCAATAACAAGATTTTCAGAAAACGAATTTAATAAATATTGCATTATAGTAATGACAAGTTATGTCTTTGATGAAATTTGGTAAGTCTTAAACATAATCGGATATTAAGAATTGTGACTAAATTTCCGAGCTTGAATTAATTCAGACAGCATTTTATTGCATTATGTGAAGAAATATATGCACAATGACACCGGTGATACAGGCAAACAGGTAATTTTCTTTTTACCGTTAAAATCTATGGGCGTTACATTTTCTGAAAGTGAGCCACTTATAAATTATATTAATTAATTTTATTTAAATAAGAGATTCTAAGGGATAATGGATAATAAATCTGGATTAACTGATTTTTTTTTTATATGTTGATATTTATGTCTCCCCCTTATCCCCCCAACCCCCTGGAGTACCGCTTCACCAAGAGCATTCAAACTAAATAGGGTAATAGCCCTTATTGAGTAGAAGAACCCTATTGATTTGGGGGTCAGTTGGTCAAAGGTCAAGGTCACAGGGGCCAGGGGGAGACATGCGTTTTTCACAAAAACATCTAGTTATAACTTGTCATAATTCGTGATGTAGGAAATCCTTGAAGTTACTAATTTAAGTAGTCTATTATTTAATATTACATGATCAATCTTGTCAAACTATACACTCTGTTTCAGAAAAAAGACCCCAATCCCAGTAGAGAACCTGATAACGTTCTGTGTTGTGCGTACTTATGTTTGGCAAACATTACTGTAGAAAACTTGGGAAAAACCATGGAAAAGATAACATCAATGGCTATACTACAGAAGAGCGAATGGATATTACAGTTGTTGCCTGATCATCATTCCAGGTTTCCTTAATTAAAACACTAGTTTAATTATTATTATGGTAATATTAATAAATGTGCCAGTCTCTGACAGAGATTTCTTGGGTGATCTGTACCTTTATATCTTTAGTTTATCAGACTTCCCGAAAGTTGAAAAAAAGTCAGGCATTTGGTCAGACAAGATGTTAAAATCTGTCTGACCGACACAAATTCTGTCTGACCAAAACATGTTAAAAAGGAATTAGCAGTTTAAATCTTGTCTGACATTTGGTCTGATAACATAAGAAATCATGTAAGACAGGCCCAAATTTGGTCCCGCTTTTGGTTTAAGTTTGCATGCAACCTACCTATATCTTAAAAACTACTATAGGTACAGCTTTGAAACTTGGCAAACTTGTCCATCATCATGTCCCAAGTGTGTATGCCAAGAACCATAACTATAACTTTCATTTTGATCAAATTATGGCCCTTTTCCGACTTAGAATTTCAGGTTAAATTTTGCGTGCAAGCTACTGTACAAACTCATAACTTCAATACAGTACTACGCTTTGAAACTCAACACTTGTTCATCATCATGTCCCAAGTGTGTATGCCAAGAACCTAGGGTTTCATAATCGGACAAAAATCATAATCGATTATCGGAAATAATCGAACAACCCTTTTCGATCAATCATCATATAATGGAAGCATTTACAATAGAATTGCTCTTGTAGGTCCGTACATCCCAAATCTTGTGGCATCAACTTGTAAAGTATAATGTGGATTTCTTTCAAACTTGCACAGATTCTCAAGCAGGTGTGTTGATAATTGTAAAGAAAGGAACATTTTCCTGCTACCGTGTTTTACCGAGTTTATCATGTTAAATTCTTTTCATGCACAAGTTGTGGCACCAGAAAGTTGTTTCCATTATTCTGAACTAAGTTGCTGTTTATAAACTATGCTATAATTTTAAATTTTCTTCATCTTGTTACTTGATTTAAAATTAATTACATTTGAATAAAGGTTCTTTTTTTAAAGATTGAATGTGATGAAGTCTGTTTTGGTTAAGAACATCTTTCTTTATGTAATTATTCCATTACTATACAGTTATCTCTTAAATGTTTCAGGGAGGATGATGGCACATGGCTGATTTGATACGTGTTTGCTGGGGTGAATGTTTGCCAGACCAAATGTCTAGCAACAGTTGATATTCCGAAGAGAACTTTCTTCTCAACAATATTAGACAGATTTAAAGGTAAATTCTAGATGTTGTGAATTAAAAGTAATATTAAATGCAACAGCCATAAAGGGATTGTAATTTTATTCCATTAGTCTTTCCGGCTCACCTGTTCGGGTAAGTTGGCAATTTTGCAGTTAATAAGTAAGCAGCAGTTAACATTAAAGTTTACATGTTTATTTAACATTTCACAGTTCATGTCCATGACAAGTTACATAACTATGGCTGCATTATTTCTTAGGAAAACTTCCCAATTTGAAATAATTTATCTGTTTTGACAATTTCTACAAATAATGGCAAGAAAAAAAAGTTTACACATTTGGTTAACAGGTCATGACCTTGACTAGGTCACTAGGTCAAATTATAGACGCAGATTGTCTGCACTCTAGTGGTCTTCATTTTGGTCCAATCTTCTTCAAGCTATGTCAAAATGTTTATCTCAATGATATCTAGGTCAGGTTTGAAACTAGGTCATGTGACCTTAAAAATTAGGTCATTTGTTAAAATTATAGAAAAAGCTTGTCCGCACTCTAGCCGTCTTAATTTTGGTCCGATCTTCTTGAAGCTTGGTCAGCATGTTTATCTCAATGATATCTTGATCAAGTCCGAAACTGGGTCATATGACCTTGAAAACTAGGTCACTAGATCAAATTATAGAAAAAGCTTGTTCGCACTCTAGCTGTCATAACTGGGCTAATCTTCAAACTTGGTCTGAATGTTAACCTCAATGATAGCTAGGTAAAGTTCAAAACTGGGTCATGTGACCTTGAAAACTAGGTCACAAGTTCAAATTATATTATTTCTACGCCATTCGTAAATTTACTAACATGTTACTAATTTTATTTCTACTATGTTGTAAACAACGTTCTTGCCTAAAATTGTGTTGTTAAGTAGGTTTTTTTTAGTGAGAAGGGTATATAATAAAAGGAATATTATGACAGTATGCAGTCTGTAGGTTGTATTATTTCTGTTGCGTATGTAAACCACATCACTCTCGACCTTCGGTCTCGTGCAATATTGTTAACATACACAACTCGAATCTACAGAATGCATACTGTTATAATATTCCATATATACCGGTTGCTCCTTGGTAATATATAACAAAATGAATATTGTAGAATATTCCATTGAAAGAATGTTCCATGTGATCTGGATCTACATTAGTTACCCAGGTGATAAAAGTGTTTCCATGAAGTAAAAATTATGTGATTAATAATTGCTATATGTTACTTCAGAATGAAAAGTAACCTAATGTCTGCTTTAGTACAGGAAAATGTTATTTTTTTACTATTGGCAGTGGGCCCAAGGATCCTGTTTACATGAAGCATCCTGGTCAGCGCTCTACTAATGCTAGATACCATTCCAGAGTTATATGGCTGCAGATGACAACTGTTATGTGGTGAATCAAACAAGTATAAATAAAACAACAGCATTTTCTTCTACATTCTATATGAAAATCTTCGATTTAAGTGCACTTTTCCTCACAAATTTATCAAGCTACCACATGCACAGATCTTAAATAAAGAAGCTATTAATCAATAAAACAGTGTTGTGGAGTTAATATATTTAATATTAATAAAGAGTACATGTTCACTATGGTTCATTTTCATGTAAAATGACATTAATTTAGATGCTCAAATTGTTTGAAAAAAATGATTAATTTACATAGCAGACACAAAAAGGAAGCACCTTTTGCACAAGAACTCTGAAATGGCTGTTAAAAACGTCAGATATCACTTAAACACTTGGTTAACAATATTTTTTGGTCATCTGTCAAAAAAATGTCAGAAATTTTAAGTAGTACATCAAAATGTATTGCCCTTCAAAACAGAAGTAGACCAGGAATAAGATTTTCTTGAATTTCTTGAAAATCCTAACATAATTTTGACGAGTTGGCACTTATGATTGTAGACCAGCATAAACGTGTTTCAGGTGCGAGTTGTTTTAATATATGGTCCATGAATTTCAGAGTTCTCATGTAAACGGTTTTTCTTTTGTATTAGTATGTGTTTGGTGAAATTAAACAGGCTTTCTACTGGTCCCTTCTTTTCCTACTTTTTTCTGTTTTTGGGCCTGTCAATTCTGTTGATCAAACACATTTGACAATTGTCTAATTGACCAATATGCCTATTCTGTAGACCATTGTCAAATACTGAAATATTGTCTCGGGTAGATTGATTCTTACTATAATATGTGAAAACCTGAAGGATTTTTCACTATTTATTAATTAATTCTGAATCAAATTTAATTTAATGAATATTGATCAGCAGTTCATAAAATAATCCAAATAATTTATTAAGTAAACAGTAAATTTGTATGCAGCTAATGATTTTAACCACCACAATATATGAATTTTTAAATGCAAATAAGCAACACTGCCACGCTTAAACACTCTTTACAAAACACAGAAAAATGCCATCCCCGAAATAGTGTCATTGACATGCTACAATAGGATTAAGAGCAACACTTTTAACATTAAGTGCAGAATGGCCCTGATCAAAAAGGGACAGGGCTCGCCACCATGTATTACACACTTCAGATACATCACTAAATGAAGCAAACGACATGTTGTGATCTTCCTGTATCATAGTAATACTACTTTTGCCCTATTTTTTCTGAAGAGACAGTAGAACGCCTGTAATAAGAACATGAAACTGACAGCTTGCAAATATTATTTTATCCTTAGAGAAATACATTTCTTCACTAAAATCTAGGTGGCAATGAAAATTTTCCCCAAATTTCTTTTTTGAAATTTCAGTCAGTTTTCTCCAAATGCAATGTTTGCGAAACCTTGAAAATATTTCACGAAATTAATATTAATTCATTAAATAAACATTACTTTTCAATTTCAGGTGATAATTGGAAAGGCAGTTAAAGAAAGACTCTGTCCCCTCGACCAATAATCCAACGTGACATGGTCTTGTCCACCTATGACAAGTACCCTACCCAGACGAGTTTAAACAGTTGTCAGAGGTATAATATGTGGATGATGACCAGTTTAGTATCCTGTGATACAAGGGAGTAAAGACCATATATTGGAAGTCCACCACGAGTGCAGTCAAAATCGGTTGAGAGGACAGAGAAAATAATTTACAGAGGTAATCACACTCGATTCTTTCTGGTTATAGGTATTTAATCTTACACCGGGTGGTTTATCACCTAAACATGTCAGAAACCAGGTATCAAATTATATGATTCAATAGAAAAATGAATACCAGGAATAATCTGCATTTTAGAGAAATAAGCATGCATTTATACAATGATTAAATTCAAATACACTACCAAAAATTACTAAAAAGCGAACATGGAGGTTTGTACCTTGCAGTATACTAGTTTCTAAGAAGAAAATTAATAATGACATTTATAATACAAGCTGCATATCAGGAATAACCATGTTCAGAAAACACAATCTCCCAATCAATGGATAGACATTACATGTAACACAATGAAGATTTGAATTGATAATGAATTCCTTTCAACTATGTGGGAATGAACATTTGGATTATTCAGTGTGTGAACCTGAAATGTGTGAATGGTAGTTTGTACAAACCAGAGGATACTCGCATCAATATGAGTGCATTAATTTATCAGTTGTTATTTTCACATTTAAATATGTTCAACTCGCAGGAGCCAAAGGCTCTTAGGATAAGAGTGAGCTATTGTGGTCAAGATGAGACAAGCATGTTTGTTGTCTGTTTGCAGGCTCGGTTTGATTGAGACTGTTCATGGACAGTAATGGAAATGCATATTACTGCCCACACAGTAAATAATGTCGTAAATACAAGAATTGAATCTATATTTTATCATTTTCATGTGGTTATGAAAAAAATTTGGATTTTTAATAGTATGTTTGGCCTTCAAAAATTTTAAAGAACCCAAATGAAAACAAATATCATTTCATTCATTGAATAATTATGAAACACATCTTTTGTATATACCATAACATGGCACAGAATTGTGGGTGTAATGATCACATCTAGTCCCAGCTGAACTTACCAATTACAAAATTAATATTAGTATTTATCATATTTATTCAAGTTCAAATATATCCATGAATATCACACAATGTAATAATACATTTAATAGTAATAATATTTCAAATACAGGAATTTAAAATATGTTCTTTTCCTTACACCAGAAGTCCCTGTAAAATAAATTGCAATAAAATCCTTGAGATAGTGAAACAAGCTTATTAAAATGATATAATATCAAATATTGTAGTAAATTGCAACTTTGAAGATGGTGATAAATGTCATTTTCTTTTTATTTCAGGAAGTGAATTCACAAAAACAAAGGACTCTAGAAACAAAAGAACATGTTGTGGCATGAAACAGACATGAACCCTGACAATACTTTCCACAAAAACATTATTTTCATAGACCAGTTTAAATTCACACTTGTTTTTTGCAACAATGCTGAAATTATTTTTTTCTTCATTTGCTTAAAGAATCCTGTGTTGAATTATTAAAACTAGGAAGATTCAATTTCAAATGTTTTAAACATAATTTTTCCAATAACAGATTTGTTGTTGATCTTTTATTTGTATATCATTCTTTCTGAATAATTAAAACTGTTTGTTTGTATAACTGTGTTGTTCCAGCAAATGAACTCCTGTAGATAACATCATCAGAAAACATCAAGTTCATCAAGGAAACCCTTCAAGTGCTAGTTATTTCAAATTCTCAAGGTATCAGTTATCATTGATGGGTAAATAAGAATTGAAAAATGTAACATAAACAAAAACACATACAACTAAAAGTTAAACATTTACTCGATGGAATATGAATAGGCAATCAATGTAGATCTCTTTTCAGCCTTTGCATGAGTGTCATTTGATCAGGATCTTAACTGATCTCTTTTAGATTCATTTAGTTATTTTTAATAAGAATTGAAAAAATTATGTCCAAATCAGATTGCATGGATCAACATTTGTGGCACCTCCATGAAACAAAGAACAAAACAAAAACAAACTTCCAATAACTGGAATGTAAATTAAAAAAAATAGTGATTTTATAGTTACATTTGCTGATCAGCTGAATGTTCACACTGATAACACACCTGAGAATCTGAAATAATATCATCAGAAACACAAGAATGGGCTGATCATCATAAGAGTAAAATAATGAACCATTAAAGCCACTAAAATGAGAATAGCAATTTGCAATTGGCCAAAGTTCATTAGAAAGCACATGAAATTAAGACAAGCCTAATAAGAATAGAGCAAACCCTTATATATCATTCAGTGTATCTTAACCTGCACTAGTAAACTCAATCCTTGGATTCGACTTCATTAAAACACAAAATAATCTTGAATGCTAATATCACTGGGTTAATCGGTATTCCAGCATGCCATAGCTTCAATAAGTAAATGGTGGACCATGCATGCATGCCTACTTGGTGGATCATGCACGCATGCCTACTTGGTGGATCATGCATCCATGCCTACTTGGTGGACCATGCATGCAGCATTATGCCCACTTGGTGGGCCATGCATGCATGGTCCACCTGGTGGGCCATGCATGCATGGTCCACCTGGTGGACCATGCATGCATGGCCCACCAAGTGGGCATGCGTGCATCTTGGTGGGCCATGCATGCATGGTCCACCTGGTGGACCATGCATGCATGGCCCACCAAGTGGGCATGCATGCATGGTCCACCTAGTAGGCATGCATGCATGGTCCACCTGGTGGCCATGCGCACATGCCCACTTGGTGGGCCATGCATGCAGGTTGACCATGAATGCATGCCAACTTGGTGGATAGTTACAAATAAAAAATATATACAATCCAGATTTAATAAGCCAGTCCAAGTTCATATAA